>VDFB02193867.1:779261990-779508279 GCA_007258455.2 Sequoia sempervirens | reverse complement strand
ATACATTTATACGAAAATATTATTGTCAAACAATTCAAATGCCTTGTCCATGCTTCCATTTTGATCATGATTGCAAGATAGGCTGCACCTTTCCCCATGTTGCTAACTTAGCCTTGAATAAAGAGTCTTGAAACAATGGAGAGAATGGTTAGAATCCCTTGTAGGTAGACTAATCAAGGAAACATTTAAAATATATCACAACATAAGTGATGAGGTAAATTTAGAAATAGAGATGAAAACCAAAATAGATTCAAATATCTATCAATTTGGGAGAGTATATTCCAATTTTTTAGAGACATGTATGAAAAATTTGGTAGCATAGACAAGGCAATCAGCTGCTTGGTATAACTATTTGACAAAATACCTCAATGAGATATTTCCTCATGGACTATAATGATTGCAGGATATGCACAAAATAGATTTATTGAAAAGGCTTTAGAAAATTTCAAGCATATGCAAATTGTAGGTGTAAAACCAAATTCAACTACATTTTCCAACATCCCCCATGCCTATACCAAAATGAAAGCTTTAGAGAGTGGTATGCACATCCATACTAAAGGATTAAGAAATGATGTATTATTTTACTTCCTTATAACTTATGTCATATATATGTGTATACAAAATGTGGAAGCATACACAAGGTAAGTCAATTGTTTAACAAAATTCCTCAAAGAGATGTGGTTTAAAAATGTAATTGGCAAGTGTAAAGAATTGTGTAATTTAAAATGTGCATTGACAAGCTAAGGTTATAATGACAAAAAAACAATGATCAACATGGAATATGAAAAATAAAAAAAATGAAAGCAAGCCATAATAGAATGAAAGAAAATGTGTAAAGACTTCACATACCTAAAAAACTAGAGTTTCAAATGGAGGAGTTCTACCCAATTATGTAGCAAAGGAGAGAGAATGAGTGAGGGAATATCTTGAAAAGAAGAAATTGGATACAATTGATGAAAACAAGACAATTGAAGAGGAACCTCACCATAAAAAGGAGAAAAGGAATTGGCGGCACAAAGGGAACGAATGTGAAAGCATCGTGGTAAGAAAGATTTGAATAGCATAGTTGGCAACACACCCTCTACCGCAAGTGAATACGAAGGTACACCATTAAGCACAAGTGAATATGGAGGGACACCATCTACTGCAAGTGAATATGGAGGGATACCATCTACCACAAGCGAATATGGTTGGACACCATCCACCACATCTCAAGAACTAAGAGTACATCATCACTCGAATTTGACAAAGAAGGTATACCATCATCCCCATTTTAACCTCAAGGTATGTTGTCTATTCCACCCTTAATTGAAGGTACGCAATCGAGTCCACCTCACTTAAATATTGATGAAATTCCTAATATTGAGATGTATGTACCTAGGAGAACACCACCTAGAATTTTTCATAGAAAACCAAAGTATTTGATTAATATTGATGAGGATATTTTGCAACACATGGAAGGTAAGATTCCAACACGCACTTGTAGAGGATATGATAATAAGATTTGGAAATTGTTCTTTGAAAGGATAAATAAGACCACAAGATGTCAACTATTTGTTGAAATCATGTGGGGTATCAAGTATAGAAATGTCATGAAGACTCTTGGGTTTAGAACATCGAATGCTTCAAGTGAAAACACTATTGTGAAGAATCTAATGGATGCTTATGAGAGTGTGGGTAAGACCTCACAGTCAAAGGATAGTAATGTTACCCAATGTGTCATTACATCAACTTTGGTAAGTTTTAAAACAAAGAGAGCTCATCTCATTAGGGAGACAAGTGAACAATTGAGAGTTAATAGAAAAAAATTGTCAAGAGTCATTCAAAGGTGGCAAAGAATTGAGGGCACCGATTCAAATGAATCATGGGAATTCTCAAGGAGACTGCCACAAAAAGATAAAAAAGTTGTTGAAGAATTAAGAACACTAATTGAAGAGTATTGGAAGAATAACACAAGGTCATCTCTGAATCAAAGGGATGTGGTAAGAAGGAGAATCGATAGTCGAAACCATGAGCCACATCCAAAGCATTTTTTGGATATGACTCAAACCTATTTTTTTCATAAATTTCAATAGGCTTATCCTAAAATTAGTATTTGTCAAAGATATTTTTAAATGATTAAACATTTTTATGTCAAGATAAATCACACATGCACTAATTTTTGTTGTAGACTACATATTGAATTCTCTAACCATTATGATGTTTATCATTCTATATGTTTATATTTGCATACTAAAGATGTTTTGTAGGATTGTGGTATAGAAGTCCCACCAAAATCTTCAAGAGAGTTCTTATTAAAAAAATTATGTGAAATAGAGGATGGTCAAATATTCTATAGGACAACATGCTTGGATGGTTCATGTTAGTGTTGTGGTGGCTTGTAGCATATGCTAGTATGTCAACATATGGAAAGTACAAATGAGGTGCAACAGAAACTAGTAGAGTTTGGGAAGTATAAAATAGTGGCATGCACTACAAAAGATGGTAATCAAGAAAAAAGGTGTGATTTGGTTATTCAGAAGATTCCAATTTATCAGTTTATGTCAATGTTTCATGAAAATATAGTGTATGAGTATATAAGGCATACCCATAGAGCTTGATGGTTGAACACACAATTCAAGCTATGCAAGGACACCTTTCTAGTTGACAACATAGTTTCAATGGTTGACTTTGTAGAGAACTACACTCTACAACCACAATGTGAAGTGCAGTCACAATATTACAACTCCACACAAGTCTCGATATTTGTGTGCATAGAATTCATTCATGCAATTGATAGTACAAAGGACCAAAGGAAGGTATTGATGGAGCATCACTTTTATATTATTGATGATCGCACACATTCTCTAGAGTTCATGCAAGGTTGCTTCTAGATGCTCTATAGTGATTCAGCTCAGAGGGCCATAGCATATGGTCGGCATTTAATATGGTCTGATAACTATGCAACACAGTTCAAGAACTCATACATATTCTACTCGTTGAGCGGGATGCATGTCATTACAAGTGTTCAACATATGTGGAACTTTTGTGAGGTTGGGCATGGAAAGGGGGAGCATGATGGTGCAAGAGAATGTGTGAAAAGAGCATTAACACAAGAAGAGTTAAAGTATAAAGACAATGTAAAGTTGATAGATGCAAAATCAATCATTGAGTGGTGTAATGCTTTGATAGTTCTAGGTAATGAAGGTACGTCTTCAGTTCATAGATTTTTTTGGTTGATGGATGATACTAACATTGCACAATATGAGGATTGTTGTACACTAATAGGACCGAGTGAGCTACACTCTTTCCTTAGCTCAGATGCAGGTTCATGGAATATCAATACACGGAAGATGGCATGCTTTTGTTCTTCATGTACAAAGCAAGCGTGGGATGATTGTGAGTCAAAGGAGTGGGTTGAGAAATAGTCATTAAGTTATCTTAGCCCACTTCACACATATCTCCCTCTGACGACATTGGAACTAACACAGATGGATTCATTGGTCAACTTTGACCACATATAATATCTAGTTCAACTAGGTAATATATCTACTTGCTTAGTTTTTGAAATTCCTATTGTTATCTTACTTTGTAGTGTATTTGTAATGTTGACTAATTTCAAGAGATTTTCTACACATATCAATGCAAGGCATGTTTATGCAATTAAATTGTAGATGAAGACAACAAAGAGGGAACAAACCATTACTTATGTCGTTGTGTTGAGCCCAAAAAGAAATTGGAGGCCCCAATTATAGATGGAGAAAACATTGAAAACCCTACAGGCTCAGTTGTTGTTACTGGAACGTGGCTTAGAAGGTACCGACATAAGAGTGTTAAATATTGGTTGTTTTAGGACTTTGACACGCCTTGGAAGATTCTTCATTACTCGAACCTTGTCATGGCATACAATGTTTGTTTGACCAAATATGGGGGTAGACCTTTGAACAAGACCTTGTGGAAAGTCTGTGAGTCTAACCATGAGGCAATACTTGACACAATAAAGGGTAGAGCAGACCTAGATAGTTCATTGGATTAATTTGTAAGTATGCAAAGGGTGATCCCACAATAGTGGTTTACAATTTTTGGCCAAATTGGACATTGAAATTATTATTTTTTAACTAAATCTTCACATTCAGGCACCTATAGCGGCTAAACAATGAGGAATTTGAAGATGATGCAAACTAGAGTCTCATCACATTTTGTCTCTAGATTCTAAAAATATTTTTTTCAAAATTTTTGGAATTAGATTGCACTTATTTTTCCATCTCCCATGAAAATTGGTTTTTTTGAAAAAATAGCATTTTTAAAAAGTGATGCACACCGTATAACGCATAAATTTTTTTCCATGAAGGATAAAATTCTAATTCTTTGGAATTTATATTTGTAACTCTAATATTCTAGTGCTTCCACTTGGTTAGATAGTTTTTTATTGAATATTTTTCTTTAATCAAGTTTCAAAGTCAAACCAATTACAATTCAAACATAGCGTCGTATTATTGCACAATTTTTGTAAATATCAAAATTCAATTTATTTATTTTTGTTGGATCAAGGACTTCAATATCTGGTGCACTCATATTTTTCAATTTTTGATAATCTACTATATTTTTCCACATGTGCACAAGACCTTCATTTTCAATGAAAAACCTATGTTTAATAAAACTAAAAAACAAATACATAATAAAACCAAAACATATTAAAATTGTATTCATTGGATAGCTCAATATGAGGACTACTTGATTCTAGTTGGGTTTGTGAAGATTCCTCCATTTTCATCCTCAACCCAAGTTTTGAAGCGTAAAAAATTAGGTTTTTTTGTGAACAAGGTCAAAAATTAGGGAAAAGGGGGGTTTGCTAGAACCAGGGGGGTTCTAGCGAACCCCCTTCCCAAAAGGGGTTTTCATTTGTTTTTTTTCCATGCATGCAATAAATGGTTTTACTCGAACCCTAGTTCAAGTGAACCCTTTTTTGGTTCATTCGAACCCCCATAATGAAAATTTTTGGCATGGGGTCTTTTTTTACAAGTTTTCCTTCCTCATTCGAATTGTAAACCACTTTTGTGGGTTTAACCACATTGGTTCTTATTAATTTATACTTGTATGCACATTAATTTGTATGATGTCAATGCTATCATCTAATGTTTATATCATCTTCTTTTACTTTTCCTATTTGTAAGTAACCCACTAAAAATAGATTGGTGTCCCCTTGTAGAAAATGTTGATTTATGAGCCATCTAATATAATCTCAGCCAAAAAAGAAATGCAAAATCATTATTTTGATGATCTTGACAAATATCAATTATTATTTTAAGCCATTATAAAAGTGTGTGTGAAGCTTAGCGAGGGAATTTCAAGTTATTCATTTGAAGCTAACCTTATCATGAGCACCTATGATGTAGACATTATAAGAGCATCTCAAATTTCAAGTTATTCTATTCATGAGAGGTGTTGTGTACAATAGGTACCTTGGAACTCCCAATGAATATGTATTGTCAAGAGTGACTAAGTTGAGAGACTGGCATGCCTATCCTCAATGGAAGCATCGAGATTTATGACTTGTTGTTCCTAACTTGGAACCAAATGGTGTGGATTTGTTGTTTGTAAATGTCTTCCATATATTTTCATTTCATTTCCATTTTGGATGCTCTTTCTTTTTCTTCTTTTACTTTTCCTATTTGTAAGTAAACTACTAAAAATTGATTGGTGTCTCCTTGCAGAAAATGTTGATTTATGAGCCATCCAAGAGAATCTCAGCCAAAAAATGCAATGCAACATCCTTATTTTGATGATCTTGACAAATCTCAATTATGATTTTAAGCCATTATAAAAGTGCATGTGAAGATTAGTGAAGGAATTTTAAGTTATTCATTTGAAGTTAACCTTATCATGAGCACCTATGATGTAGGAATTATAAGAGCATCTCGAATTTCAAGTTATTCTATTCATGAGAGGTGTTGTGTGTAATAGGTATCTTGGAACTCCCAATGAAGATGTATGGCCAGGAGTGACTAAGTTGAGAGACTAGCATGCCTATCCTTAATGGAAGAATTGAGATTTATGCCTTGTTATTCCTGACTTGGAACCAAATGGTGTGGATTTGTTGTCTATAAGTGCCTTCCATATATTTTCATTTCATTTCCATTTTGGATGCTCTTTCTTTTTCTTCCTTTACTTTGCCTATTTGTAAGTAAACTACTAAAAATTGATTGGTGTCTCCTTGTAGAAAATGTTGATTTATGAGCCATCCAAGAGAATCTCAGCCAAAAAATCAATGCAACATCCTTATTTTGCTGATGTTGACAAATCTCAATTTTGATTTGAAGCCATTATAAAAGAGTGTGTGAAGCTTAGTGAGGGAATCTTAAGTTATTCATTTGAAGTTAGCCTCATCATGAGCACCTATAATGTAGACATTATAAGAGAATCCCAAATGTATGGGTGACATTGTAAAAGATATATGAGAACAAAGTACCTAAGGCATTGTGCCTACAAGTACAAGCACTTGGGTTTCAAAACAGTGTATGAAGCATATTAGACAATTATAGCACAGACAGAAGAATTAGGACAACCAAATAAATCTCATTTTATTGTAAACATCATATTATTAATATAGTTATTGTAATAACCATTGATGGTTACTAATCATTCTTTTTCTTCTTTTATTCTCTCCCTATTATAACTAGCACCAATTGACTTATTATTAAAACTTCATTTATTAAAACAAATCAACCTAATGATTATATATCAATATCAATATAGCATATAGTCTATTCAAATAAACATTTTTAATGAGATTTACTCAAATTTTGAAATTTATTGTTGCCCTCAAACATTTGTAATTCATGCAACGTAATCCCTTAATAGTCCAAATTGCAAAAGTGAAGCAATCTTTGACGACCTGTTACCTAGATACTGTGTCAATTAAGGGCATTTTGTTTGAGGCATCTGTTGGAAAATGGTGTCTAAACTTACTGGCTTGTATCTTGTTAAGTCTTGGAGAAGTTATCCTTTATTTAGTCTTCATTGTCGACCAATCACTGGAGTTGTTAACTTTGGAACCATGTTGTGGAGTTTAAAAGTTTTGAAATTTCTCGACTATCTGATTCTCTTCGGCTTCATCAGATTAAGACACGTGGCAATCACCCGCGATATCGCGATCAGCCAAAGTGTCATCACAGGATAGCGGGCAACCGTTGAGATTTGAGGACGGTTGGTCAACAGTCAAGCAAACTCATCTCCTTCAGCGTCATCAAATGGGACACGTGGCAATCACCTACGATATCGTGAATAGCCAAAAGAATCATCGTAGGATAGCGGGCAACCGTTGAGATCAAATGATCAAAGTACTTCCCTTTATCTTTCGGCTTTACCAGTTAAGACACGTGGCAGTTGCCCATGATATCGTGATCAGCCAGAATGCCATTGTGGGATAGTGGGAAATAGCTAAGATTAGACAAGTTGACAGATGTGGGGACCACTTGAAGTTCTGGGAATGCACGAGCAGTGGACACGTGTCATTGGAGGATGGTGTCATCAGAGAGACTCTTGGCTGATGAGTTTGTTGTCGGTATGAACTCTTGTTGAGACTGCAAGTCTCGTCGATAGGGTGGTGAATTTGATATGACTTCTTAGAGTGTTGCCTATAGTGATAGTCTTGTCAATAGCCATGTGATCGGGTATTTTAGCATCGGGGAGACATGGCTTATTGTCTCACCGACATGTGATTTCATTTGAACTTCTCTGACGGAACGTCTGTCCTACGTGGCGTGTTCTGAGCCAATGAGAGAAGCGGAATGAAAACTGTTGGAAGTTGAATAGTTGTGACCATTCTTGTGTGGAAGATCAATAGACCATGAACAGGATGATATTTTTGTAATGGATGATAGTTGCGGGGTTTTGTTGATGGATTTTTAGTTTGATATTGAACATGATTTAATCTAAGTAAATTCATTGTATATTTTCTGAGAGCATTGTGAGATTAATGTTCTGTACAAGATTGGTCAGTGAATGTTGTTATTATTTTGACATCATAAAGTGAAGTTCGATCTTTGTATGTAATCTTTATTAATGTAATACAAAGAGGATTTTCTTGGAGTGGTGGGTTTTTCTCCCGTAATATTTTTCCCATGTAAATTTGGTGTTCAATTGTGGATGAGTTATTTCTCTTTTCTGTTATTCGTTTCATGTGTGTCTTATTGAACAGTAATTGTAAAATTTAAAGACATATCTACATTATTCCCTGAGTTTTTGACATTAGGAGAGTTTGTTCTGCACCTTAGCTTTCCTTACAAGTGGTATCAGAGCCTGGCCAGTTGTGTTATCCTTGTGGGTACATTGGGTTTTTTATGTCAATTCTATTCAGTGGGAGTCTTGTAGAAGTCTAGTAATTTCAATTACAATTAAGATGGCAAGCACGTAAGGAAAGATTGAAATAGAGAAATTCAATGGTAGAAATTTTGAGTTGTGGAAACTTAAAATGGAAGATCTATTAGTTGACCGTGATCTTTGGCTTGTTGTGTCTAGAGCGAAGCCTACAGGCATGAATCAAGAGGATTGGGACCTTGCAGATCAAAAATCAAAGGGGTTGATAAGGCTCTATTTAGCAAACTTAGTTCTTCTGAATGTTCATGAAGAAAATACTGCATCTTCTTTGTGGAAAAGACTGGGAGCTATTTATCAAGGCAAGTCCTTGGTGAATAAGTTATTCTTGAGGAAGAAGTACTCTTTTAAAATGTAGGGAGGAGCGTCTGTTTCTGATCATTTGAATGATTTCAATATTTTTATTGCTCAGTTAGCATCTGTAGGTGTGAAGATTGATGAAGAGGATCATTGTATGCTATTGCTATGTTTTTTCCAGATTCTTGGGATCACTTGGTGATGGCTATTGGGAGTACGACATCCACTTTTAAGATGGAAGATGTTGTTGCTTCTTTGTTATCAGAAGAGATGAGAAGAAAATCTTCTAAGATGGTAAAGGAGGCCCTTGCTATTAGAGGCAGGTCGAAAGAAAAAGGCAAGAAGGGCAAGAAATCCAAATCCAAATCAGAGGGGAGATCAAAGTCTCCTGGAAAGAAGACTAAGGTGAAGTGTTGGAATTATGGGCAACCTAGTCATGTCTAAAAG
Source organism: Sequoia sempervirens (assembly GCA_007258455.2). Lineage (NCBI taxonomy): Eukaryota > Viridiplantae > Streptophyta > Pinopsida > Cupressales > Cupressaceae > Sequoia > Sequoia sempervirens. Next base: position 779,499,180 of record VDFB02193867.1, on the reverse strand, counting down.
GATTGTAAGGAGGAGAAAAATAAGAAGAAAAATAATTCTTCCGACAGTGAATCTTCCCAGAGTGATGCAGACGCCTTCATTGCAGCCTTGGCTACATAGGCATCAGATGATGTCTGGCTGATTGATTATGGAGCATCTTTCCACATGACATCTCATAGAGACTGGCTCACTAAGTATGAAAAATACAATGGTGGAAAGGTGTATTTGGAAACCAATTCATCTCTGGAAATAGTTGGTTGTGGAAGAGTCAGAATTCAGTTCCCTGATGGAAAAGTGAAGGGAATCAATGATGTAATGCATATACTAGGTCTGGCTCAAAATCTACTTTTTGTTAGTAAGCTGAATGATATTGGATTGCAAGTCACGTTATCTAGAAATGGTTGTAAGATGACTAGAGGCTCAATGGTGCTAGCAAGGGGTGCTCGTATTGGTACCTTGTACAAGCTGGATGCACATGTTGTACAATGTAATAGTGTCTCTCTAAAGTCACAGAAAGCTACTCATGGAGAAAAGAAGGGAGATGTTCTTGATAGTGTAAACTATATGGAAGTTAAACTTCCAATAGAAAAGACTATGCTCTAGCATCATAGGCTTCGCCACATTGGTGAAAAAGGTTTAAAAACCTTGAAAAATAAAAACCTAGTTGAAGGGCTTGATGATTGTAACTTTGAATTTGAGTTTTGTGAACATTGTATATATGGAAAACAACACCATGTTTCATTTTACTCTAGTCCTCACAAATCTTCTGGTCTACTTGATTATATTCATTCTAATGTTTTTGGTCCAATAAATGTTCCTTCTTTATCTAAATCAAGATATTATGTATCGTTCATTGATGATTATTCAAGAAGGGAATTTGTTTATTTTTTTAAAAGTAAATCAAAAGTGTTCAGTCATTTTAAGGAGTTTAAAAACCTTGTGGAAAATCAGACTAGAAGGAAAATAAAATGTTTAAGGACTGACAATGGTGATGAGTTTTGTTCTGATGAGTTCGAGAGGTACTGTAAAGAACATGGGATTAAAATACATAAAACTACACGCTACACTCCATAGAAAAATGGAGTTGTAGAAAGGTTCAACAGGATAGTGATGGAAAGAGCATGAAGTATGTTGAGAAGTGTTGGCTTGGAGGAGAAGTTCTGGGCTGAGGCAATGTCAACAACATGTTACTTAATAAATTGTTCTCCTAATTCCACTCTTGTTGAGAAGACACCTTTGGAAGCATGGTATTGAAGGAAGCCCTCTCTTAGACACATTCATGTATTTGGCTGTGAGGCATATGCATATGTGTCGAATGAGAAAAGATCTAAATTGGAGAACAAGGTTGTTAAATGTATTTTTATTGGCTATAGTGCTAGCATAAAAAGGATACAAGCTTTGGAATCCTGATACAGAGAAGGTTCTATACAGTAGAAGTGTTATCTTTCGTGAGCTAAAGCCTTCTACTTTGGATCTATAGTTAGAGACAAAATCAAAAGATAAAAAGGATGTAGTTGAAATTCCTTCGACACCAGATAAAGAGGAATTTAAAATTCAAAGTGTACCTGAAACTGAGGAGAGCTCAAGTAGTTCTGAGAGTTCTGAAGAAGAAGAACCACCTCAGCCTTAGCCCATGAGGAGGTCAACACGTGAAAGAAAGCAACCTGATAGGTATGGGTTTTCTATGTTAGATTCTACTTGTTCCTATGCTTTAATTTCTAGCACTGATGAGCCTAGGACTGTGAGAGAGGCATTTAGAATGCCTAACTCAAACTCTTGGTTGGAAGACATGAATGAAGAAATGTCATCATTAGAAAAGAATCATACTTGGAGTTTGGTGCCCTTTCCTGAAGGCAAAAAAGGTGTTGGTTGCAAATGGGTATTTAAAAAGAAAATATGTCTGGATGGCAATGTGGAAAAGTATAAGGCGAGGTTGGTTGCAAAGGGATATTCCCAGGTAGAGGGAATTGATTATGGAGAAATATTTTCTCCTATAGCTAAGTTGACATCTATCAGATTTATTTTGTCACTTGCAGTAGCTTATGACTTAGAGATTGAATAGATGGATGTGAAGACAACATTTCTTTATGGTGATCTTGAAGAAGAAATTTACATGTCCCAGCCAGAGCACTTTGTGGAAAAAGGTAAGGAAAATCTGGTTTACAAGTTGATAAAATCTTGGTATGGATTAAAACAATCACCTAGAATGTGGCACCAGAAGTTTGACACGTTTATTTTGTCATTGGGATTTGTAAGATCAAAATCTGATCATTGTGTATACTTCAAAGTTGAAAATGATCGTGTTCTTATTATTGCACTCTATTGATGATATGTTGTTCATAGGCAATAGTATGTTAATGATTTCTGATCTAAATTCTCAATTGTCTACAAAGTTTGAAATGAAAGATCTTGGTGCAGCCAGGTATATTCTAGGAATGGAAATAACCAGGGACAGGAAGAGTAGAAAAATTTGGCTCAGTCAGAGTAAGTATATTAATACTGTTCTAGAGAGATTTTGTATGAATGAATGCAAGCAGCTAGTTGTTCCAATTTTGCAGGGAATGAAGCTATTTGTTGAAGACTGTCCAAAATCTCCTACTGAGATGGAGGACATGACCAAAGTGCCTTATGCTAGTGCAGTTGGTAGTTTAATGTCTGCAATGGTATGTACAAGGCCAGACATTTCCCAAGCAGTGGGAATACTAAGTCATTTTATGACAAATTCGAGAAGGACACATTGGGATGATGTGAAAAGAGTGTTTAGATATCTGAAGGGCACTTCAGAATATGCTTTGTGTTACCATGGCAATTTGGCTGAATCACAGAGGACTCTCAGCATTCGAGGCTATGTGGATTCTGATTGGGTAGGGGACATTGACAGTAGAAGATCCACCAGTGGATAAATTTTCATGATGAATGGTGGTGCAATTAGTTGGATGAGTAAGCGGCAAGCGTTAGTCGCTTTGTCCACTATAGAGGTAGAATACATGGCAGCAACACATGCCTATAAAGAAGCAATCTGGTTAAAACATTTGTGTTCTAACATTGGATTTGATGCAGGGATAATTAAAATTTACTATGACAGTCAGAGTGCTATTTGTTTGGAAAAAAATCCTACTTTCCATGCCAGGACAAAACATATTGATGTGCAATATCATTTTGTACGAGATATGGTGGAGGATGGAAAGGTCTCTTTAGAAAAAGTGGATACTCTGGAAAATGTTGCAGGTGCATTGACGAAACTAGTGAGCACAAACAAGTACAGGTGGTGTGTCAGTTCGATGGGCCTTGGAGCCCATGACCTTCATTAACTTTAGGTTTTGGAGGGAGCCAGTAAGCCTTCGTCAAGTGGGAGATTGTTGGAAAATGGTGTCTCAACTTACTGGCTTGTATCTTTGTTAAGTCTTGGCAAAGTTATCCTTTATTCAGTCTTCGTTCTCGGTCGATCATTGGAATTGTTAACTTTGGAACCATGTCGTGGAGTTTGAAAGTTTTGAAATTTCCCGACTATCTAATTCTCTTCGGCTTCATCAAATTAAGACACATGGCAGCCACCCGCAATATCGCGATCAACTAAAGTGTCGTCACGGGATAGCGGGCAGCCGTTGAGATCTTACGACGATTGGTCAACAGTCAAGGAAACTCATCTCCTTCGACGTCATTAGATGGGACACGTGGCAGTCACCTGTGATATCATGAATAGCCAAAAGCGTCATCATGGGATAGCAGGCAATCATTGAGATCAAACGATCAAAGTACTTCCCTTGATCTTTCGGCTTTACCGGTTAAGACATGTGGCAGTCCCCCGTGATATCGTGATCAGCTAGAATGCCATCGCGGGATAGCGGGGAATGACTGAGATTAGACAAGCTGGCGGATTTGGGGACCACTTGGAGTTTCCAGAATGCACGAGTAGTGGACACGTGTCATTGGCAGATGGTGTCATCGAAGAGACTCTTGGCCGATGGGTTTGTTGTTGGTATGAACTCTTGTCGAGAGTGCAAGTCTCGTCGACAGGGTGGTGAATTCAATATGACTTCTCAGAGTGTTGCCGATAGCGATAGTCTTGCTGATAGCCATGTGATCAAGTATTTTAGCATCGGGGAGACATGGCTTAGTGTCTCACCGACATGTGATTCTGTTTGAACTTCTTTGACTGAACGTCTATCCTACGTGGCGTGTTCTAAGCTAATGAGAGAAGCAGAATGAAAACTATTGGAAGTTGAACAGTTGCGACCATTCCTGTGTGGAAGATCAACAGACCATGAACACGGTTTAATCTGAGTAAATTCATTGTATATTGTCTGAGAGCATTGTGAGAGTAATTTTTTGTACAAGATTGGTCAGTGAATGTTGTTATTATTTTGACATCAGAAAGTGAAGTTCGATCTCTATATGTAATCTTTATTACTATAATACAAAGAGGATTTTCTTGGTGTGGTTGGTTTTTCTCCCATAAGGGTTTTCCCACGTAAATCTGGTGTTCAATTGTGGATGAGTTATTTCTTTTTTCTGTTATTCATTTCATGTGTGTCTTATTGAACTGTAATTGTAAAATTTAAAGACATCTGCATTCTTCCCTGAGTTTTTGATGTTAGGAGAGTTTTTTTTGCACCTAAGTTTTCCTTACAGCATCAAGATCACATAGGGAACCTCTACAATAACCTCCTTCGGTCTTTGTTATCTCATAGTCATTTTTTCGTGGTCTCTAATTTTGACTTGATGGAAAAAGTGTCAAATGCAAGCAATGTAAAGTTGCAAAGTGGTGCAACTTTCGTTCTACAACTCGTGTGACTAAACAGACTGTTCCAACGCGTCTGGATGGGTATGTTTATGTTAGGAATGGTCCTCTTTCGCACCCAAACATGTGGAATCACTCTGAGCTACATTCAACCGACTCAATCCCTTAAGGGTCCAAAGTGCAAAATGGCAGCAATATTTGATGGGCTATTACTCAAAAACCATGACTCTTATGAACTCTCCCTTTGATCCTATGAGATCGCGTTGGTCCCATCTACAATAACCTCTCTCGATTTTTGTTATCTCAAAGTCATTTTCCCATGGTGTCTAGTTTTCACTTGATGGAAAAAGTGTCAAATGCAAACAATGTAAAGTTGCAAAGAGGTGCAACTTTCATTCTGCAACTCGTGTAACCAAATGGACAGTTTCAATGTATCTATATGGGTACATTTACACTAGGAATTTCCCTCTTTCAGACCCAAACATGCGGAATCGCTCCGAGCTACATTCAACCGGCTCGATCCCTTAAGGGTCCAAAGTGAAAAAGGGAAACAATCTTTGAGGGGCTATTACTTGGAAACCATGATGCTTAAGAACTCTCCATCTGAGCCTACGGAATCATGTTGGGCCCCTTTACAATAACCTCTCTTGGTTTTTGTTATCTTGGAGTCATTTTCCTGTGGTGTCCAGTTTTCACTTGATGGAAAAAGTGTCAAATGCAAGCAGTGTAAAGTTGCAAAGTGGTGCAACTTTCGTTCTGTAACTCGTGTGACCAAATGGACTGTTCCAACATGTCTAGATGGGTATGTTTATGCTATCCATGGTCCTCTTCACACCCAAACATGCAGAATCGCTCTGAGCTATGTTCAACTGGCTTGATCCCTTACAAGTCCAAAGTGCAAAAGGGAAACAATCTTTGACAGGCTATTACTCAGAAATTGTGATTCTTACAAAATCTATGTCTGAGCCTATGGGATTGTGTTGGGACCCTCTACAATAACCTCTCTCGATTTTTGTTATCTTTGAGTCATTTTTGCGTAGTGTCCAGTTTTCACTTGATGAAAAAAGTGTCAAATGCAAGCAGTGTAAAGCTGCAAAGTGGTGCAACTTTCGTTCTACAACTCATGTGACCTAACGGACTATTCCAACACATCTGAATGGGTATATTTATGCTATGCATGGTCCTCTTTCGCACCCAAACATGCAGAATCACTCTGAGTTACATTCAACCAACTCGATTCCTTAAGGGTCCAAAGTGCAAAAGGACAGCAATAGTTGACGAGCTATTACTCAGAAACTATGATGCTCACAAACTCTTCGTTTGATCCTATGAGATCATGTTGGACCCCTCTACAATATCCTCTCTCAGTTTTTGTTATCTCAAAGTCATTTTCCCGTGGTGTCCAATTTTCACTTGATGGAAAAAGTGTCAAATGCAAGCAGTGTAAAGTTGCAAAGTGGTGCAACTTTCATTCTGCAACTCGTGTGACCAAACAAACTATTCCAACGCATCTAGATGGGTACATTTACACTAGGCATGGTCCTCTTTCATGCCTAAACACACGGAATCACTCCAAGCTATGTTCAACCGACTCAATCCCTTAAGGGTCCAAAGTGCAAAAGGGCAAAAATCTTTGGCAGGTGATTACTCAAAAACCATGATGCTTACAAACTCTTCATCTGAGCCTATGGGATTGTGTTGGGCCCCTCTAAAATAACCTCTCATTTTTTGTTATCTCGGAGTTGTTTTCCGATGGTGTCCATTTTTCACTTGATGGAAAAGGTGTCAAATGCATACAATGTAAAGTTGCAAAGTGGTGCAAATTTTGTTCTACAACTCATGTGACCAAATGGATTATTCCAACACATCCAAATGGGTACATTTATGCTAGGCATAGTCCTCTTTCTCACCGAAACACGCAAAATCACTCTGAGCTACGTTCAACCGGCTCAATCCCTTAAGGGTTCGAAGTGCAAAAGGGCAATAATCTTTGATGGGATATTACTTACAAATAGTGACGCTTACGAACTCTCTATCTGATCCTACGGGATCACATTGGGCCCCTCTACAATAGCCTCTCTCATTTTTTATTATCTCGAAGTCATTTTCTCATGGTGTCCAGTTTTCACTTAATGGAAAAAGTTTCAAATGCAAGCAGTGTAAAGTTGCAAAGTGGTGCAACTTTCGTTCTGCAACTTGTGTGACCAAATGAACTATTCCAACACATTTGAATGGGTACATTTACACTATGAATGGTCCTCTTCCGCACCCAAACATGCAGAATCACTCAGAGCTACGTTCAACCGACTCGATCCCTTAAGGGTTCAAAGTGCAAAAGGGAAGCAATCTTTGATGGGCTATTACTCAGAAATCATGACACATACAAACTCTCCATCTAAGCCTTCGATATTGTGTTGGGCTCCTCTACAATAACCTCTCTCGGTTTTTGTTATCTTGGAGTCATTTTCCTGTGGTGTCCAATTTTCACTTGATGGAAAAAGTGTCAAATGAAAGCAGTGTAAAGTTGCAAAGTGGTGCAACTTTCATTTTGCAACTCGTGTGACCAAAAAAATTGTTCCAACACATCCCTATAGGTACATTTATGCTAGGCATGGTCCTCTTTCACACCCAAACAGGCAAAATCGCTCTGAGCTACATTCAACCGACTTGATCCCTTATGATGGCATGCAAAACAATCGAAAAGAGAAACATACACACGACAGTTGAGAAGTCTAATTTTTCCACACAAAAAGCATATGATCATCCTCAAATCTAGAAATTGCAAGACGTTTTTTAATTATCCTCCTTGTCCTTACAACAATATACAACCAATTGTAAATGCGTACAATGGTGGAACTAGGAAATATTTTATTTTTCCTCAATTTACAACTTTGGTTGTGAAGCATTTTGTCATTTTCATTTAAAATGATTTTCTATGCTTGAAAATTGGAGTCTAAGAGAAACAAGTGATGCTTTCACGTACATTTATTATTTGGTGTGATAAATAAAGTTTCCACCCTTGAGTCTATTTCTTATTTGTATTATAAATTATGAAGCTTTCTCCCAAGTCTATTTCCTATATAAGAAATAATATTGTAAAAAGTTGACATATACATCTTTTGACGTGTTTATATGGTGATGGATCAAGAACATAACAATTCATTTTGTACTATGGGGATTATCCTGTGAAAATGTTTAAAGACTATTCAAGATAAATGTTTCTATGATAATGTGTCAAGAAGTTAACTACTCATCATCTACTATGAATATTATGTTTTGCAAGTCTTGTGAAGAGTATGTATCATTTGCTTAATTGAGTTGTTCCAATAAAAAGATTAAATATGTTGGAATCCTTTTATGAAACATTTCATGGAATACCAATTGAAAACGTGCTTTTTGCTTTTAGATAAAGCATTTCATGGAACTCTCTGGATTAAACTAAATTGAGATATGTAAGAACAAGGGAGCATTAGGAAATACATTGCTCGGGGATCTTAAATAATCCTTCTCTCCCGTTGCAATTTTGGGTTGATTATTGCTTTCAAAGTATTGGGAATGCTTTGCCTATTTTCTAGTTGGCAGTTGCCATTCTAGAAGGCTCATCTCTTGATATATATTATACTCATTATTAATCAATTATTAAGTTAATAGTCAATGCATTTATTTATAGTTAATCTTTTCTTTTCAATTTGTGCAATTTTGGAATTTGTAACTCTACTAGTATTCCTAGAAATATTAAAGTTGTTTAGCATCGACTAATAAAGTTTTTTAACATCAATAAATTAATATTCAAGATAAACCATGAAGGACAACAATGATCAATGCTATGGCTAACCAATTAATAATTATACATGTGAATAAGTCAAGCATGTACACGTGAATAAGGGAAGCACAAGTACTTAAAAACACATAAGCCTTGAAGTATACACACGAATACATAGTATATGCAAATTAATACAAAGTATATGCATGAATACAAGGTATATGCATGAAAACATGTAAGTCGCAAAGTATGGATTGGAATACACATAAGTCACAAAGTATACACGTAAGTTGTAAAGTATACACTTGAATACACATAACTCATATCTATTGAACCATGGATTTATAATGCAAATATGGACACTATCGATAAAAAAGATTTAATTAACCAAATAGCCATGTAGACATACATCAATATATGTTGACATAAGTATAAAATATATGTACAAAATAGGAATATAGGCTTACGAGAATGCCATATAGGCATAAAATGTCAAATATATCCAATACAAAATATGTACAAAAATGCCATATAGGCATACAACAAAGGGCTCTGGAATCAAAAGTCATTTCTCTCCATGCTCTTGAAATAAACTCTTGCCCTTTGCTTGTCAATCGGATGGTGATACATCTATCACTTATTTATTCCATGGTCGAGGAGTGCTCCTGGTGCTCCTCCTAGGGTTTAGTTCTTAGTCAAGTCTTAAATCTATTACAATAACAAGTAAAGACATTAATATATAGAAATTACATTATAAAAAATGATATATTTAACAAAATAATCACTTACCACCATCTGATGATCACTCTCCAAAAGGGAAATATTCAAATTCCCATGTTGGGTCATTTTGAAGCCTTATATAAACCATCTAAAGAGAAATTAAACTACGAATCAATAATGGTTTTATTTTTCACTAACTAACAGCTATAACAATGAATGTAAATTGAAATTTAGTAATTTGCCTCATACCTCCCCTATGAGAGCCATCGATGAGTTTATAGCAGATGAAACACCGAGCTCCATTTCCCTATGAACATTTGGAGGTGTATCCGCTTGCAACATCTAAAAATAAAACAACAAATTATTCAATCACGAAAACTACAATAGTGATCCACATCATGGCTTATAATGTATGAGATAATGAACAAAATTTTGAGTACTTATTAAACTATATATTTATGACTATCGTGCTTACTATTTTCCCTATCCATATCTTGTTCGAAAGCACCTATTTTTAGGCTTTTACCCATAGCAACAAGGTGATGAACTGTTTGATAAAATGATTTCATAAACATGTACAATAAGTGTGGTGGCATAGAGAAGACAATGAACTATATGAAAAAATGCCTCAAAGAAATGGGGTCTCATGGTAATAGAATGCCATTACAAACAAATGTTTTAGGGTATTCCATCACCATAAGACCGCATTTCATTGAGGCATTTTTTCAAACAGTTCATTGCCTTCTCTATGGTATTATGTTGGGATGGGGTGGATAGTATAGTGTGGTCTTGGTTATGAGATGAAGGGCGATCATGACATGAAGAGGGAGGGGTAGAGACATGAACAAGTGGAATAAAAGGTGGAAGGCTCCATGGATTGGTAAATTGAGGATGAGGACCTTGAAAAGAATTTGGAGGGGAATTTTGGCTAAAGGGTTGGTTTCTATTCTTCAAGCAATGATTTGTTTGAAAAAATACCTCAAAGAAATGTTGTCTCATGGTGATGGAATGGCATTCCATCACCATGAGACCACATTTCTTCAAGGAATCTTTTCATACTACTCACTTCCTTGACTATGATATTGCTTACTATTATGCTTTGATAGATTTTTTCCAAGCATCCATAGTTTGTTGGAAAGCACCTATTTTAGGCTTTTAGCCATAGCAGCAAGGAAGTGAGTAGTTTGATAAAATACTTTGGTACACATGTATGGAAAATGTGGTAGCATAGAAAAGATGGTGAGTTGTTTGAAGAAATTCCTTGAAGAAATGTGGTCTCATGGTGATGGAATGACATTCCATCACCATGAGACCGCATTTCTTCAAGGCATTTTTTCAAACTACTCACTGCCTTGTCTATGCTATTTCTTATTATTATGCTTTAATATATTTTTTCCAAGCATCTATAGTTTGTTGGAAAGCACATTTTTTAGGCTTTTAGCCATAGCAACAAGGAAATGAACTGTTTGATAAAATGCTTTGGTAGACATGTATGGAAAATGTGGTAGCATAGAAAAGGCGGTGAGTTGTTTGAAAAAGTGCCACAAAGAAATTAGGTCTCACGGTGATGGACATCACCATGAGACCACATTTCTTTGAGGCATTTTTTCAAACAACTCTTTGCCTTGTCTATGTTATTTTTTACTACTATTCTTTCATATATTTCTTCCAAGCATCTGTAGCATAGACAAGGCAATGAACTATTCAAAAATATGCCTCAGTAAAAAGTGGTCTCATGGAATGCCATGAAAAGCAAATGCAATTGGAAGATGCTCCTACTTATTACTTATGCTATGTGAAGTAATTGCATCACTGCTTATGTTGACTTTCTAAAAAACTATATTGTAGTTGAAATTTTATCATCTATCAACATCTAGTTATTAGTTATGGAATGTGAAGTAATGCTTTGAGTTTGAAAGATGTGCAATGAAATGTAATCAAGATATGAATATAAACTACACAAACCTATTAAGTACAATTCATTAGTTAAACTCTTTATTCTTTTACCTGCATGTAGGTTTGTCTAAATCCACTGGCACTAGGAGGTGTTCCCTCGAAACCTCCAATATTAGCCTATTCAACATCCAAAATCACATATTAGAATACCATTCATAAAACAATGCTATTAACATGTAATAAATTTATAATTGTTTACTGGTTACATACCTCAAGAATAGATGCAGTGAGTAATAAGTAGGTGTAGGGCTAGTGTATCCAATATCAACACTGTGACCCTAAAATTTTATTAAAATCATAAAACTAAATTAGTTAATCTTGCATTTCAAAATTAAAATTTAATAAATTAAATTAAATGAACATGCTAACATTTACCTGAGTATCGATGCCATAGGCCTCATTCAGAATGTTAGCTGCCCTCACCATCTCCATAGTTGCAAACGTATCTTGCGTAGTAGCCTCCTGAGTGTCAGTGGGGTCATATGAATAAGTTGCCTCGCAAGCATGACATAAATGGGATAGAATCCTACCACTCGAAGAATCCCCTGGATGGCACTGTAGTATAGGGCTGGCATGCTATATGACATTCTAGGTCAAAGAGTTGATGGCCTGCAAAGTATCTACCTCGGCATTCTCCTTCGCAATGGAAGGGATAACGATGTGCTCATGAGGTGGCCTAGCGAGAGGTCATCTCACTTGCCACCTAGGATCCTGATGTGCACTAGGTCTATCTTGAGTTGACCCCCCGCCTCTCCTCTAGAAATCCCTCAAATCAAAATAATTCAAGATTTTGTTCAGGATGAACTCACAATATAGTTTCCTCAGGAAATATTGTGGGACTTTGCAATTGTTGTATGGTGGGTAATCAAAAACCATGTACCACCTATCCCAAAAAAAGGTCCTAATCTGTTGGTGGTGGCACTAATGGATAGGAAACCTCTTCGCATTGAGGCTAATATTTTCATTTGTTTGTGGGTCAGTAATAATGAGCACAAATCAAATTTTGTAATTTTTAGATATTTTACATCTTTATATATGATAATTTATCCTTGTAATAATTCCTAGCCGCCTGCCTCCTATCTTGCCAACCAATTAATTGTTTGTTGATTGAATCTACATGTTTTAACATTTAAATTTTAGTGAATTTGCAAGTGTTTTTCTTTCCATGGTTGAACCGTTCAAATCGTTCAACATCGTGATTAACTCCTCAATTTGTTTTTTATTGTTTTCAATTTCTCTCATTAAATTTTGTTGAGTGTTAGGAGGATGTTGAGGGATTGGTGGAGGAGATTGTTGTTGTGGTTGTTGAACTTGAGGATTTAGTTGATCTTGTTGTTGCGCTACTTGTTGAGGATTTTGAGGGTTTTCAAGTTCATTAACATCTCCTACAAATTCAACAAATAAATATCAAAAATAACCTAAAACTAATAAATTCATAACAAAAAACAAAAAATCCTTACCTCTTAGACCTCCTCGTCGACGTGGCGGCATCCTGGCAATGAAACAGCGACAAATTGATGAAATGTTTTCAATATTTTCCATCATTTTTATTATTATCAAAAGGTGGATGTGTTCTTTCATAGGATCATTCCATTATACACTAAAAACCCTACAAAATTTTTATTTTGAGCCTATGTGTTAGGGTTATTAGATATAAGGACTAAAACCTAATATTTTTAAGGAACCAAAGGAAAAACCTTTTTGTTTGGTGAGTCAAAATAGCAAACGCCAATGACTTGGTAGAATGTTATCACATAGAGATTATGAGAAAGTTGAACATAGTTAAGGATCTTACTGCATCATGTTTATATAATTGGTAGTATATTTTTTGGGGATCCTTCAAATACTCAAAGGAACCAATCGCAACATAAGGATATTTCATATGCCTAGATTTCCTTAGCTTCAAATTTTTAATTATTTTGTGCAACATCAGGTATTCTTGAGTTGGATTCCACCATGGAAGAAGAATACAACTCTTTTCTTGAGAGTAATATATGGGAACGTGTTCCACTTCCTTGAGGAAGGTAATTGGTTCACACTAAGTGGATCTATCAAACTATATTTATAGAAAATGGTATTGTAAACAAGTATAAGGTGCAACTCATTACTAAATCTTTCTCACAAGTTCCTAGTATTGATTACATAGAAACCTTTACCTCCATAGATAATGAACTCCACTAACCTAAATCTTACCATAAGAATTCATTTCTATAAGGAATATTAATTAAGATATTTACATGGAGCATCCATAGGGATTCCTTCAAGACTCATCATTATTTTATAGGTCAATGAACTCTCTATATGTCCTCAAGCAATACCTTGGCGCTTAGTCTAACAAGATGGACTCCTTTCTTCTCTTAATTGGATTCTCTTGATGTCACTCAAATTTGAATGTCAACATTTTATGAAAATGACTCTTCTTTTTTTGGTTCTCTATGTTGATAATTTGGTTGTCATAAGGAGCACCTAATCCATCATTGATAGAGTTATGAATTCTTTGCATGATAGAATTTACATGACTGACTTGGGTTTATTGCTCTACTTTTTTAGGATTGAGATTGCACAATCCTCTTTTAGGATCACACTTTATTAGCCCAAGTATGCTCTTGATCTTATAGCTTGGTTCTATATAAGACTTATTGTAAGCCTAACTTGACTCCTCTATTTGTATTGTCAACTTGTAGGCAACCTCATCTATCTAACCCACACTCACCCCAATATTTTATGTGTAGTTGGCATTGTTCCATGCTTCATGTAGGAGCCCCATGAGCTTCATTATAAATTACCAAATGCATATTACATTACATACATGGTAGTCATAGATATGGGATTCACTATACAATGGGTATAGGTTCAAACTTGGTCGAATACATGGATTCTAATATGGATAGCGATACCAATGATTATAAGTCTTCGTCAAGCTACAAATTTCATTTTGGTTTGACCCCTATTTGTTGGAAAATAAAAAAGCAACATCTCATTGCTCTTTCTTTGGCTAAGGTTGATTATCAAATGGTTGTTAAAGCTACTAGCTATTTAGTTTTAAAATCTCCTCACTAAGCTTGGTATTGCTTTTCAAAATCCATCCATCATTTTTTGTGATAACCAAAGTGCCACTCAAATGTTTAAGAACCTAGTCCATCATTAGCATACCAAAGACATAGAGATCCACATGCACTTTCTCCATAAGTTATTTCAAGAGCAGGTCATCGATTTGTAGTATTGTTCTACAATAGAGAAGATTGTAGATGTTTTCACCAAACTCTTCATCAAAATAAATTATCCATCACTTGCATACTCTTGTAGGGGTACAAGAAATCATCCCTTCAAGGGGGGTCACCTAAACCTTCTCACATCTTTTAGAGGGTTTTTTAAATGGGTTTTAAAGGATATCTTTTCTACATTTATACAAGGTTACCTAAGTCTCACTTATGGAGGGGGTATCTTTTTCAATGTTTATTTTTGTATTTAGTTTTACTACTATATTTTTTTATATGCACCTAGTTAAACAAGCTTGCTTAGTTGTGCCAATTAGTTATGTACCCATGTCTTATGCACTTGATTACCAATTATCTAGTTAGTGAATCAATCAGTTACATGTCCATGACCTATGCACTTGATTGACACTTATCTTGTTATAGTTGAGTTACACTCCTACAACTAGTTCGCTCCACCTATTAGACATGGATAACTTAATAATTAGATACATGCATTTAGTTTTTGAGTTCTATTGATTTAAAAAAATGATTAAATAAGTTTTTTAAATTCAATTACATAAATTATTTTGAATTCCAATTTTTATATCACATTATTAAGCTTATTATTAAAAATATTTAATTAAATTTAAAAATTAAGCCTAATTTAATATTTTATAATATCTTGAAAGTAAAATAATAATATGAATAAAATATATATATATTTTTTTATTTAATTAAAAATGTGAATGCTTATTTTACTGATATGACTCATAACAATTATTTAAATAATTTTTGTTGAAAATTATAATTATCCATGCATCTATACCTGTAGCATGTTAAATATCTACAATAAAAAATAAATTATACAAAAAATAAAAAACATAAAGCAGATCCTTATAAACTCACATCAATCTCGCTACAGGGCACGGAATCCCTTTTGAAATGCCTAGCCTGAACATTGTTTGGTTAAGATTGTCAGTACTTGATAGAGGGATGATCTAACATATAAATTTGAGGACTATTAACTCAGAAGATTGGTTTTGGATTGGTAATAACGATTAAATAATCAATGACAATTTTATAATTTATTCATGAGCAAATCTAATGAATATTTATCTACTGGTTAAGAAAAACTAGAATTTTATAATCCATCTACTATTCACCATTATTAAACATGCGTATTATTAACAACACAATTTGATAAGATTTAAGAATTAGTATGTTCTTCCGGGGCTATATACATCAATAGTTATAGTTGCCAGAAGTTTTGGCGAAGATTCTGACAATCTTATTCGTTTCCATGTAGTACTGGATTCCTGAACATTTGCTGCTGGATAAGTGTCAATGCTATCTGTCTGTACTTCCATATCAATTCTTAGTGGCTCATTTGAGTTCTTACTTTCCTTTCTCGCGTCATCATTTCCAAACTGAGGAACACGGTATAGATCATGATTGAGATAATGAGCTTCATATTCATATTGCTTCTGCTCTTCTTCTCCCTCCTCCCTCTTAGCACGCTTCCTTTGATAAACATGACCAGAGGCTGTTTCATCATGGTTCGATACTGGTATTGCCTTATGATCAGATGAGGAAATACTGTCAGTTAATATTCCCATTTCAGAAGTATGCAACTTCTCATCTTTTACTTTACCATTTTCTTTAATGATTTTGTTTGTTTCATTGGATTGAGCCACAATGTGATCTACTTTTTCATAATCATTGAGCTCTTTGAGTTTCTCTTTTTCACCTTCTTCAGCCACAATGCGATCTATTTTGTCATTATTATTGTTTTCATTATCTTGAAATCTATCTTGATTTTGATCACCCTGTTTGGGTATTTTGTTTTCAACTTGGGCAGGTTGTAGCAGATTGATTTCTACTGCTTTTTCACTACTATTTTCTGTTTCTGTTGACACTATAGAAGAATTGGTATTATGATTATTGTGTGTTATATCAGTTTCTTTATTATCATCAAAAGAATGCTGATTACAGGACATCAGATCTGCTCTTTCATAAAATGATTGATCAGAGATCAAAGGATCTCGTTCTGATACCACTAAAGCCAATTTATCCCTTGAAAGGTTAGTATAATCACATGGTTTCTTGTCATGGGCTAAATCATCATCTGCTAACTCATAATCAGAGCCTTGATAAGTGTCATCTTCAACTTCATCATCTCCTTCTGCATCATCATCATAAATGTCACCGTCACTAGTACCATCTCTGCTACTTTCATGTTCAGTGTTTACAGTTTCATCAATATGATCAATGGAAACAGTTTGATTGGAATAGCTCGTAGTCTCATCATCAGAAACATTTTCACTAAGACTGCTGGTAGTCATTTTATCATCATCATCTAAACCATCATCTTCATCATCATTATCATTATCTTCTGAACTATCATCATCATCATTGTCTTCTGAACTAGTTTGATTAAGATTTATCATGGTCTCATCATCATCATCAAATATTTGATTAGGATTGTTCATGGTAACATCAACATCATTAACACCACCATCATCATTTTCCTTTTTACTACCATTTGAAACAGTATGATTATGACTTCTCATGGTCTCATCAACATCAACAATATCTTCATCAGAAATATTTTTACTATAACTACCCATGTCCCCATCAACATGAGCACTCTTTATGTCCCTATCAACTTTACTACTATCTAAAATGTTCTGATCAGGACTGCTAGGACCATCATGGTTCTCTATGGACTTGATATCAATGTGCTGAATGGTATTGGGCTCTTGGTTCTTCTCTTTTTTAACATTCTTCATGTCTTCATCTGCCATTGTATTACACACATTTTCAGCCATAATCTGCTAAATAAAACCTTAAAATCAAGAAAATCAAATGAATTTGGGAAGTTCAAATAATTTCCCTTATCTTTAAAATTTAGCGCTACCTTTTCTTATGCTTGTCAGCATCAGGGTTTTACCACCTTATGAGAGTAAAACTAGACTCACTTGGAAATATAGGGATAACCCCTAATACAATGTGTGAGTGCATATGCAGACTAAATTTTAAAAGTAAGAAGAGGTAGTGATAAATTCTAGAAATAAAAGGGCATGTCCTACAATATTCTAAATAAGCTAAACAACAATTCCCCAATTCCTATATACCCTTTTGATTTAATTTATAATATCTTACCATCGTCTTCATCTGTGTTAGATAGTATGCCAGACTGTCTTTTCCCTGAAATTTGAATCTGATCACTTTCTGATTCCCAAGTTATAAGCTTCCTATCTTTCTCTATTCTGAATCTTTTTCCCCAAACTGCACCACCATGTTCATCATCATGAACCATATCACTCACACGAGGTTTCCCATTAGCACGCAAAACAACCTTCAGTTTACACATAAGAGAGCAATATATAGCATCTTTTCTATCATTGGCCATCTTGTTCAATCTCTTCCTCTTCTTACTCTCCATATTCCACCATGTCTTAATCTTCTTACCCCTCAAAACTCTCTCACACACAACACATCTCTTAATGGGTTTAAAGGGTCTATCACTCCTTAGAAAATAAGAAGGCTCCCCTTTTAACACATATGGGTATACCATAGATGAATCGATGCAGTGGGCCTCTGATTCTTTCACAGCAGTGGTTTTAGCACACCTGTTAACCCTAACAAATTTATGGTCTTTGTGCTCCTCTTCCATGCAGGCAATGCAGAGGGGTCCAGCTTCAGGGCAATAAATGCAAAAGTAGTTAAGCCTGCAATCCTTTTTGGGAATATCATGTTTTGGGCAGTCATCAAAATAAGAATTTGTGCATAGAAATGAGATCAACCATGGACACTTATTTTCTTTTAGGTCTTCAAGGCTTGAATTATTCTCAGATTTTACATCTTTAACTAGTTTTACTTCAACAATGCTTGAATTATTCTGGTCAGATTGTGTAAGAGCCTTCGAATTATTTTCTGACTTGAACGGATTCAGTTTGTAGAGAAAAGATGAGATTGAACTCCTCCCATTATGAGCCATTCTTATTGAGGATTATCTTTACCGTGAAAATTTGGGCAGTACAATGAAATGATCTTTGGGTGAATGAAATATCAAATGCACTTATATCATCGAGAATTGGGCACCCCTTCGTTCAATTTAAATTGACGAATAGTGGTAGTTTAATCAGATGGGAGGTCACGACGTTTTCTTCTTCTCAGATGAAATTATAGAGCATTTTATTTATATTAACGTATATGCATTATCTTTATGAAAACTATCTAAAATATATAACTAAATACCAGATTAATTTTATTCCATTGGCATTTTTACCATTAAATATATTTGTGTGGTAATTTGAAGACTTATTTTTAGATCAGTTTATTTGGAAAGTTCATTACTTAAATTTAAAATTTGAGGTCTACTTTATTAAAGCTAGTTTTGTTTGTTTTTTTTAAATAGTTTATCTAATATTTGTGTATTGAATCATATTTTTATGGTGTGTTAATGTGATGTCATATGATTAATTGTTAGTGCCTGCCTTTATAGGCAAGAGACTAATGTTTTTGCAGTCTCGCCTGTGCAAAAAACGTATTAATCTCTGCATTGGGAACTGGGCGAACAATTATGTACAGCCTTAACCAAAGTTTGTTTTTTCAGTTTTTTTTTGTTGCAGGGAAAATAGCAATTTATCTGCCTCCCTATTCGTCGGCAGCTATATTCCTGGGGGTTTAGATTTTTCAGCAATAATTTTGATTAGCGTCTCCAATGAGGAAAAGAGGACCAAATATTTGCATCTTTATACCAATGTTTGTAATGCTCGCACATTTTGCAGCCATGCATGGTAGGGTAATTGCAACAGGTTTCAAATCGGTGAGGGAGAGCCCGAGCTGTGTATGCTTGCTTGCTTGTGAAGGTACTAACATATTCTATTTGAAATCAGTTTGTACTCAGAGGATTCTGCTCGATCCTGACTTTTGCTCTTACAAAGGAGGTTACACAGACTTGGCTTCCAAGGCATTTATGCATCTCATAAGTTCTTCTTTCTCTGTTGGCTTCCACTCTCCCACATGGTCAGATTCTACCTTTACAGTTAAAACCAATAGTCTCCATGCCGTGTGAAAAAATGGCATTGGTTCTGTAGTTTTTTTAATATGGCTATTGCTTTTTTAAACCTACCGATCGTTTACTATGAATTGATTTGAAAAAGCAGCTGTAGGGGATAGGTTTTGGCTCGTCTTATTTAGGAAAAAATCAATTTCTGATTTGGTAGGGTTCTGTAAAAAAAAAATCTCTGCAAACTCTGCCCATTAAGGCATATTCTGAAATGACGGTAATCCACGAGGACTTGAACATTTTTTTTAAAGTCTTCTGTTTTTCACAAATCCATTTTGTGATAAGCTGCAGTTGTTGCACTCCACGAGCCCCCATTTCTTTGAGGCATTTTGTCAAACAATTCACGTGCTTCCATATTTTACGTGTTTGCCAGGGCAGTTGCAATTACGACATCTGGCAAATTACCGCCAATCTTTTATGCTTGATGGATGTTCATACCCTGTGCCAAAGTGCCCATTTTGGCATAGGCAGGTAGGATGCTGGCAAAGGTTGTGGAGTTCGGTTCTATACCTGTCAATTCCATTTGCAACCATATTTGTATTCGGAAAACATGCAAAATTAAATTTGTGAAGATGACATTTAGTAGTTGATTGAATATGAACTAAACTCTGCCATTGAAATTGTGACATCGATTTGAAACAAATTTTGATATGGTAAAATATTTGAACATGAAATTAATTTGAATATATTTAGACTTTAATCTGCATTCACCGCATCTTTGCTGACATTCCTGTACCCATATTCTCATTCAATTTTTTATTGTATTTCACTGATCTAATATATATAGATAGCTTCTGGCTCTCAAGCTTGACTGTCATCTTGCAGGAACTTGAATTTTAGATGCTTGCATTGTGAGTTATGAAGGAAAACTTGATTAGAAATACTTCTCTTGTCCTGTTCACTCTACAAATGCCAGGTTCTCATAAGTGTTTTCCTCAATGGCTTCGAATTTGTTCATCTTCCTCTTTCTTCATGTTTGTCTTCCTCTCTTTCCCAAGATGAAATCAACATAATGACAGATTTACAATTTGTTGGTTTGTATGGGCTTTGGTGTGCGTCCTTTTAGGGGTTTCATTAGTCTTTTGTAAAGTTAGAAGGAAGAATTTTTAAAAGTTAAGAGTGCTACTGCACATCGGGATCTGTGGACATTGTCAGGATGGCAGCAAACCCATTTTGTGCATATCCTGCAATCGTAACATTCCATGAGATTGAATCTCGTTGGGGTATTTTGTCAAGCAGTTTAAGTGCCTTGTACTAAGTTAAGAGCTATGGAACAAGCTATGGACATCCATCAAAAGATAATGGATCAGGCCAGTATTTAAGCAGAGGATCACCCCTGCACTTTGTATTTTGCGCTTCACTGAGTGCATTGGATTGAGAAAATGCCTCAAAGAAATGTGGTCTCATGGTGATGGAATGCCATGGCAATCCATAGACAAGGCATGGACAAGGCACTGAACTGTTTGGAAAAATGCCTCAAAGAAATGTGGTCTCATGGTGATGTAATGCCATGACAATCAAATGCAAATATTCGAAGACCGTTCAATTTAAACATTATTGAAATTTTAGTATACACGTTTGTGCCTTTTGACTCTGATGCATGCATGCTTAAACATTACCCTAAGTGTTTGTGCAGGGCTCTTTCCCTTGCATGTCTTGATAAGTGGCAATGGCCAAGTTACATGTCATAGGCGTAGTGAGTTGTTGGTGAATTTGCAAAAGATATCCTGAAATGGAATTGTTATTTATGTTTTGGAAATTTGTAGGTTTTTCTTGGCGAATGTAAAATTTTGTGCACTCATCCAATGTTGGAGCAGAGAATGGAAAACCAAAGTGGAGTTAAAGATAATGGTGAGCAAGAGCATTGTCTATTTTAGATCTATTTTTGTGTTGTTGGATACAGGGGGAAGTGTGGTGTATAAGAAGCCATTAGACATAAACTATGGGACTATAGGGGAGAGGGGCCCAAAGTAGGGCGGGAGCCTATACTGGCGACGAAAGTAGTCCCATGTGGGCCCCACAGTAGAGCTGATTAATAGGCATATGTAAATCAGTTTTCACCCACAAAGTCAACAAAGGTACACGTATCACTGTACTGTCAAAATTGTATCATAATCGGAGAATATTTGTCCCATACACAAATAGATATTCGCAGTCTTACATGTCAGAGAATATTCAAAGCACATCTGACACAACAAACATACAAGCCATATTGCTTGTTACTGGCCCCTTGCTTTAAAACAAAAGCCCAAAATATAAACTTAGTATAACCCAAGCTCCCCTATAATGTCACCACTTGCATTACATCACAGCCAACTTTCGAGCACTTGGGATGCCATGAGTAGAACTATGAACCAAGAATGTTCCATCACCAAATCCAATCTAGCCGAACCCCCATCCCACTTGCCCACCAACACAACACTCAGAAAGGGTAGAAATCATTCATATGTGTCCCATCTGTCAAATCGAACCTCTCTACTACTGGTTCCTCCTCCTGTTTTTTCCCACCTACAACCACCAAAACAATGGTGTTAAAGCCACCAAAATCTCTTGTCAAGAAAACAAGGATTGCACACCATTAATACATACAAACTCTGCAATGAAGGCATCTGATGAAGATTTCCAATTTGAAATTAAAAGGACAGGAATTAAAGACTCCACACCAAGCTAGCATTGAACATATAAGGAGATTTTCAAATTAAAAAATGCATTACTCAATCTCTTGCAATTTTCATTTAGTACATCCCACTTTCATTATCAGTTATACAATTTGGTCCAGAAATATAAAGAAAGTTCAGAGGCAGCAACGCCAGCATCCTAACAAGCTATAAGTATTCTACTACTACAAATGTTGGCTACTTGTGAATACAAATATGTTGCATGGATAATGGGATGTCAATTTTTGTCACATTGACCTATAACTCAATATATGGGGTTTCAACTTACACTTTATATGAATGCCAAGCCATTTCAATTCAAGTTCAGGGTTTCACTAGTTTTCCTTTCCTCTATACTCGTCCATGCATGATGTTTACCCTGCATTGTGCATTTCAATATATTGTGTTATTCATTGCATGGCGTTTACTCTACATTGTGCTTTTCATATTTGCTTCCTTATACGAAATATGAAATGGGTTTAACTGATTTAAATGGTTTTTCATTACTATTAGACTTGTTCGATAAAATATGGAAAGGGTTTGACTGGTTTTCATCCATACACTTGTATTCGTGTGTTCGTCATTGCACAAACTTTAACTCTGCAATTTGCTTTTTCCATTTGTTTGTTATTCCAAAATACGGAAATGGATACAATATATTTGCTTGTTACTAGGAAATATTCATAGGGCTTTAATGTTTATCATTTCGAGGGTTCTTGCCATGCACTTGCATTCGTGTCTTCCTCATTGCACAGACTTTATCTATGCAATTTGCTTATAATATTCTCATGTTATTTCGAAATATGAAAATGGTATGACTAGTTTTCATTTCGAAGATATTCTAGCATGTTTATGTATTATTATGTTCTTCCATGCACAATAGTTATGTCTATGAAATGTTTTTTTCATTTCATTGTTACTACCAAACATGGAAAGGGTTTCACTAGTTCAAAATTACAGGGTTTTCTCTTTAACAATGCACAAACTTTAACTCTGCAATTTGCCTTAAATATTCGTTTGTTATTCCCAAATATGAAAATGGATTCACTTGTTTTCATTCTGAAGTTATTCTGACATGCAATTATATTATTTTGTTCTTATATATGTATTTGTCTTTCTATATATACATATACATATTGTGCACGGAAGAACAAAATAATACATAGACATATTTCCATACTTATATATGGTATGGCTGGTTTTCATTTCGAAGATATTATGCCCTACAATCATATTATTATGTTCTTCCATTCACAATAGTTCTATCTACAAAATGCAATTTTTATTTCATTGTTACTACCAAATATTTTTATGGTTTCACTGGTTCACAATTATAGGGTTTTCTGGCATGCACTTGTAGTCCTCTCTTTGACAATGCACAAACTAACTTTGCAATTTGCCTTTAATATTTGTTTGTTATTCCCAAATATGAAAAATGGATTCACTTGATTTCATTTCGAAGATATTCTATCATGCAATTATATTATTCTCTTCCTATATATAGTGCATGGAAGAATAGAATAATGCATATATATATATATATATATATATATGCATGGAAGAACAAAATAATACAGACATATTTCCATACATATATACAAATATATGTGTCTGTGTATACATACATACATACATACATACATACATACATATATATATATAATATATATATATATATATATATTTGTATATGTATATATATGTAATTGTTTATGTCATTGTTACTACAAAATTTATTTTATATATTTATGTTCATCTCTCCACGTTTCATTATTCAGCTCTACACTCAAGAAAGCTCCCTTTCTCTTTCAGTTGAGGTTTTCTACCTCACTACGCCTATACCATTGTATTTCGTTTTGACAATGTTTAACCAATGTTTGTTCATGTCTCACTAAAAAAATCTGCTCTAAGTAATTTCAATTCAAATAACAAAATTGAACAAACTGTCAACATGCACAATAAATCCAATTGCATTACAAATTGTTCATAAAAACCAAGCAAAATAAAGACAATAAAAACAAATTGTTCATGCACAATAAAGACAATTTCATTACAAATTGTGGACAATTGCATTACAAATTGTTCATAAAAACCATAGCATTAAATTTCAAAATGTCAAGATGCATATTAAATAAATGCAAACTGTTCATGCATCACTGTGACTTCAACAGTGTTCAATTTTTTGTTTGTCTTAACTGCACCAAACATCTTTTTTAACATTTCCAAGTGCAATCTAAAGGTAAACTGAGGTCAAAAACTAAAACCAAGATTGCAAAGACATCGTCTCATACAAGGAAAGACATTGTAACAATCCCTAATGTGCAACAACCGGTTGCAAAAGTAAACACAAATCCAGAACATGTTGAGGTTGTCCAGGAGGTTGTTGCACCACCAATCCGGCGAGCAAGAGCATCAAAGGAAATTGAATGGTCATAAGAGGACATGGACAAGGCATTGGAGGATGTTGAAACAAATGGGATGTCGACGAGAGTTGCTGTGAAGAAGTGGAAAATCTTAGCTACAACACTTAGCAATTGGTTAGGCGGCCTGAGCACTACTTCAAAGAAGGGTCCATCAACAGTCCTGATAGAAGAGGAGGAGGGTCTGATTGTGAAGTGGTGCACAGATATGGCAGATATTGGCCACAAGCTTGAGATTATGAATCTCAAGCAAGAGGTTGCTCAAATATGCCAGACTAGACCCAACCCTTTCACAGAGGGGTTGCCTGGAAAATCATGGTGGATTGGATTCAAGAGGTGCCATCCAAAATTGACCTTGCACACAGCTGAAGGTGTTGACAAAGACAGGGCAGTAAACCTTAGACCTGGAATAGTAGCTGAATTTTATAGAACGCTAATAGTAGCATATGAAAGTACCCCATACAGTCCTAAAAAAATTTGGAACTGTGATGAAACGAGCATTCAAGCTGGTAGAAATTGAACTATGAGGGTCTCAGCACGACGAGGTAGTAGGAATGTCTCCTACATCATTCCAAAAAGTAGAGAATGGAAATAATTCTATGTTGTGTATTATTATGTAGATTATAGCAATGAAATAGTGCACTATTATGTAGATTATAGCAATGAAAGTCAAGGTACACCAGACCAGGTGGAGTTTACTAACTCCCAAGTTAATGAAACAATTCAAACCAAAATTTGTTCTTGGATCAGTAACTTCCTTAAGCTGCCAACTCACAGAGTGAATGGAAGAACGAGAAAGTTTGTTGGTGGTGCTCTTCAGGTGAGCCGACAGTCTCAATTGTTAAATGTTGATAGTTACTTGACTCTCATAATGGAACAAGAATGAAGAAAAAAAGTACTGGAAGAATTAAAAATCAGAAAGAGGCAACAAACTGAGGACAAAAAGGCAGCACGGATTCTAGCCTTGGAGTAGAAGGAACAAAAGAAATTGAGTGCAAGGAATGAGAGTAGCTAAAACAGTTGCAAAGAAAGGAAAAAGAGAAGAAGGAAAGGGAGATCAAGGCTGCCCATAGAGCATTGATGCAAGATACACGCTTAAGTAGTCCTGCAACTTCCTTATCTGATAACCACAGTTACTTTCAAGATATAACCAATAATAACATCCCTCTTTTTTCTACAGGCAATGTGTGTTTCAGTCCCAACTCATCTCAAGTTAGTTGCGCTCAATTTCTAGTTGGCCAAACTTCTTCACCACTAACGCCTTCAAATGTAAGTTGCACACAATTGACAAATGCAAATGCAAATCAATTTATGGAAAGTCTAAATGCAGCAACAAGAGACGAGAACACATCTCCAGATTCATTCCTTAGAGCATTCAACTGAGTTTGGGAGGGACCAACTAAAGCAGTGCCTTATATCTTGGTTTTTTTTTGGGTTGTAGTTGGGGATTCCATTTTCATTGTACCGCATCTGTTTATAAATGTGAACTAAATATGTTTATTATTTTGAACTAAATTTGTTTATTAATGTGGTATGAGTACCTTGGTTGACTTTGTGGGTGAAAATTGTTTTACAACTGCATATTAAGGCGCTCTAGTGTCGGTCCCATTGACGATTATGTCAATACTTTTTTATGGTTGTCTTATAATCTACATTTCAAAAAATATATTGTATGCAAATATTTTGTTTACCACAATTGCTATGTTTATAACATCTATTCTACATTTGTGAAAATATACTCTATGCAAATAAATTGTTTCAATTTTGTTTACAACAATTACTATGTTTATAATATATATTCTACATTTGTGAAAAAAATATTCAATGTTGATAATCTTATATAGCATTTCATACAATATAGTCTACACTGATAATTTAACATTTGAAATTGCATGTGAATACATTTTATATAGTCATTAAAAAGGTCTACTAGACATGTCTAAAATCCACAACACTTCACAACGAAATACTTGATGTAATCTATCGTTTTGTATATTAGTAGCTCAATTGAAATTTATTTTTAGGCTATACCTCTACAAAAGATAACATGTATGTATGTCTTATCTCAAGTTTATTTGTTTTAGTACATTATAGTTCACTCTTGTTTTGTGAATAGTAGAGAAGGATGTGACCTATTTGACCCATATGATTCTAGCTATCCCCTATTATTATGTTCATCATTGCACAAACTTTAAATCTGCAATTTGGTTATAACATTTGTTTGTTATCCCCAAATATGAAAATAGTTTGACTGGTTTTCATTCCAAGGATATATGTAGTGCTTATATGTGGGTACATATGTACATATATATGTATGTGCATAAGCATGTACATACATATCTATGTGCATATGTATTTAGATGTATGTCTATGTCAATACGTATGTACATATATATCTATGTGCATACGAATGCACATGTATGTATATGTCAATATGTATGTACATATATATAAATGTGTATGTACATGTATATATATATGTATGTACATATATATTAATGTGTATCTACACGTATATATTTATATATATATGTATCTACATATATATCAAAGTGTATCTACATGTATATATATGTACAATGCAATTGAACAATCAGACTGAACTATGTATATATATATCAATGTGTATCAACGTTATGTATATGTATCTACATTCCAATTAAACAATGCTTGATTGAACAATCAAATTAAACTATATATATATATATATATATATATATATATATATATATAGCAATGTGTATCTACATGTGTATATATGTATCTACATATATATGAAAGTGTACCTACATATATGTCAATGTGTATCTACATATATATGAATGTGTATCTACATGTATATATATGTATGTACATATATATAAATATATGTATCTACACACACACACACACACACACACACACACACATATATATCTACATATATATACATATATATATTCCATGTACATATATATATACACAGATAAATAGATATATGCATACATACATTGATATATAGATTGAAAGTTATAGTGCATGTATAGATGGAAATTAAATGAAAAGATTAAACCCATTAAAGTCATAGTGATGCATGAAGAGAACCATATATTTCCTTGACAAATTGAGTGTGTTTATGAACACAAGTATTGGAAGTGTTCATAAACACCCTACATGCCATAAACATCATAGAGCACATTGTCAATGCACTTAGAACAGAATAGAACCTTTGATCTATGGACAATCAAATAAACACTTTAAATATTCCATTAAAAATCAACAACAAAATAAATAATAACATTCAACTTAAGTAACACAACACACCCATAACAAAACAAATAAGTGAAAAGAAGAAAGAAAAGGGAATGACAAGAGACAATGGAGCAACTTTAGTGAGGTTGAAAAGCTTACCTCTATGAATTGGAGATGGCCAATGGTATGGTGAATTTCTCCAATTGATTCCTACAAACATATATGAAAACAGTCATTAATAATAAAAGTGTAGTAAGGAAAGTGTTTAACTTACAATAAGAATGTATAGTGTCCTTTTTTGTTTACCTTTAACATGCAATTCACCATCATGAAGCCAATAATGAATTGAAATTGCACACCATCGAAGAAGATTGAACAAGACTGAAATTTACAACAAGTGTCAACTGAATATACCAACATGTCTAAAAGAATGAAAAAAATAACTGTTAACGAATGTACATGACATATATGACATTCAAATTGAACAATCAAAATGAACAATTGAATTGAACAATAAAATTGAATATCAATGCAATAAGATTTCCACAATCCATATGAAATTAGTTTTTTAGCTTCTGGATTCGATTGTGTTCCAATTTCAGATCACACTCTATGATCCATCATCAGGATAGAGAGCTAAAAAGGATGAGAAAATGTTAGTTGTAGGATAGCTAGAGAAGAAGATAAATAGACAAAAAAGGGGGAGAGAGGGGAGAGCACAACCCATGAGGGAAAGAATAAAAAATTAAATAAAAAGAAAAGAATAAAAGAGAGAAATGAAAGACATCTAAAAACACTAACCAACCAAGACAACATAACCCCAATGAAAATTAAAAAATAAAGAGGAAGGAACAAAAGATAAAGGAAAAATATATAAAATTAATAAAAACACAAGAAGGAGCAAACCACAATGGAAACAAAGAAGGCGAGAATTCAAAAATGCAAATTAAATTACACAACTAACTAACTAAATAAGCAAAAAGAAAAATGACAAATTCAATATAAGAATGCATGCATATGTTAAAGGATGAGAATAAATAAATCAAGACAAATAATCATCTAAATGAGCAATATATATATATATGACCAAAAATTCTAAAACAAACACTTAAATTTAAATAAGAATAGAAATAAATGAAAATAATAAAATACTTAGAAAGAGAACCAAGAAAATAAAGAATAAAAAACAAAGTCCGAAGTAAAAAAATTTAGAAAAGGATAAATGAAAAAATATAGAATACAAAGAAATAGAGATGAGAGAATAAAGAATAAAAAACATTGTCCGAAGTAAAAAAAATTGAAAATAAATAAACAATAAATCTAAAATAATAAAGTGGAAGGATAAGAAAAGAAGAAGCAAATGCAAAGAAATAAATCAATAAATGAAATAAGACATCCAAATGCAACAATAAATTGCCAAAACTAAGAATGCTACAACAAAATTAAGAAAAATCAAAAAAGAGGGAGCATGAATAAGGTGGAAAATAATTAAGAAAGCAACTATATAAGAAAGAGAAATATATACAATGGCTTATCACAAAAAATAATTTTGAAGTATATATGTGATTGTTTTTTATTGTTCATATATATATATGAACAATAATGTTAAAATCAATCACATAAATCTAAATAAGAATAGAAATAAATGAAAATATATAAACAATAATGTTAAAAACAATCACATAAATCCAAATGCAATAATCACATAAATCTAAATATATGAACAATAATGTTAAAAACAATCACATATATCTCTATTCTTATATAAATATAGGTGATTGTTTTTAT
Source organism: Sequoia sempervirens (assembly GCA_007258455.2). Taxonomy (NCBI): domain Eukaryota; kingdom Viridiplantae; phylum Streptophyta; class Pinopsida; order Cupressales; family Cupressaceae; genus Sequoia; species Sequoia sempervirens. The sequence goes on along the minus strand of VDFB02193867.1, from coordinate 779,469,654 downwards.
TGTTCATATATATTTCTCTTTCTCTTATAGTATATATATATATATAACTTTGTGCATTGTTCTTCATTCTTTATTTTCTTGAAATTATTTTCATTTATTATATATATATGAACAATAAAAAACAATCACATATATACTTCGAGGTTATTTTTTGTGATAAGCCATTGTATATATTTCTCTTTCTTATATAGGTGCTTTCTTAATTATTCTCCATCTTATTCATGCTTCCTCTTTTTGTATTTTTCTTAATTTTGTTGTAGCATTCTTAGTTTTGGCAATTTATTGTTGCATTTGGATGTCTTATTTCATTTATTGATTTATTTCTTTGCATTTGCTTCTTCTTTTCATATCCTTCCGCTCTATTGTTTATTTATTTATTTATTTTTAAAAAAAATTACTTCCAACTTTGTTTTTTATTCTTTATTTTCTTGGTTCTCTTTCTAAGTATTTTATTATTTTCATTATTTATATTCTCATTTAAATTTATGTGTTTGTTTTATCATTTTTGGTTATATATATGTGTGTGTGTGTGTGTGTGTGTGTGCGTGTGTGTGTGTCTGTTTTAGCATTTTTGGTTTTATATATATAGTGCTCATTTAGATGATTATTTGTCTCGATTTCTTTATTCTCTTCCTTTAACATATGCATGCATTCTTATCTTGAAGTTGGCATTTTTTTTTGCTTATTTAGTTAGTTAGTTGTGTAATTTAATTTGTATTTTTAAATTCTCGCCTTCTTCATTTCCATTGTGGTTTGCTCCTTCTCGTGTTTTTATTAATTTTATATTTTTTCCTTTATCTTTTGTTCCTTCCTCTTTATTTTTGAATTTTCATTGGGGTTGTGTTGTCTTAGTTGGTTAGTGTTTTTAGATGTCTTTCATTTCTCTCTTTTATTATTTTCTTTTAATTTATTTTTTTATTCTTTCCCCCGTGGGTTGTGCTCTCCCCTCTCTCCCCCATTTTTGTCTATTTATCTTCTTCTCTAGCTAGCCTACAACTAACATTTCTCATCCTTTTTAGCTCTCTATCCTGATGATGGATCACGGAGTGTGATCCGAAATGTTGATGAAAAAATTAGAACACAATCAAATCCAAAAGCAAAAAACTAAAATTGAACATTCCAATTGATCAATCGAATAGAACAATCCATTTGAACAATCCAATAGAACAATAACTTTTAACAATGCAATTGATCAATCCAATTGAACAATCAAAATGAACAATCCAATTGATCAATCAAAATGAACAATCCAATTGAACAATCAAAATGAACAATCCAATTGATCAATCAAAATGAACAATGCAATTGAACAATAAAATAGAACATTCCAATAGATCAATCCAATAGAACAATCCATTTGAACAATCCAATAGAACAATTCAATAGAACAACTTTTAACAATGCAATTGAACAATCCAATTGATCAATCAAATTGAACAATCCAATTGAACAATGGAAATGAACAATCAAATTGAGCAATCCAAATACCTTGACAATCTGAGGAACTGAAATGCATTGACATCCATAAACAGTGCAAGTTGAAACCCCAAATACCGAGTTACAGGGTGGTGGGTGACAAACATTGACAGTGCATAGAACTAATATATATTCCCTGGCATATATAGAATTAAAAAAAACCCTGAAATTGAACTGAAATGTCTTGACATTCATAAATAGTGTAAGTTGAAACCCCATATATTGAGTTACAATTTATTGTGAGAAACGTTGACATCGCATACAACATATTTGCATTCCATGGCTTAAAGAGTTTAAATGAAAAACCCAATGTGAACATCATTGTGAAACCCCATATATTTATAGATTCATGGAAAACATATGCATATCATACAAGAGATTGGAATTTATATATATGTATGTATGTATGTATGTATGTATGTAAGTATGTATGTATGCATGTATGTATGTGTGAATGTATATATACATAACAATGTATATCTATATATATGTATGTATATTTATATATATACATACATATATATAAATATATATGAAAACATATACATATATGAATACATACATACATACATACATACACACACACACAATATATATATATATGTATGTATGTATGTATGTATGTATGTATGTATGAATGTATATATACACAAAAATATATATACATATATATATATATATATATGAATGCATACACATACATACATAAACATTATATATGTACGTAAGTATGTATGTATCTATATATGTTAATTTTAATATATATATAGGCACTGGTAGAGGCCTAGTGAGGTAAAAAAGCTCACCTAAAGAGAGCTTTCAAGAGTGCAGAGCCGAACAATGATTCATAGAGAGCCAATCATGTATGGGTGTATAACCAAATGAACACTCTAGAATGTTTGCAAACAAAAGGAATGACAATGAGCAGGATATGAGAGAATTTTGAGATTTGAATGAACCTTGATCTCCAAATTATGCGCTTGTCAATCCGAGTAAGTGCAGAGGGATGTGTAAGGCAAGTTTCCTAGTGGAGGTAACAAAGGAGGCAGCAAACGATTACTGCTCTAAACTGGTCGTTTAGGGTGGGGAAAGGTAGTAATCATATACATCTATTGCTTGCTCAACAACACATTCCCTCTTGTGCAATACACCAAATTGAATAAGTTGAACCCAAACAAAAAACATGAATAGAATCATATGTTTTACCCTGGAGGTAAAACCCGATTTGAATTCATGTTTTTTGTTAGGTTCAACTCATTTAGGTATTAGTTTTCTCCAACAGTGTTTTATGTGCTTTGCTACATCAAACCCCTCTTTCTCCACACTTATATCCAATTCTTGTAGGTAGCACTTCCCTGAAACAACAACCTTATTATATAGAAAATTATAGGGTTTTTTGTCATGCAATGGTTAAACATGGAATGGGATTCACTAGTTCACAATTACAAGGTTTTCAACCATGCACTTGTATATATATATCTATATATATATACAGTTTGCTTTTCTTTAATATACTTTTTGAAAGTTTGCAATTCAATGCTTGGTTTTTATGAACAGTTTGTTTTTATTCAATATATGTATGATGACAGTTTGTTCAATTTTATTATTTGAATTGAAATGGATTAGAGCAGATCTTTTTAGTGAGACATGAACAAACATTGGTTAAACATTGTCAAAATGAAAGACAATGGTACAAGCGTAGTGAGGTAGCAAACCTCAAGTGAAAGAGAAAAGGAGATTTTTTCAGTGCAAAGCCAAACAATGAATCGTAGAGTCGAACATAAATATAAAAAACAAATTCCGTAGTAACAATCACATAAACAGTTACAAATATACACATATACGAATATATATATATATATATATATATATATATATATATATATATATATATATATATATATATATATATATTTGTATATGTATATGGAAATATGTCTATGTACTATTTTGTTCTTCCATGCACATATATTTATTTGTATATGTATAGAAATATGTTGTCTATGTACGATTATGTTCTTCCATGCACAATATATATATATATAGAGAGAGAGAAAGATATATATATATATAGATATATAAATATATATATAAGAACAAAATAATACAATTACATGGAAGAATATCTTCGAATGAAAACAAGTATATGTATGGAAATATGTCTATGTATTATTATGTTCTTCCATTAACAATATGTATATATATGTATGGAAAGTCAAATACATATATAAGAATAGAATAATATATTTGCATGGAAGATAAACTTTAGAATGAAAACAAGTGAATCCATTTTCATATTTGGGAATAACAAACAAATATTAAAGGCAAATTGCAGAGTTAAAGTTTGTGCATTGTCAAAGAGAGGAATAAAAGTGCATGGCAAAAAACCCTCTAATTTTGAACCAATGAAACCCTTTCCATGTTTGGCGGTAACAATGAAATGAAAAACACATTTCTCAAACAAAACTATTGTGCATGGAAGAATAGAATAATACATAAACATGCCAGAATATCTTTGAAATGAAAACCAAACATACCATTTTCATATTTCGGAATAACATGAGAATATTATAAGCAAATTGCAAAGTTAAAGTTTGTGCAGTGAGGAAGACAGGAATGCAAGTGCATGGCAAAAACCCTTGAAATGATAAACATTAAAACCATATGAATATTTCCTAGTAACAAGCAAGTATATTGTATCCATTTTCATATTTGGGAATAACAAACAAATATTAAATGAAAATTACAGAGTTAAATTTTGTGCATTGTCAAAGAGAAAACCCTGAAATTTTGAACCAGTGAAAGCCTTTCCATGTTTGGTAGTAACAATCAAATGAAAAAAGCATTTCGCAGACATAACTATTGTGCATGGAAGATTAGAATAATACATAAACATGCCAGAATATCTTTGAAATGAAAACCAATCATACCATTTTCATATTTTAGAATAACATGACAATATTATAATCAAATTGCAGAGTTAAAGTATGTGTAGTGAGGAAGACACGAATGCAAGTGCATGGAAAAAACCCTCGAAATGATAAGCATTAAAACCGTATGAATATTTCCTAGTAACAAGCAAATATAACGTATCCATTTCCATATTTTGGAATAACAAACAAATGCAAAAAGAAAATTGCAAATTTAAAGTTTGTGTAATGATGAACACACGAATACAAGTGCATGGCTAAAAACCAGTCAAACCATTTCCATATTTTTCCTAACAAGTCTAATAGTAATGAAAAACCATTTTAAACTAGTCAAACCCATTTCATATTTCATTTAAGGAAGCATTTATATGAAAAGCACAATGCAGAGGTGCAATGAATATCAAAATATTACGAGTGCATGGTCGAGTGTAGATGAAAAGAAAACCAGTTAAACCCTCCCCACATTTCATTTAAGGAAATCTTTCTCAAAGACAAAAGTTCACAGAGAAAAATTATGCAAAAAAACGTGCATGGTAGAATACTGTCATATTCGAAGACAGTGGTATAGGCTGAGTGAGGTTAGAAACCTCACTTGAAAGATAAAGGGAGCTCTCGACAGTGCAGAGCCAACTGAAGAAGTGTGAAGATCCAAACAATGAAGCGTCGAGAACCGAACCAGTTTCAGTGCCAAATTAAATGAACAGTCGAGAATGTTTGCAAACAAAAGGAATGAGAGTGAGCAAGATATGCGAGAATGTGGAGTATTGAATGAACCTTAATCTCCAATTAACGCACCCGACAGTGCAAGTAAATGTGAAGGGATGCATAAGGAAAGTTGGTCAGTGGAGGAAATGAAGGAGGCGGCAAGTGTTTGATGCTCTAAAGTGTTTGTTCAGGGTGGTGAGACTGTCATGGACACGCGGTCATCTGATCCACTGTACGTAGATGTGTATGCTAATGACGGAGGTAGATGGGTTCCGCTTTTGAGCAGAGGAAAAAATGGGCCCGATTTGGACATGTCGGCATAAATGGTGCTTGACAGGTGGCGAGTGATTGATTTTTTTTAAAAAAATATTGGGCCCAATGCACAAGTGGCAAGGTGATGTGGCGAGTAAAATTTTAAATTTTTTTGGTCCACATGGACTACCACGTGGACCTCCAAAGTTGACCCGCCCTACTTTGGGCCCCCTCTCCCCCGATTTTATAAGCTCATGGATAGGTAAGATTTTTTTATACACCAAATAGAAAATACCATTTTTTGTTGCATAGATTTAATGCAAATGAGCAGATAGGCATTAAACAAAGTCAAATGTATGTTTTTGTTCTTGGGGGTTTATTGGGGTCAGATTGTTAGTGTATGCTACGAGTTGTTCTTTGACAAACTTTTTTATTTTTTATTTTAATATTTTGTGTTGCTAGAGTGAGGTTTTTTCATAAATCTATTGATTTGTGTAGGTTTTTTAGGTTTTATTTTATCCAAGAGTTTTTGTGATTTATGAGCTATTTTTGACTTTAAGGAAATTTCCCCCTTTAGGTTGTGCAAGCATAGTTGAAGAAGTTAGGGCTTGGCAAATGATTGTACATTTAATGAACCTGTGATATTCATTCCTTTTTTATCTTGTTAGAAGGTGCCAACTGCCAAGAGAGTAGCGCAACAAGGATATAAGACTAATTTCACAGCTATGATCAATTGCTGGGACAAAAAGAACACTTAGTTTGAAGACAAGGCTTCCAAAAAGAAACACAAGTCACAACCATTCCACTTTCTATGAACACAAGAAGGATGAATGTTGGAAAAAGTATCTAATGGTGATAAAAGACTTGATTTTGGAAGAAGTATCCACTACATTTTGATGGGTTTTCATGCTTCCTAACTAGTAAACATCTATCAGGAATTTTCTGATAATCCCCAAGTTGAGCTTGTAAAGGTAGGGCTAGATCCCTTTGTAAAAATGGGATGGAGATTGGTGACACGTGATAGCATCAACTCTTTAGCAATACTAGTAGTACATAAGTTAGTAGGTTTCCTGCTATAGAATGTTTTCCTCAAGAGATTTCAATTGGAAGTCCCTGTACTAAAATGTGTCTACTCCTCTAATTCACCTAATACTATTACATACACATAATTCCCAGGATGCACTATTTTAAGCATTCGACTCATAATGATTATTGTTACAAGACTCATCAGTGGGCTTAACATATTCGCATTGAACCGACCTCGAGTACCTCTTGCTCAAGTGTAGTTGAGACATTAACCTTTGCAGTCCAACTATTTAATCATAGATTGAGCATTTTGACTTTGTAATCTTGGCTTGTAAAGTGAACACGAAATTACAATAGTTATTGTATTGTTATCATTATTAGGATTAACCTATTATCTAAAACATTCAATTATAATGATTGTGAACCTAATGTAGTTTAACTTAGCATGATCTATTAGCTGAGACCCATCCTTTGGTTCAGCCTTTGTTTGTAGTCTTCTATTCTGCAAATATTTCACCGACAAAATGGCTCTTTTTGGTCAATATACATTTGAAATTAATTAGTCTAGTTTCTAGATTAAGATGATGTCCACTAAAATTTTGCATTTTAATAAAATATGTTGCTGGATAAAGAACCAAGAACCACTTAATATAATTAGATATGTAATGTCAAGGGAATTAGAAAAAGAATAATTATTTGTTAATATCTTCTGTACTTTTATAGACCAACATGGAGAGATGCACTATGCATGCTAAGAAGTCAAGGCATGTCAAATATGCGAGGCAAGGAATATAGATGACAAGAAACATATTCTACTAAAATGTGTGTCATTCTAATCTGTTTATAAAGAATGTATTACAGATGTGTTAATTATGTGCATTGTAAACCATGGAATGTAGATGGTGAGAAACAGAGACCACAACATGTGCAACTATTTTAATCTGTACAAAGTTTCTAAAGTTAGCCACCACATCAGTACATTATCATTGGAAACACTTCCGCTCAAGTCTCTTTGGGCTTTGATTTTGATGACTCGCAACTACACTAAATAAAAATAGTGTTGGGACACATTGGTGTTAAAATTGTTAGGGTGGATGCACCCTATTGTCATATCTGACTTTGCACATCATATGGTCATAAGTGTACATGTTCCAGCATATATGGTATGATTGTGATGCCTGTCTCAATAATAAGAGTAGGTGTGGAATACCTAATTATTATATCAAATGGGTGTGCTTTCTATTTTAAAACGATAAGATTCTATAAGAAATGGTTTTTTTCAGTTAAAAGGGATCAAAATTTATTGTCTCGGTAGACATGAGATATGCCAAGCTGTAAGTTATAATGGACTAATTTATTATACTTTATTTTTCTTCATTTGATATTAAATTTAACTTATTAAATAGAGAACAAGATAAACTAGAAGACATATAGAAGGTCACTAGAAGTTTGCTCTAGTTTCATTCAATTACTTTTGTCTTTGCAATATCTAATAAGGTTGCCACGTTTTTTTATTTCATACCAGGTCTGTATGTTGTGGCCATCTATGCTAATGATAGGTTTCTATTAGAGAAGTCGAAGAAATTCCATTGTGCGTGAGACTTCATAAAGTCATTGTGCCACTTCATGAGCTAGAATTTGATTACAGCATAAAGTGGGAGGGTTCTCAATATTGACATGACTCGAGGTTTGTTCTTGCATGAATTGATTCCATACCTAAAGCACTGTTACAGATTTGGAACAAATCCCTTTACCTTAGGTTTTTTCATGCTCCATATGGTATTAAGTGATAAGTTGGTCTACCTTCATGTTAAACCTTCAGCTTACAAGTGGCTTAATGAACATGGAAGGTCAAATTATAGCTTGTTTTAGTTTGCCAGGTCTCATAGTATGTAAACAAATTGTTAACTGTCACATTGCATATAGATGTTTCTTTTGGTTTTTGTTTATCAAGTTGGATCCCAATGATCATAGTTTTAGCTTTCCGGGAGTATAGGAAAATAGTACCAGATTCATTCCAGATCTTATGGCATTCTCTTTCTAGTTGGTGTCATTTCTTCAACAAGGAACTATGCATAGAGAGGCGGATAATTAATTTTTTCGCCCATGCAAAAAGCGTATTAATCTCTGCATTGGGAACTGGCAAGCGATGATATGCAGCCTTAACCAAAGTTTGTTTTTTTCTTTTTATTTTGTTGCAAGGAAAATAGCTATTTATCTGCCTCCCTATTAATCGGCAGCTATATTTTCTTGGGGGTTTAGATTTTTCAGCAATAATTTTGATTAGCGTCTCCAATCAAGAAAAGAGGGCAAAGTATTTGCATCTTATCTCAATTTTTTGTTTCTTCTCTCTGCAAAGGGCACATGCAAGGGAGTTGGGTGTGTGGCGTTGTAATTCTCACACATTTTGCAGTCATACATGGTAGGCTAGTTGCAACAAGTTTCAAATCCACTGCAAGACATCTATATAGTTTTAAAATCTCTATATACAATAATGTGGAATTTTTACTCTACATACTTGAAAAATCCACTGCAAGACATCTATACATTGAATCTAACCTTATACAACGTATTACCGTATACCACATAATTTTACTCAGTTTGCAGCTTACCATACCATCCAAAATTTCTGTCCAATCAGATTTAACTCTAGAATGATCCTTTTATCTTCTCCTCATACACTATAATTTGTTCTTGCACTAAAGTTTGGATGGTATGCCAAGTTGCAAACTGAGTACAGAACACAGAAATCTTGGAAAACAAAACATCACACAGACGAAGGAAGAATATATTTGGTAGCAACAGAAAGTTACGCGAACGACAGGCAGGGGTGCTATAATTTTTATATTGTTCTTGGTGGTTGCTATTGCTATTGGAGGTTACATATATTATAAATAGAGATTCAGAGTAAGTCAATAGTTGAGAATTTTATTGATTTCTTTGTTTTATCTTAAAGGACTTAGGATTTATGCTTGCTTTTTAATGAGTGCATTACAAGTTATAATATATTTATTTTTTTTGCTTTTCCTTATTCTTTCAATCATATGTGGACTCAGAAATCAAGGTCATCATGGCACAATACATGCCTCTTGATAGTCAGGAAGGGAATCCTAATCCTATTGTCAATGAAATATTATAAACAATGGTATAGTACATATTGCTATATTTATGTTCGATTGCACCAAATTGGATGTCTTCATTGTAGTTATTGACGTTTGATTTATAATAATTATAGGTGATTTCCCAACTTTATACATGCTGAAAAGTTTTGTTCTTTATCTTCAAATTTACAGGCATCATATAAATCTAAATTGGGGCCAATTCTATACATAATTAAACAGTGAGAGAATTGAAAAAGTTGTTCATGATGTTTCAATATCTTTGTTTATTGTTATTGCTATCCAAACCTATTGTAAATGAATGTGTAACTACTACGCCATCCTTCCAAAAATAATGGAAAAAGTGAGTGATGGAAATTGAGCTTTGGTCAACAATTTTCAGACTGAACTTCCTAAACAAGTAGGCCAATTATGCAATTCTGTTGTAGAATCAATGACACAACAAAATAAATCTTCATTCTTTAGAGCAACAATTTCATGCTTCCATGGACTTCAAAGAAAAGGTATTAGTTTAGTATCCAATAATGTATACACAGTCATCTACCTCAGTACAGAATGTTTCATTTTTTATAATATCAATCTTATTTGATTTGGCATTGTTGTTACCTACTATTGATGACCAACTTTGGCAGTTTGTATTGAGCTAATTAAGGGGATGAGTTCCTTTGAAACAAAAGTTGTGAGCAAAGTTATCTCAGTATTACTGCATCTATGCGGTTATGGCATTTTTCCCATCTTAGTTTACTGGAAACCCAAACTTGCAAAAATGCAGTATGAAGAAGAGTTTTGCTGAAACGATTGGAGCATAAGGCTGGCTCAAATGTTAGTTAGGATGAAATAAAATCTGCACCTTCTGGGAATGTCACTTTGCTTGAGGAAGTAAATTCTTGTTGTTGAACCCTTTCCTTTTCTTTTCATTTCTTTTATTATGATGATAGATAGGTCTTTATTTTTAATATAGTAGACAATTTGATTTAATTTGTGTCCAAGAATCAGGGGCTTGTTGTGGCAGTGAAAGCATACCTTACATTTAAAAAAAATTAAGCTATTTTGTACAGATTCAGTAATTAGGGATAGGGGTGTTCAAACTACTCTTGTTCATTAAAACTCTCACTATTTGAGCAAGGAGAAATGGCTACATTTTCCCAGCAAACACATGAGGTAATTGCATTAATGTTACTATTGTTGTTACCTACTATTGCAAAAGACAACTAATGACCAACTTTGCTTCTTGTACCTTAAATCATAACTAAATATTCATCTTATCTTTAATATTTTTAAATTCATGAGGTTTTTAGTGCTTGCAGAGAGCACACATTAGTATTGAGCTAATTAAGTTAATATCGGGGGGCTACAATGAGTTCCTTTGAGAATTTGTCAGGAGAAGCATCAAAGCTAGAAGTACAACAATACATTGAGCAAATTTATGAAGCTAGCGAGCAAAGTATTACTGAATTTCAAAATACCTATGCGGTTAGGTGGCATTTTTACTTGCTTGTTTTTCTTTGAGTTAGTAACTTAATATGGTTGATTATTTACTGGAAACCCATGTAACTTGCAAAAATGCAGTGAGGCCAAGTTTGTTGAAGAAGAGTTTGAGAACCTGCTGAAACATTTATTGATATTAAATGTGACTTAATAATTGTTTGGAGACACTATATCTCAATAAAAGCATGTCTATGAAGTTGCTCCAATTAATGATAGATCTTTTCTTATCATTCAAGAATGATTGTGTTATTCTCTTCAATGTGAAAATTGTTCAAGAAAACTGCTTGGTAAATTTCCATTTCTAGTTGATGCAGCCTTGAAAACATTGGATTCAAGCCATGTGGGCAGATTTGTCAATAATGTAAACAATTTGCTAAAATGTTATTTGAATTAAATGTTGTCTTAGTATTGTATGGAAACAATGTGGATAAGTTTGAACTGGGATGATATACAATATTTCCTGGAAAACCACCATATAACAAAATGTCCTTAATTAACTTCGCCATTGTAGCTTAAATTTATATGTATGGATAGAATAGTTTTGACTAATATGTTGCATGAAGTTGACCATAGAATGATTGTTATGTTTCCCCCTAGTTGTTTCCCTGCTGTTGGCAGTGATTATGCTTTGATACATTCGATGGAGCTTAATAGGTAAAGCCATCAAAAGGAAAAATATTTGGTATTTAGTAATAGGTCTTTATTTTTAATTTTAATCAAAGCTTTGGCTAGACAATGGCATGTGAGTTTAGGAGAGCTAATGTGTGGCAATCATGAACTATCTAATTCCAAGAATACAATCTTGCCATCTACAGTAACATGGACATCCAATATTGCTTTAGGCAGGAACTCCAATTGGCTCACAGCTCTTTTTTTTAATGTGATTTTTTCTTGAAAGGATAAAAGTGCATACCTTACATTTAAAAAAAATTAAGCTATTTTGTACAAATGCCATAAATACTTGTTCATAGTTCTTAATTACCCTAAACTTATCAAGAAATTGCCATTCCAACTCCCATTGGTCTAAATCAATCACTCCTTATAGCATTCCTTACTTGACAACTATAATTGGGGTGTGGTCACATGGGCTTAGTCTACATTGCACTCATGATCTTGTCCATACTTTTTGAAATTAAAACTCTCACTATTTGAGCAAATCTTTTAGGAAATCTAACCATTACCATGGAAGCCCCTACGACAAAAACCAAGAATTGAATAAGTAATTGTATATATAGGAATCTTCTAGATAATTACCAACATAAGATGATAGAAGATAATCACTTCAATTGCACAAAATCATCTCATTTTAAGAGTATCAAAGGACATATATAACATCTCAACACTACATACATCATGGGCATATATCATCAATGAATGTGTGGTGTCTTTGAATTTTTACACTAGCAAAGGGATGCAATAGTTATCAAAGAAGTTGGCAATCTTCTTGGTGCACATGATAAACCTTGCTATTTTTTAGTAAAAGTCCTTACATTCAAAGTAGGTACCAAAGACAAGATCAAACTAGAAAGGGTCACATTAACATATGATAGAAGGACTAGACTACATGGAAAAAAGTGTCTCTTGCATTAAACAATGTGCAACAAATTATTCATTAATCTAATCTTATTCAAGAGTTTTGTAGACACCTAAACTATGACCCTACCCAATTGCACCTAATTTTAGCCTATCCTAATCCATTAATTAAATAAATAATATATTTAATTAATTTATTTATTCATTACCCTTATACATCACCTTACATTTATTTATTTAAGTCTAACCTTATCCCAAAATCCTCCAACTAAATCAATTAATTAATTTTTAACTAATTAGTTAATATTAATGCTCATTACCTTTTCCTCCATTATTTAATTCTACTTTATCCCTCAATCCTTGTCTATTTAATACTAGCCATTGAATCCATTCTCATGAATCACAATATAAACTTGTCATCATGTGACAAGCGTCCCCTTCACATGTCTAACTAAGACATTGTCTAAATTCATTGAACCTAAACACTTCACAAAAGTCAAAAGTTAATATTCTATTTTATCTATTCTTAATCTTATCCGTTCACACAAGGATATTCCCCTAATCCTAATCTTAAACCTAACCCTTATCCTCATGTCACACTTGTCATATGACTAAAACTTTGATCTAAACCCTAATCCTCAATCAATCCTAGCCATCCATCAACTAGTTTATCTTGGCCCTTGATTTCTCTCATAAAATTTATATAAATTAAAGGTCTCTCACCCAATTTGCATAATCTCTTCTCATTCTATTGTTATGTTGTTGAATTTTCTATATACTTCTCCATTTTCTATCTAATTTCCCATCATCATATTCATAGCTATCTATTTGATCTATCATCATATCAATAATATCATCATGATGTTGGTTTGATAAATAACCGCATTCCTCTATCAACAAATCAAAAGATTAAACTAAGTGAAGCTAGTGTCCACTCTTCTTTAGCTCTATCTGAGGAGAAAGAAGGGTTTTAGCTGATGTTATTGTGTTTATTACATTATCTTCTATGTTAGTTACCTTTATCATTTTATTGTCCTCACAAGGTAACATTTCCTTTTATCATTCATTATTCTAGTCAATTATTATTCATTCAACCTCTGCATGACCTAGGGTAATCTCTCTTGACCATCGTCAATTGTTGTAAATGGAGGTGGAAACACCAAAATAGGGTTTGACTTCTAAGGCAATCCCCTATACATCATAACCTTTTCTCCTCTTTTTATGTGTGCAAATAGATCTGAAAGTTTTACCAGCAGTAGGTCACAAGAAATACAGAGAAAAGTATAACACATCATCAATTTTTTGCAAATCCAAAAAAATCATCATATCTAGTCTAGGGTTCCCACACCCCTGACCCTCAAATTCAGGCTCAACTTTTAAGTTTAGGTTCCTCTCTATCTCCATTTTTAGATCTATAATTGTTCCATCAATTTAATTTGTTTTTATCTATGCAATAAATTGCATTTTCATATTTAAGGTTTATGTCAAATAGGCTTGTTAAAGCACACATCAAATCCCTCCCCTTTGTAACTCAAAGTAACCAAACCCTAGTAGATTGGCTCTCTCTTGTGGTAGCTAGCCAATCATCAAATCCTAGTTGACCTCTGTGTTCAAATGTGGAGTCAAAGAAAAAGAGTTAATTCTAGTTAATTTATTATTTAGATCTAGAATCACTTTTTCTACTTCACATTTTTTTGAACCTAACATATCATATGCTTACAATTTTCTTATTTTTATAGCATAAATTCATAAAATTGATCAATAACCTAGGTTACTTGAATATCTTGTTAGTGATTTGTGTTTCGTTCACTTACAAAATCAAGCATTTATATTTTAAGTACTTTAGTATTTTCAGTTTAGATCACAATTGCAAAATAGTTTGAATTTAATTGCATAATTTTAGATCTGATTTTCCTTTTTTAGGGCTTAGATCTAAGTTATTTCATTTAAATTTTCAAATTATTACATGTTTACTTTGAAAAAATAGAGCATTTAGAGCATTTTTTCCCTTACAAATACATAAACTTAAACATATTTTGTCACCTTTTCATTAGCATATTAATTTCATTATAACCTCATACCTTCTAGGGGCACTCATTTATGCAACTAATTTTATCCATCAATGCCTTTGAATGCTTAAAAAATATCATTCATGTTTGCATGTGCTCCTAATCATCAAATTAGGGCATACTGATTTTTTGAACTCTATCAATTCTCAAACCTGGAGTTTCACAGAATTAGACCTTCAATATGACACACAATTGTGTATATTCTGAAATTAAAAAAACCCTAATTTGCAATCTAGGGCACCACGCCCCTGACCAATCAATTTGGCATCAATTTTCTATGTAAAATCTTGCTTTATGACCTTTGTTTATATCCAATTTCTGTTTCTGGCAGTTGGTCTTGAAAATTCTAAATTTTGCTATATATCACCAATTTGGCCCTCATCCACCTAATTCATTGCATTATTATAAAAATTCTTGTTTCTCTCATCAAACATGATCAAAATCTTAGCCAACCTGCTTAGTTTCCATGTGTTTCAATGTCAAGTTAAAAATGATAATAGCGTTGAGCTCTCTCTTAGCTTTCTAGCCATGTATTTTTTTCATGTTTAGAATATGAAGGTTTTGATATTTAATTTCTTTTGCTAGTGTCTCTTTTTTTGTCAAAAACCTACATATGGTATTTTTGGCTTCAATTTTAGTCATTTGTCAAAATTTCAAATAAATTGCATTTTTAAAAACTAGACTTTATTCTATACATAGTCAAAGAAATTGATTTTTGATTAGTTTCTAATAAAATTTGGGGGGAGCACTCTCAGTTTTTTTCAAGACTAGTAGAAAATTGTATATTAATTAAAAGAATAGTAGAAAAATTGGGCATAAACTACATGGTCTTAGCTATTTTCTCACTAAAGTAATTTTTTAAATACTAAAAAAGGTTAACATTTGAGGGGTGGCACACTAGACACTATGTTATGATTTTTGGACAAAAACAGGAGCACTTTGTGTGTGTGCTCCTCCTTTTTGAACCCTTTAATCTTCATCATTTAAAAAAAGTAGTAGTTTAGAAAGTAGATTCAAAACACTATGACTTTTGTTCTTGTTGTGTCTACAAATTTTAAGAATAACCATCTTTAATTTCTCATCCAAGATTATTCTTTTTTTATTTTGGAAAAAAAGTGACCACTTAAGACCCCTTTTTGGTCCCCCGTTTCCATGCAATCATCCTTTTAGTTTATTGCTCTATTTTTTAGGATTGAGATTGCAAAATCCTTTTCTAGGATCACACTTTCTTAGCCCAAGTATTCTCTTGATCTTATAGCTTGGTTCTATATGAATTATTATAAGCCTAACTTGACTCCTTTATTTGTATTGTCAAGTTGTTGGCAACCTCATGTATCTAACGCACACTTACCCCAATATTTTTTTTTGTAGTTTTCATGGCTTCACGCTTCATATAGGAGCTCCATGAGCTTCATTTTAAAGCTACTAAATGCATATTGTATTACATACATGACATGAGTTCATAAATATGGGAATCACTATACAATGGTTACAAGTTTAAATTTGATTGAATACATGGATTCTAATAAGGATAGTGATATATTGATGATCATAATTCTACATTAGGATACAAATTTATTTTTGGTTTGATCCCTATTTTTTTGGAAAGCAAGGAGCAAAATTTTATTGCTCTTTCTTTAGCTAAGGTTGAGTATCTAGTGGTTGTTAAAGCTGCCAACTATTTGGCTCTAAAATGTCCTCACTAAGCTTGGTATTACTTTTCAAAATCCATCCATCATTTTTTGTGATAAACAATGTCATTCAAATCTTTAAGAACCTAGTCCATCATTAGCATACCAAACACATATTTAGCTCCACATGCACTTTTTCCAAAAGCTACTTCAAGAGTAGGTCATTGATTTGCAATTTTGTTCTACAATAGATAATATTTTAGATATTTTCACCGAACTCTTCATTAAAATAAATCATCCATCACTTCAAACTCTTAGGGATGTAAGAAATCATCCCTTCAAGAGGGGTCACCTAGACCTTCTCACATCTTTTGGGAGGATTTTCTTAATGGGTTTTAAAGGAAAAAAATTCTATATTTATACAAGGTTACCTAATATTGCTACACATTTGTTGGAACCCTTCTTTTCCTACCCTACCTATGTTTCTTTTATAGAGGGGTGTTGGACCACTATTTATTTTTTCATTTAGTTTATTACTGTATTTCTTTATATGCACCTAGTTAAGATAATCTCACTTAGTTGTGTCAATTATTTATGTACCCATGTTTTATGCACTTGATTACCACTTATCTAGTTAGTAAATCAATCAATTACATGTCCATGACCTATGCACTTGATTAACACTTATCTAGTTCTAAATGAGTTACAATCCTTCTACCACTAGTTCACTCCACCTATTAGACATAGATAACTTTAGTTAATTCCATCTAGTATTTTGAAAGTGAAATAATAATATAATATATATATATATATATATATATATATATATATATCCTTTTTATTCAATTAAAAATGTGAATGTTTATTTTACTCATAACAATTATTTTAAGAAATTGTTGAAAATTTTAATTATACATGCATCTATACATGCAACATGTTAAATATCTAAATTATAAACAAGTGACGCAAGCGTCGAGTTCCTGCCAACAAGCAGAAAGAATTTAGATGGTAAGGAGAGTGGAGGGGAAAATGTAATGTATATACTTAGAATTCGAGTTGTTAAGTTCTCTCTATGTTTTACTTGTACTCTCCCTACTAATGCGTTGTTTTGGTTTGGGGTTATAGTTGTTTCAACATAGTTTGAATGCCGCCTGTTATGAATGTTTGACACTTTGAATGCCCCTTCTTTGAAGAGAAGAGTTTAGCAAAAATATTTTAGTATCATAACATTTTTCATTTATTTTGTACATGAATGCTATATCTAAAACTATGTCTTCAAGTGCAAATTTTTCACATGTTTCTATTTCATTTTTTTTTAAGCTCTAGTGTACATGAATTCAATCCCTAGAAGTGCGTAATAAGCTCATAGCTAAGATTTGGTTGTTTGTGATTAAATATAATGTGCATGTGCATTTTACTTCAATTTATGTATCAAACAACATGACTTGGTGAGTCGATACTATGTGAGTGAAAAATGTATCAATTTAAATGAAATTCAAACACATATTAACAAGACAAAAAATCAGGAAAAGCTGAGCTAAACTACATTTTTCTAAACTGAAGACTCCAAAACCCGAAATCATCTTATCTCATACAACAAAGAGTTCCAATTGCTTCATTTAAATTCTCAGAGAATAAAAATGCCCTCAACAAAATGACAGTTTTAGAACGAAAGTCATTGTAATGCACATGCCAATAATGTTGTAACGACTAAGATGAAAGAGTCTCCAAATTGCTAAAAAACTGGACAGTACACTCTCATAACCACCTATCGTCCATTTTTACATGCCAATTGTATTTTTTGTTTTCAATTGGACAATCAGATTCTTTAAGTTTTTTCAAAATAAATTTGCTTGGTGGGTCTCCAATTTCTGGATTTGTAGTGAAATAACCCACAAAATAGAAGGTGGAGCAATTAGGAAAAAAGAAAAAAGTTAAAAGACTGAAGATTGAAAAAGATGGAAATTCCAAAAGAAAATGAAGGAGTAAAGTTTGAAAGACTCAGTAAATGAAGGAAGCAAGGAACCCAAATTTACAAATGCAATGCTTTTCCACATAATCTTATCAATATTACTAAATTTTCGCTATCAATTCTTTTTACATAGCATTTGACTTGAAATGTAAAGATAATGCCTTATTTGCCCGGCAGAAAATAAAAGTCCATTTATAAAGTTTTACGCATCAGTCCTTATTCCCTTAGCGTGGCTCTAAAATTTATCCTTGGTGATTTGGCTGTATTTCAGTGAAAAACAAAATTTAAATTGCTTGAATAAAGCTAGATTGAAGGAAATTTTAGTGTCATATGGAAGTGAGCAGATAGAAATGATACTTTAATTGTGCTTCAGGATTGTAAGTACTTTCCTGTGTAGTCTGCTTGAGTACTTAATCTGATTTTTTGAATAAAACATCATTTATTCTGCTTACAATGCATTTGAATAAGCTGAGCCCACCAAAAAGTAATTGCTCTTGCATCATACTACATATTTAACTTCTAAATCAATTGTTCTAATTTATTGTTCATATAGTGAATTCAATGACTTTGGAGAGGAGTCATGTATGAGCTAGTCAATCATATGATAATTATACAATTGAACATAATTTAATTTATAATTGGGTAATATTGATATCATGCATTCTTGATAGGTCTGTGATTTATGAAGAATGATGATCCATTGATTGATCATATGATCTGATGAATTATCATTGAGATGAAAATAGAGACTTCTCTTCAGAAGATCACCCATCCCAATACTAGATTGATTCAAACATGTATGGTGATGAAAGTTTCATAGCCGGGTCAAACCTATTTATTAAATCTTATGACAAATACCTTGCCTAAAAATAATTTTAGTATGGATTATGCTTGGAGAAAGTTTAAGCTCATTTATCAGACGCATATGTGGGTTCTTCCAATTTCTCCTATGGTGTGACGTTGCTACAGATCTAGGCATGGGAGCATCTTGTTGTGACGAGACCGGCGTGCCCTAGAATTAGACCACCAAGCAGGCCTTATATATATATATGTATGCTTTGTTCCTTTCCCAGCCCAAGCTGGGCAAGGTGGATTACTGGAGGCGACTGCTAGATGATATGGATACAGTAGTATGGCGACCATATCTTGATTGCGAGCCATGGGATACAGATGATGTAGAGATGCCATATGTATGCATTCCTTGGTTCCTGATAGGGAGGACTCCTTTCATTCTTGAGAGGTTTTTGGCATTGCGAGTGTAGAGGCAGTTTGGATTTATGTAGGGGATGCCACAGGGGGTTGTACATTATGCCCAGAGCAGAGATGAGGTCGGATGGGGGCCATGTATTTCTTATCAGATAGCATATACAGAGTTCTAGTCATTAGCGCCTAAGGCATGGGATGATAGGCGAGAAATTATTGATGTTGGCATGTCTGATGAATATTCTGCATATTTTCACACACATCCCTTTCCATAGTTTACCAGTCCCGATGAGTCAGCACCCATTCTGGTAGTACCACAGCCAAGGGCAGTGAGACAGGAGGATGTGGCTGGTGGTGAGCAAGGAGCAATTGGAGGAGAGGAGGTGGAGAGCGGAGAGGAGGAGGAGATTTTTTATGGGAATGACGGAGATGATGATGGAGATGAGGGCCATGTGTTGGGGAGGTCGAGGCTGGATATTCTAAGGGGTGTCTAGATCATGCGGCGGCCTAGGACAGGGCTTGGGTGACGAACAGTGATCTAGATGGGATCCTCATCTCAGTAGGGGTAGATAGCCACACTTCAGGCCTAGATGCAAACATTACAAGGATAGCAGGGACAGTTACAGAGTTAGCTGGGACAGGCACAGGGATTTATTATATAGCTGCAGGCACAGCTGGCACAGGCACAGGCACAGGCACAAGCACAGGAACCTGCCCCAGGCCCACAGTTAGCTCAGGTGATGGCAGAGAGAGATGCATTTAGACATAGGGCAGTAGAGGCTGAGGGTGTTGCGCAGAGGCTGATGGGCACCGTAGAGAGTGCATCATTGCGGGATGCCATTGCAGAGGGCATGGAGATGGCGAGGGAGGCTGAGTATTACAAAGTCAGGTACGAGGAGTTGTGTCCTCCTGATCGCAGAGAGTCATACCTGTGGTCCCATATCAGGACCAGGAGTAGATCACAGACACAGACATAGAGCAGGGGAGTGACTGGACCTCGGCGGGACCCAGACGCAGGCACCAATGGCAGGCCACCTCCTTCCAGACCAGCTCCATCAGGGGCATCGACTAGTTAGCAGACACAGTGCACATATGTGTATCATTTTGGGAGCATGTATACTGATTTTTTTATCATATCTGATGTATTTCACTTTGGACATTTTAGTTTCATTGGACATGTGGACATTTGTATCATTTTTGATGAGTGATGATATGCAGCGGCGATGATTTTGGATTATGTTTTGTACATTTATGATATGATGATGTGATATGCATTTATTTCTATGTGTTATGGATTTTGGTATGCATTTGAATGAGTTAATGACTAACATGATATGCAGGATGATTCGATTATAATGTTTTTATATTATGATGATGATTTGATGATGTGTAATGATGATGTTATGCAGGTGGATGACTTATGATGTGTATATGGAAATGTATGTATGGAATGTTTTTTTTTTGGATTTTTCAATGCAAGTAAAGGATGATAATATGAAAAATGAATGTTGTGTTCATGCTATACATTATGAATTTTGTATGATAAAATGATATGATATGAGGTAAAATGATATGAGTAAATAGTGAGGAGATGTATGATAAAATGATATAATGATGAAAATATAATGATGTGTAATTAGAATGAACTGATAAAATAATAATGGATCTATAATGATAATGAAATGATAAAGAAATGAAATTAATGACATGAAATGATAATTAATGATAAAAGAATGAAATGATAATGATAATAAGAAGAGATGAAATGGGATGATATGAGATGTGAATGAAAGTAATGAAAATGATAATATATGAAATAAATGAAATGAATAATGATGCAATGAATAATAATAAAATGAAATGAAAATGAAATGATGAAATGATAATGGTACTAATAATGGAATGGTAAATAATAATGATAATGAAATGTTTAAATGATATGAAATGGAATGTTAAATAATATGAAATGGAATTGTTAAATGATATTGTCAAATGATATGATAATGAAATGTTAAATGAAAATGATAATGAAATGGAATGTTAAATAATAATGATAATGAAATGTTAAATGATAATGAATTGTTAAATGAAAATGATAATGAAATGTTAAATGAAGATGAAAATAAGATAAGCGATAATGATGAAATGATGATGACCATGAAATGAATAATAATGATGTGATAAAATAATGATAATGGTAACGATAAGAAGATGATGAAATGATAATGATAATGATAATGAAACAAGGAAATGACAATGATAATGAAATGTTAAATGGAATGTTAAATGATAATGATAATAAAATATTAAATGATATGAAATAGAATGTTAAATGATAATGAAATGGATATGAAATGATAAATGAAAATGAAATGCAAATGGAATGAGGATGAAATGATAATGGATAATAACGAAAATGAATGAAATGATGATAATGGCAATGAAACTATTCTGAATGATAATGAATGAAATGATGAAATGTATGATATAAAGGAAATGAATGATGATGCGATAAATAATAATGATAATGAACCAAAAGTCCGCATTGTCCTCTACAAATAGTCCAAAGAAACATGACCACCATTGGCCTTTCCAAACTCTTGATGCAAATCCAATATGCAATTATGTACAATGACCTAAAATGAAATGTAGCTAAAATGAAACCGACCATTTTGTTGAGCCTTTTGGCTAGCCTACTTAAATCATCATAGAGCGTTTAAAAATGTTGGAAGTGTGTACAAGCATCAGAGGGGAAATTGGCACCAATGATGACCTAAGTACAACTTTCATGGTTTTTTTTTATATAGCAAGTGAACACAAGCATCTAGGTATAATTGAACCAAGATGACCTGAGCATTTCTTGCGTGAACAGACAAAAACTAACCACCATCTGATGCAAATTTAAAATTGTCATCAATGATAAATCATCATGTCTCGTGACATATTTGCAACGGATAAATGATTAGCCTTTAGATAGCAAACAAAGAAAAATTATTCTCTTTCCTTGCCACTCTAGTTTAGTACATCATTGAGTGTGCTCCAGAGAAATGATATTGAAAATTAAACAACCATTGTTCAAAAATGAAATATTGTTATTCCAAACATTATTTAGAGTATAGATCATCCATATATGAGTCATGATAAGGTACGCAACTGAAAGCTATTATGATATGGATCAATGATTGGATATTTTATTGATACAGTTTGATTTGGTTTTTTTTTTTTGCGTGATTTGGCTTCGATGTCATTGTCTCATTGTTTTGGTAAAACTTGAAAGTTGATTGCCCCCAGTATGCCCATGTTTGCCCTTGGTATTGACACAACTTGCTAAAATGAATATGTACAATAATCAAGCCATGGTAAGACGTTATCGTTCTAGGCAAATGATGATAGCATGATGTTGGTGTGGCCCTAAGATGATAGGAAAGATGCATGAAAAGGAATGCCGAAAAGTTAAATGCAAAACATGAACTAATAGATGGAGAGCTACAAATAGTGTATGTTTGCCATATTTTCACTATTTGTTTTTATTGCATTTTTCTTGTCAATAGACTGCCTGTCGCCAGGTTTTCACCCTATGAACTTTTTCTTTTTTTTTTTACGCTACCAAGATGCCTGTTTGCCAGGTTTTCACCATGGTAACCATTTTTTCAGGACTTTTTCTATTTTTTTTGGATTTTTTCAGGACTTTTTCTAATTTTTTGGATTTTTTTCAAGACTTTCTATTTTTTTTTGGATTTTTTTCAGGACTTTTTCTAATGATGATAACCGCTTTAAACATAATACTTTTTTAGGTGCATGTTGTTGATAGGTTTGTCAAACAGGTCCCCTTCTGGTGTTGATAGCTTGTAGGCTCCTGAACCATAGACTGTGATAACCACATAAGGACCTAGCCAATTTGGTTCAAACTTTCCTGTCTTCTCTCTGTCTTGTTGATTGCGTGGGTTCTCTTTCAGAACAAGATCACCCACCTGAAAGGTGCGTGGATTTACTTTGTGATTATAGCTGTGAGACATCATCTGTTGATATGCTTTTAAATGATCAGCTACTCTGTCTCTTCTCATCTAGGAGTTCAAGCTCTTGGAGTCGGGAAATTCTGTATTCATCATCCATTGTAAGACCTTTCAATGATACCCTGAGTGAGGGAATTTCAACTTCTAAAGGTAATATGGCTTCGGCTCCATAGACAAGAGCGAATGGCATTGCTCCTGTTGTCGTGCGAATACTAGTTTTGTAGGCCCACAAGGCGGGATTGAGTTGAATGTGCCAATCCTTCCCTAAATCATTCAGTCTTTTTCAAGATTTTTAATATTGTTTTATTTGAGGCCTCTGCTTGGCCATTCCCTTGTGGATAGTAAGGTGTTGAATATCTATGTTGAATGTGAAATCTCTCACAAAGTTCATCAACATCCTGATTTTTGAATGGACGTCCATTATCTGTAATAATGGAGTTGGGAATGCCATACCGACAAATAATATAGTTGAGTATGAATGCTAATATTTGTTTGCTGGTAACTTTAGTAAGAGGGACTACCTCAATCCACTTGGAAAAATACTCTGTAGCTGTGATGATGAACTTATGCCCGTTTGATGAAGAAGGATGAATCTTGCCCACCATATCTAACCCCCATTGAGAAAATGGCCAGGTTGGCGTGAATGGTTGAAGTTCCTATGCGGGAGCATGAATGAGATTCCCATGAATCTGACATTTTGAGCATGTTTTCACAAAATTGAATGATTCCCTCTCCATTGTAGGCCAATAATAACCCATTCTAATCAATTTCTTGGATAAGGTCAGTCCACTCGAATGAGTACCACAGATGCCACCATGAACTTCTTGTAAAGCTTTGTCAGATTCCTCACATTCAAGACATCGAAGTAAAGTACCATCAAGACCACGGCGATAAAGGGTGTCAGCGATAAGAGTGTAGCGAGTGGATTGGTGAATAAAATTGTGTTTTTGGTTATAGGATAAATCGGGTGGCAAGATATCATCTTTGAGGTAGGCATAAATTTTTCTGTACCAAGGTGAATCGGATCCTACCAAGTGCCAAATAATTTGGCTTTCAGGCGTGTCATGGGCAGCTGTAAATGATTGTTCCACCAGAAATTCATAGCGAGTTTAATTTTCTGGGAGTTGTAGCAATGACGCGATCGTAGCCATGGCATCAGCTGCTTTGTTGTCAAGTCTTGGAATTTGTGTGAATTTGATGTCCACAAAATATTTCTTGAAGTCATCAACCATCTTTTTATATGGTATTAGTTTGTCATCTTTGGTTTGATAATCATCATTGATCTGATAAATGACCAGTTGTGAGTCGCCATACACCTGTAGTTCTGTAATCCTCCATTCCAGTGCTATTTTAAGCCCAGTGATCAATGCTTCATATTCGGCTATGTTGTTGGTGCATGGAAACATTAGCCTATATGATCGAGGAATGGTGTGTCCTTGAGGGGTGACGAAAAGTATACATGCCCCTGATCCATGTTGAGTGAAAGAACCATCAAAATATAAGGACCATGGTCGTTTAGATTCTACAGTAAAGACATCAGCATCTAGAAATTCAATGTGTAGGGGATGATCTGCTTGTAGTGGTGCTTACTCTAATTGATCAGCGATAACTTGTCCTTTGATTGCCTTGCGATCAACATACTAGATTTCAAACTCACTCAGAATCATTACCCACTTTGTTAACCTTCCTGTCAATGGTGCTTTGCTTAATAAATACTTGAGTGGATCAATCTTTGAAATTAGATTGATTGTATGGGTTAACATGTAATGTCGAAACTTCTGTGAAGCAAAGACTACTGCCATTCAAGCTTTCTCGATAGAAGTGTAGTTGATCTCATGACTTGTTAGTGTTCTACTGATATAATAAATTCAACGTTCCTTTCCTGTAGAGTCTTCTTGCGCTAGCAGTGCCCCTAGAGATGTCTCTGTTGCAGCAATGTATAAGATTAGTGGTCTGTCTAGATTTGGTGGTACAAGAACTGGTGGAGTCATTAAATACTATTTAATTTGTTGAAAAGCCAATTCACATTTGTCATCCCACCTGAAAGGAACATTCTCATGCAGTAGATGTGTGAAAGGTAAACTTTTGTCGGCCAATTGTGCAATGAACCTTCGTATAGACTGCAGTCGTCCCTGTAGTGATCTCAACTGACTGATGTTCTTTGGTGGAGGCATTTCCATAATTTCCTGTACTTTCGCGGGGTCTACTTCAATTCCTTTTTCTGAAACAATGTACCCCAAGAGTTTTCCAGATTTGACCCCAAAAACACATTTCTTGGGGTTGAGGCGAACTTTGAATTTCTCTAATCTTGCAAATATTTTGGACAATATTTCAAGATGTCCTTCTCTGGTGTATGATTTTGCCAATATATCATCTACATAATCTTCCATGAAGATATGCATCATGTCATGAAAGATTGTAGTCATGGCTCTTTGATAAGTAGCCCCATCATTCTTCAAACCAAAAGGCATGGCATTCCAACAATAGGTTCCCCATGGGCATGTGAAAGCTATTTTCTCCTGGTCTTCGGGTGCAATCTTCATTTGGTTGTAGCTAGAAAAAACATTCATTAATGAGTACATGGCATGGCCAACTGTTAGATCAACTATAGTGTCGATGCTTGGGAGTGAGAAGTCATCTTTAGGACATGCTTTATTAAGATCTCTGAAATTTGTGCATATTCTCACAGTTTTATCTGGCTTGGATATAGGAACAATGTTGGAGATCCATTCTGCATAGTCGATTGGTCTTATGAAGCCCACATCAAGGAGTTTTCTCAGTTCTTCCTTAACCAATAATGCAACATGAGGGTGCATCTTTCTGATTTTTTGTTTCACCGGCTTGGCCCCTGGTTTGATAGACAAGTGATGCATGATAAGATCAGGATCAAGACCAAGATGTCAGCGTAAGACCACGCAAAATTTACTTGATTTTCTTTTAGGAATTCCATGAACTCTAGTATTTATTTCTCTATCATTGATGCAGCTAACTGCAAAATTTTTGGTTTGTTGGAAGTCTCAAGATTGATAGTATTTGTAGGCTCAATCAAAATAGGTGATCGCTCATGGTAGTGCTCCGGGAGAGTGTCAAGATTCCCATCGTCTGGTGCCTCAAAGAGGTTTTTACCATCTGATACGCTCTTTATTTTATCTTTTGTTTGATCTAATACTGCCAGATTCTGGTTTTCACCATTAGATCTCTTTTTTTTATTTTTACTTTTGCAGCTGGGAGAATTAACACTCTCCTGATCAAAGACTTTATATCAAAAATCGTTAGTGGAACAATCATTTACATCTTCTTCTGAAAGGAAGTTTACAATAGCTTCATCACTTGGAAACATAGGTATATCAATAGGTTCGGTTGAATCCCAATCAATGAGATCAGGATAAATCAAAGGTATCGAGTCATCAGGTTGCATGAAATCAGCTATGGTTATGGTCATAATGGAGTGGTCTGTAGGATCCGAGGTATGAGGTGGGTCAATGATGATACTGTCCTCATGATAGTCTTGTTCATTTAGATCCGACTCAACATCACTAGAATCATAGTGACTTTGTAGTTCGAATTCGCATGTTTGGGTCCCTGAAACCTTGACCTTCAATTAGAGTTGGGGCATACTGGTGTATTACATCAACCTCTTTGTCCCTCCAAAACTCATTATTGTAAATGGTTTCCCATTCATATTCAGCAGAGTCTGTGTCAGAATTGTTATTCAAGAAGTTATGAACTGTTGTCAAACATACTTCTCATGAATCTAAGCCTTCTTGCAATGCGAAGACAGTGCTATGTAGTTGTTTGGCTGTGCTTTCTTTGGAGTGAGCATCATAACCCAATCCATTTTTCTCTTTTACAACGAGTCCATGGAGGTGAATAGGTTCAACTACTCCTTTCCTTTTTCCAATAGGACCTTTATCATAGCCCATCTTCTGCATGATTGAGTACCCTTTTCCATATTTTTCTGTGGGTAATTTGACATTAAAGACTGCTTCATCTTCATCTTTATAGAGCCAGTTTAGAATTTTTGTATCCTCAAGATTTCCCATGGGAATTTTTCTTTGATGAATTATCCATTAAATTTTGTGATTGGCTCTATTGGTGGTTGCTTTGATGTTGATGCTGCTGATATTTGATGTTCCCTGATAGACGATTATCCATGTGATCGAGGTGATGTAGGTAAATTGGCAAGACAAAGAGAGTATTCTCCAACTCCATGATCCTTGAATTTCATTTTTTTGTCAAAACTATTGGTCAATTGACTGATTTGTGTGTCAATCTTTAGAGAGGTACTAGCATGAGTTTCTCGATTATTAGGAACCAAAGTATCTTGACTGGCCTTTATGTTGGCACAAGTTTGAATATTGGAATTATCAGCGGGTATCGTGATTTCCTGTCCATCATAAGGAAATTTAAGGCATTGATGATAGGTTGATGGGACAGCTTGCATTTCGTGGATCCAAGGATGACCCAACAAGATGTTATATGCAAGATCATGGTCTAGTACTTGACAGAAAGTATTCTTTATAACAGGGCCCACTCTGATTGGCAGCATGATTAGACCCTTGGATGCTCTTTCTTCATCATCATAAGCTTTTATGGTAATCTTTCGTCTAAAATCAATGGAGTCTTCAGAAAATCCTAAAGCTTTAACCAACTTCATGGTACAGATGTTCAAACCAGCACCTCCATCTATTAGAACTCGTCTGATACGATTTACTTGTGAACCATGACTTCTAAGTACAATGATGAATTATGGGGATGAGTTATGGAAACGTCATCTTTTTCAAAGAATGAAAGGCAAGTGGGTGAGGACAAGTGTCCTACCATGGCTTGAAATTGGTTCACATCCAGGTTAGTGGATACATTAGTTTCAACAAGGGCTTTTTCAAGAATTTCCTTATGGGCTGGGGAAATCTTCAATAGTTCTAGAATAGAAATTTGAGCGGGAGTTTTCTGAAGTTGATTGACCAAATCATATTGATGTTGAGGTGGAGGTTCAGTGGATTTTGAAGAGGCACCTTTTAAGACAACTTTAGCTTGCACTCTTGTTGTTGTGTTGACTTCTCTATATTCCACCTTCTTGTTGACTTTAATGACATTTACTCGCTCGTCGTCTGTGTAGAGATGATTGATTATATGATCATCATTGATATGATTCACATTTTTTTCAGAAGACTCACCCTTTTGATAGTTGGGCAAAGGGTTGTGAAATGCTTGGTGGTCTGCGTTGGATTGTTGATGTACTTCTATTGTAATGATGTCATTGTCGATTAAGTCTTGAATGGCATTCTTCAAGGCTTGGCAGTTATTCGTGCGATGACCTTTGCACCAATGATAATCACAATAGTATGCATCATTCCATGATGGAGACTTTACACTGGGTTCATAGTTTCGTTGAGGCGGCAAAGTAATGACATTTTTGGCCATCAACTCTTTGAATGTAGATTCTAAAGATTGACCCAATGAAGTGAAAGTTCTTCTATTAGAGAAGAATGAAAACCTTTGCGGATTTGTATTCGAGGTGTTCCCTAAGGAATTGTGATTGTTATTGGTTCCTCGATAACCTTGGTTGTTGGAAGTCCCTTGATTGGGGGTAGAGTGTTGATTTATATTGTTCCTCAGAGGAGGAGGATTATTTCCGTGATTTGCAATCGAGTTGACATTGTTGTTACGAGTGTTTGGAATACTGAGGACAAATGGCTTGGTCAAGGCATGATTTGCATCAACAACACCATCATTCACCATATTTTTGTTGCAAGTCCAGAATTTGGACTTGTCCTAATTATTGTGATGGTTGGATGAGCTAGGATTGTCTTTGTCATGTTTTATTATTCCTTTTTTGACCAAAGCATTTTCAATGGTTATGGCATCTTCAATCATTTTCTCAAAAGAAGAAGGACAATGTAAGTTCAAATGATAGCTCATTTCTGAATTTAAACTATTAATGAAGGTAACCATCTTTTCCTTTTCAGGAACAGGACGTGGATATCTGGTGAACATTCTTCTCCATCTCTAAAGAAACGTAATCAAGGATTCGCCAGGTTTTTATGCAACTTTGCAAAGATCTATCATGGTGATTTGATGTTGTATGTTGTAGGCATATTGTGATATGAATAGGTTGATCAATTCTTCAAATGTTCGAATGGGAGGTGTAATCTTAGATAGCCATTCCATAGAGTGAACTCCAAGGCTCCTAGGAAACAATCGCAACAAGTAAGTATCTTCGTGAGCGAATTCCAATGTCATGTTTTGGAAGTCTCTAACATGATCGATTGGATCCGATTTCCCATTATAGCGATCAAATTTTGGCATTTCACAATTTTTGGGAAAAGGAATCATGTTAAGACTTTTATCGAAAGGATAAGGACAAATGTCCTCCAGAGTATATTTCTTTGTGGTTGTTCCCCCTTGTAATTCAAGTTGATTTGTCCCTGAAGTGCTTTGATTTGTTGAGTTAAAGCGTTGAGATCAGATAGGGGTTTTTCTTCAGGTTTTCTTTTTAAATTATCAGTATTAAAGTCATGAGGTAATTTTGCTCCTTGATCAGCTAAATAGCGGAAATATTTTTATTTATCCCGCTATAAGATCTTTTCTATAGCTTTGTGAAATTTTGGATCTTGGTCAACCTCTCTAAGACGTTCCTCATCTTGTTCCTCATCACTATCCACATGGATTTTATCTTTATAGTTATGAAATGGATTTTCTTCTCTGTTATCCATGTTGTTGTTGAAAAGTGGATTTTGATTTATGTTGAAAAGAGGATTACTGCTTTCTCCTTCTTCTTGAGTGTTTTGAATATGACTTTCTTTTTGGATTGTATCCTTCAATTTATTGTGTTGAGATCTTGTGGAGATAGGCATATGATTTCGAAAAGTTCCTCTGAACTTAGATCACAGTTTTTGACAAGTGCAATGGGAATGATATTTTGATCTGATAAGATGTGGAATCTTATGATATGATCAAGGATGCTCCTAATTTTTGATTGTGGCTTCCAAAGATGAAAGGATGTCAGAATCCTATTGGGGAAGTTGAACCAAAAATTAGAAAGCTGTTTTGAAAAGTGCACTCTAAAAGATTTTGATCTTCATTTTTTTGAAGAAATTCTTTCAAGATCTTTGAAGAATATGACTGGGGTGTGAAGGATATTCAATAGCAGGTTCTAGTATGTTATCGAACTCAAGAGGTTGGTTATGATTATGCCGTTGTGACAGAGCTAATCTATGATAATAAGCTCAAAAATCTAAAGGATCTACAACATATTCATCAGTGAATCTTCTAACAAATTCTTGGTATCTATGAAGAAATCCTTGATAATGAAGCAAGATGTGTCGAATTTTGTATAAAAAATTTCTCTTTTACAAAGTTTTTTTGTATCCTAATGTTTTCTTGGGTTTTCTGATCCTTTTGGACACTGATTTCTTGGGAAATTTTGTTGATTTCCAATCTCTAAGCATGGGAAAAGTATTGGGAATGTTATTGGACAAATGGTATGAAAAGATTTTTGAGTGTTTTCAGTTGTTGTTCTTCATGTTTATTTCAGATGATCTCTTTATCTGAATTAATGTGATGGAAGACACAACAAACATTTTTGAAAACAGTTGTTCTTAAAGCCCTATACTAACATGAAGTGTTTGGTCAAGAAAATGTTTTCAACAAATGTTTTCACAAGTTTTGCACATGAAAGACAATTCAGACAGACTCACTATTAATGCTCAAGTAGGTCATTCTAGTAATCAGCAGCCCACATCTTAGAACTGCGTCGACTCACACAGTCGTGTCACCCCCGAAGGGGCACCTGTGTTTTTGTCTTTTCCAGGCACGTACTCAGAGTTATGGAAGTGGATACCAGATCCCCTGAGCAAGCAATCCTTGGCAGTTATATGGTGAGTGTCTTGGGGGCAGATTCTTCCCTCCCCTTGCACTGTGATTATTAGAATGTTCGAAAACTGACTTCAGCTGGCCACTACACTAGGTTCGTAGTAAGGATTTTCGTTCGGTGCAACAATAATAAACTCCCTCATGAGACCTCCCAACCTTTAGAACAAAGGTTTTGGGGATGGTTATCTTGCACACTACCGGCAAAAGAGGGTTTTCCCATATTTGCTTTAAATTTTATAGTGGGGCAGAATAGCCTGGCTTTGGCCTGAACCCACTTGAGTCGTTCCCGTAGGGTGAGTACTTTTTCCCACTACAACAAGCTCTCTAAAGGATGTAATTAAAGTAGTAAAAATTTATGAAATTGAAGAGGCAAGTCTAGTATTCTGATCACCCAGTTAAGGGGAGAGCATAGACCTATTGCCACATACAAAGCAAGTAGGTGTTCTTTTTAAATTCTAAATCACAATGATCTAATCTAAGTGAAGATATTGCTTCACCAAAAACAAGTTTGTTCAATTTTAACTGCAAGATCATTGTGTGGTGACTATCCTAGATCACTTCATTTTATCCAGATGTGTCTACCCTAGGATTGTTTCATTTTAAAAATCCAAAAAAAGAAAAAAGAATTATGTTTGCAGAAGGCGTTAGACTCAGAATTCTGTATTTTTGTTACAATCCATATGCGCCAGAACAGAAGATATATGCGCCAGAATAGAAGCTATATGCACCAGAATAGAAGCTATATGCGCCGCAAGAAAGATATATATGCTCTTAAAATAGTTACTATGTGTGCCAAAGGAAAGTTACTGTATGCGCCTAAACAGTCACTATATGCACCTAAACAGTCACTATATGTGCTCCAGAATCCTACAAAACAAAAGAGTCAAAAACCCCGTATGCACCACAGAAAATGTCGAATGCACTTAAATGCCAATTTTTTTCTAAAAGTTGACTCCAGAACGCGGAAACTGTCAAAACAAACTTGCAGATAATGTTAAATTCGTGGGTTCGGGCCCCACGGTGGGCGCCATTTTATGTGTGAGTGAAAAATGTATCAATTTAAATGAAATTCAAACACATATTAACAAGACATTAAATCAGGAAAAGCTGAAAAAGAAAACATAATGAACAAACTGTGACCGCAGCTTCCCCGAAATCGTCTTATCTCTCTCTAACTCCAGCATTTTGTTGCTTCCAATGGCTCTCAGATCAGCAGATCAAGCTCAACAAAATGACAGCATGAAGAATGAGATTTTAAAATGCACACTATGCTAAATGCAAAGCTATGCTAAGATGAAAGTATGGTTGCGATGCTAAAAGACTGTGGTTGCATAAGCTGATGGCATGTACGTTCGTGCATTTTCGTATGTATGCGTAGGTAGGTGTAGGTAACCAAAGCTTGGATTTGCACCGGCATTTATAGAGTTTTCGAAATGATTTGATTGGCTGATTTGATCAACGGCCCAGATTAAGCTTGTTCGAACGGACAGTGGAAGATTTTCGAAAGTGGAGAGGGATATAGAAGGTTTCTCTTTTCTTTCAATTTTCGTTATTGAAATCCGAAGGGAAATTTCCATTTCGAAAAACGAGTTAGAATTTGGAAGGGTGAGTTTAGAATGAGTTAAAATTAAATAAATTAAATTTATTTAATTTGGAAGTAAAGACGGATATGGCAAGTCGCATAATTAAATAAATCATATTTAATTATGTTTTAGAATTTAGAATGTGAGGAAAATATTAAATTAAATATTTAATATTTAATTTAATTATGGGATGAAGAGAATATTCCATTATTTAAATATTCAAACATTCAAACTTTAGAATAAGATGATAATTAAAATAAATAATCGTATTTATTTAATTTAATTAAGAGGAATGTGGGAAATGTCAATAATTAAATAAAATTATTTATTTAATTAAGGTAGAAGAATTTAGAAAATGAACAATATAAATAAATAATTAAATTTATTTATAATGTAGATGATTTTAGGAGAATTAATTAAATAATTCATATTTAATTAATTAACAAGCTTAATCATGACCATTTTTAGACGTATACAGATACCATATCCCAGTTTATGCCAACAAAAAACCTACTTAAAAATGTGTCATCCTTGTAAAAAAAATGAAAACATGAGCTAAACTATGTTTTTTCTACAGTTGAAGACTCCAAAACTTTAAAAAAACAACTTAGCATACATGCAAAGAGCTCCAATGTAACATTTAAATTTCTAGAGAATAAAAATACCCCCATGTGTGTTAAGTTTCAGCACAACAAGTCATTGTTTTGAATGCCAATATGCGTTGTAATCACTGCAGGGAGAGGTCTCCAAATTGCTCTCTAAAATGGACAGTACATTCTCATAACTAGCCAGCTCTCTCCATTATTCCACCAGGACCAATTTGTAGTTTTTTGTTTTCAATTCCTACAATCAGAGTCTACGAAGTGGTATTTCAAAATAACTTATGCTTGGTGGGTGCTCCAGATTTGTTGGATTATGTAGTGGATGTAGCCCACAAAAAAGTAACAGTGAGAGCAATTGTGGACCCAAAGAAAAAGGTTAAAAGACTGAAGAGGATGAAAAGACTGCTCAATCAGAGAAGGAAATTGAATAGCGTACAATTTGAAAGACTCAGTAAACACAAGGATTTGAAGGAACCCAGGCGGAACAAATGCAATGCTTTTCCACATAATCTTATCAATGGCATCTCCTCTTTTTGCTACCAATCTCTTTTGTACTATAGTATGATGTATAAGATGAATAAGTTTTTATGCTAATTAAGCTTGTAATAATTCCCATTTGTAAATAGGCAACGACTTCAACCTCTTATGTCCCTTGTAGTGGCTCTACATATTTATCCTTGGGTATTACTGGTTGTATTTCAAAACAAAACAAAAATTGAATGAATAAAGCTAGATTAAGGGACATTTGTATGCTATGGAAGTGAGCAGATTTTCCAATGACTTTGTTTGTGCATCAGGATTGTCAGTACTTTCCATGTGTTGTCTGCTTGAGTACTTAATCTATTTTTTGGATAATAGTACATCATTTTGATTCTCTTACAATGCATTGAATAAGTTGAGCCCGCAACCAAGAAATCTCTCTTGCATCAACTACATATTTTAACTTTCTAATCAATTGTTCTAATTTATTGTTATAGGTTTGACAATGACTTTGAAGAGGAGTCAGTGTTTGAGCACATCAATCATATATAATTATACAATTAACATAATTTGATTTATAATTAATTAATATTTTTATCAAAATTTTCGTAGTTTATGTGAGTTTATCTTTCATAAGAATGAATGATCCATTTTGTATTCATTGCATCTAGATTAAAAAATGTTCATATGAGATGAAAATAGAGACTTCTCTTCAGAAGATCACCCATCCCAATACTAGATTGATTCAAACATGTCTAACTATAAAGTTTCTTCCAAAATCAAACCTATTTATTAAATCTTTTATTTTAAATATCTTTAAAAATAATTTTATATATTATTTGAAATTAATTTTTAGAATATTGTCTTTTAAATTAACATATAAAACAAACTAAAAGCTTCCAACCCCATCTAAATGCTTAAAATTTAAAAAATTGGTAGTTGATAGTAAAGTTATAATTTTAAGCTCTTGCGCAAAAGCAAATATGTCTCTACGCCATCAAAATTCTGAAAATCTATCAAATATACTATGCATACCAAACCTTATCAAACACTCAGAAACTATTACAAATCACAATAATTGATAGCTCTTCAAAGAAAGAGACCAGAAACACAAAAACCCACGAGCAAGAAACTCAAATAGTTTTTTTTGTCTTCTCAATTTTTTTTGGATGAGGAAGTATCACAAAACTCTAAGACAATATTTAAATTTCCGAAGGAAAAAAATGGTCTGTGCATTGCAAGTTGTAGCACAAAAACTAAATTCTATGTCGATAAATCAATGATAAAAACTTAATTTAGCAAGGATGTAGGCGAAAAAACAAAGAAGCTTCTGACCCCATCAAATCGTCGAAGATTTGCGAAAAACATTAAGCACATTAAACTCTAAAAAAACCCTTGAAATTATTCGAGATCATATAATCTCAAAACTCCTTATAATATAAGTGAGAAAAACGTAGAGCCTTACGCCTAAAAACTTGGCTGCTATTCAGCGTTTTCAATAAATCCATATCATGAAATCTCATTGCTCTTCAGAAACACAAAAATCCAGATGCAAAAAGTGAATCATGACCCTGGCATTGGGTAGTGACCTCCTCTCCCCCTTGGCACCTGCTGTCAACAACAGAGAACCCATTGAAGCAGCGTGCCTTACAGACAGTGTGCTCACTGGGCTCTTTATGTACTGCATAGCGTCATATATTACAAATCCCGCAGTCACAACCCGTCCAGGAGAATTTATTAAAGTGCAAGTGCAGATTGTACCAAATAACTGCATGAAGAAACCCTGTCTTCCCCTCGAATTTTTACTGATGAAATTTACAGTCAACTCTTCTTTCCTGTAGGTGACCAATTTCTTCCCTTGTAAAGATAGACAGTAAGTGAACAAAAACTCCTTCCTTTCTGCAAGGGTCTTTGATTGAAGAGCTTAAAGAGCAACTTCAACAATTACCATGAATAAAAAACCGTAGCTTTCCCTCTTATATCTAACAATGTGCATTAGAGAGTCCAGTGCTTCTTACCCTACAAAATATCAAAATGATTAAACAAAATATTGCTCAACTAAAAACTCAATATGGTCATTTAGAAGCCCAAATACTCAAACCTTAGTTGGCTAACCAATCATTTTATAAGCCCAGACTTTGTTAGTCAAGAACAATATCCTGAGAACAACCTAAGGCCGCTTTCTCAACCTGGAGTTACTATTGATCAAGAAATGTGTCAATGCTAGAGGTTATTTTCTGTTGCTAATAGATATAGATAGATAGATTTCATCTGAATGCCTAGCTTCTGTAATCTCATATATAGTGAAATCAGAAACTGACTGCCCTAGTTTGAAGGGAATGATTCAGCATTGGGTAGTAGCATCTCCATGCTTTCATTTTCAAATGACACAAGGAGAAACTCACTTCAGCACCTGATACCAGCAGAACAGATTCAAGATAATAACAACAGAGTCACCACCTCATGAAGAGGATAGTACTTTGAAGAACCAAACTAATCATGAAGGGAAAAACAAACTAGGTTCGCACCACCAGCAAAGTTTTACCACATACAACCAGGGAACAAGGCAACAAATATTAAACCTTGGCAATAGACAACCCCAGCAACACCATTGGGTTGGTGCTAGTTGATGAGCAGCCAACCTACCAACCAAACCAAAATAAATTGACACAATTACTCATGAAAAATAAAATTTACACACACAAAACCTTAATATAACCACAATGGTTTAGAATTAAAAATCAAGGTTCTTTGTCCTCGGCAACAATGCCATTTTGTTGGTGCTCTTTGATGGGATGCCAACTATACACAAACCCTATGCATTAAGACATTCTAAAGGCTGTCACTACATGTCCTTTGTACTTGGCTTACCAGTCTTTTAGACTATGGATCTCTCAACAAAACAAAATAAAATGGTTAATGTAAGCATATGTGAAATAAATCTATGCAGTGTAAAATACATCAAGTCACTAATTTAGGCACTCTGGTTTTTGCATTGTTCTAACATTCAACTCTTATGCGATTTACAGTGCCATTGGTACTCGTGTTCCCATAACAGATTTTCCAGGGTGAGTTCCTCCTGGTTTGGATTCCCCTAGTGACGATGATGAGGTAAAGAATAAAGGGAATTAATATACACTAGCTTCAAAACAATCACTATCCCACCAAGCTTTTTCTGATTCATCCGCACCTAAAAGTTTGCATATCTGTTTTCCTTGTGGCTATCTAGCTTTAGTCCAATAGTCAGTTTACTTTTTTTATTCATGCATCTGAGCACTTTTTTTTGTAATCCTTGTTTCATCATTTAGCTAAAAGTATCTGGTAATAATTTTAGTCTAACAAATACGGGTTTTTTACTTCTTTCTATTACCTTCGCTTCTCTTTGTTAAATTTATAATTCATCAGCATTGGGAAACTTTAATCTAAGCATGCATGCAGATAGATAGTATTCTTTATATTAAATTATCAAGTTTGCTTATATCGAACTCTCTATTGCATTTAATTAGCAAGAATGAAACTGTAGGCTGTCAAAAACAGTTAGATCTGAATCAAATATCAACTTGTAACCTTCTGAAAACTGATTCTACTTGATTTGCATCAACTGGAACAAATATATTGACTACTAGACAAGCTGGAAACAAAATTTCAGACTTAGAACAATTTATTGATGTCCCATAAGACACTGTATAGATTTATGGACAGCAGATGTAGGCAATGATGATGAAAATCAGACTTGTATGGTCACTAAAACATGCCCAAAAGACCTGTAGAGCTGCTATTATGGCTAAGGGTGAAGTGGTAGAGCTGAAATAGGACTGTAAAGCTGGAGTGAAGGCTGGACAAAGCCTGATCAGCAATAAATTGTGTTGAATCTGGCCTGTCAAGTTGGTGCACTCATTATGAATGCCGATCACATACCAAAAAAATGCAATAAATGATGTATAAAAGCTCCCTAA
This sequence comes from Sequoia sempervirens, assembly GCA_007258455.2. NCBI lineage: Eukaryota > Viridiplantae > Streptophyta > Pinopsida > Cupressales > Cupressaceae > Sequoia > Sequoia sempervirens. The sequence continues at coordinate 779,431,741 of VDFB02193867.1, read as the reverse complement.
TTCGCTCCAATTCTGGTTCACAGCTTCTTGTGATGTTCGTGTGCCAAATTTGTGAAATGACAACAGTAAATGTTGATGAAACAGGAAGTTTTTTGTTCCTATAACTCTTTCTCTGTTAAAAGTTCCTTTTCAATTTTCATTTTTGTAATAGCTTCTTTCATTGGTGAAAATAAACTCCCTACTTTAATTATGTTATTTGGTCTACAACTACATCACCCCCTCTTATTTTGATAAGGATATTGAAATGTTATAATAATACAAAAAACAAAAACCTTCAAAATACCCATAACAGATAATTTTGACTTAATAAGAAACAAATTGATCCACAAATCACCAAAACCCCACAAAATAAGTTTCTAATGACACCTTCATCTAACTAAACCTACAAAAGAAATGTATCTACATGGAAATAATATTTCATAAAAATGCTTTAATCAATCAGTATGCTACAGGTAATAACCTGCATTTGCAAATTTTGTGTTTAGCAAGCCTGAGTGTGGCTTTTAGTCTTTTCCTTGTTAACTTGGGATACTTTGGTCTGTATCCTAGGGCTGAGTCTATGTGCAGCAAGAGCTTTCATTGTGTATTTACTATCTTGTAAGAGAAAAGTAAAACTTAAAATGCATTTAAAGCAAACCCTATGTATGAAGACATTCTAAAGGCTGTCACTACATGTCCTTTGTACTTGGCTTACCAGTCTTTTAGACTATAGATCTCTCAACAAAAATAAATAAATTGGTTAATGTAAGCATATGTGAAATAAATCTGTTAGGCAGTGTAAAATGAGAAAGAACATTCATTTTGGTGGAAACATTTTCTAACAGTTTTGTCTGTTTTTAACATGTGGTGACAGTCATTTGAACTTCAAATTTGACATGAAGAAAATTACTGTGTATACGATCACAGAGTAAAAAAATCTGCCCTTCAACTTTAAAGAGACATCAATATATAGGAAAAATCATACAGACCTTTGAAGAATAGGAACCAAGATTATTACAGAGTACTGCACTTCAATGTTCAGGTCACTGCATACGCATTGTGCCCTTTCTAATTTAGCTGATTTTGTTTAAAAATTGTTTTGTTGAAACAAAATTTACTTCTAAAAATTATTCCTAAGAATTCAAACTTACAACAAAATCTCTTGAAATGATTGGAAGAAATTTCTAACGCCACCTAAAATATACCAAATAGTTCCTAAAACCCTTCTCTGAAATCACTCTGTACAGTAAATAGAAGATATTCCAAGGGGAAGTCTACCCGAATTACCCAACATTTCTGGCGTCTGAAGAATCTTTGGCAATAGTTCTCGGTCAAATAAGCCTAGCAGCTAAGTATGCCACAAAAATAGGCCATACTGCTGTGGTCATACTGCTGTGGTCAACATTTTGAATCTGTCAAAGCTAACGAGTCATCCTGAGAAAGAAAAGGGAAAAAGTTTTAGAACAGAGAGATACAGCCAGAAGCTTTATTATCTGATAATCTTAAATCCCAAATACTTTCAACCAAAAAAAACAGGCATCAATGGTATTACAAAAAGAATTGAAAATCAAGGAGATTACAAATAATGTAGTTCTTTTGGATGAGATATTTGTTTGTTTATTGACATCAGCAGTATTTACATTACAAAGAATATATTCCTACATTGAAGACAAAGTAAGCTTCACAAAATCTCTTCCGTCCTTGTGATGGGAAAAACCCAACTCAAATTTATCCCGTTAAAAGCACAGGCTATCTCTCCCTGTCTTTACATCCAAGTAGCCTCATACTTTTTCCAACACTAGTCTATAATTGCACCCTACACTCAATTTGGGTATAAAATCAAATGCCAAAGCTTATACTCTCTTGCTAATTTGGGTGAAAATGGAAAGAAACAGAGCAGCAAGGAGACCCACCTAATTGATGTTGTGGTCTATGAGCTTGGCAAGAATACATACATTTTGATGGGGGAGGCAATAGACCCATTTCATTTCCTGGAAAAAAAAATGGCTCAATCCCAGAGCAATGATAACTCTTCTACTCTTCTAGTTTTACTCAAGCCAAGGAGAATGCTCCTAGAGATCTTTGTAAGATAAATGAAAAATTAGCTACAATCACTATCCCACCAAAAAATTGTAAGCATTCAAAGAACTCCATTAAAAGTAATTTGTGATCAAGGGCAACACAAATCATTCAGTCATCCTGGAGTGTTTTTCTACTAGATGTTTTTTGGTTTGCATGAACATGTATATTGGTAGCAAAAGATATGCTACTAGTTGGAGCCTACCTCTGCCTCACAAAAGCCTTGCTGCTTGCACTGCTTCCAACTACGACAACACCCGCTCACTATAAACTCTCATAGGGCAGGGACTTGCAGAATAAACAGTAAAGAAATTGCTGGACTTTAATCTATATTAAATAATCAAAGCACACTGGCCACACGTAGCCATCCAATGGTTCCAGCAGCTTCTCTTCCAACCAGATGCCATTTAATGCATTAACTATGCATTAATGGATTTTGTACCCCCAGCCGTCAATTTTAATCTTTCATTTTTATTTAATCAATCTATGCCTTCCTATTTTTCTAATTTGCTTAAACAAAAAATGATTTATAGAGCTACTGCCATGAATAGAAAAAGAGATAAATGTTAATTTTCAAATATAAAAAATAAGTTTTAATATTCACACTATACAAACAAAAAGTAATATGTTAAAATAAATAAATGTGATTGGCCGATGCTGCATACCAAATGCATATCGAAGGAATGCAATAGTAACCTGCCTTAAGGCCGGAACTGAAAAGTTAAAAACATAAACCAGATCCTTATAAACTCACATCAATCTCAGTACAGGGCACAAAATCCCATTTGAAATGCCTAGCCTGAACATTGTTGGTTAAGATTGTTAGTACTTGATAGAGGGGTGATCTAACATATAACATATAAATTTTTGAGGAATTTTAACTGAAAAGATTGGTTTTGGATTAGTAATAATGATTAAATAATCAGTGGCAATTTTATATTTTATTAATGAGCAAATGTAATAAATATTTATCTAATGGTTAAGAATAACCAGCTTTTGAGGAAACTAATGTCTTGTAATCCATCTGCTATTCGCCATTGTTAAACATGCGTATTATTTACAACACAATTTAATAAGACTTAAGAATTAGTATGTTCTTCCGGGGCTATATATATCAATAGTTATAGTTGCCAGAGGTTTTGGCGAAGAGCTTGACAATCTTATTCGTTTCCATGTAGTACTGGATTCCTGAACATTTGCTACTGGATAAGTGTCAATGCTATCTGTCTGTACTTCCATATCAATTCTTAGTGGCTCATTTGAGTTCTTACTTTCCTTTCTGGCATCATCATTTCCAAACTGAGGAACATGGTATAGATCATGATTGAGATAATGAGCTTCATATTCATATTGCTTCTGCTCTTCTTCTCCCTCCTCCCTCTTAGCACGCTTTTTTTGATAAACATGACCAGAGGCTGTTTCATCATGGTTCGATACTGGTATTGCCTTCTGATCAGATGAGGAAATACTGTCAGTTAATATTCCCATTTCAGAAGTATGCAACTTCTCATCTTTTTCTTTACCATTTTCTTTAATGAGTTTGTTTGTTTCATTGGATTGAGCCACAATGTGATCTACTTTGTCATTATCATTGAGCTCTTTGAGTTTCTCTTTTTCACCTTTTTCGGCCACAATGTGATCTATTTTGGCAGTATCATTGTTTTCATTATCTTGAAATTTATCTTGATTTTGATTACCCTGTTTGGGAATTTTTGTTTGAACTTGGGCAGGTTGTAGCAGGTTGATTTCTATTGCTTTTTCATTACTATTTTCTGTTGCTCCTGACACTATAGAAGAATTGGTATTATGATTATTGTGTGTATTATCAGTTTCTTTATTATCATCAAAAGAATGCTGATTAGAAGACATCAGATCTACTCCATAAAATGATTGTTCAGAGGTCAAAGGATCTCGTTCTGATACCACTAAAGCCAATTTATCCCTTGAAAGGTTAGTATAATCACATGGTTTTTTGTCATGGTCTAAATCATCATCTGTTAACTCATAATCAGAGCCTTGATAAGTGTCATCTTCAACTTCATCATCTCCTTCTGCATCATCATCATAAATGTCACCGTCACTAGTACCATCTCTGCTACTTCCATGTTCAGTGTTTACAGTTTCATCAATATGATCAATGGAAACAGTTTGATTGGAATAGCTCATAGTCTCATCATCAGAAACATTTTCACTAAGACTGCCGGTAGTCATTATATCATCATCATCATTATCTTCTGAACTATCATCATCATCTTCTGAACTATCATCATCATCATCTTCTTCTAAACTATCATCATCATCTTCTAAACTATCATCATCATCATCATTATCTATATCTTCTGAACTATCATCATCACTGTCTTCTGAACTAGTTTGATTAAGACTTCTCATGCTCTCATCATCATCAAATAAAATTTGATTAGGATTGCTCATAGTAACACCACCATCATCATTTTCTTTTTTACTACCATTTGAAACAGTTTGATTATGACTTCTCATGGTCTCATCAACATCAACAATATCTTCATCAGAAATAATTTGACTATGACTACCCATGTCAACATCAGCATCATCAAATAGAACATGAGCACTCTTTATGTCCCTGTCAATATCACTACCATCTAAAATGTTCTGATCAGGACTGTTGGGACCACCATGGTTCTCTGTGGACTTGATATCAATTTGCTGAATAGTATTGGGCTCTTGGTTCTTCTCTTTTTTAGCTTTCTTCATGTCTTCCTCTGCCATTGTATTACACACATTTGCAGTTATAATCTATTACATAAAACCTTAAAATCAAGAAAATCAAATAAATTTGGGAAGTTCAAAAAAATTTCCTTATCTTTAAAATTTAGCGCTACCTTTTCTTATGCTTCTCATCATCAGGGTTTTACCAGCTTATGAGAGTAAAACTAGACTCACTTGGAAACAAAGGGATAACTCCTAATACAATGTGTGAGTGCATATGCAGACTAAATTTTAGAAGTAAGAAGAGGTAGTGATAAATTCTAGAAATAAAAGGGCATGTCCTACAATATCATAAACAAGCAAAACCACAATTCGCCAGGCTCTCTGTACCCTTTTGGCCTGAAGTAGGTTTAGTTTTATAATATCTTACCATCGTCATCATCTGTGTTAGATGGTATGCCAGACTGTTTTTTCCCTGAAATTTGAATCTGATCACTTTCTGATTCCCAAGTTATATGCTTACTATGTTTCTCAATTCTGAATCTTTTCCCACAAATTGCACCACCATGATCATCATTATGAACCAAAGCACTCACTCGAGGTTTCCCATTAGCACGCAAAACACCCTTCAGTTTACACATAAGAGAGCAATACATAGCATTTTTTCTATCATTGGCCATCTTGTTCAATCTCTTCCTCTTCTTACTCTCCATATTCCACCATGTCTTAATCTTCTTACCCCTCAAAACTCTCTCACACACAACACATCTCTTAATGGGTTTAAAGGGTCTATCACTCCTTAGAAAATAAGCAGGCTCCCCATTTAACACATATGGGTATACCATAGATGAATCGATGGAGTGGGCCTCTGATTCTTTCACAGCAGTGGTTTTAGCACACCTGTTAACCCTAACAAATTTATGGTCTTTGTGCTCCTCTTCCATGCAGGCAATGCAGAGGGGTCCAGCTTGAGGGCAATAAATGCAAAAGTAGTTGAGCCTGCAATCCTTTTTGGGAATATCATGTTTTGGGCAGTCATCAAAATAAGAATTTGTGCATAGAAATGAGATCAACCATGGACACTGCTTTTCTTTTAGGTCTTCAAGGCTTGAATTATTCTCAGATTTTACATCTTTTTCTAGTTTTACTTCAACAATGCTTGAATTATTCTCAGATTTCAAATCTTTTTCTAGTTTTATTTCAGCAATGCTTGAATTATTCTCAGATTTCACATCTTTTTCTAGTTTTACTTCAACAATGCTTGAATTATTCTGGTCAGATTGTGTAAGAGCCTTCGAATTATTTTCTGACTTGAACGGATTCAGTTTGTAGAGAAAAGCTGAGATTGAACTCCTCCCATTATGAGCCATTCTTATTGAGGACTATCTTTACCGTGAAAATTTGGGCAATACAATGAAATGATCTGTGGGTGCATGAAATATCAAATGCACTTATATCATCGAGAATTGGGCACCCCTTCGTTCAATTTAAATTGACGATTAGTGGTGGTTTAATCAGATGGGAGGTCACAACGTTTTCTTCTTCTCAATGAAATTATAAAGCATTCTATTTATATTAACGTATATGCATTATCTTTAAGAAAACTATCTAAAATATATAACTACATACCAGATTAATTTTATTCCACTGGCACTTTTACCATTAAATATATTTGTGTGGTAATTTGAAGGCTTAAATTTTTAGATCAGTTTATTGGGAAAGTTCATTACTTAAATTTAAAATTTGAATTTGAGATCTACTTTATTAAAGCTCGTTTTGAGATCTACTTAATTAAAGCTCGTTTTGTTTGGTTTTTTTAAATAGTTTATCCAATATTTCTGTATTGAATCATATTTTTATGGTGTGTTAATGTGATTTATATGATTAATTGTTAGTCCTGTCTTTATAAGCAGGAGACTAATGTTTTTGACTGTGCAAAAAGGTATTAATCTCTGCATTGGGAACTGGGCGAACAATTATGTACAGCCTTGACCAAAGTTTGTTTTTTCAGTTTTGTTTTGTTGCAGGGAAAATAGCAATTTATCTGCCTCTCCTATTCGTCGGCAGCTATTTTCCTGGGGGTTTAGATTTTTTAGCAATAATTTTGATTGGTCTCCAATGAGTTAAAGAGGGCAAAATATTTTCATCTTTATACCAGTGTTACAGCCATGCATGGCAGGGTAATTGCAACAGGTTTCAAATCGGTGAGGGAGAGCCCGAGCTGTGTATGCTTGCTTGCTTGTGAAGATACTAACATATTCCATTTGGAATCAGTTTGTACTCCAGAAGATTCTGCTCGATCCTGACTTTGCTCTTACAAAGGAGGCTACACAGACTTGGTTTCCAAGGTATTTATACATCTCATAAGTTCTTCTTTCTCTGTTGGCTTCCACTCTCCCACATGGCCAGATTCTACCTTTACAGTTAAAACCAATAGTGTCCATGCCATGTGAAAAACTGGCATTGGTTTTGTAGTGTTTTTTTCTATGGCTATTTTTTTTAAGACATACCGATTGTTTACAATGAATTGATTTCAAGCAGCAGCCGTAGGGGGATAGGTTTTTGTTCGTCTCATTTAGGAAAAAATCAATTTCTGATTTGGTAGGGTTCTGTAAAAAAAAATTCTCTGCAAACTCTGCCCATTAAGGCATATTCTGAAATGACGGTAATTCACGAAGACTTGAACATTTTTTTTTAAGTCTTCTGTTTTGAACAAATCCATTTTGTGATAAGTTGCAGTCGTTGCACTCCACGAGCCCCCATTTCTTTGAGGCATTTTGTCAAACAATTCTTTGAGGCATTTTATCAAACAATTCACGTGCTTCCATATTTTGCATACATGTCTGCGGCAGTTACAATTACGACATCTGGCAAATTACCGCCATCTTTTGTGCTTGATGGATGTTCATACCCTGTGCCAAAGCGCCCATTTTGGCATAGGCAGGTAGGATGCTCACAAAGGTTGTGGAGTTCGGTTCTATACCTGTCAATTGCATTTGCAACCATATTTGTATTCGGAAAACATGCAAAACTTAAATCTGTGAAGACGACATTTGCTAGTGGATTGAATATGAACTAAACTCTGCCATTGCTTGAATATTTGAGCATGAAATTAATTTGAATATATTTAGACTTTAATCTGCATTCACCACATCTTCGCTGACATTCCTGTACCCATATTCTCAATCAATTTTTTGTTGTATTTCACTGATCTAATATATATAGATAGCTTCTGGCTCTCGAGCTTGACTGTCATCTTGCAGGAACTTGAATTTTAGATGCTTGCATTGTGAGTTATGAAGGAAAATTTGATTAATAATACTTCTCTTGTCCTGTTCACTCTACAAATTCCATGTTCTCATAAGTGTTTTCCTCAATGGCTTCGAATTTGTTCATCTTCCTCTTTCTTCATGTTTGTCTTCCTCTCTTTCCCAATATGAAATCAACATAATGACAGATTTACAGTTTGCTGGTTTGTATGGGTTTTGGTGTGCGTCCTTTTAGGGGTTTCATTAGTCTTTTGTAAAGTTAGAAGGAAGAATTTTTAAAACTTAAAGAGTGCTACTGCACATCGGGACCTGTGGACATTGTCAGGATGGCAGCAAACCCATTTTGTGCATATCCTGCAATGGTAACATTCCATGAGATTGAATCTCGTTGGGGCATTTTGTCAAACAGTTTAAGTGCCTTGTACTAAGTTAAGAGCTATGGAACAAGCTATGGACATCCATCAAAAGATAATGGATCAGGCCAGAATTTAAGCAAGGATCACCCCTGCACTTTGTATTTTGCGCTTCACTGAGTGCTTTGGATTGAAAAAATGTCTCAAAGAAATGTGGTCTCATGGTGATGGAATTCCATGGCAATCCATAGACAAGGCATGGACAAGGCAGTGAATTGTCTGGAAAAATGCCTCAAAGAAATGTGGTCTCATGGTGATGTAATGCCATGACAATCAAATGCAAATATTTGAAGACCGTTCAATTTAAACATTATTGAAATTTTAGTATACACGTTTGTGCATTTTTACTCTAATGCATACATGCTTAAACATTACCCTATGTGTTTATGTAGGGCTCTTTCCCTTGCATGTCTTGATAAGTGGCAATGGCCAGTTTACATGTCATAGGCGTGGTGAGTTGTTGGTGAATCTTCAAAAGATGTCCTGAAACGGAATTGTTATTTATGTTTTGGAAATTTGTAGGTTTTTCTTGGCGAATGTAAAATTTTGTGCACTCATCCAATATTGCGAGCAAAGAATGGAAAACCAAAGTGGAGGTAAAGACAATGGTGAACAAGAGCATTGTCTATTTTAGGTATATTTATGTGTTGTTGGATACAGGTGGAAGTGTGGTGTCTAAGAAGCCATCAGACATAAATTGTGGAACTATAGGGGAAAGGGAACCAAAGTAGGGCAAGAGCCTATACTAGGGACGGAAGTAGTCCCATATGGGCCCCACAGTAGAGCTGATTAATAGGAAAATGTAAATCAATTTTCATCCATAAAGTCAACAAAAGTACACATATCATTGTATCGTCAAAATTGTATTATAATCGGAGAATATTTGTCCCATACACATAGATATTCGCAGTCTTACATGTCAGAGAATATTCAAAGCACATCTAACACAACAAACATACAAGCCATATTGCTTGTTACTGGCCCCTTGCTTTAAAATAAAAGCCCAAATATAAAATTAGTATAATCCAAACTCCCCTGTAATGTCACCACTTGCATTACATCACGGCCAACTTTCTGGCACTTGGGATGCCACAAGTAGAACTATGAGCCAAGAATGTCCCATCATCAAATCCAATCCAGCCGAACCCCCATCCCACTTGCCCACCAACACAACACTCAAACAGGTAGCAATAATTCATGTGTCCCATCTGTCAAATCAAACCTCTCTACTACTAGTTCCTCTTGTTTTTCCCACTTACAACCACCAAAACAATGGTGTTAAAGCCACCAAAATCTCCTATCAAGCAAACAAGGATTGCATGCCATTAATACATACAAACTCTACAATTGAAGGCATCGGATGAAGATTTCAAATTTGAAATTAAAAGGACAAGAATGAAAGACTCCACACCAAACCAGCATTGAACATATAAGGAGATTTTCAAATTAAAAAATGCATTACTCGATCTCTTATAATTTTTATTTAGCATGTCCCACTTGCATTATCAGTGATACAATTTGGTCCAAAAATATGAAGAAAGTCCAGAGGCGGCAGCACCAGCATCCTAACAAGCTATAGGTATTCTCATGTTACAAATTTTGGCTGCCTATGAATGCAAATATGTTGTATGAGAAGTCATTTTTTGTCACATTCACCTATAACTCAATATCTGGGGTTTCAACTTACACTTTATATGAATGTCAAGTCATTTCAATTCAATTTCAGGGTTTCATTGGTTTTCCTTTCCTCTATACTCTTCCATGCATGATGTTTACCCTGCATTGTGCATTTCAATATATTGTGTTATTCCTAATCTTGTGTTATTCATTGCACGATATTTACTCTGCATTGTGTTTTTCTTATTTGCTTCCTTATACGAAATATGAAATGGGTTTGGCTAGATTAAATCGTTACCCATTACTATTAGACTTGTTTGATGAAATATGGAAAGGGTTTGATTGGTTTTCATCCATGCACTTGTATTCGTGTGTTCATCATTGCACAAACTTTAACTCTGCAATTTGCATTTAAAATTGTTTCTTATTCCAAAATATGGAAATGGATACAATATATTTGCTTGTTACTAGGAAATATTCATAGGGCTTTAATGTTTATCATTTCGAGGGTTCTTGCCATGCACTTGCATTCGTGTCTTCCTCATTGCACAAAATTTATCTCTACAATTTGTTTATAATATTCTCATGTTATTCTAAAATATGAAAATGGTATGACTAGTTTTCATTTTGAAGATATTCTGGCATGTTTATGTATTATTTTGTTAGATTCCATGCACAATAGTTATGTCTGCGAAATGTTTTTTTCATTTCATTGTTACAACTAAACATGGAAAGGGTTTCACTAGTTCAAAATTATAGGGTTTTCTCTTTGACAATGCATAAACTTTAACTATGCAATTTTCCTTTAATATTTGTTTGTTATTCCCAAATATGAAAATGGATTCACTTGTTTTCATTCCAAAGTTATTCTGCCATGCAATTATATTATTATGTTCTTATATATGCATTTGTCTTTCCATACATACATATACATATTGTACATGGAAGAATAGAATAATACATAGACATATTTCCATAATTATATATTTCCATACATATATATGGTATGACTGGTTTTCATTTCGAAGATATTCTGCCATGCAATCATATTATTCTATTCTTCCATTCACAATATTAATGTCTGTGAAATGCAATTTTTATTTCATTGTTACTACCAAACATTTTTATAGTTTCACTGGTTCACAATTACAAGGTTTTTTGCCATGCATTTGTAGTCCTCTCTTTGGCAATGTACAAACTAACTCTACAATTTTTCTTTAATATTTGTTTGTTATTCCCAAATATGAAAATGGATTCACTTGATTTCATTTCGAAGATATTCTGCCATGCAATTATATTATTCTCTTTCTATATATATAGTGCATGGAAGAACAAAATAATACATAGACATATTTCCATACATATACAAATATATATACATAGATATACATACATACATATATATATATACACACACACACAAATAATTACATATATATATTCGTATATGTACATATATGTAATTGTTTATGTGATTGTTACTACGAAATTTGTTCTATATATTTATGTTCGCCTCTGCACTCAAGAAAGTTCCATTTCTCTTTCAGTTGAGGTTTTCTACCTCACTACGCCTGTACCATTGTATTTCGTTTTGACAATGTTTAACCAATGTTTGTTCATGTATCACTAAACAGATCTGCTCTAAACAATTTCAATTCAAATAATAAAATTGAACAAGCTATTAACATGCACAATAAATCCAATTGCATTACAAACTGTTCATAAAAACCAAGCAAAATAAAAACAATAAAAACAAATTTTTCATGCACAAGAAAGACAATTTCATTACAAACTATTCATAAAAACCAGAGCATTGGATTTCAAAATGTCAAGATGCATATTAAATAAATGCAAGTTGTTCATGCATCACTGTGACTTCAACAGTGTTCAATTTTTTGTTGTTTTTAACTACTCCAAACATCTTTTTTAACATCTACAAGTGCAATCTAAAGGTAAACTGAGGTCAAAAACTAAAAGCAAGACTACAAAGACGTCGTCTCATACAAGGAAAGACACTGTAACAGTCCCCAATGTGCAACAACCGGTTGCAGAAGTAAACACAAATCCAAAACCTGTTGAGGTTGTCCAGGAGGTCGCTGCACCACCAATCCGGTGGGCAAGAGCATCAAAGGAAAGGGAATGGTCATCAAAGGACATAGACAGGGCACTGAAGGATGTTGAAACAAATGGGATTTCGATGAGAGCTGTTGTGAAGAAGTGGAAAATTCCAGCTACAACACTTAGCAATTGGTTAAGCGGCTTGAGCACTACTTCAAAGAAGGGTCCACCAACAATCCTTACAAAAGAGGAGGGTCTGATTGTGAAGTGGTGCACAGATATGGCAGATATTGGCTAGGGGCAAGAGATTATGGGTTGCTCAGATATGCCAAACTATACCCAACCCTTTCACGGAGGGGTTGCCTAGAAAATCATGGTGGACTGGATTCAAGAGGTGCCATCCAGAATTGACCTTGCGCACAGCTGAAGGTCTTGACAAAGATAGGGCGATAAACCTTAGACCCGAAATAGTAGTTGAATTTTATAGAATGCTAACAATAGCATATGAAAGTACCCCATACGATCCTGACAGAATTTGAAATTGTGATGAAACGAGCATTCAAGCTAGTAGAAATGGAACTAAGGGTCTTGGCATGACGAGGCAACAAGAATGTCTCCTACATCATTCCAAAAAGCAGAGAATGGATAACTATTCTATGCTATGTTTATGCATCTGGCCAAACCATACCTAGTTTCTATCTGTTCAAGGGCAATACCGAGATAGAGAATTACATTGTGAACTATGAACCACACGCAACTATGGCAACCCAAGCACATGCTTGGACGACGAAGGAGCTTTTCTATGACTGGCTGGAACATTTCTATGTGTCAATTCTTGGGGGTGTCTCACCTACTAATAGGCACCTGCTGATTTTTTATGGCCATGGAAGTCATGTTGCATTGTCAACTATCCAAAGGGCAAGGAGGTTAGGCATTGACCTCCTTACACTACCTACTCAAACTTCTCATGCACTACAACCTTTGGATGTTAGCGTGTTTGCACCATTCAAGTAATATTTCAAATAAGAATGAGCATATTTTCTCACTAGATTCTGCAATATTGATATCAAAAGGGCAGAATTGGCGGAGTTAGGCAGCAAAGCACTAGGAAGAGCTTTGACTCGAGCCAACATAAAAGTTGGCTTTAATAGGACGGGGATATGGCCCCTCAATTTTGATGCACTCATGGGCGGCATGCATCCCATCGAGACGGATGAGATTGTTGACACCGACAATGCTTCTGCAATGCAAAACATCCTTAGCCTTTTAGGACTTGATGTTTCAACAAATGAACTTTCACAAACATTGCAGACTTCAATGGATAGTGAAGTGCATGAAGGTGCAAAGAAACAAATTGAGGACATAGATAGCCAGCCCGCACAAGATGGGGAATTTCACTTTCTCATCTCCAACACCCACATCTCCAGAAGAAACAGTGCACTATTATGTAGATTGTAGCAACGAAAGTCAAGGTACACCGGACCAGGTGGAGTTTACTGACTCCCAATTCAATGAAACAATTCAAACTGAAACTGGTTCTCAGATCAATAACTTCCTTAAGCTGCCAACTCACAAAGTGAATGGAAGAATGAGAAAGTTTGTTGGCGGTGCTCTTCGGGTGAGCCGACAATCTCAGTTGTTGACTGTTGACAGTTACTTGACTCTCATAATGGAGCAAGAATGAAGAAAAAAAACTGGAAGAATTAAAAATTAGAAAGAGGCAACAAAATGAGGACAAAAAGGTGGCATAGATTCTGGCCTTGGAGCAGAAAGAACAAAAAAACAATTTAAAGGAAATTGAGCACAAGGAAATAGATCAACTGAAACAATTGCAAAGAAAGGAAAAAGAGCAGAAGAAGGAGCAAGAGAGGATACAAAAAGAACAAGACAAGAAGGAAAGGGAGATTGAGGCTACCCATAGAGCATTGATGTGAGATAGACGCTTAAGCAGTCCTACAACTCTCTTATCTGATAACCATAGTTGCTTTCGAGATATAACCAATAATAACATCCCTTTATTTTCTTTAGGCAATGTGTGTTCCAGTCCCAGCTCATCTCAAGTTAGTTGCACTCAATTTCTAGTTGGCCAAACTTCTTCACCACTAACGCCTTCAAATGTAAGTTACATGCAACTGACAAATGCAGTAGCAGGAGATGAGAACACATCTCCAGATTCATTCCTTGGAGCATTCGATTGAGTTTGGGAGGGACCAACTATAGCAGTTCCTTATATCTTGGTTTTTTTTTGGGTTGTAGTTGGGGATGCCATTTTCATTGTGTTGCATCTGTTTATAAATGTGAACTAAATCTATTTATTATTTTGAAATAAATCTGTTTATTAATGTGATACGAGTACCTTGGTTGACTTTGTGGGTGAAATTTGTTTTACAATTGCATATTAAGGCACTCTAGTGTCGAGCCCATTGATGACTATGTCAATACCTTTTTTATGGTTGTCTTATAATCTACATTTCAGAAAATATATTGTATGCAGATATTTTGTTTCAATTGTGTTTACCACAATTGCTATGTTTATAATATCTATTCTACATTTGTGAAAAGATATTCTATGCAAATAAATTGTTTCAATTTTGCTTACAACAATTACTATGTTTATAATGTTTATTCTACATTTGTGAAAAAAATATTCAATGTTGATAATCTTATACAACATTTCATACAATATAGTCTACGCTAATAATTAACATTTGAAATTGCATGTGAATACATTTCATATAGTCATTAAAAAGGTCTACTAGACATTTCTAAAATCCACAATGAAATACTTGATGTAATCTATCCTTTTATATCAATAGCTCAATTGAAATTTACTTTTAGGCTATACCTCTACAAAAGATAACATGTATGTGTGTCTTATCTCAAGGTTATTTGTTTCAGTACATTACAGTTCACTCTTGTTTTGTGAATGGTAGAGATGGATGTGACCTATTTGACCTGTATGATTCTAGCTATCCCCTATTATTATGTTCATCATTGCACAAACTTTAAATCTGCAATTTGGTTATAACATTTGTTTGTTATCCCCAAATATGAAAATGGTTTGACTGGTTTTCATTTCGAGGATATATGTAGTGCTTATATGTGCATACATATGTACATATATATGTATGTGCATAAGGATGTACATATGTATCTATGTGCATACATATTTAGGTGTATGTCTATGTCAATACGTATGTACCTATATATCTATGTGCATACGAATGCACATGTATGTATATGTCAATATGTATATATATATATATATATATATATATATATATATATATATATATATATATATACGTACATATATATCAATGTGTATCTATACGTACATATATATCAATGTGTATCTACACGTATATATATGTATCTACATATATATATCAAAGTGTATCTACATGTATATATATGTACAATGCAATTGAACAATCAAACTGAACTATCTATATATATATCAATGTGTGTCCACATGTATGTATATGTATCTACATTCCAATTGAATAATGCAATTGAACTATGTATATATATCTATCTACATATATATCAATGTGTATTTACATGTGTATATATGTATCTACATATATGTCAATGTGTATCTATATATATATGAATGTGTATCTACATATATATGAATGTGTATATATATGTATCTATGTATATATATACATAGATAAATAGATATATACATACATACATTGATATATAGATTGAAAGTTATAGTGTATGTATGGATGGAAATTAAATGAAAAGATTAAACCCATTAAAGTCACAGTGATGCATGAAGAGAACCATATATTTCCTTGAAAAGTGAGTGTGTTTATGAACACAAGTATTGGAAGTGTTCATAAACACCCTACACGCCATAAACATCATGGAGCACATTGTCAATGCACTTAGAACGAAAGAGAACCTTCGATCTACGGACAATCAAATAAACACTCTAATTATTCTATTCAAAATAAGCAACAAAATAAATAATAACATTCAACTTAAGTAACACAACACACCCATAACAAAACAAATAAGTGAAAAGAAGAAAGAAAAGGGAATGACAGGAAACAATGGTGCAGCTTTAGTGAGGTTAAAAACTCACCTCTATGGATTCGAGATGGCCAATGGTATGGTGAATTTCTCTAACTAAAACCTACAAACATATATGAAAATAGTCATTAATAAGAAAAGTGTAGTAAGGAAAGTGTTTAACTTACAATAAGAATGTATAGTATCCTTTTGTGTTTACCTTTGACATGCAATTCACCATCACAAAGCCAATAATGAATTGAAATTACACACCATCGAAGAATATTGAACAAGAAAGAAATTTACAACAAGTGTCAGCCGAATATATACCAACATGTCTAAAAGAATGAAACGAATAACTGCTAACGAATGTACATGAGATATATGACATTCAAATTGAACAATCGAAATGAACAATTGAATTGAACATTGCAACTAAACAATGAAATTGAACATTCCAATTGATCAATTGAATAGAACAATCCAATAGAACAATAACTTTTAACAATGCAATTGATCAATCCAATTGAACAATAAAAATGAACAATCCAATTGGTCAATCAAAATGAAAAATAAATTTTAGCAGTGCCATTGAACAATCCAGTTGAACAATCAAAATGCACAATCCAATTGATCAATCAAAATGAACAATGCAATTGAACAATAAAATAGAACATTCCAATAGATCAATCCATTTGAACAATCCAATAGAACAATAAATTTTAACAATGCAATTGAACAATCAAATTGAGCAAACCAAATACCTTGACAATCTATGGAACTGAAATGCATTGACATCCATAAACAGTGCAAGTTGAGACCCCAAATACCAAGTTACAGGGTGGTGGGTGACAAACATTGACAGTGCATAGAACTAATATATATTCCCTGGCATATAGAATTAAAAAAAAAAACTTGAAATTGAACTGAAATGTCTTGACATTCATAAATAGTGTAGGTTGAAATCCCAGATATTGAGTTACAGTTTATTGTGAGAGACATTGATATCGCATACAACATATTTGCATTCCATGGCTTAAAGAGTTTAAATGAAAAACCCAATGTGAACATCATTGTGAAACCCTATATATTTATAGATTCATGGAAAACATATGCATATAATACAAGAGATTGGCATTTATAATATATGTATGTGTGTATGTATGTATTCATGTATGTATGTATGTATGTATGTATATTTATATATATACATACATATATATAAATATATATATGAAAACATATACATATATGAATACATACATACATACAAACATACATACCTACACATACATTATATATATGCATGTATGTATGTATGTATGTATGTATGTATGAATGTATATATACACAAACATGTATATATATATGTATGTATGTATATTTATATATATATATATGAGTACATAGATATATACATACATACATACATACACATTATATATGTATGTAAGTCTGTGTGTGTGTATATATATATGTTAATTTTAATATATGCAGGCACTAGTAGAGGCCTAGTGAGGTAAAAAAAACTCACCTAAAAGAAAAAGGGAGCTTTCGAGAGTGCAAAGCCGAACAATGAAGTGTGCAGAGCCAAACATGTATGGGTGCGTAACCAAATAAACACTCCATAATGTTTCCAAACAAAATGAATGACAATGAGTAGGATATGAGAGAATTTGGAGCACTGAATGAACCTTGATCTTCAAATTATGTGCTTGACAGTCCAAGTAAGTGCGGAGGGATGCATAAGGCAAGTTGCCCAGCGGAGGTAACAAAGGAAGCGGCAAGCAACTACTGCTCTAAACTAGTCGTTTAGGGTAGGGAAAGGCAGTAATCATATACATCTATTGCTTGCTCAACAACACATTCCCTCTTGTGCAATACATCAGATTGAATAAGTTGAACCCAAACAAAAAACATGAATAGAATCATATGTTTTACCCTTGAGGTAAAACCCGGTCTAAATTCATGTTTTTTGTTAGGTTCAGCTCATTCAAGCATTAGTTTTCTCCAACAACATTATATTTGCTTTACTACATTAGACCCCTCTTTCTCCAGACTTATCTCCAATTCTTGCAGGTAGCACTTCCCTAAAACAACCTTATTATATAGAAAATTACTAGGTTTTTTGCCATGCAATGGTTAAACATGGAATGGGATTTATTGGTTCACAATTACAGGGTTTTCAACCATGCACTTGTATATATATGTGTGTGTGTGTGTGTATGTATATATGTATACATATATATATATACATCTTTTTAGTGAGACATGAACAAACATTGGTTAAACATTGTCAAAACGAAAGACAATGGTATAGGCATAGCGAGGTAGCAAACCTCAAGTGAAAGAGAAAGGGAGCTTTCTTCAGTGCAGAGCCTAACAATGAATCGTGGAGAGCCGAACATAAATATCAAAAATAAATTTTGTAGTAACAATCACATAAACAATTACAAATATATACACATATACGAATATATATATGTGTGTGTGTGTATGTATGTATGGAAATATGTCTATGTACTATTATGTTCTTCCATGCACATATATTTATTTGTATATGTATGAAAATATGTCTATGTACTATTATGTTCTTCCATGCACAATATATATATATATAAGAACAGAATAATATAATTGCATGGCAGAATATCTTCGAATGAAAACAAGTATATGTATGGAAATATGTCTATGTATTATTTTGTTCTTCCATGCACAATATGTATATATATGTATGGAAACACAAATACATATATAAGAACAGAATAATATATTTGCATCGCAATTTAACTTCGGAATGAAAACAAGTCAATCCATTTTTCATATTTGGGAATAACAAGTAAATATTAAAGGAAAATTGTAGAGTTAAAGTTTGTGCATTGTCAAATAAAGGAATACAAGTGCATGGTAGAAAACCCTCTAATTTTGAACCAATGAAACCCTTTCCATGTTTGTTAGTAACAATGAAATGAAAAAAGCATTTCACAGACATAACTATTGTGCATGGAAGAACAGAATAATACATAAACATGCCAGAATATCTTCGAAATGAAAACCAGTCATACCATTTTCATATTCCGGAATAACATGAGAATATTATAAGCAAATTGCAAAGTTAAAGTTTGTGTAGTGAGGAAGACACAAATGCAAGTGCATGGCAGAAACCTTCGAAATGATAAACATTAAAACCGTATGAATATTTCCTAGTAACAAGCAAGTATATTGTATCTATTTTCATATTTGGGAATAACAAACAAATATTAAAGGAAAATTGCAGAGTTAAAGTTTGTGCATTGCCAAAGAAAAAACCCTAAAATTTTGAACCAGTGAAAGTCTTTCCATGTTTGGTAGTAACAATCAAATGAAAAAAGCATTTTGCAGACATAACTATTGTGCATGGAAGAACAAAATAATACATAAACATGCCAGAATATCTTTGAAATGAAAACCAGTCATACCATTTTCATATTTCGGAATAACATGACAATATTATAAGAAAATTGCAGAGTTAAATTTTGTACAGTGAGGAAGGCACGAATGCAAGTGCATGGCAGAAACCCTCAAAATGATAAACATTAAAACCGTATGAATATTTCCTAGTAACAAGCAAATATAATGTATCCATTTTCATATTTTGAAACAACAAACAAATGTAAAAAGCAAATTGCAAATTTAAAGTTTGTGCAATGACGAACACATGAAAACAAGTGCATGGTTGAAAACCAGTCAAACCCTTTCCATATTTCATCGAACAAGTCTAATAGTAATGAAAAACCATTTTAAACTAGTCAAACCCATTTCATATTTCGTATAAAGAAGCAAATATGAAAAACACAATGCAGAGGTGCAATGAATATCAAAAGATTATGAGTCCATGGTCAAGTGTAAACGAAAAGGAAACCAGTTAAACCCTCCCCACATTTCATTTAAGGCAATCTTTCTCAAAGACAAAAGTTTGCAAAGAAAATTTCTGCAAGAAAACATGCATGGCAGAATATCGTCATATTTGAAGACAGTGGTACAGGCTGAGTGAGGGTAGAAACCTCACCTGAGAGAGAAAGGGAGCTCTTGACAATGTAGAGCTGAACGAAGAAGTGTGAAGATCTAAACAATGAAGTGTGGAGATCCGAACCAATTTCAGTGCCAAACAAAATGAATAGTCAAGAATGTTTGCAAACAAAAGGAATGAGAGTGAGCGGGATATGCAAGAATGTGGAGTATTGAATGAACCTTGATCTCTTATTAACATGCTCAACAATGCGAGTAAATGTGAAGGGATGTGTAAGTCAAGTTGGTCAATGGAAGAAACGAAGGAGGTGATGAGTGTTTAATGCTCTAAAGTGTTCGTTCAAGGTGGCAAGTGTCATGCCCATAATTTTTCACTAGAAAAACCCAGTTTTTTTTTTAAGATCACAATAATTAAGCTAGTTAACACTCTAAGGGCCTAAGACGCAACACTATCATGAGCATGAGCTGCACACCTACAAGGATTCGCTTCTAAATTAAGTATAAACAATTGTCTATGCAATTAATTTTAAATCACTCAAATAATAGGATTCCTACTTAATTTTATTTAAATAGTAATCATAATATTTTTATTCTTTTATAATAAGCCAATAAATAAATTTAGTTAGTCTTAATCTAGTGACACCATTATTACTAAATCAATAAACCAAAGATAAAATTATTATTGACCCACATTTTCAACACTAATGATAATCTTATTATCGACCATTAATCCTTAATAAAATGGCCATTAAATAATTAATAGACCCACAATTGAATCTTCAAATTAATGACATTATTATTACCCCATAAACTAAGTAATATTAATATTATTCCTTAATCTCATTTACATATTATTATACTCTTTATTGATAATACCAACAGTTATTCCAAAATGACATTATTGTTTCACCAATCCTTTATATATTAACATATTTACCATTATTATTTTTATATATTTATTTATGCTTATGTCTTGATAATAATATTATTACTCACATAATAACCAATAATAAATTTATATTATATGGAACCTATCATTAATTACTCTCTACTACTACTAATAAATATTTCTTAAGGGTAGTTTAATAATCATAGTGTGATTAGTAACATTGCTTGCGATATTTATTTCACTATGTTTAATCATTGTAATACTATTTAATATTTACTTCGCTATGTCATTGTTACTATTAAGTTATATTTGTATTTATATTGTTATACTACTGCCACTTTTCTAACAACAATAGAATTTACCATATTGGTAACGTAGTAACATTACAGGTAAATTTAGTACTTTTATAATTTTCATTAACACCACTACTCCACAATTAATTCATTTGATGTTAATTACTAACCAAAGACCTCAATATTAATTTCCCTTTAAATCAATATAATTCTTATAATCAAATTTTATTAATATAACTTGCATAATTTACTGGCTACTAATAAGATATGGATTATTATAAATATTAATATTACATCTTTCAATTTAAATATAACAGTAATAACTTAATATTAAATGACAACATTATTTACCATATGATATTATGATGGTAAATAATTTTAATATTATAATAACTAACACTAATATAAATATTCTTTTTTTATTATCTATTTATCATTTAATATTATTTATATTTCACTATCCACAAAAAGGATATTAACATTAATATTATATTTTTTTATTAATACTATTGTATATTTGATTCTTAAATATTAACAGTAATGTTTGCAAATAAACAAGAATATTATTATTTTATATCTTAATTGAAAAATTCCCCACTAATAGATTCCAACTTTAACACCAATCTCCACCATAGAAATAACACATTAATAATGAAGGCTCTAGAATCCATTTTCATTTGTGAGGAAAAATTCTCCAAAATGTTCAAACAAAAAAAATAAAACTTCATTCTTTTAAGATTTATTACATAAATTAATATGGTCGTAGGAATTGGCTTATGTGCCATAAATATGGCAAGCAAACTGCAAAATGTTAAATCATCAATTTATTATCCTTTCTTATCTTCTCGGCTCGATGTAATTTTATCACTTCGGCTGGAACTATTCTCAGCCGGTACATAATAAATTCTCACGTACTATTCTCCAAAGCATTTAAGATTTTCCAGCTTAGTCTATATTTGCAGTCAAAGTTAATATCCAACATTTATTGTTGTTTTAATATCCTATCCCTTACGAGATTGTTCTAGCTGAGGCCGGGGCTTTCCCTGTTGAAGCGTCTGCTATGTTTCGGTTGCTAAGCTATCTAAGAAGACTAGATAACATGGAGACTCATCACTGGCCAAAAATGGCAGCAAATGAAAAATTAGATAGAAGAAAGAGCACGTGGATGAAACAGAATATCAAATGGATGAGCAAGTGGGGTATTAGCATAAGTGAGTGTCCAAATGTCAATAGGGAAATAAAAAGGTATGTGCAAGGAAAGTTCAAAGAAAGCATGTGGAAAGGGCCACTTGGGAGGAAGAAGGAATACTATGTCAAACATTTTAACCCTACACATGACCATACACAAAAGACCTACATCAGAATGGAAATAAAATGGAAAGCAAAAATGTTGATAACTCAGATTAGAACAAGTTCACACCAGCTTAGATGTGAGACTGGAAGGTGGATGACACCTAAAGAGGAGTGGGCAAATAGAAGGTGTAGATATTGCACTCAAGAAGTGATCGAGACAGAATGGCACTACATCAAGGAATGTTCGGCTTACAAGGACATTTGGATCAATTATACTGAGACATTAAAAGGGAACAACTTGGGCGATCTGTTTGAAGAAGAGAAGATAATAGGGTTTGTAGATTTTCTGGTCAAGATACATAGCAGAAGATCCAAGATGCAGAAAGAAAAAGAAACATAGGCTTTTGTGTTTTCTGGGCTTCACGTCTCTTCGCTAGCTATCTGTGGGTCCCATAGGCTACTTGGCCTCGTGGACGTGATTAAAAAAATTCATTCATTCATTCATTGCTTTTGCAATGGCATAAATGAATAGAACAACAGAGGTATGAATGTGCTTAACCATTAATGCCTCCTTTCTTTATATTTTATTGTTGAAATATTTATTGGCATTAAATATATATATTTTAATAAAGAATTAAACAAATATATAGTGTTGGAGTATTACAAAAATAAGTTCATAAAGCATGTGAAGAATGGGAGAGCAGACACAGGTGGATGAGAATGGCAATAGCCTCATTTGAACTTGCCCAGGTTAGATTTTGATCTCAAGTTTGAACAGCTGTAAGTGAAGCTTCTATTTTTTTTAATATATATTGTATATTTGGGAATACATGTAATACCCCCATATTATTAATACTTTTTAATATTATTTGTTACTCTTATGTGTGAGCTTGATTCTATTTTCTTTTGGTGATTAGTTCACCGTCTTGGTGCGGGTGGATGCCTCCCGTATTAGGGAATCTTATTTCCTTTTTGTTTACTGGCTTCCAGGAGTAAGCTGATTTTATGAGGGGGAGGATGTAATACCCCTCCTCTTACTGATAGGATTTAGTATTTTCCAATGCGGTTGTTTGCTACTTGTGACGATGATGATATTGTGTGAATTGGTTAGTTAGACTTTTGATGATACTGTTATTCCATTAGTAGACATGAGCATTTCATATGACATTGTGGTTAGTAATGTTAGTTGATTTTCAGAAATATATTATGATGCAATAATTTAATGAATTATGTTAGGAGATGAATTGTTAGTTTAGAAATGTTATTTTATCAGATAGATTATGATTGTTAGAATAGGTGTGATGAAGGACAATATGGCATCACTCGTTCGCGAGTGCCCTGTTATGTTGTGATTCCTTCTCACAATGTAGTATTTTGATTTAATGCTTTAATGTTATATATATGCACATGTACACAACTTCGTTTGTATGCAGGATTGCAGGGACAAGTCTCGATTCCACCTGCTTCGGCAGGACAGGGCGAGCACCAAATAACCCAACGGATCAATGTTGATACAGAGGTGACGATGAAGTCCTCCCGTTCCATGATGTCAGGTCGTCTCATTTGTTTGGTATAGTTGATTTTGTGTAATTGTCGTCATTGTCTGTTGTGTTATGTGTTTTGTCTTATTTTATTTATGAGGGCATTTATAGTTATGACTTAGCTTTATGATTGAAATAAATTATTTATTTTTAATGTTGGACTAAATGGGGTTTAAATATTTAAATAATTTGATTTTTTTTTTGAAAATCTTATATTGCAATTAATTAATAATTAAATATTAAATATGGCTTAATTATTTTAATTAATTAAATTGGTGGTGGATAATTATGTGAATAATTTATTTAAAATAAATATGTAATGTGAGGTGCAAGAAAAGTTGTAAAACAGGAATTAAAGTAATAAAACAAATAAAAGAACAAAAAGACGGAGTGAGCCAATAGGAATTGAGAGTTGGGAAAAAGCTTGTTTTAAATAATTGATTTTTCTTTTAATCTGGGATTTTTGGAGAGCTTTGAAGAGTTGGGCAATATTTTTATTTAATGAGGAATTTTTGTAAGTTCTCACATACACACAGAAGATCAGAAAGTTGAAGTTGCTCAAGTTATTGTTGAGTTCGTTCTGGAATAAGGATTGGAATCGGGTTCGAGGGAATCAGAGTCAAGCAGGCATCTTCAGATTTGCATTGGACTCCAGGTTCCTCTCGTAGTCTTCTTCTCGTACCCTGTCTTTTATCTGGTTGCTTCAGAAAAGAAAAATAGCTTTTATTAAAAAAATTGTTTTTTGGTGAATATAGAAAACTTCTGTTGAAAACTAAAAGGTAGGGCAAATTATTAGTCTTGAAAACAAAGAAAAACATAGTTAATATACTGTTTCCAATCTGTCAAAACCTTTAGTTTCTGAAATCCTCATCTTGACAATATTAGCAATTGGAGAAAAATAATTTCCTTATAAAAAAAAAAATGCATATGAGGGTTTGTGTATATGTGTATGGGTGGAATATTCCTTGCTCTGTAATTTATTTGATTCTGTATAAACACAGAAAATCATATTCTTGTGCTAATAGATCTGTACATGTATTTTATTGAATATTATATATATATATATAAAACCTCTTTTGAAAATCCTTTTTATTTTGTTTAAAATGGTCGGACGAATTGCTCTCTATTTTTTTTGTTATTAATTAAAATTTTTATTTTTATTTTTCGTGATCCATGCGGAGTGGTGCGGATGAAATCCGCATCCCTTAGTTTCTGTGTTTTCGTTTTATGAAATCAAAATGCATTTAAATAAAAACTGTAGATTGCATTTAATATAAAAAAATTGTTATTTAAAAGTTTAATTTTCACCGTCCCTCCCGACCCCCTCTCTCTGCGCCGTAGGACTGCGGGTACAGCAGTCCATGGACTGCGCCCAGCTTTGGGCCCGTGGGTTTTAAATTAAGTTTTATTTTTTTTTTATATATTAAATTTTGATATATGTTTTAATTATATATTGTTAAATTTTAATAACATTATTATTATCAATATATATATATATATTGTTTTTTTTTTTGAATCTGATGAGTATTTAAGTTAATAAACATTATAATTATATTTAATTTATTTAATTTATCGAATATAACAATTATAACTAATTTGACTATTAAATATAATAATTGTAATTTATTCAACATGAAATTTTGATTATTTTATTTTTGTTAGTTATAATGTAATTTCTTTTATTGTATTATAGTTTAATGGTTAATTTGTATTATTGTGTGAAAGAAGGGTATTATTTTAAGGGTTGAGTGAATAATGTAAACTGGTAATTGTTTTAATTTGTTATTGCGGAAATTATTATTGTATGAAATGTAATGGGGGTTATTTTTATTTAAACTTTAGATTATTTTAGCATTTTGGATGTAATAAGAATGTTTTACGAAATTTTAGTAAATTGGGAGTTTGATTGTGCAATTGAGTGAGTCATTTTTTCCTTAACTATGAAATCATGCAGTCTTGTTATTGCCATCCTTTCATTATGGTTGTAAATTTTTCACTCGTAATGTGGGAACCTGTTGTCAAGTTGTTAAAACCTTGTTCCAGAGGCTTGTTGTTTTAGAGTGTTATTCTCCTCTTGTATATGCTTTTGAGCGTGTTGGTTTTATGTTGGAAGGGTTGAACGGTTTGGTAAGACTTTTGACTTTGAGTAATCACGAGAGGGTTAATGCCTCGTGTGTTTAGATTGTTTTATGCTTTATTAATGATAAGTTCAACCCTTGCCTGTTTTGGAGATATGTTAAGGGTCATAGGGAGAGTGGCTCTTCGTGGGCGCCGGCGCCTTGGGTAAGAGGAAGTGCCAGGGGAACCCACGTAAGAGTAGTTAAACAAGTGATAACCTAAAAATAGAATTTAGGGGGTGGGTAGTAAAACATACAAGATAAAAACATGCACCTCACCCCTGTCGTTAGCGCTTTCAAAGGCTAAGGATGGGTGGGAAGACCTGGTTGGTAAGGTCACTACCTTGTCTCTATGAAAGGTAAGTGGCTCCGCATGAGTAACCCTATGGGGCGGCACCTTGAAATAGGATGTCTGGATAACCATAGATGGAGGCGGCTCCTTGAGCTAGGTTGTCTGGATAATCCATGTATAGATGGAGGCGGCACCTTGTGATAGGTAGTCTGGCGAATTCATGTAAGGCCATGCGATGACACTCTCCACTAGACACCCTTGTCCTTGTTTCTTGTCGCCTCTGGATATTGTTATATTTATGTTGTATATGTTTTGAGGGCTAGGGGATCCATAGATGGGTGCCGGCGCCTCAGTTGGAGGAAGAGCCAGGGGATCCCATGTGAGCTATGCGATGACCCTCCCGTTTGACTCCCGTTTGACTTGTTTCTTGTTGCCTATGGAATGGTGTATTGAATGGTGGATTTAGAGTTATCATGGAATCGTGTTCTTTTTATTGGTTCTGATTTAAATGGAAACATATTTTGGGTGTTAGTTCTGTTCTTTTGGATGTTATCTCTTTATGATGTTTCTTTGAATTCTTGTAAATCGATTTATGATTGTTAAGTGATAGTACTTCATGTTATCGTGATGAGTTTCTTGGTTTTACTTGTTATGTGATTTGTGAACATCGATGGTTGTGCATTGCATACTTGAGTTGTACTTGTTTTTGTATCATATTGTCTGCATACTTGAGTTGTACTTGTTTTGTATCTTATTGTGTTTGAGTCGGTTTGACATTCATGGTCGGGTTCACTTCCTCGTCACCTCTGAGCATGGGGGGTGAGTTACTTGTAATTCACATGGTTGGGTGGAACGTGCTCCGCACCCGTTGGGTTCCCCATCAGCACCTTGTCTTCTCAGCATTTCCAGTTGGAGTTGTACCAGCATTCACCATGTATTTCATATTGCTTTTTACTTGTATCAATCCCTATGTTGGGAAATTCAATGTAATTCAGTATCAAAGATTGTAATGTAATATTGATACAATGATGTAATAGTTAGGTTCTTTTGTAACCCTATTAAGAGATTTATCATGGATGTAATTATGCGATGTCTATCATACTCGCATCATGGCTATCGGATGTATCATTGTATGCGGTTATCATAAATTAAATGGTTGTATTATATTCCTTATCTTTATTCTGTTTTGTGGTTGCGATGTAACCTCGCGTGCCCTAGAGAACCATGTGGATTAATGCTATGTGTTATGCTAGGTGTTTATGATTTAATGTTATTGCATGTTTACTTTTATTATTTTAAAAAAAAATTATTCGCATTATGTGTGTGTTCTCTGGGGTTTGCACGACAGGCGTTACAATACACCCAAATGCCCATGGCTCCATTATTGCAAAAAGGCACCACGGCTATGAATAACAGTGGTATGTTTCAAAGGTAAAATATTATGTTTATCTTTTAAGTTATTTTCATTTCATATTTGCTAACTTTGAAGATGTGAGTGTGCCTGAAGGTTTACAGCCTGGTTCTAAAATCCATAAGGTCCAACCATGTGAACCCCTACCATTACTGAAGAAAGTTTTATGTTTCACCCAAGTATATATGAAATGTAACTCAGTGGTTAAGGAGATTTATTTAAAATATATACAGATCTTGACTGCAACTTACAGGAAGGATATTATAGATCTGTTGCTCATTGAGAAAAAAAATAACCAGAATGAAATGAATATGTTTATCTCTATGGAGAGATGTTCCTTTTTCTTTTTCTTTTTTCTTCGAGGAAGACTATATTTTATTTTATCTCTGACTGTGTGGCCACAGTATTTTATATGTTAATCAAATATATGTACAAATGCACTCATTTTTATTTTACCCCATCTAAATTTCAGACTTGCTGTTGTCAGATAAACAAACTGCTCATTATTCTCAATATATATGTATTCTTATTTATATAAGAATTATTTTATTAATTTGACAATAATTTTATTTTTAACATACAGATTTAATTTACAGGTAGATTAACTTTACACATACCTGATGCTATGCTGGATTTTAAATTTAATAAATAATTTATATAAAAATATTTTCAGATGGAAGGGGAGCGGTGCAGTCATTTTGGTAGTTGCAGCTTCCATATGGGAGCAGCGGCTCCCCAATAAGGAGTTGCCTCCCTATGGTAAGAGGAGGTCGTGGCAGGGGAAAATCTCTTAACTGCCCTATTTAATATTAAATTTAATACTTAATATTTATTAATCTTTGTAATATATGATATGATATTTAAAATATACATTGTATTTGATATGTAAAATGAATATATAATCTATGATTTATTTATTTTTTCATATATATATATATATATATTCCTTTGCTTTTGTGAGAAAAATAGATATATATCTATAAAATAATTTTAAATACACACATTAATCTTACTTTTTGATTTTAAGATAAAAAGGAAGTGGATAAAGTTTTATTGTAAAGTAACATGTAATTAAGGAGGAATGGTTGATGTATTTAATTAGTAAATAACACATTGTTTATATTCAACATACATAACATCTTCATAACAATTAAACTTTACTTTCATTACAACTTATATGAACATATTTCTCCCTTCAAATACCAAGATGAGAAAATCTCTTTGTCTTTAAGCTTTCTATATCACAAATAGTACATAGAAATAAACAACATGTCAATTTATAAAAAACTCTCTTTTTCTTTTATTTTTTGCTTACAACAAAATACTAGCCTTCAATATAACAACCAAAATATTTGGCATATAATGAAAATACACAAATAAATAAGGCTTGCTCTCCACCCTACCATAATTGCGTCATGGAGCCTCGTGGGCTCTAGCCATACCCCCGAGCAAGAAATTCTTTAAACTCCATGGTGATGAATGGAGCCTTTTTTTTCATTTTTACAAAGAGATAAAATTAACATAGTTCCCATTTCATGCATCTAGGTTCTCTATTGTCAATTTTCAACCATAATACATACACTATATCACCTTCTTACAACTAATAAACAAGGGTAAATGAAAATAGGAAAAACTTATCTCTTTTCTTCTAGGTGAAAGGATTGAGCTCCTTCTTCCTTTTTCCTCTCCAAGCCATGTCATCTTTATCACTATCCTCCCAAGGAGGTGGACTCCTCTCATCTTCTCATTCTTTCTATTAGCTTCACTTCAGTTCTCCAAGAGAAGTGGGTAACACCCCACTCCTTCTTCCTCTCCAAAATATATAGAATTTTCAACTTGTAAACTTTGGGTGGGGAGGTGTGAAGTGCACCTACCTCCATCAATGAGTGTCCTTTCCCTTATTAAAGAGGAACATGCATTTGGACAACCCTTCCATCCTTCCATCCCATCCTCTCCTCAAAACTCGTCATTTTCATTTAGGAGGACTTATCAGGGGTCAAATCATGTCCTTGGGGCATTATTATATGCCTATTTGACCCCTAATACTATGGTATAGACCTTAGGGGGTTTATTTTTGCATCCCAACCAAGAAAATTGACCAACAACCCTCTTTAAAGACCCTTTTAAGGACCCATCCGAAATTCAAACTTGGATAATGATTTCTAATCTTAACCCCAACTTACATCTCACATGACACAAAAATGAATTATCCCTTTAATATCAACCCTCGCCATCTCAACATAATAACTTTATTTATTCCTAAGTTCTAAAAGGGGGTCAAATTTATACCCTCAATAAGAGTCTTTTAATTTTCTCTCGATGGTTCACCCTTCCCATGCTAACATCCTTACCTTCCTGCACAATACCAACACAATCATAAGTAACAATTTGATCAAATAAATTTGTTAACTAAATATTTTATACTTTAGCTATATAATAATCCATTTAAAATTTCAATTAGCTTTTCACAATATATGAGTGCATTCCACCTTCATGGTAGTGACAATAAACAGGATGTCAAAATTAAATGCAAGAATATAACCAAAAGATCACCTTATTTATCATCCATAATATATCTAATCATCAATTCAAGAAAGGCATTGTTGTGGACACGCGGTCGTTCGATCCAATGTATGTAGATGTGTATGCCAATGAAGGAGGTGGATGGGCTCCACTTTTGGGCAGAGGGAGAAATGGGCCTGATTTGGACATGTCAGCATAAATGGTGCTTGACAGGTGGCGGGGTGATCAATTTTTAAAAAAAAATACTGGGCCCGATGCACAAGTAGCAGGGTGATGTGGCGGGAAATTTTTTTAATTTTTTAGTCCACATGGACCTCCAAAGTTGACCTGCCCTACTTTGGGCCCCTCTCCCCTATCTTTTATAAGCTCGTGGGCAGGTAAGATTTTTTTATACACCAAATAGAAAATACCATTTTTTTTGTTACATAGATTTAATGCAAATGTGCATATAGGCATTAAACGAAGTCAAAAGTATGTTTTTGTTCTTGGGGGTTTATTGGGGTTAGATTGTTAGTGTATGCTACGAGTTGTTTTTTGACGGAGTTTTTTATTTTTATTTTTAATATTTTGTATTGCTAGAGTGAGGTATTTTCATAAATATATTGATTTGTGTAGGTTTTTTAGGTTTTATTTTATCTAGGATTTTTTGAGATTTATGAGCTATTTTTGACTTTAAGGAAATTTCCCCCTTTAGGTTGTGCAAGCAGAGTTGAAGAAGTTAGGGCTTGGAAAATGCTTGTACATTTAATGAACCTGTGATATTCATTGCTTTTTGATCTTGTTAGAAGGTGTCAAGAGAGTAGCTCAACAAGGATATTAGACTAATTTCATAGCTATGATCAATTGATGGGACAAAAAGAACACTTAGTTTGAAGACAAGGCTTCCAAAAAGAAGCACAAGTCACAACCATTCCACTTTCTATGAGCACAAGAAGGATGAATGTTGGAAAAAGTATCTAATGGTGATAAAAAGACTTGATTTTGGTAGAAGAATCTACTACATTTTGATGGGTTTACATGCTTCCTAACAAATAAACATCTATCAGTAATTGTCTAATCATCCCCAAGTTGAGCCTGTAAAGATAGGGCCAGATCCCTTTGTAAAAATGGGATGGATATTGCTAACATGTGATAGCATCATCTCTTTAGTAATACTAGTAGTACATAAGTTAGTAGATTTTCTACTACAGAATGTTTTCCTCAAGAGATTTCAATTTTCCCTATACTAAAATTTGTCTATTCCTCTAATTCACCTAACACTATTACATACACATAATTCCTAGGATGCACTATTTTATGCATTCGACTCATAATTATTATTGTTACAAGACTCATCAGCGGGCTTAACATCTCAATGAACTGGTCTCAAGTACCTCTTGCTCAAGTGTAGTTTAAACATTAACCTTTGCAAGAACTATTTAATCATAGATTGAGCATTTTGACTTTGTAATCTTGGCTTGTAAAGTGAACACGAAATTACAATAGTTATTGTATTGTTATCTTGATTAGGATTTACCTATTATCTAAACATTCAATTATAATGATTGTGAACCTAATTTAGTCAATTATTTATTATAATGATTGTGGACCTAATGTATTTTAACTTAGCATGATCTATTAACTGAGACCCATCCTTTGGTTCAGCCTTTGTTTGTATTTTTCTATTATGCAAATATTTCATAGACAAAATGGCTCTTTTTGGTCAACATTCATTTGAAATTAAATCAGTCTAGTTTCTAGATTAAGATAATGTCCACTAAAATTTTGCATTTTAATAAAATATGTTCCTCGATAAAGAACCAAGAACCACTTAATATAATTAGATTTGTAATGTCAAGGGAATTAGAAAAAGAATAATTATTTGTTGATATCTTCTATACTTTTATAGATCAACATGGAGAGATGCACTATGCATGCTAAGAAGTCAAGGTATGTCAAATATGTGAGGCAAGGAATACATATGACAAGAAACATATTCTACAAAAATGTGTGTCATTCTAATATGTTTATAAAGAATGTAATACATTAAGTAAAGATGTGTTAATTATGTGCATTATAAACCATGGAATGTAGATGGTGAGAAACAGAGACCACAACATGTGCAACTAGTTTAATCTGTCCAAAGTTTCTAAAGTTAGCCACCACATCAGTACATTATCATGGGAAACACTTCTGCTCAAGTCTCTTTGGGCTTTGATTTTGATGACTGGCAACTACACTAATTAAAAATAGTGTTAGGACACATTGGTGTTAAAATCGTTAGGGTGGATGCACCCTGTTTTCATATTCTGACTTTGCACATCATGTGATCAGAAGTGTAAATGTTCCCAACATCTATAGTATGACTATGATGCATGTCTCAATAATAAGAGTAGGAGGTGTGAAATACCTAATTATTATATCAAATGAGTATGCTTCCTATTTTAAAATGACAAGATTCTATAAGAAATGGTTTGTTTCAGTTAGAAGGGATCAAAGTGTATTGTCCCAGTAGACATGAGATATGCCAATCTGTAAGTTATAATGGACTAATTTATTATACTTTATTTTTCTTCATTTGATACATAAATTTAACTTATTAAATAGAAAACAAGATAAACTAGAAGACATATAGAAGGCCACTAGAAGTTTGTTCTATTTTCATTCAATTACTTTGTTTTCTTTGCAATATCTAATAAGGTTGCCACATTTTTTTATTGCATACCAGGTCTGTATATTGTAGCTATCTATGCTAATGATAGGTTTCTATTAGAGGAGTCAGATAAATTCCATTGTTTGTGAGACTTCATAATGTCATTGTGCCACTTCATGAGCTAGAATTTGATTACAGCATAAAGTGGGAGGGTTCTCAATATTGGCATGACTCGAGGTTTGTTTTTCCATGAATTGATTCCAGACCTAAATCACTGTTAAAGATCTAGAACAAATCCCTTTACCTTAGGTTTTTTCATGCTCCATATGGTATTAAGTGATAACTCGGTCTACCTTCATGTTAAACCTTTAGCTTATAGGTGGCTTAATGAACATGGAAGGTCAAATTATAGCTTGTTTTAGTTTGTCAAGTCTCATAGTATGTAAACAAATTATTAATTGTCACATTGCATATAGATGTTTCTTTTGGTTTGTGTTTAGCAAGTTGGATCTCAATGATCATAGTTTTAGCCTTCCAAGAGTATAGGAAAATGGTACCAGATTCATTCTAGATTTTATGGCATTCTCTTTCCAGTTGGTGCCATTTCTTCTACAAGGAACTATGTGTATACATGAAAATGTATCGATACACTTGATCCTGATTCACTAACACCATTTCATCCTGAATCACCTTCTCAACTAATCATCACTCTTCATCTCTTAATTAAATAAATAACCATTTATCTAATTAATTCATTCTCTCTTGTTAATTAAATCAATCAATCTGATCTAATTAACCCTATGTCTCTATTTAGTTAAATAACTCATTTTATTTGATTAAATCTCTAAAGTCATCTTATTAAATTAAATAAATTAAACCTTGTTTGATTTAATCTAATATCACCCCCTTTAATTAAATAAATCAAATCCTTTATTTAATTAAATCTAAATCACATTCTTATAATTTGATTTAAATCAACCCATAAATCTAAATCAAATAGTCACACCATCTAATCCCTCATTAAATTAATTAAACCTTGATTAATTTAATCCTAATCATCCAATTTCTCTAGATTTTGCCACTTGCACATGAAAATACATTTAATGGATTTATTAAATCCCTATTTTCTTTCAACTTGGCATCTTTAGGGGAATATTCCTTCAAGTTTGAAAATCCCTCCAAGTGGATTTGTCCTTCCAACAAAACATTCATTCCCTCTTACATGTCCTTGTGCATTGAGCCAAGTGGCATTTAATTCATTTTTTTTCCCTCTTACATGTCATTTCACTATTTTCAAATTCCACCTAATTTCATTTATTGTGCACATTCACCAAAATGTGCTCAAACTTCCTCCATTCACATCTTGACAAGCGGCACTTGCCCATTGGATGTTGAATGATCCCACATTGCTCTATTTTGCTCATTCCTCCATCTTGTCTTTCTATAAATAAGAGGTTTCTGTCCTCATTTTGATCATCCACAATTTGAGCAAGTCTCCTATACTCAATTTCATACTCAAGCATATCCATTTTCATCAATTTTATCAAGTTTGTAGCTAGGTTATGTAGATTTTTCATCATGGAGCTCAATTGAATCTTCACCAAAGTGGATCACTCATAAACATTGCATCATAAGAGTTGGGAAAGGGCCAATTTCCACATCAAATTGGCACCAATTCCCCCATGGGATTAAGAGTTTGCTTTACATTGAATAGGATTTGATATTTTTTCTTTATGTTTGTTTGTGTTCTTCATCTCATTTCTTGTTCTTTGCAATTTAAATGGATTTCATGGGAAATCTTGATACTAACTTGCATCCGATTTAATATTGTGTTTGTGCAGGTCTAGGATTTGGGTTCTACACAATGCATAGAGAGGCATATGAATAATGTTTTTTCCCATGCAAAAAGCATATGAATCTCTGCATTGGGAACGGGCAAGTGATTATATGCAGCCTTAACCAAAGTTTTTTTTTTCCTTTTTATTTTGTTGCAAGGAAAGTAGCTATTTATGTGCCTCCCTATTCATCAGCGGCAATTTTCCTGGGGTTTATATTTTTCAACAATAATTTTGATTAGCGTCTACAATCAAGAAAGGAGGGCAAAGTATTTACATCTTATCTCAATGTTTTGTTTCTTCTCTCTGTAAAGGGAACATGCAAGGGAGTTGGGTGTGTGGCGTTGTAATACTCACACATTTTGCAGTCATGCACGGTAGGCTAGTTGCAACAAGTTTCAAATCCACTGCAAGACATCTATATAGTTTTAAAATCTCTATATACAATAATGTGGAATTTTTACTCTACATATTTGAAAAATCCACTGCAAGACATCTATAAATTGAATCTAACCTTATACAACGTATTACCGTATACCACATAATTTTACTTAGTTTGCAGCTTACCATACCATCCAAAAGTTCTGTCCGATCAGATTTAACTCTAGAATGATCTTTTATCTTCTCCTCATACACTATAATCTATTCTTAC
The DNA here is from genome assembly GCA_007258455.2 of Sequoia sempervirens. Taxonomy (NCBI): domain Eukaryota; kingdom Viridiplantae; phylum Streptophyta; class Pinopsida; order Cupressales; family Cupressaceae; genus Sequoia; species Sequoia sempervirens. The sequence goes on along the minus strand of VDFB02193867.1, from coordinate 779,396,126 downwards.
ACTAAAGTTTGGATGGTATGGCAAGTTGCAAACTAAGTACAAAACACAAAAATCTTGGAAGACAAAACATCACACAAACAAAGGAAGAATATATTTTGTAGCAACAAAAAGTTACACGAACGACAGGTGCGGGTGCTATAATTTTTATACTGTTCTCAGTGGCTTCTATTGCTATTGGAGGCTACATATATTATAAATACAGATTCAGAGTAATTCAATAGTTGAGAATTTTATTGATTTCTTTGTTTTATCTTAAAGGACTTAGGATTTATGCTTGCTTTTTATGAGTGCATTACAAGTTATTATATATATATATATATATATATAATTTTATTTTGCCTTTCCTTATTTTTCAGTCATATGTGGACTCAAAAATTAGGGTCATCATGGTGCAATACATGCCTCTTGATAGCCAAGAAGGGAATCCTAATCATATTCTCAATGAAACATTATAAATCTATACATGTTGAAAAGTTCTATTCTTTATCTTCAACTTTACAGGCATCATATAAATCTATATTTGGGGCCAATTCTGCAGATAATTTGACAGTGAGAGAATTGAAAAAGTTGTTTATGATATTGTTTCAATATCTTTGTTTATTGTTATTGCTATCCAAACCTATTGTAAATGAATGTGTAACTAATACACCTTGCAGAAATAATCGAAAAAGTGAGTGATGGAAATCGGGCTTTGGTCAACAATTTTTAGACTGAACTTCTTGAACAAGTAGGCCAATTATGCAATATTGTTGTAGAATCAATGACACAACAAAATAAATCTTCATTCTTTAGAACAACAATTTCATTCTTCCATGGACTTCAAAGAAAAGGTATTAGTTCACTAGCCAATAGTGTATACACAGTCATCTGCCTTAGTACAGAATGTTTCATTTTTTATAATATCATTTTTATAATATCAATATTATTTGAGGGTTGGCATGTGATGGCAGTCTATAGGGGAATTGAAAAAAAAAGTTGTAGATCTCAAGGCATCATATTTCTTCCATCTTCAAAGTATGCAAAATATAGTTTGATTGCATAAGGTTGGCTCAAATGTTAGTTAGGATGACATAAAATATGCACCTTCTAGGAATGCCACTTTGCTTGAGGAAGTACATTCTTGTTGTTGAACCCTTGCCTATTCTTTTAATTTCTTAAATTATTATGATGATAGATAAAATATAGTGATCTAATCTAAGTTGTGTATCAGACACTTGTTGTGGCAGTGAAAGAAGCAGATTTAGTACTTGGGGATGTTCAAACTACTCTTTCATAACAACAAGGAGAAATGGTTGCATTCGCCTAGAAAACACATGAGGTAATTGCATTACTATTACTATTGTTGTTACCTACTATTGCAAAAGACAACTACTGACCAGCTTTTTTTCTTGTACCTTAAATCATAACTAAATATTCATCTTATCTTTAATATTTTAAATTCATGAGGTTTTAAGTGCTTGCAGAGAGCACACATTAGTGTTGAGCTAATTAAGTAATATTAGGGGCTACAATGAGTTCCTTTGAGAATTTCTCAGGAGAAGCATCAAAGCAAGAAGTACACATTGAGCAAAGTTATGAAGCTAGCGAGCAAAGTATTATTGAATTTCAAAATACCTATGTGGTTAGGTGGCATTTTTGCTTGCTCATTTTTTTTTGAGTTAGTAACTTAATATGGTTGAATATTTACTAGAAACGCATGTCAGTTGCAGAAATGTAGTGAGGCCAAGTTTGTTGAAGAAGAGTTTGAGCAGCTATTGAAACATTTGTTGATATTAAATGTGACTTAACAATTTTTTGGAGACACTATATCTCAATAAAAGCATGTCCTATGAAGTTGCTCCAATTAATGATAGATCTTTTCTTATTGTTCAAGAATCGTTGTGTTATTCGACTCTTCCAATGTGAAAATTGTTGAAGAAAATTGCTTGGTAAATTTCCATTTCTAGTTGATGCAGCCTTGAAACATTGGATTCATACCATGTGGGAAAATTTGTGAATAACGTAAACAATTTGCTAAATGTTATTTGAATTAAATGTTGTCTTAGTATTGTCTGGAAACAATGTGGATAAGTTTGAACTGGGATGATATGCAATACTTACTGGAAATTCACCATTTAACAAAATTTCCTTGATTAACTTCACCATTGTAGCTTAAATTTATATTTATGGATAGAACAGTTTGGACTAATATGTTGCATGAAGCTTGACCACAAAATGATTGTTATGTTTCTCCTTGGCTATTTCCATGTTGTTGGTAGTGATTATGCTTTGATACATTGTTTCTCCTTGGTTGTTTCCATGTTGTTGACTGTGATTATGTTTTGATACATTTGATGGAGCTTAATAGGTAAGCCATCAGAAGGAAAAATATTTGGTATTTATTAATACTTCTTTATTTTTAATTCTAATTAGAGCTTTGGCCAAATAGTGGCATGTGAGATTAGGAGAGCTTAATGGGTGACAATCATGAACTATATGTTTAATTCCAAGAATACAATCTTGCCATCTATAGTAACATGGACATCCAATATTGCTTTAGGAAGGGAATCTAGCTGGCTCATAGCTCTTGTTTTTAATGCAATTTTTTCTTGAAAGGATAAAAGTGTATACCTTACATTTTTTAAAAAATTAAGCTATTTTGTACAAATGTCATGGATACTTGTTCATGGTTCTTAATTACCCTAAACTTATCAACCAATTGCCATTCCAACTCCCATTTGTCTAAATCGATCACTCTTTATAGCATTCCTTACTTGACAACTATAATAGGGGTGTGGTCACATCCCTTACTCTACAGTGCACTCATGATCTCGTCCATACTTTTTGAAATTAAAACTCTCACTATTTGAGCCAACCTTTTAGGAAATCTATCAATTACCATGATAGCCCCTATGACAAAAACCAGGAATTGAATAAGTAATTGTATATATAGGAATCTTCTAGATAGTTATCAACATAATATGATAGAAGATAATCACTTCAATTGCATAAAAACATCTTATTTTAAGAGCATCAAAGGACATATATAACATCTCAACACTACATACATCATAGGCATATATCATCAATGAATGTGTGGTGTCTTTGAATTGGTACACTAGCAAAGGGACCCAATAGTTATCAAATAAGTTGACAATCTTCTTGGTGCACATGATAAACCTTGTTATTTTTTAGTAAAAGTCCTTACATTCAAAGCAAGTACCAAAGACAAGAACAAACTAGAAAGGATCACATTAACATACGATAGATCTATGATCTAGAAGGACTAGACTACATGGAAAAAAAATTCTCTTGTATTAAACCATGGGCAACAAATTATTCATTAATCTAATCTTATTCAAGAGTTTTGCAGACACCTAAAATATGACCCTACCCAACCGCACCTAATTTTAGCCTATCCTAAGCCATTAATTAAATAAATAATATATTTAATTTATTTATTTATCCATTACCCTTATCCATCACCTTACATTTATTTATTTAAGTCCAACCTTATCCCAAAATCCTCCAACTAAATCAATTAATTAATTTTTAACTAATTAGTTAATATTAATGTTCATTACCTTTTCCTCCATTATTTAATTCTACTTTATCCCTCAATCCTTGTCTATTTAATACTAGCAATTGAATTTGTTCACATGAATTACAATATAAACTTGTCATCATGTGACAAGTGTTCCTTTCACATGTCTAACTAAGAGATTGTCTAGATTTATTGAACCTAAACACTTCACAAAAGTCAAACTAATATTCCATTTTATCTATTCTTAATCTTATACATTCACACAAGGATGTTCCCTAATTCTAATCTTAAACCTAACCCTTATCTTCATGTGACACTTGTCATATGGCTAAAACTTTGATCTAAACCCTAATACTCAATCAATCCTAGCCATCCATCAACCAATTCATCTCGTCCATTAAATTTTCTCACAAAAATTATATAAATTAAAGGTCTCTCACCCAATTTACATAATATCTTCTCATTCTATTATTATGTTGTTGAATTTTCTATCTACTTCTCCCATTTTCTATCTAATTTCCCATCATATACATAGCTATCTATTTGATCTATCATCATATCAATCCTATAATCGTGATGTTGGTTTGATAAGCAACCACATTCCTCCATCAACACATCAAAAGATAAAATCAAGTGGAGCTAGTGTCTACTCTACTTTAGCTCTATATAAGGAGAAATAAGGGTTTTAGGTGATGGTATTGTGTGTATTGCATTATATTCTATGTTATTTGCCTTTAATCATTTTATTGTCTTCACAGGGTAACATTTCCTTTTATCATTCATTATTTCACTCAATTATTGTTCATTCAACCTCTGCATGACCTAGGGTAATCTCTCTCGACCATCATCAATTGTTGTAAATGGAGGTGGAAACACCAAAATAGGGTTTGACTTCTAAGACAATCCCTTATACATCGTAACCTTTTCTCCTCTTTTTATGTGTGCAAGTCATATCTAAAAGTTTCACCAGCAGTAGGTCACAAGAAATACAGAGGAAACTATAACACATCATTAGAGTTTTGTAGATTCAAAAAAATCATCATATCTAGTCCAAGGTGCCCATGCCCCTGACCCTCAAATTCAAGCTCAACTTTTAATTCTAGGTTCCTCTCTATCTCCATTTTTTAGATCTATAATTGTTCCATCAATTTTTTTTTTGTCTATGCGATAAATTGCATTTTCATATCTAAGGTTTATGTCAAATAGGCTTGTTAAAACACACATCAAATTCCTTCCCTTTGTAACTCAAAGTAACCAAACTCCAGTAGATTGGCTCTCCCTTGTGGCAGCTAGCTAAAAGAGTTAATTCTAGTTAATTTATTATTTAGATCTAGAATCACTTTTTCTACTTCACATTTTGTTGAACCCGACATATCCTATGCTTACAATTTTCTTATTTTTATAGAATAAATTCATAAAATTCATCAATAAGTTAGGTTAATTGAATATCTTGTTAGTGATTTGTGTTTCTTTCACTTACAAAATCAAACATTTATACTTTAAGTACTTTAGTATTTTCAATTTAGATCACAATTACAAAATAGTTTGAATTTAATTGCCTAACTTCATATCTATTTTCCTTTTTTAGGGCTTAGATCTAAGTTATTTCATTTAAATTTTCAAATGTTACATGTTTACTTTGAAAAAAATAGAGCATTTAGAGCATTTTTTCCCTTACAAATACATAAAATTAAACATATTTTGCCACCTTGTCATTAGCATATCAATTTTATCATAACCTCATACCTTCTAGGGGCACTCATTTATGCAACTAATTTTATCCATCAGTTCCTTTGAATGCTTAAAAACTCTCATTCATGCTTGCATGTTCTCCTAATCATCAAATTAGGGCATACTAATTTTTTGAACTCTATCAATTCTCAAACCTAGGGTTTCACATAATTAGACCTTCAATTTGACACGCAGTTGTGCATATTCTAAAATTAAAAAACCCTAATTTGCAATCTAGGGCACCACGCCCCTGACCAATCAATTTGGCATCAATTTTCTATGTGAAATCTTGCTCTATGAGCTTTGTTTATATCCAATTCCTATTTCTAGCAGTTGGTCCTAAGAATTCAAAATTTTGCTATATATCACCATTTTGGCCTGCATCCACCTAATTCATTGCATTATTATAAAAATTCTTGTTTCTCTCATCAAATGTGATCAAAATGTTAGCCAGCCTGCTTTGTTTCCATGTGTTTCAATGCCAAGTAAAAAAAATATAATAACGTTGAGTTCTCTCTTAGCTTTCTAGCCATGTATTTTTTTCATGTTTTAAGGTTTTGATCTTTAATTTCTTTTGCTAGTGTCTCTTTTTTTTGTCAAAAACCTACGTATGGTATTTTTGGCTTCAATTTTAGTCATTTTTTGAAATTTCAAATAAATTACATTTTTTAAAACTAGACTTTATTCTATGCATAGTCAAAGAAATTGGATTTTGATTAGTTTCTAATAAAATTTGGGGGGAGCACTCTCAATTTTTTTTAAGATGTGTCTACTTTGAAAATTAGTAGAAATTTGTATATTAATTAAAAGAATAGTAGAAAAAATGGGTATAAACTACATGGTCTTAGCTATTTTCTCACTAAAGTGATTTTTTAAATACTAAAAAAAGGTTAACATTTGAGGGGTAGACACTAGATGCTATGTTATGATTTTTGGACAAAAACAGGGGCACTTTGTGTGTGTGCTCCTCCTTTTTGAACCCTTTAATCTCCATCATTTAAAAAAAATAGTAGTTTAGAAAGTAGATTCAAAGCACTATGACTCTTGTTCTTGTTGTGTCTACAAATTTTGAGAATAACTACCTTTAATTTCTCATCCAAGATGTTTCTTTTTTTATTTTGGAAAAAAAGTGACCACTTAAGACCCCTTTTTGGTCCCCCATTTCCATGCAGTTATCCTTTTAGTTTATTGCTCTATTTTTTAGGATTGAGATTGCAGAATCTTCTTCTAGGATCACACTTTCTTAGCCCAAGTATTCTCTTGATCTTATAGCTTGGTTCTATATGAATAATGTAAGCCTAAATTGACTCCTTTATTTGCATTGCCAACTTGTCTGCAACCTCATGTATCTAACGCACACTCACCCCAATAATTTTTTTTGTAGTTTTCATGGCTTCACGCTTCATATAGGAGCCCCATGATCTTCATTTTAAAGCTACTAAATGCATATTGTATTACATACATGACATGAGTTCATAAGTATGGGAATCACTATACAATGGGTACAAGTTTAAATTTTATTCAATACATGGATTCTAATAAGGATAGTGATATATTGATGATCATAATTCTACATCAGGCTACAAATTTCTTTTTGGTTTGATCCCTATTATTTTGGAAAGCAAGGATCAAAATTTTATTGCTCTTTCTTTAGCTAAGGTTGATTATCAAGTGGTTGTTAAAACTGCCAACTATTTGGTTTCAAAATGTCCTCAGTAAGGTTGGTATTACTTTTCAAAATCCATCCATCATTTTTTGTGATAAACAATTTCATTCAAATCTTTAAGAACCTAGTCCATCATTAGCATACCAAACACATATTTAGCTCCACATGCACTTTTTCCAAAAGCTACTTCAATAGTAGGTCATTGATTTGTAGTTTTTCTCTACAATAAATATTTTAGATATTTTCACCAAACTCTTCATTAAAATAAATCATCCATCACTTCAAACTCTTAGGGATGTAAGAAATCATCCCTTCGAGAGGGGTCACCTAGACCTTCTCACATATTTTGGGGGGATTTTCTTAATGGGTTTTAAAGGAGAATTTTTTAATATTTATACAAGGTTACCTAATATTGCTACACATTTGTTGGGACCCTTATTTTCCTACCCTACCTATGTTTCTCTTATGGATGGATGTTGGTCCACTATTCAGTTTTTCATTTAGTTTATTACTATATTTCTTTATATGCACCTAGTTAAGATAAGCTCACTTAGTTAGTTGTGTCAATTATTTATGTACCCATGTTTTATGCACTTGATTACCACTTATCTAGTTAGTGAATCAATCAATTACATGTCCATGTCCTATGCACTTGATTAACACTTATCTAGTTCTAAACGAGTTAAAATCCTTCTACTAGTAGTTCAATCCACCTATTAGACATAGATAACTTTAGTAAATTCCATCTATTATGGGTGTTGAGCCTCAATTAGTTACTATAGTTTATGCATTGTCTTTATCTATATAATCACATGACTATTTTTCTTTTGGTCGGCAACGCGAGATATTTTATTGCTTGAAAATAAAAAGTACATACATTTCTAGTTTGATACCTTCTAAACAATACCAATAGTAGAGAGATTAAAGCATATAAGCATGCCAAAAAACCACCACATGCCACCATAACTACTGCAATTTTTAATGTTTACCCTACCACCAACGGTCTTCATACACATACAGGTACATTACTACTTGACAACAAGAACTCCCCAATATAATCCTAATAAATTTCACCAAAAAATTTACAAAAACTTAGACACAGACAAGAAAAGCTAACAGGGACTATCAAGGGTCCTACTTTTCTGTATGCTCCCAGAAGCCGACGCTCCTTCATTTAGCTCTTGAACTTTCCTTTTCCTCTGTCATTTCCTCTGCTTCCTCCTTGGATGCTTCTTTAGCCACTTTCCATGCACCACCTTCCCTTGTGCCTCCACTTTGGCCTTCTCTATGTATTCTTCTAACTCCACAAGCTCAATAAACAATTTAAGAGCTTTCCAACCTAGACGAGCTTCCTCTCGACATCGTGCCTTAAAATTTCCTTCAGGCCATCGAATGAAAGGCTTTAAATCTAAGTAACCATAAAGTAGCTCCATTTCCTCATCAATTATTCTTTCTGAAATGTCCAAGCCAACCTTCGGAACTGCCCATTCAAAAATTGACTCCATGCCCACTAGAAAATCTTCATGAACGATTTTCTTCAAGAATTTTCTCACGAGCTTCACTGGCTCTCCAATATTGAAACCCCAAGCTGCAATCAAAGAATATACATCTAATTTTTTTCTTAATCTATGTCTTAGTGCGCCAAAATCTCTGCCCATGATCATTTGAACACATTGTAAAAGTTGATAGGTTGTCTTTAGATCCCATTACTTTAGAAGATTAAATTCAATATGTCAATCAAGTAGTGTTCAAGAAAATTTACAATAGAAGAAGTCTGGACTATCTCCCCTAGACTTTCTAACTTCTTATAGCAACTAATATTAGTTCTAACCTAAGGTTGTCTAACTAAGAAACTATAAAACAATTTATCCCAAAGAAAGCAGGAAATATTTAAACTAAAAAGCATAGAAAAACTAATTTAGAAAGCATGAAAACTAAATTAATGAGTACAGGAACAACTAAACTAAAGAACTGGTAAACTATAGAAGCATAAAAACTTATAAAAAATTCATTAAACATCCTCCCTATTCGACAAAAATTCTAACAGTTAACAATGAAAAACTACGGAAGTGGAAGACAATAAGTACTTCGGAACTTAGAATTTGCAACAACAAACTAAATAATTCCCTACATAATAACAATGTAATAAAAATAACATAAAGGAAAACACTTATCTACTTAAGTTATCTCCCCTTAAGTGGCTAGCTCGTGGGTTATCGTGCATTTGTTCTCAGCTCACATCCACAATTTTTTAAGAAAAGCTTCCATCAACCATAATTATTATCCATAACTCATAACTCAAAAATTTTATATGATAATCTCTTTATTCATAAGCTCAGAAAATATATTGACAGCATAACATTACTTTTGTCATTGTATATTTTGCTTCTAAAGATTATGTCTTTTATAGAAAAACTCTAACTAAATCCTATATTTCAGATGGTATAGATAACCATTTAAAAATTCTATAACAGATTTACGAATAACTTGTATGTCTTTAAAACCCATTACAACAATATTAAAAAGGCTCAAGTTGAGCCATGAAGTTTTTGACTTAAAGAGTAACTATATCTTTGGTCCATCACGCTAAAGTTTTGGAGCATGTTTCCAACGCACACCTTCAACCTGTTTTGGAGCACATGTTTGGCTGAATGCTTCTAATTTGCAACTTCATGACCGATTATTATCCTACAAAACACTTAAAGTAACCCATTAAATCTATATTGGGAAAATACTTCAATAAATCAAAAGAAATAAAGTTTGTACAATTTCTCTTTAAAAGTTAAGCAATTATTTCTCCTAAAATTTAATTAATTGGCAGAGGATAGGTATTTTGCATATATGAAATAGGTCTTTATGGTACTATTATGATGAGGTTATTTTTACCTCATCATTTCCTCCCCTTCCTAATTCCTAGCAGGTCCTCCTGTCCCTTGATTATAGCTTTGTCCTCTATTCCATTCTTCATATTTTTCACTAATGTCATACAAATCCCTTTCTATTACATCAAAGTTTACAAGTGCATGGTGGAAGCCTCTATGAAAAGCAACTCCCCCTTTCCATTCACTGAAAACTCTATCATCTTGATCTATATTAACATGAAAAGCATGGGTTGGATATAACAACAAGGGAGGTCTATACCTCATTCCTATCCACTTTGTTCTGAGATCTTCCAAGATTTTAGCTAAGGCATCTGCTCTTTTGAAAGACCATCTAATGCTAAGAGGGGAAATCACCTCTCTTTTCTTTAAATATACAGGTAATGGATTATATCTTTCTTCACAACCGTGCGAGACTTTACCAATTAATTTATTCCCCTGATCCATGAAATGATTGTAACAAATTTGAAGGCTTTCATCATATCTTCCATTCATTTTCTCATTCAATAGAAGAGCTACAAATTTTTTCTTGAAAGCTGCAAGTCTACTATTGGGAGATCTCATTTGAAGACCCACGCTTTTCTCTGCTTGGGCATATTCCATGTTATGTTCTTTCCAATGCATTTGATTCCGCATAGTAGACAACAAAGATCTCAATTGCACTTCTCCCACAAAAAGATTAATAAAGAAATCAGTATGTTTTTCTAATAGAAGATCATGAGTAAATAATTCACAAAGCATGTCTTGATCTTTAGGCTTTGAGTCTACAAATATCTTAACAAATTCTTTATCATTAGGTTCATGAGGTTGGTCATTATAAATTATGAGCAATTTCCATCTAAAGCATTGTTCATTTAAAAACATTGAATACAATCTTGATGGTCTTCTACAAGATAAAAGAAATTCTGCTATCTAGCATGCATCTTGTTTCCCCCTATAGGCTTTATGAAATGCTTCTTTTAACAACACCATTTCCATTTTTAATCTGTTATTTTCAATTTGTGCATTCCTTAGGAAATAGCACTGTTCCATCCATTTCATTAATAATGGAGGAATCTGAATTTGGAACCATTCATTTACCGTTGGCTCGATTTGAACTTCTTTGGATTCCACCATTGGTTTACTTGTGTTTTCCTGCAAATCTTGCTCTAATTCCATAATTCTACTAAGAGAAGCATTTAATTCTTCTTTCTGTCTTTTAATCTCTTCCTCAAAGGCTGAAAACATAAGCATAAAATTTTCTTTTAAACCTTGAATTTATTTAAACCAGCTTTGTGTACCCTATTTTCCTGATTACAACTCTGAATTTGTATTTGCAATTCACTAATGAATGTATCTTTTCCCTATACCTGCAATTTTAAATCTTGAATTTCCTGATCCCTTTTGCTTATTACAGCCATGTATACCATTATTTCTTCTTGTTGCAATTCCATATGTTCCTTATTTTTGTGCAACTGACTTCTTAGCTCTTCAATTTCTAGTTTTAACTTTTCCAATTTTGCATTAATGTTTTCATTTTCAACCATTTCAACAACTTTATTGATAACATGAGAAAAATTTCCTAGCACACTATCATCAACCTCCATAGGAGGTGGAGATTGTTCGTTTTCTATTTTATGTTTTTCTTGGTCAAAGGCTTCTTCTTCAGACACTAAATGAGAATGTATTTCTTCAACAAAAATTTCTTTCTTTGAGGATTGGTGAATCTGTTCATCAGTTTCCAAGGGTTTCTTTTGCTTTTTGGATTTTGGTCTACTCCCTCTACTCTGCACTGGGGTTTCTGTAGATTCAGAAGATAATCTTTTGCTTCAAAGGAGGAGTATCCTGATAAATTAAAATTGTTGGAGCATTCTAATAAGTAAGAATTGTCCTTCGTTTCCTCTTCTTAAAAGGATTACTGACTACATTTGGATTTATTATCTCAACATCTTCTAACTGGCCTAGGGTTTCAAACTCCTCATTTTTAAATTCTTGCACTTCCTCACCAAGAATGGTAGGAATTTGGGTTTCAAGAGCCTTAGGGTCCTCAGGGGAAGTTTCTCCAAAAGGTGAAGCAACTTGTTTTGAAGATTCTCCTAGTTCTAATTTCCTTCCTGGCATAGGCTTGTCAAACTTCCCCAAAAAAATTTCCCATTTGCTTCTAGGTTTGTTACGAAAATGATATTTACAAATTAATTGAATTAACCCATGATGCTTTAATGGCCCTGAACCAGTTTTATATCTTTCTATCAAGGAATTAACAGAATCATTCAAAAAATGAGGCAAATTAACCCTAAGAGAAGAGTTTTATTTCCCATGCCACAAATTTATTAACATGCAGAATGCAAGACCTACAACGGTAGTAAGTTGGCCTTCACAAGTAAAATACTTAATAATCCATGCCACTGCAATGCCCCAAGGTTCTAATATAGAAGTTCGTTGAAACCCCTTATTGTGTCCCCTAGTATTGATAACTATCATGGGCTGAGGGTCCCCTTGTCTAAGAAACAATTTTGATAATTTATGATATGGTATTTGTGTTGTTTCTGATATTCTAATGCCAAAATTTTCTAACCCTGAAAGAGAAGAGATATTTTTTGGACTCACCTGACCTTTAGAGTATTTTTTTTCAAATGTGTTCACCAGCTTTTCATTGTATCCTTCAAACTTTCTGATAAAATCCAACCAACCCACTTCCTCAAACAACCCAAAAATATTACTTAACCCCAACAATTTTTTTGCAAAAGTTGGCTCGGATTTCTTCTTTGTACTACCCATTTTTTGTCTTGTCTCTACCACCCTGCTGAAAATTTCAATAGTGCCAAAAACTTGTGCACAGTTATTTTTGAAAATATGATCAAGCTGTGATTATTTATTTTACCTTTGCCCAAAGTTTACTGTGTAATAATGCTAATTTGCATGAAGGGCTGCAAAAAGAGTATCGTACTTAGCAATTAATCACCAAGTGGCTCAATTTATTAAATTGGGAAGGGAAACTCATGCCAATTAATTATACTTTATTCAAAAATAACTACCTATTTAAAGCAATATTTTGTACTTATATTTTATGATCGCTTGAAGATCGCATACCTTTACTGACTTGACAGGGTGATGCAATGGTATTGGCTGAGATGATGGCTTATTTATTATGAAATGAGTGAGGAATCTTTGCGACTAATGAAGGAATTAATGAAGACAGACTGTCATGGCAGTTTTCTTTTATTTATCATGGAAAAAAAACAAAAAGAAAGGTGTGTGAACCGATGTATGATAATCAAAACATCAAAGAAAGTTAAAATTCTATGAAAAGGAGCGGTGGAGTGAAATGATGAATAAGTTTCGGAGCATGCAGGAAAGTACACACTCAGAAATAGCAAGCAAGTTCCATAGCACATGAAAGTGCATGCTCGAAACAAAGAAGGTGAATAAGTTTCAGAGCATCAGAGAAAGATGAAACCAAAATGGTGATTGAATGAAGGTTTCAGAGCATCGTCGAAAGATGCAACTAGAGCAACAATCGAATGAAGATTCTAGAGCATTGTCGAAAGATGCAACTAGAGCAACATCTGAATGAATATTTAGGAGCATCACCAAAAGGTGCAACCAGAGTAGCAACTGAATGAAGATTCCAAAGCATCATTGAAAGATGTAGTCGGAGCAGCAACCGAATGAAGATTCTGGAGCATCGTCGAAAGATGCAATCGGAGAGAAGAGAAATGGTGGAAATGAATGAACTCCAACTTTAGAAGGATAAATCATTCTACGAAACTACCTTTTTAGCGTGATAGGTTGAAGAGAAAGTTCTGGAGCATTGGGCATTCAAACCGTCAAATTTTAGAGCAATAAGCATGTGAACCAACAAGTTCCAGAGCATCATTGGAAGATGCTCTAGAAGTTGTCTTCTTCCTTATAATAAGTTCTGCAAAATGAAAACATATGTAGTTAAGTCCAAAAATAGATATTATGAGAAATGCTTTGAAAAAAAATTGGTACGCAAGTCTTTTTATTACAATTTTCCATAATATATATATTTATTATTATTATTATTATTATTTTTTCTATGATACTTATTAGGTCAAATGGACTCTACCTTGGCAGAGTCAATACATTGGATCTCTCCCTATAGTTCTACCAATTTTGTAAATTCTTCTTTATTTAGAGGATAATGATAGATATGTAGGCGATGAACATTAACTAAGAGGGTTTGTAGATCACCATCAATAGGTTTCATCTGAACTATGCCATTCGAGAAAACTTCAGAGATTTTGTATGGCCCCAGCCAATGAGTCATGAGTTTCCCTTTATGATTTTTATATCTTGAATCGAATAACAAGGCCTAGTTACCACTATGGAACTCTCTCTCCTTAATGTGTTTTTCATGCCAAACTTTCCTCTGATGTTGAACTAGTTCAGTTTGATGGATAGAGTCCAAACGAAGCTCATCCAGCTCACTTAACTATAAAACTCATTCTATTTGAGCTCGTTTTAGATCTAGACCTAATTCCATAGTTGTTCATAGAGTTTGCAATTCAAACTCAATGGGGAGAAGAGGTTTCTTCCCAAAAAAAGCTCATAGATTAATCTAGTTGTGGATTTCTAAGTTGTATTATACGCCCAAACAGCTTCAGGAAATTTCCTAGCCCAATCTTTCCTTCCTAAAGAAACTATTTTGGTCAATATGTTTTCTAACTCCGTATTAGTCACCTCTACTTGACCATTTTCTTGAGGGTGATAGGGGGATGACTTCTTATGACTCACCTAAAAATTTCTTGTAAATACCAGGAGAATTTTAGACATGAATTGGGGTCCCTGATCTGTAATGATGGTTTGGGAGGCTCCAAATTGAAGAAAGATTTTACTATAGAGAAATTTAGCAACCTGCTCTTCTCTGGCAACTTGCAAAGCTTGAACTTCACCCATTTCATCAGATAATTAATGCAAACTAATATGTATTATTTCCCTTGAGAGGAAGGATCTATGTGGCCGATAAAGTCTAATCACCATTTTTCAAATGGTTCAAGGGCTACCTAAGGTTGCAAAGGAATTTTTGTAGAAGCAGTTGGTCTCCCCACCCTTTGACATTCATCACAATGACGAAAATAGTTTTTAATGTCTTTAAGCATTGAAGGCCAATAATATCCAGCACCTAAAATTTTATGAGAAGTTATTTTTGTAGAATAATGACCCCCAGAAGGATCATCGTGACAAGCCCTCAGGATACTATAAGTTTCTTCAGCCCTGACACATCTTCTCAAAACCATATCAGGTCCACAACGGAATAAAATCCCATTAATCCATTTCAATGGAGCACTCTCCTGAATAAGTCGCTTCTTTTGTTTTAGTGTAAACCCTAGAGGTATTTCAGAGGCAGCTAAGTAATTTGCAATATCAGCAAACCAAGGGGTCTTTATAGAGATGGAAAACATATTTTCATTTGGAAATTCATCTTGCACAGGTGCTCTATCCCCTCTTCTTGTTTGATTCGAGACAAAAAATATACTACCTCATTAAATCTCCCTGGCTTGTCAAGTATTGTCACATTGAACTCCTGAAGAAGTAATAACCATCTCATTTTTCAACCATTAACTACAAGTTTATTCATTAAATATTTTACAGCTAAGTGATCCATATAAACTGTAACTTTATACCTCGTAATATAATGGCGAAACTTTTTAATGGCATGAACTACAACCAAGAATTATTTTTTTGTCGTTGTATAATTCCTCTCAGCAAATCTCAAGTTCTTACTAATGAAGTATATGGCATATTTACCCCATCCTCATCTTCTTGCCCCAATACTGCTCCAATTGCATCATCTAAAGCATCAACATAAATATGAAAGGGAAGACTCAAATTTGTTCCACGCAATATGGGAGTAGAGACAAGCTTCTCCGTTATCGTTCCAAATGATTGTTGACACTCAAGTGTCCAATTAAACTCTACATATTTTTGGAGAAGAGAAAACATAGGAGTTGCTATCTTACTAAAGATTTCTATAAACCTTCTATAGTATCCAACATGCCCTAGAAAACTTCGAACATTTGTTTGTGTTTGAGGAATAGTCAATTGTTGAATAATTACTTCAATTTTCTTGGGATCAACCTTTATTCCTTAAGAAGAGATATGATGACCTAAGACTATTCCTTGTTCCACCATTATTAAACACTTTTCGTGGCTAAGGGACAGTCGGTTATCCTCACAAACTTGTAAAACCCTATCCAATTTTTGAAGGGCTTCATCATAGGTTGACTCGTAGACTGTGAAATCATCCATATAAACCTCAACACAGTCATTGACAAGTGTTGCAAATATAGCCAAAATGGCCCTTTGAAAAGTTGTCAGAGCGTTGCAAATCCCAAAAGGAAGGACTCGGTATGCAAATGTGCCCCATGGACAAGTAAAAATTGTCTTATCTTGGTCTTCTAGTGCCACCTAAATTTGATTGTAACCACTAAATCCATCTAAAAAGGAGAAATATTTCCTTCCAACCAAGTTGTCCAAAACCTGGTCAACAAATGGTAAGGGAAAATAATCTCTAAAAGTGGCTTTATTGATTTCTCTATAATCCACACAAATTCTCCATTTCCCATTTTTCTTTGGTACAACAACCATAGGTGAAACCCACTTACTATTAGAGATAGGATAAATAAATCTTGCATGGAGGAGTTTCTCAATTTCAATTTTAACAAGATCCTTTAATACAGGATTGAGTCTCCTCTGTGGCTAATGTGTAGTCTTATATTATGATCTATATAAATGTCATGTGTACAAACACTCAAGTGAATTCCCCTCATGTTTTTATAGTCCCAAGAAAAATATTTAGACCTTTTTACCAACACATTAAATAATTTATCCTCTTGTATTTATTTCAACCAACTATTAACATTCAAAGTTTTTCTTGATAGAAGCATATTTTTTTTTGTTCCTGGATAGATTGAGGTGACATTATGTATTGGTCATAACAAAGCATTAAGAGGACAACTATGAGGTATAAGTTGACGAAATATTGTAACATCCTCAAAGAAATGGCTCAAAATCTAGGAATCATATTAGCCAAAGGACAAGGCATTCCCATGGTAAAGTAATTTTGTTCCATCCCACTTATATCAATTGGTTGTCCAAAAAAATTTGGTACATCCACCATTTCCTCTTCACTCGATTCTATAGCATGGTGTGCTACATCATTGAGTAGCTCATCCCCTAACTCCTCTCCATGTTGTTTAATCACTACCATGGCCAAGGAGGCCAAACTGTCCTGACCATTAAATTCTTCAGGTTCATCAACCCAAACTTTATTATTTTCAATGGGTTTAGCAAGAGGATATAAGAATAAATGTTTACTATCTGGACCATGCGAAATGGTCATTCCTCCTTCTCTACAATTAATTTTAGCCATGACAATAGCCAACCATGGTCTTCCAAGAATTATTGGATAGCTATCTTTGGGCGTTAGCGATTGTATTATCTGTAAATCAACTGGATATTCCCATCCATCAACTTTGACAAGAACATTTTTTATAACACCCTTTGGAATGGCTATAGCCTAGTTTTCCATCTATAAGATTGTAGTTGTGGAACATAAATCGGTAAGACTTAATTTTTCCATCACATCCACAGTCATTATGTTAATATCTTATCTTAAGTCCACTAATGCATTAGGTATTGCTACCTCATTAATTGTAACGGTTATCAGTGGACTCCCAGGATCATCATTTTTTGGAGCAACAGTCTTTCCATACAAAAATTTAGCTAAATAGCCATCGATGTGCATAGTATTTATTTTATTCGGTTTCCTTCCCGAGGTTTTAATACACAGTTGTTTGATCAACTAATTCAACTTAGGAATTTCCTTTATTGCTTGCAACAAAGGGACCTCTATTTGCAATTGTTTGATTTCCTGAATCAATGCAGTTTCGGAGGTCAAAGTCATTTCTGGAGTATCTTTCAGAATTATTGGTTTCAGACGCTCCGAAAATGGTACTTGAGTTTTCTCTTTTGGAAGGGTATCCTTAATAGATTTAGTCTAAGACTAGCCTTCCTCCTCCCAAGGTAATTCAGCAACTCCTACTGTTGAAGGAGGTCTAGTATTATTTACAGGCCCGGTATAGTTGGATAGAGTATCCTTCTCAAGATTTTGAGAAATAGGGTCATCCACAACTTCTTCAATTGTGGGAAATTGAAGTGTTCTACCTGAACGTAACTAAACATTTCCACAATGAATTGCATTAAGTCTTGTGATATTATCTTGTTCAGTTGTATATACCAGAGTACTCTGTCAATTGTTCTTAGGATTGGGAATTGGTTGTGTTGGAAGTTGAGGTTGATTTATCTACTCATTTTGAGGAGAATTCTAAGGTGGTGGTAACAAATTCTACTATTAGTTCCTCCTAGGACCAGTATAAAACTGATTATGTCCTTGGTTCCATTGGGGAGCAGTATGTTGGGGGTACCATTGTTGTTGTGACTGATTTGGCCATTGTTGAGTTCCCCATGATTGATTTTCCCATTCAGGAGTTCCCCAATAAGGAGTCCCCCAACTAGGTTGTGGAGGTAAGGGTTGATTACAAGATGGATTCCATTGATTACCAACCCAATTTTTTTGTGGTCTCCATGCAGGATTAGAATTCTGCCCATATGAAAAATTATCTCCTTGACGTTGGTTTAGCATGTTTATTTCTTCTTTAACCTGAGCAATTTTTTTCTTAGTATTCTTAAGATTAGTAAGATCACACTAATTGGTAGGATGATTTTGCTCACAAAGTTGATAAAAATTGACCTTATCTAAAGGACACTCACATACAAGGTGTTTATTTTGACACCTAGGACAATAGATTGACAAATTCTTAGAGTTGTGTGTCTTTGCTTGTATACCATCCAACATAGTGTTCAATTGAACAAGTATGCATGTTTTGAGATTTTCTATTTCTTCTCGAAGCTTGCCTATTTCGTTAGTCCCTCTGAAAAGATTAGTCTTATGGATTCCTTCATGAGTATGTGAGAAATTCCAACATAAATCACATATGTCCTCAAGGGCTAATTGAGACATGTCACCTTTTCCCATCAAATCAAGACTTCTTCTTGCATCATCATCGAGTCCTTTAAGAAATATAGTCTTGAGAATATCAATACTAATAGCCATTTCTCTGCAATGTGTAGACAATAAAAGAAACCTATCAAGATAGTCCTCTAGGCTCTCATCCTCATTTTACCTAAGTTTAAACAACTCTTCCTTATGATCACTTACCCTACAGTAACTCTGATATTTATGCAAGAAAACCCTCTCCATTTCCTCCCAAGATGTTATACTTCCAGTTGGGAGTCCCATAAACCAACGCATGGCCGAATCCTTCAAAGTAGAAGGAAACAGCTTCAATTTTTTATTATCATTTTTATAATCGTAGGTCTGAAAAAGGACCTTGAATTCAAAAATAAATTGATTTGGGTCTTTCGAGGACAAGCCACGGAAGGTTGGAGAGATTTTTTTCATCATGGTATCATCATCTGCATCTAGATTAATAGGATAAGTGAACGTCTAAGGTGGTGGAAGATCATTATTATGATTGGAATCATTCTGGTTAGCTTCAGCCCTACGGTCTCCCATGATGTTCAGAGGAATACATTCCTCAAGAACAATTTCCTCAACAACTGGTTGTTCGACTGTATGATCTTTTGAAAAATAGTGGAAAGCCTTAGGTGGGTTTGGCTCAAGTTGGTCTTCAATGGAGTGGTCGCCTGAGCCTTGGGCCTCCCTATGTATGATTGGAACATATTTTGGGGGGGTCTTTGGCATAAATCGTTTGTGAGGGCCTCTTTTCCTGACCATGCAAAAAAGGAAGCCAAAGATAATATTTTTATTTTTTTGGCCTAAAAGAGGTATTTGAGGCGTCTTCTATTAACACTCAAGCAATAAAGCTAAAGGGTCCCCAACAATGGCGCCAAAAACTGATAGGTTGTCGTTAGATCCCATTACTTTAGAAGATTAAATTCAATATGTCAACCGAGTAGTGTTCAAGGAAATTTTCAATAGAAGAATTTTGGACTATCTCCCCTAGACTTTCTAACTTCTTGTAGCAACTAATATTAATTCTAACCTAAGGTCGTCTAACTAAGAAACTATAAAACAATTTATCCTAAAGAAAGCAGGAAATATTTAAAATAAAAAGAATAGAAAAACTAATTTAGAAAGCATGACAACTAAATTAATGAGTACAGGAAAAACTAAAATAAAGAAATGGTAAAGTACATAAGCATAAAAACTTATAAACAATTCACTAAACATCCTCCCTATCCAACAAATATTCTAACAGTTAACAATGAAAAACTACGGAAGTGGAAGACAAGAAGTACTTCGAAACTTAGATTTCACAAAAACAAACTCAATAATTCCCTACAGAATAAAAATGTAATAAAAATAACATAAAAGAAAACACTTATCTACTTAAGTTATCTCCTCTCAAGTGGCCAGCTCGTGGGTTATCACATTTATTCTTAGCTCACATCCACAATTAATTCAGAAAAGCTTTCATCAACCATAATTATTATCCATAACTCATAACTCAAAAATTTTATATGATAATCTCTTTATTCATAAGCTCAGAAAATATATTGACAGCATAACATTACTTTTGTCACTGTATATTATGCTTCTAGAGATTACATCTTTTATAGAAAAACTCTAACTAAATCCTATATTTTAGATGGTATAGATAACCATTGAAAAAGTTTATAACAAATTTACGAATAACTTGTATGTCTTTAAAACCCATTACAACATTATTAAAGAGGCTCAAGTCTAGCCATGAAGTTTTTGACTTAAAGCATAATAGAAATTAAGACTTAAAGAGTAACTATATATTTGGTCCATCACCCTAAAGTTATGGATCATGTTTCCAATGCACACCTTCAACCTATTCTGGAGCACGTGCTGGCTAAATGCTTCTAATCTACAACTCGATGACCGATTATTATCCTACAAAACACTTAAAGTAACCCATTAAATGTGTATTGGAAAAATACTTCAATAAATCAAAAGAAATAAAGTTTGTACAATTTCTCTTTAAAATTTAAGCAATTATTTCTCCTAAAATTTAATTAATTGGTAGAGGATATGGATTTTGCATATATGAAATAGGTCTTTATGGTATTATTATGATGAGGTTATTTTTATCTCATCAAAATCCAAGAGACTTCAATGAGAAATAGACCCTCCATCCTTTTTGCAAATGCATCGCCAAAGAAAGGATTCAGAGGTCTCTGTGAGCGAAAAGTGAGGTTTGCCTCCATGGTTTTGAATCCCATCGCCTTCACCACCTACTTCTACAGCTTCTTAAAGTTTCATCTTCAAAATTTGGGGAAATCATCATTACTTCACCTTATAACCAACTCACTACCTTCAAATCACATTAATGGTGTCGTGTACTCCCCAGTTGTCACTCATCTTCTCACACTAATTTTGTTCTTTTCAAGCTCCCACTCTTTGTCCATCACCTTTCACATTTAATGCATCGTACTCCCATTCTAATCAAAATCCGCCAACCTTACACCCCTAAAATCTTCAATTTTGACTACTCCCACCTCACCAAAAGATAGTGCCCACTTAGATAATATATCCGCTTCCACATTACCACCTCTCCAAATATGACTAAATTTAAAGCTTTCTAGGGATGATAAATCCTCCCTAATATTATCCACCATATTTTGTAGGTGCCAAGCATGTATTATTCTAGTCATCACCGCTTGAACTATAACCATCGAATCCCCTTCCAGATGTATCTTTGTGGCACCCAAATTTTTACCACATTTCACTGCTAATAAAGCTACTAAGGCTTATGCCATGTTTTTCGTACCATTATGTAACTTCTTTGCTCCTAAAGCTACCACATCCCCATTCCAGTCTCGAATTATAAATCCAGCCCTAGAAGGCCCTGGATTTCCCTTCGAAGCCCCGTCAAAATTTATCTTCCACTATCCTTCAAATGGTTTCTCCCATTGGACCTCCTTGGAAACCATCCATGTTGGATTTACCCAACCCAGCCCCTTAGTGGGCCGCAAACAAATACCTGGCCAACATTCCTGAATTTTCTTGTCTTCTAAAGTGAAAGGATTTTTTGGGTTGAAATGGAGTGAGGCTATTGCTCCAACTACCTCCTCTATGGCATGGTTTACTCTCTATTTCAACCTATCCAAATTCTTAGCTCCATCTAAAAAAATTCTTCTATTTCTTTTCTTCCACAGCTCCCAAACAACTAGGGACGGAGTAACCATCCCAATACATGAGAGAACTGACTTTCTTCTGGTATAGGCCAGCTTTCAAAAACATTCTTCAAGTTTTTTGGGGTAGGAATTTGCCACCCCAAAGAGCTCTTTAACATCTCCCAACATTTTGCTGCCATATTACATTGTAAGAGTAGATGATCACTGGATTCCTTTTCTTTTGAGCACATTACACATTTGCACGGGCCAATGAAACCTAACTGTTTCCTCTATTCCCTTGTCAGAATGTGACCTCTAATTACAATCCATGAAAATGCACCTTCCTTAGGGAGGCATTCTTTCCCCCAACACAACTTGGTCAGCCAGTTTCCAATATTAGCTTCTAAGTCTAGAAACTGGTAACCCAACTTCACTAAGTATTTTCCATCACTAGCCCCCCACCATACCACTTTATCTTCTTTGATTTTTCTCTTAAACTTTCTAATCTGAAAACCTCTTGTATAATAATTTTCTACTGATCTACAATATCCACCTCTTGGAGTGATTTCCATCCCCATTCACCCCCAGCCTCATCCTCCTTAAACTCCAAGTAGTCACTAACCTTTTCCCCCCAATGACGAGTGAAACAAATCCTTAACTCCTATAACTCCTTATCTTTCAACGTTGGAAGACCCTTACATGAGTCCTCCCAAAAAAAATATTTTTCCCCATTCCCTAGCTGCCATGTGATATGTTCAATAATTACCTTTCAGCAAGAAATTACAAAATTCCAAATCGTTGAACCAGAGGGGGGGTTCTACATCATGAAAATTATAGTGTTTTTCATTGTGTCCAGATACTTTGCATTTAAGATCCTTACCCATAGCTGAGATGGCTGTGAATAGATGTTCCAAACCAACTTTGCACCCAAAGCCGCATTCATGAGATTCCAGTCTCTTAGCCCCACACCACCTTTTCCTTTCACCTTGCAAATTTTTTACCATGCTAAGAAGGGGATTTTGTTATGATCTAAAGCCTCGTTCCAAAAGTATTTCCTCATTCTATGTCTATCACTTTGATATTTTTTTTGGGAATTTTGAGGCACATCATAGAAAAATAGGAATGGCTGAAATAATAGATTTAAGCATTAGAATTCGACCAGCCGAGGTCAGACATTGACTTTTCCAACCTTCCATACGATTTAAACAACAATCAAAAAGATCCTTCCATATCATTGTCTTACTAGCTACTCCAAAGAAAGGGATACCTAGATATCTTCTCGAGAGAGAACCCATCTTCATGCCAAGAATGTTACATATTTCTCTTTGTTTCTGACAATAGGTGTTAAAGAAGAAAATCTCAAATTTTCTCCAATTTATGCATTGACCCGACACCTTACTATATTTATCAAGATTGTTCTACATCATTCTTGCTTCTCTAAAGGAGGCATCACCCATGAGGAGTTTTTCATCTACAAACTGTAAATGAGAAACAGGGGCTAAGCTTTCCACAACTAGAATACCCTTCCAAACCCCTTCCTCTCTCTTTTTTGAAATTAATCTCCCCAAAGCCTCATCCATTATGATGAATAAAAAAGGAGAAATGGGGTCACCCTGCTGAAGTCCTTTGTCAGAGGTGAAAAAACCTTGTGGACTACCATTTAAAAGAATCAAAAAATGGGGAGTGGTCACGCAGCTCTCCACCCATTTTATCCATAACTCACTAAATCCAAAAATTTTAAGGACCTTTAAAAGAAAGCTCCTATTCACTTCATCATAAGATTTCTTGATATCTAATTTCACTAAAAAAAATTCTAATCAAGCTAATCGAATTGAATGAATAACTTCATGAGCTATGATTATACCTTCAAAAATAGACCAGTTAGGGAAAAACCACTCTTCTCTGTAGAAATCACCGAGTCAAGAACACATTTTAACCTATTTTCCATTACCTTAGAGATTACTTTATACATTGTGTTACAAAGTGCAATAGGTCTGAAATCATAGAAAGATACTATTTCTTCTTTCTTTAGGACCAATGTTATTGTTAAAATATTTCAATACAAAACCTTCCAATCTTGACTCCTCAACCACCTCCCATAACTCTTTAGCTAATAAATTCCACATTCATTGAAAGAAAAGAGTTGGAAACCCATCTGGCCTAGGGGCCTTATCACCACCCAGACTAAATAGAGCAGATTTGACTTCTTCTAAAGTGACTGCCCTTCTAAGATCAGAATTTTGGAGATAAGAAAGACATCTAGGGATTACATGTCCATAATTTCATTTTCCTAGGCTAAATCTACTTGACTGGTGTTAAAAGCTTTAGTGAAGAAGCATACTACTTCTTGAAAAATATCTTCTTTTTTAGTGAGCAAGACTCCATTTTTGTCCTGAATTGAATAAATTTTATTAAAAGATCTCCTTACCTTTATTGCATTATGAAAAAACTTTGTATTACGATCACCCTCTTTAAACCAGGTCTCTCTTGATTTTTGTCTCCAAATAATTTCTTCACGAGCCAAAACCTCTGCATATTGCTTATTCAAACATTTCTCCTCTTTAAAATCATCCTCACTCAATCCATATTTTATTACCTTCGAATGTAGTTGAATCCCTAGCTCTTGTTCTAAAACAAATTTTTCTTGTAAAAATGTTCTTGAAAACCTATCTATTTCATTTCTTCAGTTGTTCCTTTATAAATTTTAGTCTTTTAAAAAAGATAAAAGCTTTGTTACCTCTCCTTGAAGGTTCCTTTACCCACCAATCAACCACCAATTCCACAAAACCTTCCTCTCTGAGCCACATTTTTTCAAACTTGAAAGGACAACATTTTGGAGCTTCCTCCTCTTGAATTCGCACAACAATTAGGTAGTGATCAGATCCTGTAATTGGGAGAATCTCGACCTGAAAAGACCATTGGAAATTTTCCCAATTCCCCGCTAGAAATAATCTATCAAGTTTCTCTACTATGTTTAGAAAACTAGATTGCCTATTTTTCCATGTATAATCCCCACTTCTAAATTGAATCTCAAAAAGACCATTATTAGTAACAAAGTCACTAAAATCCCGTTGCTTGTGATTTAACCATCCTAAGCCCCCTTTCTTGTCTAGCAGCCTTAGGATTGCATTGAAATCTCCACCCAAGAGGAATAAACTATCCTTACTACCTGCAATAACTTCTGAAA
Source organism: Sequoia sempervirens (assembly GCA_007258455.2). Classification (NCBI taxonomy): domain Eukaryota; kingdom Viridiplantae; phylum Streptophyta; class Pinopsida; order Cupressales; family Cupressaceae; genus Sequoia; species Sequoia sempervirens. Next base: position 779,370,969 of record VDFB02193867.1, on the reverse strand, counting down.
ACTCTCCCCAAACTCTCCTCGGATCTAGCATATTATTTGGACCATAAACATTCAATAGAAAGAAACTATAGAAAAGCTACTTAGAGGTTATTTGTACCCATTGCCAATATTTTCTGATCTGAGCATCTAAATTTTCATAATAGCTTCATTGTAGAGAAGCCCTAGACCACCTGACGCTCCTATAGTTTCCACTAGAAAACATTTCCATGTACTGAATCTCTTTCCAAAAGCTTCAACCTCAACCCCACTTGTTTTTAACTCTTGCAACAATACTAAATCGGGTCTTGTTTGATCAAGACATCTCTTGATCGAATGAATTTTGTCAGGGGCATTGTAGCCCAACATTCCACAAAAGGACCCTCATTGCTCCCGAGAAAAGGCATAGCCTTTTCTTGATCTCAACTTTTTTTGGCCTGCTGCACTTCCAGCAATCTCCAACTTAACCCTAATGGGTTTAGGACCTCTTTTCTTTTTCTCACCCACTTTCAGTTTACTTTGTTTCACCGAGGTCTGTTCCAAATTTTGTTTTTCTATAATCCATGTTTTAGAATTTAGTCCCAAGTCATCTCTAGCCCCCTCCTCCTCCTCTGCTAGGGAGTTCATATCCAGTTCTTCATAAAGACTTTCCACACCTCCTTCATCCTCAAAGGAGCTCTCTAAATTTTTGATAGGTGAGATCTCTATATATCCTTAAAGAAAGGTTCCTCAAATTCAAAGCTCACACCAACCCCATTAGCTTCACCTTGCAGGTCAATCTTGGAGACATTAATTTCCCCTAACTCCATAGCTAGGTTCTTCCTTCTCTAATCACTTTGAATATCTTGGGTGGTATTAGGTACCCAGTTTTGTTAGACTTTTAGCAAGACATTCCCCTCTTATGACTAGCTAATTTCTTGACTTGCCTAGAGAAGGAGAAGAAAATAAACCACATTCTGCATCTTCATTCAAATCACTTCTCACCCCAAACTTAGTAACCCTGAGAGCTTCTCTTTTTGACCCTACCTCCTGAGTCCTCAAAGTGATAGTTGATATTGCAACAACTAAGCTTTCCCGCTATTTTGAAGATCCAGAGAGGTTTCCCCTTGTTGGGACATTTACTCCATTTGTAGATGTTTGGTTAACCTTCCCTAACTCATCATTCAGGGGAAACTCTCTAGAAACCTAGGGCTCTGACCCTCCAAATTTTTCCCCTGTTAACAAAATATTTGAACCTCCTGGAGCCAATACATCCTCTCTGTTTACTTTCTTCATAACCTGATCTATTGACAAAGCATTTTCAAAAAGGTCTTCATTCCCTCCAATTGTTATATTTTCCTTGGATGTTTCCTCAGGCCTCAATCTACCCTCTTGACTTTCTTCAACTTGAGAGTTTATCTCCATGTCTAAAAGCGGATCTTTTTTATGTCTGTCACATTCATCATGTCCCCAACAGTCATTTTTGTTCACCATTGCATCCAAAAAACTATTTTCTTCCACCTGAAAGTCATTCTCCTTTAACAATAACATTTTTCGTTAGAGTAGTTTGATTTAAACCCTTACCTTTCTTTAACAGATTACATTCCCCTATTGTGTGCCCTACCCCTTTACACCCAATGCGCATATCTATTGATTCTTCTACTTCAATCCCTTGCTTCCATCTTCCTTCATTTGATACTAATTTTACCATTGTTGGAAGGGGATGTATTGCCTGCCATAAAATGCATATACCGGCATACATGCTATAGTCTTTATTGGCTATAGCTTCATCTACTTTAACAAAGGTGCCTAGCTTGTTACCAATCTATTTTAGGGTTTCGATGTCCCAATACTCATAGAGTAAGTTATAAAGTCGAATCCAAATGGGTACTTCTGATATGGGCTCAATCTTAGGGTTGAAATTTGGAGACCATTCTATTAGATAGAACCCTTTTCCCCCCATTAAGAACGACCCACTATTTAGAATCCACATTTTATCTCTAGGTGTCGAACAGATAACCAGATAAAACCCATTCGCAAGAGTTTTCAAAATAGTAGCTTCCCCCCAGTGCTCATTACACCAGTTTCACACCCTACTGAAAGCAAGCCAAGGACCACTCCATTTCATGAAAAATGATTCCTCTTTCAATTGGTTCACCAACTCATTCCAAACTTTTCTATCTACCAATAAAGAAACTATTGTGGTATGTTCTATGTTAGGATTTACCTGCTCCGCCAAAATCTCTTGGTGCTTTGGCCTCCAAAATTTATTTTCCACCCTTTTGAAGTCGACTGGCTCCGTCAGACGCATATTGGTGTAGCCCCACTTAGTTCTAACATTAACTTGTTGCAACATTCCTCCATTTTGGATAATAAGAGAACCAAAACCACCTGTTGTCGGAGCCTTCCATGATTGTTGTGGAGCACACCACGGCGGGTTCAGTGATCGACCCCTCTGCCTTTGGTTGTAGGGCCATCTGGTTTGAGATCTTCCAAAACCATGAGCCTCCTGCACCCTGTGATCGCAACGGTCACTCCTTCGCTCCGCCATTTTTCAACTTATTTAATCACATGCCTATTATGCATTTTGTTATTTCCTTTATTTCTTGATTAGAATATAATTTATTCTATCATATCAAGTTTTATCTCATTGTGCTTTCTTTTAGCATTATTGTTCTCATGCAATTATTCTTGCATGATGTTTGGAATTCAAAATTAAATATTTAATAAATAGATACTTGCATTTAATTTTTGAGTTCTATTGATTAAAACATGATTAAATAAGTTTTTAAAATTTAATTACATAAATTATTTTGAATTCCAATTTTTATCTCACATTATTAGACTTATTAAAAAAACATTAGTTAAATTATTAAATTAAACATTAAGTTGAATTTTTAGATTAACTATTTAATTAAATTTAAAAATTAAGCTAAATTTAATATCTTATAGTATTTTGAAAGTGAAATAATAATATAAATAAAATATATATATTACCTTTTTTATTCAATTAAAAATGTGAATGTTTATTTTACTTATAACAATTATTTAAAAAAAATTGTTGAGAAATTTAATTATCCATGCATCTATACGTGTAGCATGTTAAATATCTAAATTATAAAAAAAATTAAAAACATAAACCAGATCCTTATAAACTCACATCAATCTCAGTACAGAGCACGGAATCCCATTTGAAATGCCTAGCCTGAACATTGTTGGTTAAGATTGTTAGTACTTGATAGAGGGGTGATCTAACATATAACATAAATTTGAGGAATTTTAACTCAAAAGATTGGTTTTGGATTAGTAATAACGATTAAATAATCAGTGGCAATTTTATATTTTATTAATGAGCAAATGTAATAAATATTTATCTACTGGTTAAGAATAACCAGCTTTTGAGGAAACTAATGTCTTGTAATCCATCTACTATTCGCCATTGTTAAACATGCGTATTATTTACAACACAATTTAATAAGACTTAAGAATTAGTATGTTCTTCCGGGGCTATATATATCAATAGTTATAGTTGCCAGAGGTTTTGGCGAAGAGTTTGACAATCTTATTCGTTTCCCTGTAGTACTGGATTCCTGAACATTTGCTACTGGATAAGTGTCAATGCTATCTGTCTGTACTTCCATATCAATTCTTAGTGGCTCATTTGAGTTCTTACTTTCCTTTCTGGCATCATCATTTCCAAACTGAGGAACATGGTATAGATCATGATTGAGATGATGAGCTTCATATTCATATTGATTTTTCTCTTCTTCTCCCTCCTCCCTTTTAGGACGCTTCCTTGGATAAACATGACCAGAGACTGTTTTATCTTGGTTTAATACTGGCATTGCCTTCTGATCAGATGAGGAAATACTGTCAGTTAATATTCCCATGTCAGAAATATGCAACTTCTCATCTTTTTCTTTACCATTTTCTTCAATGAGTTTGTTTGTTTCATTGGATTGAGCCACAATGTGATCTACTTTGTCATTATCATTGAGTTCTTTGAGTTTCTCTTTTTCACCTTCTTCAGCCACAATGTGATCTATTTTTTCAGTATCATTGTTTTCAGTATCTTGAAATTTATCTTGATTTTGATCACCCTGTTTGGGTATTTTGTTTTGAACTTGGGCAGGTTGTAGCAGATTGATTTCTGTTGCTTTTTCATTACTATTTTCTGTTGCTGTTGACACTATAGAAGAATTGGTATTATGATTATTGTGTGTATTATCAGTTTCTTTATTATCATCAAAGGAATGCTGATTAGAAGACATCAGATCTACTCCTCCGTGAAATGATTGATCAGAGGTCAAAGGATCTCGTTCTGATACCACTAAAGCCAATTTAACCCTTGAAAGGTTAGAATAATCACATGGTTTCTTGTCATGATCTAAATCATCATCTGTTAACTCATAATCAGAGCCTTGATAAGTGTCATCTTCAACTTCATCATCTCCTTTTGCATCATCATCATAAATGTCACCGTCACTAGTACCATCTCTGGTACATTCATGTTCAGTGTCTACAGTTTCATCAATATGATCAATGGAAACAGTTTGATTGGAATAGCTCATAGTCTCATCATCAGAAACATTTACACTAAAACTGCTGGTAGTCATTTTATCATCATCATTATCTTCTGAACTATCATAATCATCATGATTATCTTCTAAACTATCATTATCATCATCATTATCTTCTAAACTATCATCATCATCATCTAATCTATCACCATCATCATCATGATCATCTTCTTCTGAACTATCATCATCATCATCATTGTCTTCTGAACTAGTTAGATTAAGACTTCTCATGGTCTCATCATCATCAAATAAAATTTGATTAGGATTGCTCATGGTGACACCAACATCATTAAGACCACCATCGTCAGTTTCTTTTTCATTAGCATTTGAAACAGTTTGATTATGACTTTTCATGGTCTCATCAACATCAACAATATCTTCATCAGAAATAATTTGACTATAACTACCCATGTCTCTATCAACATGAGCATCATCAAATAGAACATGAACACTCTTTATGTCCCTGTCAACGTTACTACTATCTAAAATGTTCTGACCAGGACTGTTGGGACCACCATGGTTCTCTATGGACTTGATATCGATGTGTTGAATGGTATCGGGCTCTTGGTTCTTCTCTTTTTTAACATTCTTCATGTCTTCATCTGCCATTGTATCACACACATTTGCAGTCATAATATGTTAAATAAAACCTTAAAATCAAGAAAATCAAATGAATTTGGGAAGTTGAAAAAAAATTCCTTTACTTTAAAATTTAGCGCTACCTTTTCTTATGCTTGCCCTAATACAATGTGTGAGTGCATATGCAGACTAAATTTTAGAAGTAAGAAGAGGTAGTGATAAATTCTAGAAATAAAGGGGCATGTCGTACAATATTCTAAACAAGCATAACAACAATTCCCCAGGTTCTATACACCCTTTTGGCCTAAAGTAGGTTTAATTTTATAATATCTTACCATCGTCTTCATCTGTGTTAGATAGCATGCCAGACTGTTTTTTACCTGAAATTTGAATCTGATCACTTTCTGATTCCCAAGTTATATGCTTCCTATCTTTCTCTATTCTGAATCTTTTTCCCCCAACTGCACCACCATGATCATCATCATGAACCATAGCACTCACACGAGCTTTCCCATTCGCACGCAAAACACCCTTCAGTTTACACATAAGAGAGCAATACATAGCATTTTTTCTATCATTGGCCATCTTGTTCAATCTCTTCCTCTTCTTACTCTCCATATTCCACCATGTCTTAATCTTCTTACCCCTCAAAACTCTCTCACACACAACACATCTCTTAATGGGTTTAAAGGTTCTATCACTCCTCAGAAAATAAGAAGGCTCCCCATTTAACACATATGGGTATACCATAGATGAATCGATGCAGTGGGCCTCTGATTCTTTCACAACAGTGGTTTTAGCACACCTATTAACCCTAACAAATTTATGGTCTTTGTGCTCCTCTTCCATGCAGGCAATGCAGAGGGGTCCAGCTTGAGGGCAATAAATGCAAAAATAATTAAGCCTGCAATCCTTTTTGGGAATATCATGTTTTGGACAGTCATCAAAATAAGAATTTGTGCATAGAAATGAGATCAACCATGGACACTGCTTTTCTTTTAGGTCTTCAAGGCTTGAATTATTCTCAGATTTTACATCTTTTTCTAGTTTTACTTCAGCAATGCTTGAATTATTCTCAGATTTCACATCTTTTTCTAGTTTTACTTCAACAATGCTTGAATTATTCTGGTCAGAATGTGTAGGAGCCTTCGAATTTTTTTCTGACTTGAACGGATTCAGTTTGTACAGAAAAGTTGAGATTGAACTCCTCCCATTATGAGCCATTCTTAATGAGGATTATCTCTACCGTGAAAATGTGTGCAATACAATGAAATGATTTGTGGGTACATGAAAGATCAAATGCACTTATATCATTGAGAATTTAAATAATTAAAAGATAAGGCACCCCTTCGTTCAATTTAAATTGGCTATTAGTAGTGGTTTAATCAGATGGGAGGTCATGACGTTTTCTTCTTCTCAGATGAAATTACAAAGCATTTTATTTATGTTATCGTATAGGCATTATCTTGATGAAAACTATCTAAAATATAAAACTAAATACCAGATTAATTTAATTCCATTGGCATTTTTATCATTAAATATATTTTTGTGCTAATTTGAAGATTTCTAAATTTGTAGGCCAGTTTATTTGGAAAGTTCATTACTTAGATTTCAAATTTGAGGTCAATATGAGGTCTATTTTATTAAAGATCATATCAAATAGAATTTTTCTGTTGATTGTTTTTTTTTAAATAGTTAATCTCGTATTTGTGTATTAAATTATATTTTTATAGTGTATAAATGCAAGATCATATTATTGGTTGTTTTTAATGTGATTTGTTCTTGAATAGGATAAAAGCGCATATCTTACATTTTTATTTTGTTTTATGCTACTTTGTACAAATGTTATAAATACTTGTTCATGGTTCTTAATTAACTTAAACTTATCAATCAATTGTCATTCCAATTCTCATGGTCTAAATCGATCACTCTTTATAGCATTCCTTACTTGAGCACTATACTAGGGATGTGGTCAAGTCCCTTAGACTACATTGCACTCTTGATCTCGTCCATCCTTTTTTAAACTAAAATTCTCTCTATTTGAGCCAACCTTTTAGGAAATCTAACCATTACCATGGCAGCCCCTATGACAAAAACCAAGAATTGAATAAGTAATTGTATATATAGGAATCTCCTAGATTATTAGCAACATAAGATGATAGAAGATAATCAATTTAATTGCACAAAATCATCTTATTTTAAGAGCATAAAAGGACATATATAACATCTCAACACTACATACATCATAGGCATATATCATCAATGAATGTGGTGTCTTTGAATTTGTACACTAGCAAAGGGACCCAATAGTTATCAAAGAAGTTGACAATCTTCTTGGTGCACGCAATAAACCTTGCTATTTTTTAGTAAAAGTCCTTACATTCAAAGTAGGTACCAAAGACAAGAACAAACTAGAAAGGGTCACATCAACATATGATAGGTTTATGATAGAAGGACTAGACTACATGGAAAAAAAGTCTCTTGTACTAAACCACGTGCAATAAAAGTACACATACATCAATCTTATCTTATTCAAGAGTTTTGTACACCTAAAATATGACCTTACCCAACCACACCTAATTTTAGCCTATCTTAAGCCATTAATTATTTAATTTATTTATTTATCCATTACCCTTATCCATCACCTTACATTTATTTATTTAAGTCTAGCCTTATCCAAAAATCTTCCAACTAAATCAATTAATTAATTCTTAACTAATTAGTTAATATTAATGCTCATTATCTTTTCCTCCATTATTCAATTCTACTTTATCCATCAATCCTTGTCCATTAATCCTAGCCATTGAATCCATTCACATGCACACAATATAAATTTTTCATCATATGACGAGTGTCCCTTTCACATGTCATCTATTAGAATATTCATAGTTATCTATTTCATCTATTAGAATATCAATCTTATCATCATGATGTTGGTTTGATAAGCAACCGCATTCCTCCATCAACACATCGAAAGAGAAAATCAAGTGGAGCTAGTGTGCACTCTACTTTAGCTCTATCTAAGGAGAAATAAAGGTTTTAGGTAATGGTATTGTGTGTGTATTGCACTATCTTCTATGTTATTTACCTTTAATCATTTTATTATTTTCACAACCTGTAACATTACCATTTATCATTTACTGTTTTAGTCAATTATTATTAATTTGTCCTTCGCACAACCTAGGGTAAGCCCTCTCTACCATCATCATTTATTGTAAATGGAGGTGGAAACACCAAAATGGGGTTTGATTTAGGAAAGCCTCTATACATCACAACCTTTTCCCCTTTTTTCAATTGTGTAGGTCAGATCTAAAAGTTTCATCAACAATAGGTCATAAGAAATACAAAGAAAATTGTAACGCACCATTAGAGTTTTGAAGATCCCAAAAAATCATCCTTTCTAGTCCAGAGCACCCACACCTCTAACCCTCAATTTTAGGCCCAACTTTTATGTCTAGGTTCCTCTTTATCTCCATTTTTTAGATCTATAATTGTTCCATCAATTTTCATTTTTGTTTGTGCAATAAATTGCATTTTCATATCTATGGTTTATGCCAAATAGGCTTATTAAAACACACATCAAATTCCTCCCATTTACAACTCAAAATAACCAAACAAGTTAGTATATTGGCCCTCCCTTGTGGCAGCTAGCCAATCATTAAACCTAAGTTGGTTTGTATTCAAATGCGAAGTCAAAGAAAAAGAGTTAATTCTAGTTAATTTACTACTTAGATCTAGGATCACTTTTTCTACATCACATTTTGGTGAACCCAACATAGCATATGCTTGCAATTTTCTTATTTTATAGCATAAATTTTAAAAAATTGATCAATAACCCAGGTTACTTGAATATCTTGTTAGTGATTTGTGTTTTTTTCACTTACGAAATCAAGCATTTATACTCTAGGTACACTTTAGTATTTTTAATTTAGATCATAATTGTAAAATAGTTCAAATTTAATTATATAATTTCATATCTGATTTTCATTTTTCAAGGCTTAGACCTGAGTTATTTCATTTCTATTTACAAATGTTGCATGTTTTCTTTAGAAAAATAGAGCATTTAGAGCACTTTCCCCTTACAAGTACATAAACTTAAACACATTTTGTCACCTTGTCATTAGTATATATCACTTTTATCATTTAACCTCATACCTTCAGGGAGCACTCATTTGTGCAACTAATTTCATCCTCTACACTTTTGAATGCTTCAAAACTTTCATTCATTCTTGCATGTGCTCCTAATCATCAAATTAGGTCATACTAATTTTTTGAACTCTATCAATTCTCAAACCTAGGGTTTCACATAATTAGACCTTCAATCTATCACACACCTATGCATATCCTAAAATTACAAAGACTTAGTGTCTATTTTTTTCAAAAACCTACATATGGTATTTTTGGCTTCATTTTTTAGTCATTTGTCAAAATTTTAAATAAATTAAATTTTTAAAAACTATACTTTATTCTATACATAGTCAAAGAAATTGATTTTTGCTTAGTTTCCAATAAAATTTTGAGGGACCACGCTCAGTTTTTTTAAAGATGTGTCTACTTAAAAATTAGTAGAAAATTATATATTAATTAAAAAATATCTTAGAAAAATCAAGCATAAACTACATGGTGTTAGCTATTTTCTCACTGAAGCAGTTTTTTAAATACTAAAAAAAGGTTAACATTTGAAGGGTAACACACTAGATTCTATGTTATGTTTTTTTTATAGAAATAGGAGCACTTTGTGTGCTCCTCCTTTTTGAACCATTTAATCTCCATTATGTAAAAAAATTGTAGTTTAGAAAGTAGATTCAAAGCATTATGACTCTTGTTCTGTTGTGTCTTCAAATTTTGAGAATATCTTCAATTTCTCATCCAAGATGATTCTTTTTTTATTTTAGAAAAAAGTGGCCTCTTAAGACCCCTTTTTAGTTCCCCATTTCAAAAACCCCTTTTTTGTCCCCCATTTCCATGCACTTATCCTTTTGGTTTATTGCTCTAATTTCTTAGGATTGAGATTGCATAATCCTCTTCTAGGATTGCACAAGTTCTTAGCTCAAGTATTCTCTTGATCTTATAGTTTGGTTCTATATGAATTATTGTAAGCCTAACTTGACTCCTCCATTTGAATAATTAACTTGTTGGCAACCTCATCTATCTAACCCACACTCAACCCAATATTTTTTGTGTAGTTGACATGGTTTCACACTTCAAGTAGGAGCCCCATGAGCTTCATTGTAAAGCTACTAAATGCATATTGTATTATATACATGACACTCATAGATATGGGATTCACTATACAATGGGTAATGGGTTCAAACTTGATTGAATACATGGATTCTAATATGGATAGTGATATCGATGAGGGTGAAATCACAATATTGTGTCTCACTTTTTGGTCAAGATGGACATTTATATCAACAATTTTAACTAAATCTTTATCTTTTGAGACCTATATAGATAAAGCATTAAGAATTTAAAGATGATGTCAACTAGTGATTTGTGGCAATTTATGTGTAGATTCTAGATATAATTTTTTTTAAATTCTAAAAAAAATCATGAATTTTTCAACATCTCCTTTAATAACTAGTTTTAAATAGAAAACAACATTTTCAAAAAGTAACGCTTGTGTCGTCCAACATAACTTTTTTCTATAAAAGATAAATTCTAATTTTTTAAATATAGATTCTCAACATCAATATCTAGGGCAAAGATATTTTTTCATAATTTTTTGTTACATATCTTTTTAATTAATTTATGAAGTCACTGTAATTATAATTCAGACATATGTGTGTCTCATCCAACATAAATTTTTTCTTTTTGATATGTAAGATTTCTTTTATATTAATTTAAACATAAAAACATACACCTGTCTGCTAAGCAGGAAAATTCACCAACCAATCAAAGCCCAAAAAATACCATACTACCCGCAACTAATACTGAGAATATGATCAGAGCAAAATTTATACAAAAATGGCGTTGCCACTGCCAAAACCAAAAAAAACCAAACTCGAATAACCCCACCAAACCATAACATATTTTTGCCAATATATAGAAACCAAGCAATTCACAGGAACCCTTTGAGATTGGAAAAGGACTCAAAATCCTTCACCCATTCAAAGCCTCTAGCCACCATTAACCCGAGAAACTTCTTTAGGTATTCCACTACCATAGCCACGATCATTTGATGTCGCCCTGCTCAAGTCCAAGAGGAAACGAAAGAATTTAACTGCCTCATCTATATTCCACAGAAGCTCTAATTCAGTTGGATGCTAGATCCCAATGCCAACAATCGCTGCCTTTAGAATCTCCTCCACGCCACCAACCAAATCCTTTCGAAACAGCTGCACCAAAAGCTCCTTTGCCTCCGTCTTAGGCACTCGGCTATCAAGCAAAGAAGCCAAAAACTATGAGGAAATATGTGCATTGTCCCTCCCATACACCTTCCATTCAAGGTGGTCTCTCCCCAAAATCATTTTTACTGCTACGACAATGAGAGGATCAATATTGAGTAGGACTTGCTTCAACCTTTGGTTCGAACTATTGCATGGAATGTTGCCTGCCTCAATGTTTACAGCAGAGAAATTAGGGTGTCTGCTCCAAACCATGCCAGACCCTCCACTAAAATTGCAATTACAAACTTTGAGCACTCAGCCATTTCCATCCTTAGATGACACCAAAAGCCAAGAGAAGGCTACTAAGGTCAACTCTCCACCATTAACTACTCATCAACACCAATAAACTTACTATGCAACACAATCATCACCTTCACTCATTAATAAAGCTTGCGACAACCAAGCAATTCCACCTTCACACAAGCAGGACATAATTTCAATACAAGGAAAGCTATCCTTACACGAGCGATTTTTTCCTGCATCCCCAACCCCATATGTGAGGCTTACCTTAGAAAACTAGCTTTAAACTATTGGACATCATTACAAGTACTCACCATAACTGAGGTGACCAATCACTTACGCCAACTTCCACCTCAACACTAGTTACCCCACGTGGATGCCACCTCTTGGACCAACAAAAACCCTTCGCCAACATGGAGGGCCGCCCACTCACCCAACATAACTTGTTGTGTATATAATGAAATCCTTTTTTATTTGTAAAACAAGGAAATCAATATCTAGGGCAAGGGTATTTTTTGAAAAAAAATTACAATGGTTTACTATTTTTCCACCTCTGCAGAATGAAGAACTTGATGTTCAAAGAAAAATATATGTTCACTAAAAATTGAAAATTAAATACATGATAAAATGAAGACATATCAAAACTATACTTGTCAGAAAGCTCATTTCGAGGGCTACAATCTTACAAAATATCTTGTCAAGTTAAGTTCATCTAAAAGTCAAACTCGAGGTTTGAAACTAAATTTTTTAAGGAAATTTTGATGCAAAATTGTCATGTTTGACCCCTTTGTTTGAAGGACTTGCACTTGAAGGTACATTCATTTGAAGCCTAGAAGGGACCTTCGATTGAAGGTCACTATGTAAAAGCATATTGTTTTAGGCCTTTACCTTCGATCGAAGGTATAGCTTCAATTGAATGTATAAAGTGATATGTACCTTTGCTTGAAGGTCCTTCGAGTGAAGATTTTACATTGCTCGAAGGTGCATTTTAAGAACATCCATCCTCCCCCAAAAATTTCATTGTCTCAAAAGTGTGACACAATATTGCAATTACACCCATGATCATAAATCTACATCAAGCTAAAAAAATTATTTGGTTTGATCGCCATTTGTTGGCAAAGCAAGAAGTGACATGTCATTTCTCTTTCTTCAACTAAGGTTGAGTATCAACTGGTTGTTAAAGTTTCCAATTATTTATCTTAAAAATTTCATCACTAAGCTTGGTATGATTTTCAAAATCCATTCATCATTTTTTGTGATAACCAAAGTGTCATTCAGATCTTTGAGAATATGTAGATATTTTCACCAAAATCTTCATTAAAATAAATTATTCATCACTTGCAAGGTGCAAGAAATCATCCCTTCAAGGAGGATCACCTAAACCTTATCACATCTTTTAGGGGGATTTTTTTAACAGCTTTGAAAGGAGAATTTATCTACATTTATACAAGGCTACCTAATATGGCTACACGTTTGTTGAGACCCTTCTTTGTCTACCCTACCTCAGTTTCTCTTATGGAGGGGTGTTGGAACACTATTTATTTCTACATTTTAGTTTATTACCATATTTCCTCACTTAATTGTGTCAACTAGCTATGTACACATGCCTTATGCACTTGATTATCACTTAACTAGTTAATGAATCAATCAATTACATGTCCATGACCTATGCACTTGATTGTCACTTATCTAGTTCTAATTGAGTTAAACTCCTGCCACTAGTTCACTCCACCTATCTGGCATAAATAACTGTAGTTAATTCAATCTATTATGGGTGTTGAGCCTCAATTAGTTACTACAATTTATGCATTGCCTCAAGATCTATATAAGCACATGCACTATTATGCATTTTGTTATTTATTGATTAGGATGTAGTTTATTCTATCATATTGAATTTTATGTCATTGTGCTATCCTTTAGCATTATTATTCTTACATGATGTGTGGAATTCAAATTTGAACATTTAATAAATAGATGTATGCATTTAATTTTTTGAGTTCTATTGATTAAATTTTTGAGTTCTATTGAGTAAAAAATGACTAAATAATTTTTTGATATTCAATTACATAAATTATTTGAATTCCAATTTTTATATCACATTATTAGACCTATTATTAAAAAATATTAAAAAGCCACTGAACATAAATATGAATTAACCAAGTAGAGAAAATGAATTTGCATAGAAACTGACTTATTTGTATTAACAAATAACAAGTATAAATAGTAGAGGTTGTATACCCAACTCTCCACGAAATAGGGATAGGTGGCCATATTCAAAGCAAGAGAATAGCATAACTACCCTAGGATTTAGAGGCAATGTGTCAAGTCTAGTGACACCTATTACAAACAACTCACCAAGTTGAAAATGTCAATTGGCGTGTGTTATAAGTCACCTAACTATACTTGAATTAGTGTTTACTCATAGAGTTATACACCAACAAAATATATTTAATTAAATTTAAAAATTAAACTAAATTTAATATTTTTTATCTTGAAAGTAAAATTATATATATATATAATCTTTTTATTCAATTAAAAATGTGAATGGTTATTTTACTAAAATGACTCATAACAATTATTTAAAGAATTTTGTTGAAATTTCGATTGTTCATGCATCTATAACTGTAGCATGTTAAATATCTAAATAAAAATAATAATAATAATCAAAGCATATCTTTATAGACTCGCATCAATCTCACTACAGGGCACGGAATCCCTTTTGAAATGCCTGGCCAGAACATTATTTGGTTAAGATTGTTAGTACTTGATAGAGGGATGATCTAACATATAAATTTGAGAACTTTTACATCAAAAAATTGGTTTTGGATTAGTAATAACGATTTAATAATCAATGACAATTTTATATTTTATTCATGAGCAAATGTAATAAATATTTAGCTACTGGTTAAGAAAAACCAGCATTTGGTGAAACTAATGCCTTATAATCCATCTACTTTTCGCCATTGTTAACCATGCGTATTATTTACAACACAAACTAATATGATTTAAGAATTACTATGTTCTTCCGGGGCTATATATATCAATAGTTATAGTTGCCAGAGGTTTTGGAGAAGATTCTGACAATCTTATTCGTTTCCATGTAGTACTGGATTCCTGAACATTTGCTACTGGATAAGTGTCAATGTTATCTGTCTGTACTTCCATATCAATTCTTAGTCGCTCATTTGAGTTCTTACTTTCCTTTCTAGCATCATTATTTCCAAACTGAGGAACATGGTATAGATCATGATTGAGATGATGAGCTTCGTATTCATATTGCTTCTGCTCTTCTTCTCCCTCCTCCCTCTTAGGACGCTTCCTTTGATAAACATGACCAGAGGGTGTTTTATCATGGTTCGATACTGGTATTGCCTTCTGATCAGATGAGGAAATACTGTCAGTTAATATTCCCATGTCAGAAATATGCAACTTCTCTTCTTTTTCTTTACCATTTTCTTTAATGAGTTTGTTTGTTTCATTGGATTGAGCCACAATGTGATCTACTTTGTCATTATCATTGAGCTCTTTGAGTTTCTTTTTTTCACCTTCTTCGGCCACAATGTGCTCTATTATGGCAGTATCATTGTTTTCATTATCTTGAAATTTATCTTGATTTTGATCACCCTGTTTGGGTATTTTTGTTTGAACTTGGGCAGGTTGTAGCAGGTTGATTTCTGTTGCTTTTTCATTACTATTTTCTGTTGTTGTTGGCACTATAGAAGAATTGATATTATGATTATTGTGTGTATTATCAGTTTCTTTATTATCATCAAAAGAATGCTGATTAGAAGACATCGGATCTACTCCATAAAATGATTGATCAGAGGTCAAAGGATCTCGTTCTGATACCACTAAAGCCAATTTATCCCTTGAAAGATTAGTATAATCACATGGTTTCTTGTCATGATCTAAATCATCATCTGTTAACTCATAATCAGAGCCTTGATAAGTGTCATCTTCAACTTCATCATCTCCTTCTGCATCATCATAATAAATGTCACCGTCACTAGTACCATCTCTGCTACTTTCATGTTCAGTGTTTACAGTTTCATCAATATGATCAATGGAAACAGTTTGATTGGAATAGCTCATAGTCTCATCATCAGAAACATTTTCACTAAGACTGCTGGTAGTCTTTTTATCATCATCATCATCATCATTATCTTCTGAACTATCATCATCTTCTAAACTATCATCATCATCATTATCTTCTAAACTATCATCATTATCTTCTGAACTATCATCTTCATCATTGTCTTCTGAACTAGTTTGATTAAGACTTCTCATGCTCTCATCATCATCAAATAAAATTTGATTAGGATTGCTCATGGTAACACCAACATCATTAACACCACCATCATCATTTTCTTTTTTATTACCATTTGAAACAGTTTGATTATTACTTCTCATGGTCTCATCAACATCAACAATATCTTCATCAGAAATATTTTGACTATAACTACCCATGTCCACATCAAAATGAGCATCATCAAATAGAACATGAGCACTCTTTATGTCCCTGTCAACATTACTACTATCTAAAATGTTCTGATCAGGACTGTTGGGACCATCATGGTTCTCTATAGACTTGATATCGATGTGCTGAATGGTATTGAACTCTTGGTTCTTCTCCTTTTTAACATTCTTCATGTCTTCCTCTGCCATTATATTACACACATTTGGAGTCATAATCTGTTAAATAAAACCTTAAAATCAAGAAAATCAAATGAATTTGGGAAGCTCAAATAATTTCCCTTTCTTTAAAATTTACTGCTACCTTTTCTTATGCTTGTCATCATCAGGGTTTTACCACCTTATGAGAGTAAAACTAGACTCACTTGGAAACAAAGGGATAACCCTTAATACAATGTGTGAGTGCATATGCAGACTAAATTTTGGAAGTAAGAAGAGGTAGTGATAAATTTTAGAAATAAAAGGGCATGTCCTACAATATTCTAAACAAGCAAAACAACAATTCCCCAGGTTCTATACACCCTTTTGGCCTAATGTAGATTTAATTTTATAATATCTTACCATCGTCTCCATCTGTGCTAGATAGCATGCCAGACTGTTTATTCCCTGAAATTTGAATCTTATCACTTTCTGATTCCCAAGTTATATACTTGCTATCTTTCTCTATTCTGAATCTTTTTCCCCAAACTGCACCACCATGATCATCATTATGAACCATAGCACTCAAACGAGCTTTCCCATTAGCACGCAAAACACCCTTCAGTTTACACATAAGAGAGCAATATATAGCATCTTTTCTATCATTGGCCATATTGTTCAATCTCTTCCTCTTCTTACTCTCCGTATTCCACCATGTCTTAATCTTCTTACCCCTCAAAACTCTCTCACACACAACACATCTCTTAATGGGTTTAAAGGGTCTATCACTCCTTAGAAAATAAGAAGGCTCCCCATTTAACAAATATGGGTATACCATAGATGAATCGATGCAGTGGGCCTCTGATTCTTTCACAGCAGTGGTTTTAGCACACCTGTTAACCCTAACAAATTTATGGTCTTTGTGCTCCTCTTCCATGCAGGCAATGCAGAGGGGTCCAGCTTGAGGGCAATAAATGCAAAAGTAGTTAAGCCTGCAATCCTTTTTGGGAATATCATGTTTTGGGCAGTCATCAAAATAAGAATTTGTGCATAGAAATGAGATCAACCATGGACACTGCTTTTGTTTTAGGTCTTCAAGGCTTGAATTATACTCAGATTTTACATCTTTATCTAGTTTTACTTCAACAATGCTTGAATTATTCTCAGATTTCACATCTTTTTCTAGTTTTACTTCAGCAATGCTTGAATTATTCTCAGATTTCACATCTTTTTCTAGTTTTACTTCAACAATGCTTGAATTATTCTGGTCAGACTGTGTAAGAGCCTTCGAATCTTTTTCTGACTTGAACGGATTCAGTTTGTACAGAAAAGCTGAGATTGAACTCCTCCCATTATGAGCCATTCTTATTGAGGATTATCTCTACTGGGAAGATTTGTGCAATACGATGAAATGATCTGTGGGTGCATGAAAGATCAAATGCACTTATATCATTGAGAATTTAAATAATCGAAAGTCCATAAGGCGCCCCTTCGTTCAATTTAAAGTGGCTGTTACTGGTGGTTTAATCAGATGGGAGGTCACGACGTTTTCTTCTTCTAAGATGAAATTATAAAGCATTTTACTTATATTAACATATATGCATTATCTTTATGAAATCTATCTAAAATATAAAACTAAAAACCATTTTTATATAGATTAATTTTTTTTTGGTACGTAAATTGTAAAATGTATTAAAGTTCGAATTCAAATAATACATTTGCCAGATCTACATGCCTTTATAGGCCTGGATTGAGCACAAAACACTCGACCACCATGAAAGAGACCCGCAGAAAGGAAACAAAGTTTCACTCAGACCCGTGCTTGCACACAGATTCAGTCACGCGGGCACCAGAGCAGACCCCACGTTTAAATGCTGACTCCTAAGACTCCCGTCCAAGAGAGGCAAAGCCAATGTTCAGAAAACATTCAGGCTTCTCAAGAGATACTGAATTCGGTGCACTTAAGACCATCCGCGCCATCATTTGCCAGCTTGTCTGCTTCACCATTCGCTTCCCTGAAGGTATGTCTGATATCAAAGCAGGAAAAGCCTTGGAGCACCTCCAGTGCCTCATCCAGCAATGGTTGAAGCTTCCAATTTTGAAGTTTCCCTGTTTTGATTGCGTGCACTAACACCATTGAATCGCCTTCCACTACTATCCCTGGCAAGCTCATCTCCTTGCAGACGTAAAGGCCCCATAACAGACCTTGCATCTCTGCCAACGTGTTTGTGCCTTCTGGCAATGGGATGGAACGAGTTGCCAACGTTTGACCTTGAGAGTCTCTGATGATGCATCCAGCCCCAGAGATACCTAGGTTGCCTCTCGATGCTCTGTCAAAATTCAATTTGAACCAACCTTCTTGGGGCGGCTGCCACCGCATCGGTGCGATTTGATAACTTCTTCTCCTACCTCACTTGTCCTAGCTTGGGAACTTTCAGACCGTGCCATCCTTTCCTCATTTGGGCATCCCATTCTGTGAATTGGATGCCATCACCCGTTCTTAACATTACTCTATTGTTTGCCACTTCAACTATGGCAGCCTCAAGGTGGCTGACAAACGTGGGAAAGCTTCTTGTTTTGTCCATGAAGAGCCTCCTGTTCCTTTCCTTCCACAGCTTCCACACCAAAAGAGACAGGCAAAGCTTCCATAGCACATTGTACAGGGATCCTTTCTTGAGAATTGGCCAATAGGAGAAAATGGACAAGATATTGTTTGGCAATGCACAAAACCAGCCCAGCTTAGTGCAAAGCCACCTCCAGCATGCCTTCGCAAAAGGGCAACATACCAGTAAATGATTTGCATCCTCTTCCGCATTCCTACAGAGCACACACCAGGTTGGGCCTGCATATCCCATTTTTCTAAATTTGTCTGTTGTTAATATTTTGTCTTGCATGGCTACCCAAGCAAAGGTACCTGCCTTTGGGAGGCAGGACTTGCCCCAACAAATCTTTAATGGCAGCGTAGATTTACTCTCCTCTACACAGAGTGATATGTAGACTTCTTTGGACCTGTAATCCCCTGACTTCGAATTGGCCCAGATTAGTTTATCCTCTCCAGGTTTGATCTAAATGCTTCTCTTTTGTAGAATTCCCTGCAATACCTCCCTATCCTCATCTTGTATTTGCACTGTGCCTAGGTCTCTCCATGACCATATCAAATGCCCATCACACCACTGTTCGCACATGTAGTCTCTTACCTTTGAGCCCCATGATTGTTGTAGCGTTACTTTCGATTGCTCCATTATGGTGATGTTGTCAAGGCACGGGAAACCTCCCCAGGAATCCTCCCAGAAGTTCGCACTCCTACCATCCCTGATGTCCCATGATAGATGCTTGAGTATGAGGGGTCTGCAAGCCTTCATGAAGTTCCAAATCCTGGAGCGCTGTGGGAGGTGTTTTGTTAGCAGAATGATATTCGTGTTCTGGCTTTCCAAGTATTTGTGTCTCAAGATCCTTGCCCATTTTGCCTCACCATTGGTGTAGACATTCCAAACCAGCTTTGCTCCCAGAGCTTGGTTTTGTTTTAGGATGTTACGTATTCCAACCCCACCATTGTTTCTTGCTTTGCATACAGCATCCCAAGTGATGAGAGGGTATTTCTATTGTTTTGATGTCCCTTTCTAGAAAAATCTCCTCATGTACCTCGATTGATCATGGAGGCTTTGCTCTTGGAGAGACCAAGAAATGAAAGGAGGTATATAGGCAATGCCAAAATCACTGCTTTGATCATTACGATCCTCCCTGCCCATGACAGCCATTTCCCACCCCATGAAGACATGCGATTGTCCATCTTTTCTACTAGTGGATCCCATAATCTGCAATTACTAATTTCAGTAGCAAGTGGGAGACCAAGGTAGGTGATGGGGAACTGGCCAATCCTGAAGTTAAGCACTCGAGCCACCTTATGTTCTAGCCTTTAAGGAGTGTTAATAAATAAAACTTTCGATTTTTCCTCACTTACCACCTGGCCCAAGGCCTTACCATAGTCATTAGGATGCTTTTGAATGCACAAGCTTCTTCTTCCTTTGGGGTGCCAAGAAGCATAGTGTCATCCGTGAACTATTGGTGCGAGCATGGAGGAATGCCCCTCATGACTTGCAGACCTTAGATCTTGTCATCCATCACAGCCTGACTGAGAGAGCGCCCCAGAGTATCTGCCATTAGGATGTAAAGAAAAGGAGACAGTGGGTCCCCCTGCCTTAATGCCCTTGAGGTCGGAAAGAAACTAGTTGGCTCACCATTGATCAAAACAGAGAAACGTGGGGTGGAGATGAACTTGAAGATCCAATTTCAGACCCAATGCTTATCAAAGCCATAGGCTTCCAAAACCTTGCAAAGAAAGCACCAATCAACTGAGTCGTAGGCTTTCTTAATGTCAAGCTTTATCAGCATGCCAAACCTTCTACTGTATTGAAGGGAATGAATTACTTCTTGAACAATTATGGCACCCTTGTAGATTGACCTACCTAGGACAAAGCCGGTCTACTCCTTAGCGATCAAGGTTGGCATTAGAGGCTTCAATATGTTCGCTATTGTTTTTGTGAGTATCTTGTACAACGTGTTGCACAAAGCTATAGGGTGAAATTCCTCCAAAGAGCTTGGCTTCTCCTTCTTTGGAACAAGCACAAGAAATGTGTTATTTACTTCCTTTAGGATATCTCTTGTAGCCTTGGCTTCTTCCAGCGCTTCAACTATATCTTTTCCTAGGAAACACTAGCACCGCTGAAAGAAAAGTGTCTGATAACCATCCGGACCTGGTGCTTTGTCTAGATGAAGTTGAAAAGTTGCAGCCCTAATTTCCTCCTCTGTGAATGGTTGGAGGAGCACTCTATTCTACTCTCTGCTCACCAGTCTAGGCACATTTTTTAGGAAGGCAGTTTGTTCATGTAGGTATGTTCCTTCTTGGTTATTGAGCAAATTCGAGAAGAAATTGGTAGCCTCTTGAGAGATCACCGTTGCCTCATCTATTTCAAAGCCATCACTTCAATTTAATTTGGATATCCTATTGCATTCTCTCCTTGCTCTAGTGGAATTGTGAAAAAACTTTGTGTTTCTATCTCCTTCCTATAGCCATAGCTCTCTCAACTTTTGGCGCCAAAATATTTCCTCCCTTTTCAACTGTTCTTCTAAACCTCTTAGAAGTTCTCTCTCCCTGGCAAATAAGTCCTCATTCATCCCATTTGCAATGACCTCCTCATTGATCTTTCCCAGTTCACTTTCTATTCGTGCCTTTTCTTGGAATATATCTCCAAAGGTCTCTTTATTCCAACTTTTTAATTTTTGCTTTATCAATTTTAGCTTCCTGACCACACGAAAAAGTTTATTGCCTTCTAGATTCTCACTATGCCACCATGATTCAATCATTGGGATGAAACCAGGTTCTGTGAACCACATTTTCTCAAACCTAAAAGGGCATCTTACCTTGGTTCTATCCCCCAGTATCTCTAGCTTGATTGGGTAATGACCCGAACCCGATTGGGGCACAATGTTACATTCAAATGTGAAAGGAAACTTTCTAAGGTCGCCTCCAAAGAAGAACCTATCAAGCCTCTCTGCTATATTGCTAAATCCTGATCTTCAATTTGTCCATGTGTAGGAGCCTTCATTCATTGGCATTTCCATCAATGCATTTCTCGCGATGAATTCCTCAAAGTCAATCTGTGACTGGGACCTTATGTGCAGCCCCCCTCTTATCACTGTTGTACAGCAAAGCATTGAAGTTGCCTCCCACAATGAATACACTTTTGTGCTCTAACTGCATTAGATCCTCCACCTCCTTCCAAGTCGCTCTCTTTCCTTGCACAAAGGTTGGCCCATACACATTGATCAATATGAATGATAAATTGGCTTTTTAGCTTATGATTCTACAAGCTAACCATGATTTATTTGTAGCCATCTCTTCTACACAGACTACCTGTGGCTTGGCTAAGGTTATTAGGCCACCTGAGGCTCCCTGTGCATCAATAGAGAGCAGTTTCCATGCTTTGTGATATCGAGCTAGTTTTTCCACCTCCATTCTTCCTAATTTAGATTCTTGTATTAACAGCACATATGTATCTATGACAGAAAGGAAACGCCTGAGTAGACATTATTTTTTAGGGGTGTTTAAGCCCCTGACATTCTAGCTATAGATCCTCATTGCCCCCTGGGAAGGGTACTTCCCTTCCCTGATCTTAGTAGCATTGAGGTTTTTTGTTGTCCAAGAGCCTCTCCATCCATGGCTCTCTTCTCCTCCTCTAATTTTCTACCCACTTTCTTTTTGTTCCCACAATCTAGATTACACTTCCCTTCCAGCATTTGCTTCACCCCAAGTTTTCCTTTTGGAGATTCCTGGTCAACTGAAATTTCTTGAGGAAATCCCCCTTCCTATTCCTCTGCCAGCCTAGGTTCCACCTTTTTCTCCTCCAACTCTCTTTCTAGGTCTGCATGTTCTGCCTCCTCTGTTGGCTCAGCCATTGTCCATTTTATGTCCATAAACAGGACTAGTTGCAGGTTGTTTTCTCCCCAGCCCAGCTCGTCTCCTTCCTGAATTTCAATCTGGGAAAGGTGCTCATGAGTGTTCCCTAATTCATTTTCCATTGAGCGCAGGTCATTTCCTACCTCCATGATTGTTTCCCAATCTCTCAGTTGGGATTGTTCTTCTACCACCGCTATCATTCTCCAATCCTCATTAGCTTCCAACCCACTTTTCACTTCTGCATATGCTTGGGAAGGCTCCTCATTTGTGACTTTTTCTATCCTTTCTGGATTTTCCTCTGTCTTTTGATCTTCTGCTGGTGCTTTTGAGGTACTCTCACCATTCTCCATGATTCATTTTCCTTTGGGTTTGGTGTTAATATTTGCCCAGAAGGACTTATTTTCCCAAGCTTTCCTAATCTGGTGTTGTCCTTCCAAAAACTTCCAAATCACTTTTTGATAGAAACGGCCCCCTCTGCATGAATCAGTTCGAGGGTCTCCTCTATAGAGTTCCATGGGGCCAGCTCCACATAGATTTTAATCATACCATTATTTCCCACGTTAAGCGCTACCTCATCAACTTTGATTGTTTTCCCCAGGGCATCGCCTATGCAAATTAGAGACGCTTCGCACCAAAGTTCTGATGGTAGATTTGGTAGGCTGATCCAAACAAGCATTTTGTCTAGGATGTATTCTTGTGGTCTAAAGTTTCATTGCCATTGCATCAAATGAAATCCCATGCCTTCAAACATTAATCCTTTCTTCTCCAGGATTGCTCGCTTGGTTCATTATGAGGCACATTCAAGGATAAAGAAGCCTTCCTGTATGAATTTTATCTCAACTTCACCATTCTAGGCCTCTTCCCACCAAAGTGCCATCTTTTCCTTGGAGTAATTTCCTCCCCACCATTTCCCAAGAATTGTGCATTCCGCCAATTTTGCTCTTCTACCCTCGGTCAAAACTAAGGGTATCATGATGGTTGTGCTTAAGTGAAGTTTGCGAAATTCCTTTTCATCTCCTACAGGAGGTCTTCTTTCCCTCCCCTTGCCCAACTCCCATGGTGGTTGCAGACGATGTTTTCCTAATATGTTAGTTAGGTTTAAAGTTCCCACTTGTTGTTCTAGTCTCCCCGCTCTCCAACTGCCATCAGAATCCACCTTGGGGTTTTGATTTTCCCAAAACCCTCCATTCCTTTTTGAGGTGGTTGTGTTTCTCTTATGTGCCATGCTCTGTTTAGGGTTACCATGCCTTCCCATCTTCCTTGATCCTTCCCTCCTAGCACCATTATTTGGGTTTATCCATGGAGGGGGCTTTCCAAATGCCTTCCTACCTTGAGAGTTTCTAGGTTTCCCTCTTTTCCTTGGCGCGTTCCATCCTTCAACCTTTTTATACTAGGGATGACAGTGATCCTCCCATTTTTTGTTCACTAAAACCCATTGTGGCATGTGGCCTGTTGGATTTTGCAATTTCTCCTCTAAGAATCTCTCCCACCGATGGTCCTCTTCCTCCACTAACTCACTCCACCTCCTGCCTTTCTAGTTCCCTGCTAATTTTTGCACTCCTTCGGTGCCGCTACTTGCCATTTTTACATACAATATTTGTATAGTTTTATATATATGTATATAGAATAATTTTATTCCATTCACATTTTTACCATTAAATATATATTTGTGTGGTAATTTGAAGACTTAAATTTTTAGATCAGAGCTTTTTAAAGATCATATCAAATAGTATGTTTATCAACTATTTTTTTTTTTAAATAGTTAATCTAATATTTGTGTATTAAATCATGTTTTTCTAGTGTATTAATGTGATATCATATGATTAGTTGTTTTTATGTGACATATCCTTGAACGGGATAAAAGTGCACCTTATATTTTTATTTTATTTTATGTTACTTTGTACAAATGTCATAGATACTTGTGCATGGTTCTTAATTTGACTCATTCAACACTATAACCTTAAACTTATCATCCAATTGCCATACCAACTCACATTGGTCTAAATCGATCACTCTTTATAGCATTCCTTTCTTGAGCACTATACTTGGGGTGTGGTCATGTCCCTTGGACTAAATTGCACTCATGATCTAGTTCATCCTTTTTGAAATTAAATTTCTCACTATTTGAGTCAACCTTTTAGGAAATTTAACCATTACCATGGCAGCCCTTATGACAAAAACTAAGAGTTGAATAAGTAATTGTATATATAGGAATCTCCTAGATTATTAGCAAAATAAGATGATAAAAGATAATGACTTCAATTGCACAAAATCATCTTATTTTAAGAGCATTAAAGGACATATTTAACATCTCACCACTATATACATCATAGACAGGTATCATTAATGAATGTGTGGTGTCTTTGAATTTGTACACTTACAAAGGGACCCAATAGTTATCAAAGCAATTGATAATCTTATTGGTGCACACAATAAACCTTGTTATTTTTTAGTAAAACTCCTTACATTCAAAGTAGGTACCAAAGACAAGAACAAACTAAAAAGGGTCACATCAACATATGATAGATCTATAATAGGACTAGACTATATGGAAAAAAGTATCTCTTGTACTAAACCATGTGTGATAAAAGTGTCTAGATCAATCTAATCTTAGTCAAGAGTTTTGCAGACACCTAAAATATGACCTTACCCAACTATGTGCACCTTATTTTAGCCTATCCTAAGCCAATATATTTATTTATTTAATTAATTTATCCATTACTCTTCTCCATCACCTAATATTTATTTAATTAATTCTAGTCTTATCCCAAAATCCTTCAACTAAATCAATTAATTAATTCTTAATTATTTAGTTAATATTAATCATCATTACCTTTTCCTCCATTATTTAATTCCACTTTATCCCTCAATCCTTGTTCATTTAATCCTAGCCATTGAATCCATTCACATGGATCATAATATAAACTTGTCATCATGTGATAAGTGTCCCTTTCATGCGTCTAACTAAGACATTGTCTAGATTCATTGAATCTAGACACTTCTTAAAAGTCAAACTAACTTTTCATTTCATTCATTCTTAATCCTATCCATTCATATAAGGATGTTACCTTAATCCTATTTTTAATCCTATCCATTATCCCTCATGTGACACTTGTCACATGACTAAAAATTTGATCCAAACCCTAACCCTCAATTAATCCTAGCCATCCATCAATCAGTATATCTTGGCCCTTGATTTCTCTCATAGAAATTACATAAATTAGAGGCCTCTCACCCCTTTTGCATAATCTCTTCTCATTCTAGTATTATGTTACTATATTTTCTACTTATTCTATTTTCTATCTACTTATTCTATTTTCTATCTAATCTTCCATCACCATATCTATAGCTATTCGTTTGATCTATCATCGTATCAATCCCACCATCATGATGTTGGTTTGATAAGCAATCACATCCCTCCATCAACACGTCAAAAGAGAAAATCAAGTGGATCTAGGGTACACTCTAATTCAGCTCTATTTGAGGAGAAAGAAGGGTTTTAGGTGATGTTGTTGTGTGTGTATTGCATTATCTTCTATTGTATTTACCTTTAATTGAATTTTATTGTTTTTGAACAAGGTAACATTACCATTTATTATTTATTTTTTCATTCAGTTATTGTTCATTTGGCATCTATACAACTTAGATTAAACCCTCTCTACCATCATCATTTTTTGTGCATGGAGGTGGAAACACCAAAAATGGGGTTTGAATTAGGCAATCCCCTATACATTGTAACCCTTCCCCCTCTTTTCATTTGTGCAAGTCAAATCTAAAATTTTTGAGGTCACAGGAAATAAGGAGTGAATTGTAACACATCATCAAATTTGTGCAGATCCCAAAAAAAAATCCTTTCTATTCTAGGGTGCCCATGCACCTGACCCTCAAATTCAGGCCCAACTTTTATGTCTAGGTTCCTCTATATCTCCTTTTTCCAAATCTATAATTATTATGTCAATTTCCATTTTCATCTATGTGATAAACTATATTTGTATATCTAGGGCTTATGTCAAATAGGCTTATTAAAACACACATCAAATTCCTCCCCTTTACAACTCAAAATAACCAAACCCTAGTAGATTGTCTCTCCCTTGTGGTAGCTATCCAATCATTGAACCCTAGTTGGTTTTTGTTTGAATGTGGAGTCAAAGAAAAGAAGTTAATTCTAGTTAATCTACTAGTTAGATCTCTAGGATTGCTTTTTCTACTTCACATTTTGGTGAACCCGACAATATCCTAAGCTTGTAATTTCCTTATTTTTATAGTATAAATTTTGAAAGTTGACCAATAACCTAGGTTACTTGAATATCTTGTTAGTGATTTGTGTTTTTTTCACTTACAAAATCAAACATCTATACTCTAAGTACTTTGGTATTTTCAGTTTAGATCACAATTGCAAAATAGTTTGAATTTAATTTCATAATTTTATATCTAATTTTCCTTTTTTATGGCTTGGATTTAAGTTATTTGATTTTAATTTGCAAATGTTACATGTTTACTTTAGAAAAATAGAGCATTTAGAGCATTATTCCCTTATAAATACATAAACTTAAACACATTTTACCGCCTTTTCATTAGCATATCAGTTTTATCATAACCTCATACCTTTTGTGGGCACTCATTTGTGTAACTAATTTCATCCATCAACTCCTTTGAATTCTTAAAAACCCTCATTCATGCTTTCATGTGCCCCTACTCATTAAATTAGGGCATACTAATTTTTTGAACTCTATCAGTTCTCAAACCTAGGGTTTCACAAAATTAGACCTTTAGTATATCATACACCTATGCATATTTTAAATTTATAGAAACCTTGATTTGGAGTCTAGGGCACCACACCCCTGACTAGTCAATTTGGCATCAATTTATGTCTGAAATCTTGCTCTATGATCTATGTTTAGATCCAGTTCCTATTTTCGGAAGTCAGTCCTAAAACTTCCAAATCCTAATGTGCACTATCAATTTGGGCCTCATCCATCTAATTCATTTAATTTTTAAAAAAATATTATTTTTCTCATCAAACGTGATCAAACCTTAGCTAACCTACTTGGTTCTCCCTTGGGGACAACAACTGAATAGTGTTTTGTGCCTAGATTTTGTATCTTCTCAAGATGTTTCTCTTTACCCTGAGTCTCAAGAGATGTCCTAAACCAAAGCTTATCTTTTATCCTCCTCATATTCCTAAGCGATAAACTATGCCTTCTTTCAATATTGTACCTCCTTCAAACAATTCTAAACCTCATATTTTCCTAGGTGTGGTATTGTATGCTTATGTACAAGCCAACATCAATTCTAAATTTTGTACTATAGATAGAAAGCTAGTTACATGTGCCAATGGTAACTCTACCAAAACCTTAGTCTTGGGAGTTTTTGTATCTCCAAAAATAATTTGTTAAAAATATCTTAGGTCTGCATGACCTAGATGTGTATCAATAAAAGCTTATACTAAAGAAGCAATCTTGGATGCCTTGATGACACCTTGAAATTTGTACCTCGTGGTTCCTAATAGCTTATTAGTCTTATCAACCATTTAATTGTACCTAAAAAGTCACAAAGATCAATAATGAGCACATACAAACCATTAAAGTCCATCAAATTTAATAGATTCCATGCATTCTAAAGTATTGCAACTTTTTTAGATTCTAGGACTTAAGGACTTGTAATTAAGTCCAAAAAATATGTATGGAAAACATGTCACCCTAACAAGGAACAATTACAATATTATATACATGGAAAGTAAAAAAATAAAATGGAAGTGGAACCTTGGAACTAAAGGAAAAAGGTGCACAAAATTCCCAAAATTTTGAAAGAATAAGGATATTTGTTAAGTGTGGGGATTGGACTATTAAAGGTAAGTGGAATCTAAGGACATAGGTGAAAATGTGGTTGGGATCTCTAAAAAAATAAAGTTACACATAAAAAGGCTTGGCTTTGGTTTGAACATGGGGATAAAGAAAATGGAAGGACTTGGGAAGTTAGGATAAATGTTTTAAGTGTCTAAACACCTCTAAGCTCTAGATTTTCTAAAACACTTTATACTATTTAGTATTTGGGGGTATAAGAAGACTTAAGGATCTAGAACCTAAAGTTTGATGTTCCTAGAAATGTTTGAACTCTAACTTTATAAAGGAATTTTCATTCTTCAAGAGATTAAAAAAATTAGGAGGATAAGTGCTAAGGATTTCCCTAGCCTACATTTCTAACCAAATGAGGTTGTTGGTTTGCAAGGACAAGAAGGACATGTGAGGATCATAGACCATTCAAATGGTCTAAAACTAGAGTGAAACCCCCTAAACACAAAAATGTATTGTGTCTAACTCCATTTATATCTAGTAAATTGATGCATAAGGGTTATGAATTCGAGACAACGAACCAATATATCCTTTATCAAGCAACTTATGCACTTAAGTGTGTTACATTTAATTATGTCAAACTAGGGGTCTTCTCGGATGGTACCCACACTATATGTGTAGTTGAGGATTTTTGAGTTGTCATAGAGGTTGTGCATAGAAAATTTGACTTAAATTAAACTTAATTGAAAGTAAATCCTATCTTATAAACCTTAACTATTTGACTATTCCTATAGGTAGGTAATCCTATTAGGATAATAACCAAACACTTTCAACTATGTTGTAATTAATTGTTGATGCAAAGATGTAAAATATCTATTTATAATCAATTGATTACTACTAAAAATTTAAATCAAATCAATGAACACAATTATTAACAATCTATTTTAGCAAGTCATTAATAAATAATCTAAACTATAAAGAGTATTGTAGTTACCTCAGGTGGCCCTTGCTTGAGTGACTACAGTCTCAACAAATCTAATCAAAATTTAACTCAAGAATCCATCTATTTGACTAAATCAACTTTATTTATTGCATTCTAGAATTGTAACTCAAATATTATAACACAAGTATTGATAAAAAGAGTGTTGATTATAAATTCTACTAGATCTCTAAGTCATACAAGATCTACGATATATACATGAACTAGATAGTCTAATTATTTTGGACTCTAAACAACTTAACAACATTTTTCAACTCATCCACAAACATAGGGAGAGGACTTCCTATCCTAATCAAAACATAAATAGGAAACTAATCATTTAGAGGTGTACGATTGTCATAGTCATATTATAAATCTTTACCATAAAGAAGGAAAATATAAATGAAAACGTGTAGAATAGAGCATAATCCACAATTATGAACCATGATATGCTACTATCATAAATTCCTCCTTATCTTTGTGGATATCCTCATTGCTAGTGACAAAATAAATGATAAGAGTGATTTATAACTAAACCACTCCCACAATACTTGACGATTTCTCCCTTTAGTTGTGGGTTGCTCCACCCTTTGTTGTAGACAAACACTCCCTTGGTTGTGGGTCGATAAACAACCTTTTCTATGGATGACTGATCCTTTGTTGCACATGAGTTAGTCTCCATGGACCCTATGAACCCCAGAATTGAATCTAAGCAACAAATATAACAAACTATCTCAAATTCACTCAAAGATCTAAAACAAATCTCTTTAGAATCACTCAGAGCTCAAGAATGTAATAATTTTTAGTGCAAATTATAGAATTAAGACAAAACATAAAATATATAGGTACCAACTACCCCATGCATATGTCATTAATGATACGTAGGTCTTGAATGAATTCAAGTGTTTGGAGAACCTTTGAAATTGGAACCAAGTTTGTTAATTATTGAGTTCCTTATATTTGTAAAAGTCTAAAAGGAAAAAATATAAATATAAAGATGCATACAAACATGTAGGAAGAAAGAGGATGCAAGAACCTAAAAATAGGCTCTAAAGTCCAAAAAACCCCAAAAGTTTGAATTTTTGATAAGACTATGGGGGAAAGGTCTTAAATTTCTAAGACTAGTTTCAAGGCCCATGAAAACCTTGAGAACTTGAAAAAGTAAAAATTACAAGGAAACAAGCCAAAATTAAAAGTAAAAACAAAAATAAAGATCCTAAAGGAATCAAAGACCAAAAATAAAAGATAACAAGGAAAAATGCTTTGAAAATAAGGTCAAAAAGAAAAAGAAAAGAAGGGGATCCTCATTTTTCAAGAAAAAATATGGGATGTGTATGCAAGGCATAACTATTAAATGCTTCAAATTTTGGATTCTTAGGATATGTTTGGATTGAGTAGATTTAGAATCTACAAATTATGTAAATTTAGAAGGATATATTTGGGGCCTATAGATGATTAGGGGTCCTAAGGATGGATTTGTGCCCTAAGGATGATTAAGGGTCACAAGGATAGGTTGGATTGCTTGATTTTATGGATCCAAAGATGGATTTTGAAAATTTTTAAGAATTGCTTGTATGATGACAGGGTTTGGATTATGATGATTATATATGAATGAACAAGTTGGAAAGGGATTTGTTTGATACTTGAGTATGACTAAAGGCTTTAAGCATAAAAAAGTTATGTTTTGTGAATGGACTAAAGTTTGAGGGATTGGATTGATTTATATCGTGGATTAGGATTATGGGAATGGATTAAGGATAAAGTGGATTGGGATTTGAGTTTGGATGGGATTTAAAGGGTGGATATGATTTATATTTTTTATCACTAGTCTTGGGGTTAAATGTTGTTTAGAAGTATCATTTTGGTTCTATTTTGATAATATAGTAATATGATTTTTCAAAGTTTAACTTGGTATGAGGTTTGAAAATAAATACAAGTTTAGCACAACACCAAGATAACACACCAACAATCCTTTATTATTCAAATAAAGGGTGTGTGAATGAGTGTAATCCCATTAATATGTCTTGTCTAAGTGTGACATGTAGGTAATGTATTGGGGAACAAACTAATTTTGATCACCTAAGATTTTTTGCATGGCATGAGGGGAGATAATACATAACATACACATCATTTATAAGGGGATGGATTAGGGTTAATTTCTTACCAATTTATTATGTTTAACACAAATGAGAGGTCTTAATCTAAGAAAGATTAAAAAAATCTCTCTATGTATATTTTTTGTATGTTAAAGTGTATATGAGGATTAAGTCCATGAACAAGAATATATCTACAAGCTTGTGTTTGTGAAAAATTCTAATTACACTTCTTATAAAAATGGGTACTAAGGCTAAGCCAAATATAGGTGTTCTCCTTTGAGGTATAGCTTTCAATCTTCCCCCTTTTTATGCCTCACTATTACATATGGTTTGGATCATCCCCTAAGGTGATGAAATCCTTAGGTAGTCCCACTAAAAGAAAAGAAAGAAAGTAATAATTTTTTTATCCCCAATATTACCTTAAGGTGTGAGGGGAGAGTATACCCAAGTATTACTTCAAGGTAATGAAGGCACAAGTTAATTTTTAGTTCCAAAACCAAATGTATGACCAATCACACAAAAAAAAGAAAAGGTATTGTAGTGTAGAAAATTGTATACCTTTACAATTTCACACTATGTTTGCATACCCTTAATTAAGCCTCTAATTGACCCCATATTTATGCATTCCATAGCCCACTTGCCCCACTTTGAATAAATTTCAAACATTAAACAAATGCATTCATCTAATACTTTGCCCCCAACACCTTAAATTTTGGAAAATAGGGTTGGGACTCATTTTCCATAATGGGACTCATGTGTCGTATGGGGACTCATTTTCCCAATGGGGGAAGTTTCTCGCTACTTCGTTTCCCTCCAAATTTGGATATATCGGTGGTGGCATTGTAATATTTGAATTTCCACTTGCAAAGGTCAACTAGTGGGATCTAATTTTTGGTAAATTAGATAAACATCTATAAATACCTATTATTTTTATCAATTCAAATCTAACAAGCTAGAGGTGAACTTCATGAGAGAAAATATTATTGTAAAGAGCATTTAAGTACAACATTATCAGTCATCTACAACATCATTCAAGATCATATCATCATTTCAAATTTCTTGTATGTTCATGTCATGTTTTGGAGCTAACATTGTGATGTAGGTTTCAAACATTCAAGCAAGAATTCAAGCATCAAATCAATAAATCAATCAAGCTATTTCATGCAAGATTCAATCCTTAGAGTGATGTGTTTGACCTTAGTCCTTTAAGGTCAGCCATTAAGGGTTTTGTGAGTTGTAACAAGCTTTGTTCATTCATCATTTCCTTCCATTTTTCATTATTCAATATCAAGGTTTAATTACCAAACCGGGGTTTGACCAAGGCAAACCCCCATTCACACAAAAACAAATACTTTTGCTTCTCTTTTTATGTATGTGTTGATTTACAAGTGAAGGAGGACTGGAAATAGATCAAAGGAGAAATTTTTCATTGTTGCATTTGTTGTATTCATTGTTGTCAAGTCATAGAAACTCGAATTCAAAATTTATTTTTGATTGTCTGATAGTGAAACCAAGAGAAAATAGAAGCTAAGACCTTATATCAAAGGATCCCAAAAGTTGACCAAGACACCCCTATAATGATGCATTCACCCTTGGGTGAATATTTCCTTCTATAAATGTTGAAATCAACTTTTTTGGGCAGGTACATACCACTCTGCACTTCTCAAATCTTCTTGTAAACTATCATTTATGTTTCTATATTTTTGGGAATTTATATTTTATGCATTAGATTCTATAACTCAATTTGTTTGAGAATTTTAAATTATTCCAAATTTATCTTAGATCTTTCCTATTTTCCTAAGGAACTGAGATCTGAGGTTAGGTTGGCTCACCTCAAGGTTGAAAGTCAATATTTACATCTTGTGATCTCTTTCCTAATGAAATTTTAGAGAAAAAACACCTAGATCCTATTGTTGTATACACTTGGGAGATAGGATCCATTTTTCTTCATTTGTTTTTGGTGAACCTAACATTATTATAGTATAAACTTTCTAAAATTGGAAGTCCTTCAAACCCTAGGTTTAGATTTGCATTGCATTAATTTGTATTTCTTAGTTAGGGTTTCATCTTTCAATTCTAAAAAGTAATAAAAATTAAAAACATTGCATCCCATATTTCATTAGGGTTTGTTTTTGTCATATTTATATTAGATCTACATTCATATTTCATTGATTAAGTGGTTAAAATATGAAATTGTTCATTGCATGCATATTGTATCTTTTATTTTAGCTCAAAAACAAGTGAAAAATTGGATAGTTTTGTTTAAAATTTGCATCAAATCATTATTTTCAAAATTTTGCATCTTACAATTAGTCAATTATTGCATTTTACATCTTAAAATTGCATTGAAATTTTTTTCATTTTGTTCATAAATTTTCATTAAAATTGCATTTCCATTTCATCTAAAAATATGGAAAAAGTTGTCACTGTTTAACATGTTTGCAACTAGAAAAAGAAACATCAAACAATAACATAAAACTACAAATTTTCACTTTTCAGAACCTTGTCCAAGGACTCATTTACCTTAGGGAAAATCTATCCTTGTACAGGTGTCTCAAACAACTTTTGTACAGTCTTTTGTCTCTATATTATCAGTTTGTTCCAACTTGTAGAAGTTTGTTTTGAAATTCTAAAAAAATTGTTATTGCATGTCCAAGAAAAGTGTCATTTTGATTGATTTGTTGTAAATTTGGAAAAAAATTGTTGCATTTCAATATTAAAAATCATTATATCTATAGGAAATTTGTTTACATTTCTAAAGCATTGCATAAGTTGGAGATATTAGTTTTCATTATTGCACAAACTCAAAACTCAAGATGTTAGCATGTTTCCTTTTCAAATATGTGATTTTGATATGGTTAAGCATGGCTTGGATAAGTACAATATCCATGCTTATGAGTACAATCTAGAACAAAGAAATGACATCATTAACAAACATGCTAGCTATCCTCCCAATATCTTTCCTAGTTATGAGAGTGCCTTAGTGAAAGAGAACGAAATCATTGACATTTTTCTTAATATCACCTTGCCTATCCTTCACTCAACCCCTAATATCTCTTCCATTTATGAGGATTATTTGATACAAGAGGATGCATTCATAGGCAATCATGACAATCATAGTTTTTCTTCTCATGATACCTCTCCTACATGTGATGAAGGAATTTTGGTGTTAGAAGATCCAATTGTGGAACGTCATGAGAATCTTGTTTGTCCCTCTCCCTCTACTTCTCCCACTTGAGAAGATATTATGACGCAAGAGGATGAGATAATTTACACATTCCTTAACATCACTTTTCCTGGTCTCCATTCATCTCCCAACATCTCTCCCATTTATGAGAACATTTTAGTGAAAGAGGATGCAATTGTCGACAATCATAATTGTCCTTCTCTCGATACCTCTCATGCTTGTGATGAAGGTATCTTGGTGTTAGAAGATACAATCATTAAGAATCATAAGAATCTTGCTTGTCCTTCTCCCAATGCTTCTCCCACTTGGGAAGATATTGTGCCAAAAGAAGATGATGCCATTGATACATTTCATTTGAAAGATAGTATAAATGAAGAGTATAAGGCAACCTTATATTCCCCCTCGTTAGAAAACCATCAACAAGAAGTCACATCTATTGAAGTTATAAATGAACAAGTGTACATTAGATATCCCTTGATTATAAGACCTCCAAACACTCCTAAGAGTCCTTTGGTTTTTAGACCTCCCAAGTCATCTCTTGAGCCACTTCTTATCATAGGACCACCTCAACACCAACCAAAACCTCCAAGACATATCTTAATTTTTCAAGGCAACTCACTAGTAACAATATTTTTCAACAACCAAGTCATCATACCATTGCTCATATATATATCACAAGGAACAATAGGTAACCACAAACCATACCTACTTCATTACCACTTCCTCAACCCATTTTTCCTAGTGCTCCTCACTTGCCTTTGTATAGTGGAAAGGAGTATGATCTTGTGGAACAACTTCATAACACTCATGCTAAGATATCCCTTTGGGATTTGATTCAAGTCTCACCTCTTTACCATGGCATGCTTCAAAATAATTCGCAACAAGTTATCATCCCTCCTAGTGTGCAACCAAATGATATGGAAGCTATAATTGAAAATATGAATTCACCTAATTTAGACATTGTCTTTCATCAAGATGAATTACCTCCATTAGAAGTGAAAAAATTAAATGAGGCTTTGATGATAGAGGTTATCATTAATAGGCTCGGCATAAAACATACTCTCATTGATAATGGTTTCGCACTCAATTTTTGTTGTATAAACCTTTTAGATAAGATTGGAGTGGACAAGAGCAAAATTCAATCGGATTCCTTATCTATTTGTGGTTTTGATAATGTGGGAAAATAACTGCTTGGTGTGATAACATTGCCTATTAAAGTGAGTAAGGTTACATCGAAAACTCCTATTCATTTCATGCCTCAAGAGCTCTCATATAACCTTCTCTTGGGTAGGCATATATTCATACGTTGAATGTGGTGCCTTCAATTTTACATCCTCTAGTGAAGTACACTTACGAAAACAAGGTCTACACAATCAAAGTTGACCTCCAATTAGAATTTTTTTTGCAAAATGAAACATGAAAGAAAATTTGTTTGAGAATATTGATACTAAATTCAAAAGTAGAACTAGTGTAAGAAGAAGAACAAGAAAAAAAAAATTCATCAATCATGAAACTATTGGATGATTATTAGGGCTCATTATATTTTACACCTACATTCATGGGAGAATACAATATTACACACAAATCAAGAAAAGAGAAAGAAGTTTTCATAATATCAACACAATCTAAGTCATCAAAACCATGTGAGTCCACAACTTTTAGCAAAGAAGAGGAAAGCACAAATTAGACAGCCACATATGATGAGTGTGATCATGAAAAACCACTTTCTCCAAAAGAAATGAAAAACTTTATGGAAGAGGTTATGAGCTTTTGAAACAACTTGGCTATAATGGAAAAGGTTATGGTGTTAAATAACAAGGTATATGTGTCCCTATAGAACCTACTCCACAAGAAAAAAATTAGAGTTCTTGGTTATTGTCCTTTGAAGGAAACAAAAGCATCAAAGAAACATTTTCTTAATATCAATGTCATCATGCAAAAAACTCGTAGGAAAAATATGCATCATGTTCATTATATTGCTTCATCTTCAAACACATGTTTTAGCGAGGATTGGGTTTCATTATATTTTACACCCTCCTTTTTGGGAGAGTACAAAATCTCACAATCTAAACCTAGAGAGCCTTGTGTATGTATGACATCTTGTAGTAAGCAAGAAATATCTCTTTCACAAAAGAAAGGAACATCTTATACTATTGATAAAGATATTACCTTGTTGAGGCTTCTCCAAGCTCACTTGATATCTCTCCCTCCAAAAACATGAAAGAAATTCAACAACAAAAGCTCATTTTATGCATATCATCAAGTGTATGGTCATTTAACTAATGAATGTAAGGCCTTGAGTAACAAAATTCAACATCTTAAGGATTTTGGTGCCCTTCTTTATGTTGATACACCTAATTCCTTTTATCAATAATGATTTTCATCCTATAATGTTGCTCATCACTATGTGGCATTGATAGCTTTATGTGTCTTTCTCATTGTTATTCATGGTGATACAATGTTAAGTGCAACCATATTTTTCATGGTAGAGACATGATATTCCTTGGTGAGGTTTTCCTTGTCTCTATGCTTGGAGGTAAGGATAACTAGTTTTGGGAGACGTGCATTCTTTTCAAGGATCCCATCTTCCTCTCTTTCTACTTAAAATACCAACATAGCAATTATGTTGACATTTTAAGTGGAGGTCATATTGTCCCCCACTCATTGTTTGCATGTTCCCCTCTTAGTGATGATAGCATGTACATCTACTAGGAAGTGTGAACTTTTTGTTCAAAGTCTAGCTTTCTTGATCTATGTGAAGTTTCTTCTTTGTGGTGATATTATGCTTGATATTCTACTTGAGAGTGTGACCCTTCTTGGTAGATGACATTCCTCTTGGTGGTATTGCTATGATCAGCATTCCCTAATACGTGAATATTTTGTTACTCGGCTATTCCTCTCTTGGTGGTGATGTCAAGTGTGATGTTACTTAAGGTAAGATGTCTCATGTATTAAGCAAAAACCCCTTTGATTATCTTTTTAACCTTATTACATTTAAA
The DNA here is from genome assembly GCA_007258455.2 of Sequoia sempervirens. Taxonomy (NCBI): domain Eukaryota; kingdom Viridiplantae; phylum Streptophyta; class Pinopsida; order Cupressales; family Cupressaceae; genus Sequoia; species Sequoia sempervirens. The sequence goes on along the minus strand of VDFB02193867.1, from coordinate 779,333,105 downwards.
CCTTTCCATATTTTATTCTATGGGTGCCTAGCATAATACATCTTGCTTGTCATTGGAGTCGTGTGTTTCATAAGTGATTTTACATCCTTATAAGTGTATTTTATGGAAAACATTGCAATTGTGGCTATTCCATCCCCTTTTGCATTACCTTAAATAGCATTGTATGTTTGTGGTTTTACAATTTCACACTATGTTCGCATCCCCTTAATCAATTAGACTTAATTAAGCCTTTAATTGACCCCATAATTATGTATTCCATAACCCATTTGCACCACTTTTAATAAATTGCAAACATTAAATAAATGCATTCATCTAATAATTTTCCCTTGACACCTTAAATTTTGGAAAATAGGGTTGGGACTCATTCGCCATAATGGCACTCGTGCTATAATGGGATTCATTTTCCTAATGGAGGAAGTGTCCCGCTACTCAGTTTCCCTCCAAATTTGGATATTCTGGTGGTGGCATTGTAATATTTGAATTTCCACTTGCAAAGGTCGGCTATTGGGATCTAATTTTTGGGAAATTAGATAAACACCTAAAATGCCTATTCTTTTTATCAATTCAAATCTAACAAGCTAGAGGTGAACTTCATGAGATCAAATATTATTGTACAGAACATTTAAGGATAGAATTATTAGTCATCTATAGCACCATTCAATATCATATCATCATGTCAAAGTTCATGTGTGTTCATGTCATGTTTTGGAGCTAATATTGTTATGTATGTTTCAAACATTCAAGCAAGCATTCAAGCATCAAATCAATCAATCAATCAAGCTAATTCATGCAAGATCCAAGCCTTAGAGTGATGTGTTTGACCTCAGTCCTCTAAGGGTAGCCATTAGGGGTTTGGTGAGTTGTTACAAGCTTTGTTCATTCATCATTTCCTTCTATTTGTCATTATTTCTTAATCAAGGTTTAATTACCAAACAAGGGTTTGCCCAAGGAAAACCCCCATTCACACAAAAACAAACATTTATGCTTCTCTCTTTGTGTATGTGTAGATTTACAAGTGAAGGACTAAAAATAGATCAAAGAAGAAATTTTGCATTGTTGCATTTGTTACATTTATTGTTGTTAAGCCATAGAAACTCAGATTCAGAATTTATTTTTGGTTGTGCAACAGTGAAACCAAGAGCAAACAAAAGCTAAGACCTTGCATCAGAGGATCCCAGAAGTTGACCAAGACACCCCTACAAGGACTCATTCACCCTTGGGATAATATGTCCTATAGAGGTTGAAATGAGCTTTTCTGGGTAGGTACATACCACTTTGCACTTCTCATATTTTCCTACAAACTATCATTTCCATTTTTGTATTTTTGAGAATTTATGTTTATGCATTAGGTTCTATCATTCACTTTATTTGAGCATTTTAAATTATTCCAAATTTGTCTTAGATCTTTCCTACTATCCTAAGGAACTAATATCCAAGGTTATATTGGCTCACCTCAAGGTTGAAAGTCAATCTTTGCATCTTGTGATCTCTTTCCTAATGAAAATATAGAGAAAGACACCTAGATCTTATTGTTCTAGACACTTGGGACATAGGATCCATTTTTCTTCATTTCAAGTATAAAAATTAGTCTTCTTTTCAAATGATTATAGTGATAAAATATTCAAGAAAAAAAATCCATTAAAACTAAAAGAATTTAGCTAAAATGACCATATATGTATGTATGTGTATATATATATTCATTCAACGAAATGAAACAAACATCAACATACAAGGCACAAACACCATAGAACATACAGACACAAAAATGGAGAGAAAAATCTTATAATTTAGGAAAAAGGCACAAATGACATGAGAGATGCACAAACATCATAAAAAAATTAGTCATACCATGCAACATGTTGTCTATTCCAAAGAGATCAAAAACCTACAAACATGGAGGTTAACCCACAAGAAACACTTAATATTCTATAAAATAAAGTTTAGCAAGAACTTGATGCATAAAACATGAGAAAAAACTAGAAAAATAAAGTTAAAAAATAAGCACCAATTAAAAAAGAGAGACTAGATCTCCTAGGAAGGAATGAGAACCATATAGGATACGTAGGGGCACCACAAAAAGTGCAATGGAACCATAGAAAAATCAAAAGAACTATGCACAACGTTCTACATCGAGAGAGCCTATAAACCTATAAACACAAAAGCTAGTCCTCAAATTGACTCCAAACCATATAAAATAGAGGTTGGGGAAGATATTAAAAATAAAACATAGGTAAACCAAGGTTGGCCCAAGAAAATTAAATCCAAATGATAATAAAAATGTGCAAAAGCATATTCACAAAAACCCTAACAAGAGAGTGTTAAAGTGCCAATACAAAAAAAATCAAGAAAATCCTAAAAATTCAAAAGAATCAAGTTAGAGAAATCTTAGAAGCTCAAAAACCTACAAAAAAACAAAATTAGGATAAGAATGAATGAAATTTACATAGGCTCCATGGACCAAGGAATAAGTGCTATGAGATAGGAATAGGCTCCACTCAATAGACATATGCGGTACAAGATAGGAATAAGCACCCCTCAATAGGTACTAGTTCCACTTAGTGTGTTGTTTGCATTGAAAGATGGTAATAAACCTTAGACACACACACACACTACAACATTGGACAAAAATATTAGGGGTCTAGAACGCATCTACGAACATGAAAACCTATGAAAAATCCATAAAAGAAGATATAAAAAGATTATTAGTGTTTCAAAATAGTCCCATCAAGCATGGCATATATGTGGATGTTTGATTTGAGTTAAAAAGAGAGTTAAATGAATAAACCATACAATGAAACTCAAACTCAAACCAAACACACAATCAACTTAGATCAAAATAGAAGCAAAAAATAAGAGAAAGTGCAATAAAACCAAACATCAAACATCTTGGATACTTGTGACATGCTCCAAATGATGAAGGACTTGATATGTGGATCCTCTTAGCTACGATGCTACTCAATTTGACATGTGGCTACAATGTGATTGATGAAAGAATATCTTTGGTAATCCTTTCTTAAATATAATTTTAAAATGGGAAATGGAGGGCTTAGATTAAAGGATGGAATCAAGGGCTAGGATTAGCTTGCATGGGAAAACTTTCTAGCCTCTTGAAAAGTATCAGAAGAGAATGAAAGATGCTTGATCAATGAATTAGGTTTCATTAGAATGTGAGATGGAAAGACATGTGGGCAAGTGGGAGAGTATGGATAAGATAGTCAAATGGTCAAGATTGAAAGATGAGGTAGTCAAGATTGAAAGATGAGGTAGAGGTTCAAGATTCCTACATGTTAGCATACTCAAACATGTGTGAGCATGGAGAGACATGTGCGAAGATGAAGGGTTAAGATTGAGAGATGAGATGGAGTGTCAAGTCCCATTTTTATCTACCTTACTTTGGACATATTTTTCATTATATATTTGTTCAAGGTGAGTAAGGTTGATAGTTTCAATATTGCATTATATTTTTTTTTTTATTATAATGAACAATATTCAATTTGTCTCTTTATAATCTTGATTTTATGATAAGTTCAATGTGCATAATATTGATACCCCCTTTATGTCATATTCAACTTAATATTTTATTTGACCCAAGATTACATTTTTTTATAATGGACTAGTGATTGTTGTACTAAGTTAATGTTAATGCAACCAAACATTTTCATCCAAGAAAGAGATGTGTATCTAAATCTAATTGCAAGTCAATATGAAGTCTTTGCTAATTTCCTAAAAAGATGGATTATGCAACATATAATATGAAATTTAAAGTCATAAAACAATTTGTATTATTATTTAATAACTAGACTTTAAATTAATTAAGATTGTTAATATTTTTAAGAATTTATTTAATAGATTAAATTATAATAAATAATATCTGAATACACTTATATTCAATAATATTTTCTAAAATATAAAAATAGGATCTTTCATTTCTTCATCAATTTATTAATATGGTCATGTAGTGAACTAGGATTTAAAATAAAAAAAGATGATAGGAATGATTGGATATTATTTGAGAAATTTGTATTTATATCTTGTTGGGCATAGCATTTTGGGGAGATATTTTTGTAAGTTGTTTGGGCTCCATCTGCTCAAGAGGAAACTTTAGAGTCAAGGCAATCAAAATAGGTAAGTGATGATTCTATTAAATATATTTGCTTTGCCAAATTTTTGATGTATAAAATTTTTTCCAAGGTTTTTCTAATCCATTTAATGCTTATCTTGAAATTATTGCATTCCTTGAGATCACATTTTTAAGGAATTCTTATCTCAATCATGTGCCTTGTTTGTGTTCCCACATTATACATGCATATCTAACCAATTTTTTACAATTATTGTCTTGGGTTTTTATCCATGCATGTACATGATAAAAAGTTATAAGAATTTAAGAATTGAAGCATATGACAATGGAACATAGAATTTTGTCTACATGATTATCTACATAAAATCTCTATTTTTTTATGCATTGATGGATGTTTATGAACTTGTCCCAAGGTATGTAGACAAAGGCTGAGAGCCAAGTTTTACACTTGTCAGAGGTTTTTGCTTTGAAAGTTTCTAAAGCATTTTCATCAAATCCATTTGTTCTTGTCCTGCAATCATTTCATGATATCTCAAAGGGGCATTTTGTAAATAGATTATGTACCATACCTAAGCATTCTATCAAACAAATTATATACCATGCTCATGTTACCTTTGCACAATTTTGTTGCAACTTAGGAATTCTATCAAATCGTTCATGAAAGGAAAGCTAGGTGTGGAAACAAATTCTAAACATGGATCTAAGCAAGAGAGGGTTGTAAAAACTTATTACAAATATTTCCTCTATTATAGTTTAGATGTGCATTCATTAATTACTTTTTAGATTTAAATACATCAAACTATAACACACAAATTTACATGGGAAAACCCTTTCAGGAAAAACCCATACCAAAGCACAAATCAATTGTATTATCAATAAAAAATTAGTGACAATATAATAACATATTCTATGCTCTTGTAGGTGTCTTTACACTGTGATACAATTCTTGAGTAATTCTGGCAACATAACAACTTATCAAAAAAAAATCATCTCTTAAATGCATAAAAATTTCACATATTTATAAACCTCTATCGTGGGAACCCAAGAATGTCATGTGTTATCTCCACAATCTTTGCATGCATGCAAACTCAGATGAAGAACATGCACAAGTTCTAACTTTCCAAAAAAGGAACCTATCAATCATGCAACAACATGCACAAGTCCTACTAGCCAAAAAAGAAACCTACCAATCATGCACCAACATGCAACAACATGCAACCACATGTAAGGTGTCCAACTTTAATATTTTATGTAGATATTAAGTAGTCTTGACATGCATGACATCCCACTAGAGAAAATCCAGCCAACTACCAATTTTGAACTCTCTTTTGACTTATAGTCAACCTAACTAGTTGTCATAGTCTCGTTTAGCATCTTTCTAAAATCCCACCAAGTGATAACTCCAAAAGAAAGGACACATTTCACTATGGTGCATCTTTGAGAAGGTTTCACAAACACATCTTCCCAATTGAGTGCCTAAGTGACAAGTGGCACAATTTTGTGCTCTCCACCAAACTTATAGGAAGCCAACTTGTAAACAGGTCCCACAAATTGATTTATCAACTTAGAAACATATCACTTAGGATTTAATTAATATAATATGCAACAAAGGGACTAATTTAATTAATTAAATAATCTTAGGACTCTCTAAGGTTGAGACACCTTATGTTACACCCCAAGTAATATTACCTATTTACTATTACCTTGTTTGGTTAAATTGCTTGAATAAATGAATGTGTTTTTATGAATCTTTACATGAATGTGTTTTATGAATCTTTATATGAATATGTTTAATGAATCATGAATGGAAATTTGATGAATGAATGATTAATGCAATCATATATATTATAATGATTCTAACTATGAAATGTATGGTGCATATGATTGTGTTATGATCAACTAACTACTGTTATGATGTGCCAAGTTAAGTGCAAGAACAGGTTCGAACCTCTAGAAGAGAGGGGAAGTATCATTCAGGAGAAGAACTTGGTCTGGTAACCCTTAATGAGCCTAACTGAGCATTCACACACTCATTCCCTAGTTGTTCTTAGTGAGTCAAGTCACTTTTGGGAAAAGGTAAGTAATCTTTGGTTTGGATGTGAATGTTGTGATTGAGGAATGTAAATAAGTCTTGATATTGTGTGAAAATCCTTCCTTGTGTGCTTATTGTGGTATTGATGAGATATATACATGAAATATATATATATGTATATATGTACATGTCTATGATAGACTCATACATATGAGTGAATACATACATGAGTATACATAGGTAGACGTACCTACGCATGCTCATGGATGGATTACCCATATGTATGGGAATATCGATTGGATTAAAAATGAAATGCAAATATATTCCATGTATATATCAATCGATGGTTATGAGTATGAGTGTTTTTATAAAGATATTGAAATGGTATTATGTATATATATATAATATTAACATGTGTATAGATTAATATAGTTGCATATATATTAATATACATATTTATATATAATCATATAATATATATACGTATTATTATTATTATTGTATTTATACATGTGTTTATTGTTCGATAATTAAATGTATTTGATAAACTTATTTAAGTATATATTAATATATATATATATATATATCAATATACATCTATATACATATATATATATATATGTATGAGTATATATATATTGATATATATATATATACATATATATATATTCTAATGGATATATATACATTGATATATATACAATATATAATTTATAAATTAGAAGATTAGTAATAGTTTCTAAGCGCAATACATATAACACTAATCATAAGTAATGCGCTAGAATGAATAAAGCGCATAAGAAATACAAGGTGTAACCTATGGAGGCATATCAACCAGTGCATAAAGTAATTCAAAGACCAAGTCAACAAATGTGAAAGGCACGCATGAGTTTTATTGCTAATGTGTATACATTTTAGTGAGAAGTTAATACAGTTTTGAAGCCATATGAATAAGTCAAACCTACGTTATTATATGGGGTGCCAACTTGGGAATGTGGTACCAATCTAGTAGAGTATGAAATGCATAAGAAGTTTTCTAAATTCACATAAGTCTGATAATAGCTTTTGAGACTCAATCAAGAGGAAACTTGGCATCAATATGTGAAGGAAATTGAATTAGGAAACGTGTTTGTGAGCTTGTTGTTCATTTGACTCAGTAAATGAGTATTGTTATCCCTCATAACAAGTCGACTCGGCCATTAAAATGGAGAGGATTGTTATGTGTTACAAACCTATGAGTTAGATTGATGAGTCATTGCATGAGGATAGAAAGGAAAAAATATTAACTTGTTTCTAGCCTTCAGTTGCTCACAATTTAGTATAAATAGAGGTGCTCATTCTACCAATTGCTACACCTATCATTCTAATTATCTTGATGTTATTTTGTTGTGATTTCTAAGTTAGTGAGTTGAGATTTGTTTTGCTATTTCATATTTGTGATTATTGTGAGAGTTAGTGAGAAGTTATAAGAGGTAAATCAAGTTGATCTTGAAGGAGGTATCAAGCGAGCTTGAGGATTAGAGCTAGGAAGGAGTTTAATCAATTGGAGCATTATACAGGCATGCTAGTTTCTATACCTTTGTTGTTTATGTTAGAAAGGATAATTAGTTTTATTACTATGTTGGAAAAGAATGCTTTTGAATATGTTGTGATGTTTATTTATGATTGCATGTTTCTTGGTTGTACATTATGTTGTAGAACCCATCTTATTAGTTATATTTGTATGTACCCTATATATGGGAGTGTGTATGAATGCAACGTATTTATACCATACATAGTTTTCATCACTATATGTAGAATGTCTAAACTAGACATATGTAGCAAAGAGTAAGAAGTTGCTATAATCACTTTGGTAGTAAAGTCACTTTGTTTATGAGATGTTAAGTGGGTTATTCCTGGGATGAATATAGAAAATGGAGCTAGGGCTCAGTTCCTTAAGGCTGACATGGAGAGAATTTGTAGAGATTTTCCAAAATTGGTGGCTACCACAACTCTTCTATGATCAAAAGCTCATTGATTTCCAGAATCTAAAGCAAGGAGATTCTTCAATAAATGAATACTGGGAAAATTTCACTCACTTCCTAAGGTACGTACCTATGTACTAAAAGGATGAGTGATATTAAATAAGGAAGTTTATTATGGGTCTTAATGCTCAAATAGGTGGTGAAGTAGACGTGCACGGTCCTATAATCATGGACTTGGTGTATGAAAAAACTATTAAACAGGAACAAAAGCTTAATTCTATTTCAAACTACTGGGAAAGGAATAGAAATAAGTTTAACTTGGTGCAAGCTAATCAAGTTCCAAGGAGACCTAATGAAGGGAAAATTTTTTAGAAGCAAGGGGACAAGGGACCCCAACAAAATTGGAATAAACCAAGAAGAGTCTGAAGGTGAAGCAACAATAACTATAACAACTTCAACAAAAATGCTTTTGGAAATGTTAGTAACTCTGGAAGACCTATGAGAAAGAGGGGACTAGTGAAAGGATGTTATACATGTCTAGGGGAGATCACTTTGCTAATCGGTGTGCTAACACGCTGACGAAATCTCAACCACATGGGAATCCTCTTCCTTCATAGCAAGCTACATTCCAGCAAAGGATACATACTACAGTAGACAACCAACAAGCTGAGTACCAAATTACTCCGGTAGAAGTCTTAGTTACTTTTCTCTAGCATTCCTATCTCAATTTTAATAGATACTAGTGCCACAAAAAAATTTATTTCTCCTATAATATCAAGTCAAATATCTATAAAGGCTAGTTTTATGGAAAAATCATGGGATATTGAGTATGCAAACCATACAAGAGTTGTGGTGATTCAATGTCTATTTGAAGCAAGGGTAGAACTTCCAAGTTTCTCTACAGAGGTGAATTTGTATGTAGCCCCCTTAGGTTCTTATGATGTCATCTTAGGGATGAATTGGCTATGGAAGCATAGAGATAAAGTGGATTTCCATGTTAAAACTATAGAATTCTTAGATGATCTAGGTAACCAAGTGTCTTTGCAAGGAACACCTAGAGAAGTGAAACTTCGATAGATTTCAGCTGTGCAAATGTATAGGGTGAAAAAGAAAGCTTGTCAACTCTTCACAGTAAAAATGAATAAACTTGAGGAATACAAGGAAGTCATCCTTCAAGATGATGTTATGTATTATGAACCTCAATATTCTCAAGAAGTCAAAGAAGTGGTGGAAACAAGGAAATTTGATATGGAGAAATATCCTATCCTATAGAAATTTGTGGATGTATTTCTAGATGAACTACTTGGATTTTCTCCCTAGAGAGAGTGTTTGATTTCTCCATTGACATGGTTCTTGGCTCGAAACCTATATCGGAAGTACCCTATAGAATGACCACAACAAAATTGATGGAATTGAAGGCACAATTAGAAGAATTGTTATCTAAAGGACTAATAAGACCCAGTGTTTCATCCTGGGGAGTGCCATTGTGCCAGTGATCTTTTAAAGAAGAAATATGGTACACTGCACTTATGTATTGACTATAATTTGCTTAGTAAAGAAATAGTAGGGTGTTGGCAAGAAGTTGAGTTCACTTTTTGGCCATTTAGTGGAAGAATTTTCCCTCATTTTAAGAATTCGATATATTTGACCTTAAAATTTGAAGCACTTAGAGATGGAATCTTGAAAAAATCACTAATCATAAAATGTAGTACTCGGAGTCTAGTTTCCAAATATGTAATTTATTTCAATACCCAGATGATATAAATTGATTTTCAATAGGTGTTTCTAAAAACCATTGTCTAAAAGTCTTTTTTTACCATACCATGCATGTGTACGTCATCCATATTTTGACCTAAATAATCATATTTTTATAAATCCTTTTGGGAAAATATGTGTAACTCACTGAAGCATGCTTTCCATATTTTTGTAATTTTTTATTGATTTTTTTTTGTTAATTTTTTATTGGCCATATTTGGTGTTTTAAAAAAGTGTTGTGTCTATCACACATAAGATGACCTAAACTTTTGATTTTTTATTTTTTTTAAATTGAAAAGAATTTTTTGAAGTACTCTTTCATACAATCTGTTTGTGAAAACATTATGTTGATAAAAATTTATTAAAATACTAAAAGACCCTGATAATTCAAGTTTATGGAGCTATTTAATCAGAAATTAAATGAAAAAAAAAAATCCAATTATAAAAAAATTACATATTTGGAATCTGTACTGTCTAATCTATAATGGGTTTTAATTTCATCAAAAAATTATGCAAAAAAACTCTTCAAACGTATGCCCAAAGTCACTATTTTTTTGTGACATTATTAGGACCTTCAACTTGTAGGTCAAACTAGGTCTAGGGCCTAGGTTCGGATCCCTAAACCTTTTCCCAAACATTTCAACAAAGAAAAAACCTGGCCTACATTTCAAATTTTAGAAAACGGGATCCTGTTTAGTAAACAGGATCTCGTTTCCCATTTACCCATTGAAAATGGAATGAGATCCCATTTAGTAAATGGGATTTTGTTTACTAGTAGATCCCATTTAAAAAACAAGATCCTGAGTTATTTTTTAATGTTGTTTTTAATTTTACTGTCAAAAAGGAGCATCTTGGGTCTGAGAATTATTTTGTACAATTGACTGCGACATATTCCCTATTTTCTATCACCTTTTGTCTTGTTGAAGCTCTTCTAGTTGGGATTTTTTTCAATTTTGAAAGGAGGCATCATTGGGATGCTATTACAAAGAAGTTTTGTTGAATTGCTACTTGTTTTCAAAGGAGGAAGAGGAGTTTTATTTAATTGCAACTTGTTTGAAGAAGGAAGAGAAATTTTGTTGAATTGCTATTTGTTTTCAAAGGAGGAAGAGGAATTTTATTTATTTGCTATTTTTTTGGAGGAAGAGAAATTTTGTTGAATTCCTATTTGTTTTCAAAGGAGGATGAGAAATTTTGTTTAATTAAGCTACTTGTTTGAAGGAGGAAGATAAATTTTGTGCAATTACTACTTGTTTGAAGGAGGAAGAGGAATTTTGTTTAATTGCTACTTGTTTGAAGGAGGAAGAGGATTTCTGTTCAATTGCTACTTGTTTGAAGGAGAAAGAGGAAATTTGTTCAATTGCTACTTGTTTGAATGAGGAAGAGGAATTTTGTGAACAATTGCTACATGTTTGAAGGAGGAACAGACAAGGAAGACTCTCAAGTTTTTGACATTCATTTTTGTATACTTCAAATTTTTTCAATCATGGGATCACACTATCGAAATAAGAGGAAAGATAGGAAGGAATTTACCCCTAAAGAAATTCAAGCAAAGAGAGAGAAGGAGAAACAAATAAAAAGAGAAAGAATAATGAGAATTCGATTAATGAATGATGGTGAAGCATCCAATTCCACAACTATTGAAGATAAAAACATTGAGGAGACCATGGATGTAGACGATGCAAACTTGCAAGAGGTGAATGTGGAAACTAATACGAATATACAAACTACTCCTGGTATGTCTTCAAATATCCCTTCCAATGCTATGGAGAATGTTTCAATAGGCACAAGTCCGGGTACGTCTTCAAATCCACCTTTGAGCCTCGTGGAAATGGTGTTTATTAGAGATTTAAAAAATGTTGGATATCACAATGTTGACATTAATAATATTCGTAGAGTTCAATATTTTAGTCAAATTATTGTTGAAAATGAAAATGAAAATACTTTTATTGAAAATGAAAATGAAAACCATTTTGTTGTTGAAAATGAAAATGAAAATGAAAACTGTTTTGTTATTGAAAATGAAAATGAAGATGAAGATGAAGATGAAAATGAAAATGAAGATGAAGATGAAAATGAAAATGAAAATGAAAATGAAAATGAAAATGAAAATGAAAATGAAAATGAAAATGAAGATGAAGATGAAAATGAAAATAGTTTTGAAGTTGAAAATGAAAATGAATTTGGTGGAAGTGATGTTGAAAATTATGAATATATTTTTTTAAAATTGAAAGTGATGTTTTGGATAATCTTCCTGGTAATATTTCTTGGAGACAAAGAAGAACACATGCTAATAGATTATACAATCAATTTTTTTATTGTAAAAAACTTTTAGTTCAATGTCAACTAATGATGCAATTAATGAGAATGCAAAAAATGAAAAAAGTAATGAAAAATTTAGGCATTTTTGCTAAACAAAGAAGAAAAGATCAATCAATAAAACATGTTATGTCTACTATTGCTAGTGTCATTCAGTCTATTGGAAAAAATAGTAGATCTAAAGATTAAAATACAGGAAGAAGAGCTATAACAACTGTTATAGTTAATAAAGAAACTTTGAATAAAATAATGGTAAGCAATATTAGTGAAGTTTTAAAAATACATCCTAAAACATTGCTAAGAGCAACAAAAAGAAGAGAAAGTATAGAAAATGATCTTATCAACCAATGTTAGAGTTTCAGTGGTCGACTCTCGAGGTCTAATATGAAATTGAATGTTGAAATTAAATTTTTAATTGAAAAATATTGGCACGATAATACTAGGGTATCATCTAATGCTAGAGATGTTTTAAAATTAAGGGTGGGGTCCAAAGTTCGCGATCCTCATCCAAAACACCTATTAGATACAACAAAAACTGAATTTTATAGAAATTTTTTTAGTGATTTAGTGTTACTTGGTAATATTAAAATAAGTCAAAGGTCTTTTGAAAAATGTAAACCTTGGTATGTAAAAATTAATAAGAAACAAATATCTTGTTGTTGTAAAACACATGTTCAATTTCGTTATTTTTATGATGTTTTTCAATATATACGTTGTACTTTGCATACTAACATGATTATGTAGGAATGTGGTATTAATATGCCACTTGAAACAATAAGGGAGTTTATATTAGGCTTGTTTTGTGAAAGATCTAATGGAAAATTATTTTATTTAAGTTCTTGTATTTCTAGACAATGCACTAGTTGTGGAAATCTTTCATTCCTAAGAGTTTGTATGCATGAAAGTGTTGATAATGATTTTGGAAAATAAGTAGTGGATGTTACAAGATTTAAGAATGTTAACTATTCTCTAAAAGATGGAAAAATTGGAAAGCATTGTGATTTAGTTACAGAAAAAGTTAGTGTACATGCATTCATATTAAAATTTAAGAATAAGATTGTACTAAAATATGTTATGCACTCTCAACATGCTCGATGGCTTGATGGCTGATTTCGCGCATGTAGAAACACATTTCCAGTTGGTAGTATACTATCAGTGGTTGATTTTGTGGAAAAATATATTCTAGCTCTGCAAGAGGAAATTTAATCACAGTATTATAATTCAGTGCAAGTAGTTATGCTTGTTCATATTGTTTATAGACATGGAGATGATAGCACAGAGGATGATAGAAAAGTTTTGAGGGAGTATCATTTTTATTTGAGTGACAACCAGTTACACTCGTCAGAGTTTGTTCAATACTGTTGCAATATATTTTATAGAAATTTAAGAGAAAGAGAAATCCATATGATAGAACACCTCATATGGTTAGATAATTGTACAGGGCAGTTCAAGAATGCTTGAATGTTCTATTGGTTAAGTAGGGTTCATAAGGAACTTAATTTCCAACATATGTTGAGTTTTTTTGAAGTTGTGCATGGTAAAGGAGAACATGATGGAGCTGGTGTGTTAAAAGAATTCTTGCTAGAGAACAATTGAAATTTGATGATGCAATAAAGTTTAAAGATGCATGTGGGATTGTGGATTAGTGCAATACAAGATTATCTACACCTGGTTTGAGTGAGTACTCTATAGTTCGTCGATTATTTTGGTTGGTTGAAGAAGAGAACATTCCACCTAGACTTGATTGTGAGACAATCAGTGGATTTACTAAATGGCATTCATTCAAGAGTTCGAATGCAAGCACATGGACTATCTGGACAAGGGAGCTTGCATGTTTTTGTCAGTTTTGTATCTCAGGAGATTAGGAAGCATGTGAAAATACGAAATGGGTTGAAGATTGGAAGCAAAGATCGTTGACACCTACACAAGCACACAATCTTGATATGAAACAATTGAAGACAATGATCAAGTGTTTGCATCAGAAGACTATGACCGTGTTTCAGACCTTGTACAAGAAGGTAATTTAATTCAATTTGTTTCATTTTTTCACTTTATTACTATTTTGTAATACTAAATTATTTATTTGTATACATATGAATGGATGTATGTAGATTGGTCAAATTATATGGATGTGTGCACAAGTTATTAAATCAAATTTTGTTTGTAGGACACTGTATGTTGTTGTTGCACCTGAGAGGAATGAAGAGGAAACAAATTATTTGTTGGCTTGTTGTGTGGAGACTAAACATAAGTTAATAGCACCTTGAGAAGATGATAATGGCTATCATTATCCAACAGGTACATTGATCTCCTTAAGACATCCCCCTAAGAAAATTTTGATAACAAGTTTTTGATCCCCTTAAGCAAATTTTTAGAACAAGTCTTTGATCCCCTTAAGAAAATTTTGAGAACTTATTTAATGATGGTTAAATCATGTTTTCCAATAGGATCAATGGTGGTTGTTGGCACTTGGCTATGAAAATACATGATAAGGAAGAATGGTCTACCTACATTCGAAGATTATGAAACACAAAAATATTATACACTATTCACATTTGGTGGTGGCAACAAATATAAAACTAGATTGGTATTGTGGAAGACCTACAAATAAAGTGCTATGGAAATTTTCTATGGAAGAGCATGAGGCAATCATATATATGTTGTAAAAAAGAGAGGATGCAAATGGTACAATGGAATAAGTAAATACAGGTAAATATAGTTTTAGTTTTATATTGTCCTTTTAAATAGATTAAATACATGTTTTGATATTGGTCAAGTGTGTTATTAGTTGAAATTGATTTAAATTATCCTTTTATAGATCCTTAATCCATCATCACAAAAAGGAGAGTTCGTGCAAATTCAACCTAGACAACATGGAATACTTGGTAAAAACAAGTAATTATTAGTTAAATTATATTGAAATACATGTTTTGATTATATATTGATATTGCTTGTACATTAATAGTTAAAATTGATATATTATCCTTTTTGTATCCTTAAGCCATCATCACATTGATATCATACTTTGAAACAAAAAGGAGAGGATGTTGATCCAACCTACACACAAGTGTGGAATACTTTTAAATATAGGTACTTGATTTGTGTACATATAGATATGTTTTGATGATTTCATTGATATTGCTCGTATCATTTTGATATTAGGTGGTGTGAAGACCTACTACATTTTGGGCACAAGTTTGAGATGTTCTTGAGATGGCATTGCCAAATTTTGTAAACATATTTTGAGATGACATATATGTACATACATACTTACACAATTAAACATTGTGTACAAATTATAAATACATGTACATACACAATTATACTCTATGTACTTTTATGTATCAAAATCAATCAATATTCTATATATTTTGTTTGTTAAATGTGCATGTTTTCCTACTTTGAAACTTTATATTTGATTGTATAATCACTAAATATCATGTATAAATTATTGTTAAATCAATTATATCAATTTTGATTAAATATGAGACATGTACTTTGAAGTATTTCATCCCCTTAAGATGTCCTATTAGGACATATCCTATATATTATACTTAATTATATCATTTGTTATCATGAGTCACCCTACTTTGAAACTTTAAATTTGATTTTATAATCACTAAACAACATGTATATTACTTCTTTGATCCCCTTAAGACGACGTATTATCACCCCTTAAGACACCCCCTTAAGACGTGTCGTATTAGCACATATCCTAAATATTATACTTAATTATATCATTTGTTATGATGAGTCACCCTAAAGTATAATACTTGTTTACATAACTTAATATTTATACTTAATTATACTCTTTTTTGATCCCCTTAAGATGTTGTATTAGGACCCCTTAAGACGTCATATTAAGACCCCTTAAGGCATGTTGGATGTTATTATTTGTTTTGACAGCTTATAAATTAGTGCTTTTTGTGGAACATGAGTTCAAGAGGACTTTTATGTTCTTAAGTTTTCTCTAGCACTTTTCATGATTTGTAAATATGGGCTACATGATTTAATTTCAAAACTTTAGCCTCTTTTTGGATAATTAAGTTATTTAATTTAATGTTGTAAAAGAACTAGGAAATATGGTGTATACTTATAGAACAACTTTTTTGGCAAAACTAGTTGCATTTTGATTGGTATTTTCGTTTAGTTTATAGAATTTATTAATGTTTTTGCTCTCTAACCTTGTATTGTATTGTTTATTTCTTAAAATTTCATCCTTTGTGGTATATAAACAGATTGCTTTTGTTTGTAGATTATGATTTTTTAATTTTTTTATTAGATCTAACAGGTGTATTACGACCCCTTAAGACATCCTATTAGGATGTGAATTGAATAAGTTCATTGACTAATTATCACTAATTATTGAATGTACATATCATGTATGGATCATGTAAATTTGTAAAGTGCAAATATTAAAATGTCCTATCAATTTCAACTTTAATTTCATATTTATATTTAATTTCACATTAATGTCCTATATTAATGTCTTGACTATGAACATAAAATGCATAAGTGTACATGTGTAAATTAAAATTGAACAATAATAAAGTCCATTATTTACAATATATTATGTGCATGAAACCAATATATTAAGTGCATGACATAAAGTCCATCATAGTACAACCCATGAAATAAAGTCCAACAAAGTACTTGACCCATGAAATAAAGTCCAACAGAGTACATGAGAAACCAAATATGTAGTCCATGAAATAATCAGATATAACCCATAAAATCATGTTTAGGTCATGTATCGTCTCTATAATCAAGAGACCTCTTCACACCATGCAGACTATGTAGATGACCTTAAACACTCTATACAAGAGAAAGATGAAATCAGATGTAAGACGATAAAAAATGATTTAATGAGAATTTAATTTATAATTCATCATAAAATTAAATTACCATCATATTTGGATCTGGATGCTCTGGTGCACCTGGACCAACCTCTAAATTCTTTGAATCAATCTACATATACAAAACAAAGAAAGTTGAAATTAGATGTAAGTCTACAATTAAAAATGATTTAATTCAATTTAATTTATAATTTATCATATTTAAATTGTAACATAGGAGGTTGTGCACCCTTTACTCCAAGACCTATTTGTACATGCTCCACTACAAGATGTGTCTCATGCTATAAAAGAAAAATAATTTAACATGTATGAGCTCATATATATATATATATTCAATTTTAAATTTAATTAAAGTTATTCACAATGTATAATTTGTAATTGACTTTAAATATAATAAAAAAATTAAATTACCATGATATCTGGAGCTTGCTCTACATGTCCTCCTGGAGTTGTAACTATGATTGAGTCATGGCAGAAAGTCGCACTAACAAACTCCTATAATATAAAATTAAAGCATGTATACTTGAATTAGGTAAAAATATATATATTCATGTTTGCACATTTTATGTAGAAACTTTTTTAAACAACCTGAAATTCAGAGGCCTCACAAGTATCGACAACATCTAATGTTCGTCTGATGCCCATTCTCATTGTCATATCAACCTAGACATACATATAGGCATTTAACGCTTATAATATTTACAAGTGTACATGCACATTTGATATATAGTGAATTCAAAATTCATAATTGTAACTATATAGTAATGTAAGTTAAACAATTTACAATATAAATGTACCTGCCCCTAATCTATGACGCTTGACAGTGGAGGAGCGCTTGACAACCCCTCGGGTGGAATTGACATGGAAGTCTATTGACTCCCCTAAACCAACATAAATATTTAAAACATATGTTCATTATTAAATTATAAATTTAAAACTCAAGTTAAAAATGATTTCATATATAATTTAAAAAATTGAAATCAAAATACCCCATAAGGGTTGTCGACTATGACTGGTGTTGACATATATACTAGCGGTGCAGATGATTGCGCCATCATTAGTGTCATCTGTACACCAAAAAGTTTGATTGTTAAAATGTATTGAAAACTTTTTTATATATATACATTCATTAAAATTCTTATAAATTCAACATGTAGATGCATATTTATACCTGTTTCACATTGTCCTCAAGGTGATGGTTTGTTTGTAAGAAATTCTACAAATGAACTGAGGCAACGAGATGATCCACCAAAATCTCCACGTCCACTTGAACTGGGTGTGGCCTGATTAGATCCATAGCATAGTTGATGACAACTAGTACATACATGTGCTCTCGACGCTCGTGGAGTGGTACTAAGACCAACTCCATAAAATGCTCCTCCATCATCGCGGTCTCTATGCTCCCTACCCGCTATAGTAGAAGCATGTTGATCAAGGTCTCCTGTGAGCATACTGAAGGATCCTAATTTTGATACCACCGCACGTTGATGCACAGGTGAAGGAATGGTAGGACCAAGAGGAGCAATAAGGGTTGTGCATGCATGGGGCGTTGGGGATCAACCCTTTCCCCTAACCTCTATTGTGGCATGCCGCCACCAACACCCTAAAATGATTTAAAATCAAAATAATTAGGTTTTTTCCCCATAGTAAACTCTACATATAGTTTCCTCAAAAAATATAATGGGACCTCCATATTAGCATGTGGGGATTGTCAAATACCATATACCATCAATCCCAAAAATGTGCACTCATTTGTGGATGTATACACCACCTCATGGATATTCTAGATTTATTGGTAGGAATGAGAGCTACTGAGTATTAAGGTTGATAAAATAAGGGGCTAGATGGGCTTTTGTTATTTTTAGGTCTAATTTTTTTTTATATGAGAGACCATTTGCATAAAATTGCCACATCTCCTCTCTATCTTGTTGATTCCTATCTAAATTAGAATTGATAGTCCTAATGGAATCGACAATGTTTTGCATCACAAATGCAAAACATCTCATATGTGGTGGAATCAATGCTTCATTTTGCATAGCATTGATTTGGTTTTGAATGGATGTCACTTGTTCATTTGTACATGCTCGCAAGTGAGCCTCATCTGATGCAGTAGGTGTGGAGGTGGGATATGAGGTGGAGGGGGTGGAGGGGGAGGTGGAGGGGATGGAGGTGGAGGTGGAGGTTTTTGAGGTGTTAGATTGATGATATCATCAATGTTAAATTCATCTATGATATCTATATAAGTGTTCACCTACATTAAATTATACAAAATTAACATACAAACTTACAAAATTACAAGAAATAGTTAAATTTGAAACATACATGCAAATTTGTTTAAATAGGATGTGCATACATATACATACCCATACATACATTGATTAAACTTGAGCATTTGCATACAAATTTCAAATTTTAACATTGTTGATGTGTTTTTTATGCACTTCTCCACACAGGCAGTGCGTAGGTGCACTACCTCTCTTGAAAGACAATCTTCCACAATCAAATTGCAGAACACTATCCCAAGGTCTTTAATGTTAGGTCTTGACAGTGCTTGGAATATCTCAGTTGTTTAATGTGATTTGCTGGAATCACAAGGCGGACTTATGGATGAGTTACAAAGCATGGGAAGTTGGGTCTTGAAATGGAGTTTCAAAGTGCTAGAAGTGAATGAACAATGGATTTCCACTCAAAACAGTGAGTTAAAACTCATCAAGTTCATCTGATTTAGCTTCATGGTGATGCTTTGGATCCTACTTTAACCAAGGATTAAAAGAAATAACAAAAGGAGAAGGGTTAAGAAAGTTTTTCTAATCCTAAGCTACGAATGAACAGTAACAATGGTGGCTGCTACAATAGACAGGCTTTCTAAACTAGGTTTTGCTTGACCAAGAGAAACCTACAGCTATACAAAACTAGTGCAATCTCCTAAGGTTTGTTGATTTTCAGATTGCACATACACATCATGAACATGCAATTGAACTAAGTTGCAGCATTGGAATAAAGAAGCCCAGGCTAACTTTGCACAACAGCTTGTCATCACAAGTGCTAAAAGTATGGGTTGAAAGGTCATCAAATACCATAACAACAATTTCCATTATCACCTCCATTCAAGAATCTACAACTAAAACTACTATGGAAGGTAGAACCATGCATGCAAGATGAGCAAACTCAAAGAGAACATCCATAAAATCATGCAATGTTGTCTTCTATTGCTGCAAATGCCTTTTACAACAACTCTCCAACCCTTACAAATGAGGGGAAAGCCCCTATTTATAGTTTTCAAAAGCCCAAATGAATGGTCAAGATTGAATTACATCGAATGGCCCAAATTTGATTTACATTAGGGTTTCACCTACTCCCCATTATCCAACAATTTTAAAATAGATCTTTGTCTTTTCTCTGTTTTGTCATCTAGTGCCCAGGTGTTGTAGCAATTTTGTCATTTAGTTGATTGCCCTTTTACTATAGCTGAAACTGCTTGAAAGTTGCCTTCTTACTTGATATGTTTGCAGTGCTCTTCCTTGGATCAAAAGAGTTCATCGACGATTGGCATCAATGGATTGGTTGCCCCTGATTCGGTCAGACAACTCTCTTATGCTTTCTTCGAGGCCACCCCTTGCATATTTGTTCTTGACTTTCTTGGCACAAGCCTTCTTCTAACGCTGACCCTATTGGTGGGTGCTAGCGGGAGAGGCGATCATGAAATGAATGGTGAGAGGAGCTATGCGTATTCCTTATTCAACTTTCTCGATGGGTCTCTTGACGGACCTATAGTAGGCTCCTTGAATCTTGCATACATGAAGTGTTGTAAGTGCTTTCATACACAAATCAAGGAAAACGTTAGTCAAATCTTGCAAAATCCTTGTTAGATCCATCCATGCATCATCAAAAGATCATAATGTTCATATTTGAAGCTAATTTGGACCATAAACATTAATATGGGCCGTTACGGCTCCACAGATGTTCCAAAATAGCCAACGGGGGATGAAGCTCCAAAACCACCGAAACTTAACAGAACATTGGTGAAACTTTGGCAATTCACTTAAGCACTACAAACACATCCCAGATCCACCAAAAATTTGGCCCCAAAGTCAAAAATGTGGAAACCGGACCAGCAAGGGTCCACGAATGTTTCCAAAACAGCCAAATAGGGATGAAGCTTCGGAACCACCGAAACTTAACGAAACATTGACGAAACCTTGGCAGTTCACTTAGGCACCACAAACACATCCCAGATCCACCAAAAAGTTGGCCCCAAAGTCAAAAATATGGAAACCGGACTGGCAAGGGTCCACGGATGTTTCCAAAACAGCCAAATAGGGACAAAGCTCCGAAACTTAACGAAACGTTGACGAAACCTTGGTAGTTCACTTAGGCACCACAAACACATCCCAGATCCACCAAAAAGTTGGCCCCAAAGTCAAAAATGTGGAAACCGGACCGGCAGGGGTCCACGGATGTTTCCAAAATAGCTAAAGAGGGACTGAGTCCCGGAAACGCCACGAGGGGCGGGCTCTGAGGTTGGGTCGCCGAGGCTCCATGGATGTTCAAAATGGCCAAAGAGGGACAAAGTCTTGGAAATGGCCACGAGGGGCCGGGCTCGGGAGGCCGGCCGTCGGGGCTCCACGGATGTTCAAAATGGCCAAAGAGGGATGGAGTCCTAGAAACGCCACAGAGGGGTTGGGCTCCGAGGTCGGGCCGCCAGGGCTCCACTAATGTTCAAAATGGCCAAATAGGGACGGAGTCCCGAAACGACCACAGAGGGGTTAGGCTCCGGAGGTCGGGCCGTTGGGGCTCCACGGATGTTCCAAAACAACCAAAGGGGGACGAAGCTCCGAAACCACCGAAACTTTACAAACGTTGACGAAACTTTGGCAGTTCATTTAGGCACCTTAAACACATCCCAGATCCACCAAAAAGTTGCCCCCAAAGTCAAAAATGTGGAAACCAGAGCAACAGGGGTCCACAGATGTTTCCAAACAGCCAAAGAGGAAGGGAATTCCAGAGGGAAAGTTCTGAAACCACCAAAACTTAACGAAACATTGATGAAACCTTGGCAGTTCATTTAAGCAACCCAAACACATTCCAAATCCACCAAAAAGTTTCCCCCAAAGTCAAAAATGTGGAAAAAAGCGAATCGAGTGATCAGGGACCAAGTTAGCATAAACAAGACAATGGGCAGAAAAGGGACGGGGGACTTTGTTTCTTTGCGGATTTGAATACCCTAAGTAGGTGAATTTGGTCAAGGGAATTTGATCGTTTGAAGGAACATGACCAATTTGGGCTTGGAAAATGGGGCACACAAAACAAGAAAGGAGCAAAGCATCCTGTCAAGAGCAAAAAAAGGGGGTCCCTGCCTATGGTGGGGCGTGTGTGCAAAACATGCACAACAAACATGTATATACATTTAAAATAAAAAATACAATGCACAATGCATGCATACATCATTCAACTAAATTATGTGTACATACAAATTTCAAAATTTAAGATCTAGAACTATGTAATTTTAATACATGTACATACTAAAAAATAAACTTGAAAATTTCACAAAAATCTCATTTATGTCTAACGCATATATATTACATTTTTCCAACAGGAGAAATCATGACCTAGTAGATATTCATAAAATATATACTATTATAAATTCATCATTATAAGTTCATAAATTCAACCAAATTCATAAATTCATGTCACTAAAAATATCCATCCAACCAAAATCATAATTTCATCACTAAAAATATATCCATCCAACCAAATTCATAAATTCATCACACAAAATATCCATCGAACCAAATTCATAAATTCATAACTATAAGATCATTGTCTTAATTTATAAATTGTTGCGGCTCTCTACTTCATCTCTTCATTTATTTGTGTTTTCCTTTTCAGAATTAGAAGTTCTCCTCTCCTTTAGCCATTGTCTATGCTCATCTAAGATCCCATCCATATCCCTAACAACATCAACAACATTTTGCATCCTAGATGCAAACATCCTCAAAGGTGGTGTGATACATTCTTCATTTTGAATAATGTTGATTTGATCCTGAATGGTTCTAACATCGGCATTGATTCGTGCTTGCAAGCGAGCACCATCAGTTTTAGGTGGTGGAGGTGTGGGTTACGAGGTGGAGTGGGTGGATTTGGAGGTGAAGGTTGTGGAGATGGAGGGCGTGGAGGTGGATTACAGATATTATTGAATTGATCCATGTGATCTCTAAGATATAAGTGAACCTGCATTAGATTTGTAATTTCAAAATGTAAGATACATGTTTAGGAAATACCCTTAAACCATTCAATATAAATGGCCTAATTGAATACAAATAATAAAATGTGTAAACCTCATTTATGTCTACTTGACATGTTACTTGAATGAAAAAATAATTAACTATTAATATAGGACAATTTATGAATGCTTTAAGGTTTAGGGTTTAGAGATTAGGATTTAGGGTTTAGGGTTTAGAGTTTAGGATTTAGGGTTTAGGGTGATAGGATGGCTTAAGGGGATCTATACAGTAAGGTCCTAGGAAAAAATTACATGGCTTAAGTGAATAAAATTTGGTGAAGTTTCCCAAGGCAACCAAATTTCATTAAGGTCCTAGGTCAAAATGATGGTTTAGAGTTTAGAGTTTAAGGTTTAGGGTAATAGGATGGCTTAAGGGGATCTATGTAGTAACCTCCTAAGACAAAATGACATGGCTTAAGGGAATTAAATTTGGTGGAGTTTCCTAAGGGAACCAAATTTCATTTTAAGGTCCTATGACAAAATGAATGTTTTAGGGCTTAGGGTTTATATTTTAGAGTTCATGGTTTAGGGTTTAGGGAACTTAGGGTGAAGTTTGGGTGGCCCTTGGAATAATGGACTTGCAAGTTAGTAAACAACATTTTCTTGTGGAACAATTGGTTGAGATAGCTCTTGTTTTGACTGACCAACCTCTCATGAAATCTTATTCATATTATAATCTTGCACGATCTTATTATTGTTAAATTTGGTTTCCTTGGAAAACTTCACCAAATTTTGAGAACTTCTTTGATCCCCTTAAGAAATGTCATATTAGGACCCCTTAAGACATCAGTTTACGATTTAGGGTAATAGACTGACTAGTTTATGAATATTTTTGATTTTATGAATAGACTAACTATTTCCATAATAGAAACACATAATTATGTATTATTAAGATTGAGTTTGATGTATACTTTAACTTGATTTTTTTTTAATTGAATATAAGATTATTTTATTTAACATGTTCTTCATTAATATTGATTGTATATATATATATGTATTGAAGTTTAATATGCTATGATAAAGTTCAATATTTCCCACTTAAATGAATTTTATGATATAAAATGTATAATAAAATTAGTTAATGTTGAATCTTATTTTATTTTGGATTGTTTGGAATTGAAAGAACCTAAAAGAAAGAAAAGAAAAATATTTAGATTCTTTTAGTGTCTAGGTAACTAGTGCAAATTGAGATTTTAGACTAAACTAGAAGCCTAATTAACAACTAAATGACTAGATGAGAGTTAAGATTGTCGAAAGACAAGAGACAACACATGCAAACAAGAAAATGAAACAAGGCATGACTAAGAGAGATAAAAACATAAAATAGAAATGAATGCACATATTATCTAATTAAGTGACAATTGGAAATGGATTGTACAAGGATTTAGGAATTTTCTAGATAAATTTGCAAACAAACATTGAGAATTTATCAATTGTAATGATCCACTGGTCCCACAAGTAAAGTTTAACAATTGTTTTATATTCTAATTATATCTATGTTTAGAGCGTTTGATTGATTGTGTCTCTTGATGAATACACATTTAAATGTATAATATTTATCAAATCCTATATTTCATTGTCAATATCAAGGACCCTAATTTACTATGTATCAACCTAAATCTATCAAATAATTTCTTCTATAGGCATGCCTACATACTTGTCACCATACAATGCAAATGAAATTTAAAACATTTAAGCAGTGCAAATCAATTTTTTCCATTATCAAATAGTCTTGAGCTTGAAATCAGGGTTTTCATTTGAATGCAATTTTTTTTTCTTGATTTCAATTTAGGATTTTAGCAATTATTTTTGTTTCAATTCAATTTAGGGTTTTGAAGAAAAAATTAGGGTTTTCAATGCAAATTTTTGTTTCATTTCAAATTAGGGTTTTCAAATGCAATTTTTTGTTTGATTTCAATTTATTTTAGCAATTTTTTGTTTGAATTCAATTTAGGGTTTGAAGAAAAAATTAGGGTTTTCAATGCAATTTTTTTTGTTTCATTTCAAATTAGGGTTTTCAAATGTAATTTTTTTTGTTTGATTGAACAATTTAAGTTTCAAAAGCTAAATTTTGTTCTTAAGATATGATTTAAGGATGATTTTTTTCATTTCTAGAGGGTTTCATTTTATTTTTTCTTCAACTTCTACAAATTATCACTTCTTCTATTACAGGTAAATAAAATACATAAAAAGCTAAATAGATTAAAAAAAACATGCTAAAACCTACTTTTGTATTAAAATTTTCAAAAAAACATGAAAAAAGCACAAAGATTCGGGGTGGAGGCATACCTGGAGGTCATTATCGTCACAATCGCCTATGCTAAATCAAGATCTTGAGCTTTGTTAATAACTGAGTTTTGCTTTTTAAGAAAAATAAATACCACTTGAAAACGAGATCTCGTTCCCAATTTGTAGAAATCGGGATCCCATTTTGTAAAGATTAGGATCTTGTTTCCTGTTCGTCGGTTGGGACCCATTAAATAACGATATCCCATTTAGAATTTAGGCTTGAGATCCCATTTTCTAAAAGTAGGATCCTGTTTATTAAAAAACGGGATCCTATTTTTGGCAAGCCGATTTCATTTTTTTGGCTAAGGCAACAACTTCCACGTTTCATGGACTCAACTTCTTGCGCTTACCCTCCTATAAGCTGGGATAAGGTAGAAGATAGGATAAGCCTTGGGCCAGAGATGTTATCTGAAATGGAGGAGTAAGTTGGCATTATTAAGTAGAGGTTAGCATAAGCGAATGATAGGAAAAAAATTCATGTTGATGCTAAGCGGGTACCTAGAAATTTCTTGGTAGGAGAAAAGGTTTTGTTAAGGGTCAAGCCTCATAAGAGTTCTATCAAGTTTGGAAACTCATTCAAACTAGCTTCACACTATGTAGGTCCTTATGAGGTTCTTGAGGAGATCAACCCTGTAGCATTTAGGATTGCTTTTCCACCAGCTCTTGCCAGGATGCTCGATGTTTTTCATGTCTCGTATCTTAAGAAGTATATACTAGGTGATAACCATGTTATTGATTGGAATTATTTATAGGTACATGACCAAGGAGTGGTAATAAAGCCTCTCAAGGTGCTTGAAACACATAAGCTCCACTTACATAATAGAGAGGTTTTGTAATGCAAGGTCCAATGGGATCTGTATGCAAAAAAATTTGCCACTTGGGAAGACTATGTTGAGATGAAGCAGAAGTTTCCACAAGTCTTGTTATATTTTGAGAACTCTTAAAAACAATGATGTTTTGTAATGTGATGCTTTAAGGATGATCTATGTTTTATGTTTTATGTTATGTCCATGTTGATACTTAATAATCATCGGGGGCGATGATTCACAAGGGGGGAATATGTTACACCCCGAGTAATATTACCTATTTACTATTACCTTGTTTGGTTAAATTGCTTGAATAAATGAATGTATTTAATGAATCTTTGCATGAATGTTTTTTATGAATATTTATATGAATATGTTAAATGAATCATGAATGAAAATATGATGAATCAATGATTGATGCAATTGTATATTTTATAATGATTCTAAATATGAAATGTATGATGCATATGATTATGTTGTGATCAGCTAACTACTGTTATGATGTGCCAAGTTGGGTGTAGGATCAGGTTCAAACCTCCAGAAGAGAGGGCAGGTATCACTCAGGAGAATAACTTGGTCTGGTAACCCTTAATGAGCCTAGTTGAGCATTCACATACTCATGCCCTAGTTGGTCTTAGTGAGTCAAGTCAGTTTTGGGAAAAGGTAAGTAATCTTTGGTTTGGATGTGAATGTTGTGATTGAGGAATGTAAATAAGTCTCGATGTCATGTGAAAATCCTTCCTTGTGTGCTTATTGTGGTATCGATAAGATATATACATAAAATGTAGATATATGTAAATGTGTACATGTCTACAATAGACTCATACATATGAATGAATACGTACATGAGTATATGTAGGCAGATGTAACTACGCATGCTCATGAATAGATTACCCATATGAATGGGAATACCAATTGGATTAAAAGTGAAATGCATATATATATATTCCATGTACATATCAAATGATGGCTATGAGTATGAGTGTTTTTATAAAGATATTGATATGGTATTATGTATATGTATGTATATTATATATATTAACATATATGTATAGATGTTATGAAATAACTTGCACAATAGAAGAATATGATATGAAATATGTTGCAAATACTTGGTAATAATTGAGAATAACAAGCCACTTCGAGGGGGAAAACCTTCAAATATCTCTAATGAGAACACACTTCACAATATGATGATGAAATAAGACTCACAACCTCCTATATATACCTATTTATGCCTAGGATATCACCTAGGCCGACCCAACCAACTAAATAATTATATAATAATGATAACATGACTTAATTAGGAGTTAAGATAGCCACAAGTTGGCTATTCATAACCCAATGTAGACCAATATTAAGCGTGTAGCATGCCCCCCTTCTTAAAATAAGCATTGTCCTCAATGCTAATCAAGTTTGGATTCTTTTGAATGAACTCCTCATCCTCCCAAGTGGCATCTTCAGTTGGTAAATTCTTCCATTAGATGAGATACTCAGTGAGAGTTATATTCCTCAGCTTCTTGGTGTGTGTTTGACGAATGCACTATGGTTCCAAAATGATTATTCCTTCTTCATCGAGCTCTGGTAGTGTTTTATGAGTTGGAATATTATGCCCAATTACCTTCTTCAAACAAGAAGCATGAAAAACTAGATGTATCTTTGTTGTTGGTGGCAACTCTAGCTTGTAGGCAACACTACCAATCTTTTGCATGATTTGGTATGGCCCATAATACCTTAGAGATAACTTATTATTCTTGTTTTGTTGCTTATGAAATAAATTGCACAATAGAAGAATATGATATGAAATATGCTACAAATACTTGATAATAACTTAGAATAACAAGCCACTTCGAGGGGGCAAACCTCCAAATATCTCTAATGAGAACACACTTCACAATATGATGATGAAATAAGACTCACAACCTCCTCTATATACCTATTTATGCCTAAGATATCACCTAGGACGACTTAGACACCCCTATATAAGACCTAGGCCGACCCAACCAACTAAATAATTATATAATAATGATAGCATGACTTAATTAGGAGTTAAAATAGCCACAAGCCAACTATTCATAACCTGATGTAGACCAATATTAAGGGCGTAGCAATAGATTAATATAGTTTTTTTTATCAAAAGGCTATAAGCCTATATATTATATTAATATATATGATATTTCAATTACAAAGATGTCAAAAAACTCTAACATTTGTCTTTCAGATTTGACTGTGCTTCCCTGATATCTACTTTTTTGATCCTATTAGCCATGAAAAAATTCTCTTATTACATAGATATCCACCATGTTTGTAGCAAAAGAAGGCTACTCCACAATATTTAGCTATTTTTTAATTTCATCAGCCTTTCATAAAATATAAATATTACTACCTATAAACAAAACTATATATGTTTATCCCCATATATACTATATCCAACTATAGCACAATCCTTTAAGGATTTTCTCCCTCAACAGTAATACCCTGCACATAACTTTCACCAACCTCTTCATTAGCTTCATTAGTAGAATGTGAATGAACTATAACATTAATAACTGGAACTTGTAGAGGATGCTTTAGTTGGCTTTCTGGACACTTTGGCTGACTTTCTGGAACACACACATGCAACCTAGAACTTGTAGAGGATGCTTTAGCTAGATTTTTGGATGCTTTGGTTGACTATCTGGAACACACACATGAGTCAAAAGAATGGAAATTGTAAGATATTTCCTTTTAAACATAGCAATTGTATCCTTTCCCAAATCAAACTGATACTTGGCAAGTGTTGTGTAAAGATGCCCTAAGCAATCCATTTTAATTGACCTCTTAAAAGCATCAAGAATCTCTACATATTTGGCCTTGTGAATCAAGAAGTTCCTTGGAAATATTCCACCAAGATATGCTTCACCATTCCAAATATCATATGATTGCACACTTTGAAGAAAAGCATCATTTTCCATAAACTCTTCATTTACTGACTTAACTGCAATACTTAAAACCATTTGGAAGTCATTCACTAGATCAAGCAAGTTTGAGATAAATATTGATACCAGATTAGACGATAAAATGATCCTTTGAGCCTTTGGGCTGATAATTTCCTCACCATATATTGTTTTTATGCAACAACAAATAGATAGACAACTTACTTTGAACGATTGTTGCAACTACTCCTTTTCTAAAGTATCAGAAAATGGAATCTCCCATGGATGCACTTGGAATTTAGCTCTATAGTTCCTCAGAAGATACTCCATAACTGAAGAAAAGTAACTTAACAATCACAAATCCCAATACCGAGTTGAAGAAATAAGGCTCGATACTGGGTCGAAGGATGGAGTCGTTGAAACTATGCTTAGTCGATCATTTTATCTGCAACACACAACAAACCTATAATTAAATGTGAGCACACTCCTTGTGAAAAAAACCCTATAAATAGAATTCAAGATCGCACTACAAATCGAAGGTTTGTGTGTCGATAACCACACAACAAACCCAAGCTTTGCGAAAGTCAAGAACAAAAATCACAGATAATGCATTAGTTTCAAAAAGTGTGTATGAATTAAACAAATGCAAAACTGGAACAACCACTTCATATTTAAACATCCTGTACTGAATAGAATTTTAGATTTCCACCTCAGGTCTAGGGCCTTTCATCTTATTATGATTTTACAAAACTTTGCACCTTTTCCCTACACAAAAAATCACACATTAGTATTTGAAACCATGTTAATCCTTCTCATGCTTGATGAAATATTTCCCATGCTCAAAATCTACCACCTAGTACCAAAACCACCTAAAGCCTACTTCCAAAATCCATTTCTTGGTACTTTGTCCTGATGACACACATTAAACCTAACAATTTTTTTTGTGAAATCCTTACGGAAAATTAAAAAATCCAGTGCTTTTTTAATTTTGTACATTTCCCCAACTTTGTTGCTAACTTAAGCCAAACATTTACCCAATTTAGACCAGGCACTTGAAAATTGCATATTCTTCGACAAATCACATTACCCCATCCAAAGCACACCTCAACATCAAGTATAATCATTTCTCACATACCTTACATATGTGAATGATTATATGATAAAACTCCTCATGAATCTGTATTCAATATCTTGATACAATCCCCTGTCTCAACATGTTTTGAAATCTAGTTCGCCACCTAAGCTCAAGAAAAGGTAGAATATAGGAATTTTATACATGTTACATAGCACCTTCCCTTTTTGAGAGATATGAGAAATACACTGTACCCATACTCCATACATGACATCATCTACCACTGGTACGTTTCTAACATCATAAAATGGAGTGGACAAAATTCTGACCTAGAAATGACAAACCCACCAATGAGAATGAACTACAAGCCCCCTTCATTATTTAGAGTATTACACAAACTTACATTTGTGTTTGTGTGATTTATTACATGTGTCACTATTTCTTCAACTTGTTCACATCCAAGATTTTCCAAACAATCTGCCAGCCCATGTCCTCTATATATGTATGAAAAATCTGATACATACTAAGTTTATCCAATAAAACCCATATCTGCTTCAGAATATATTGAAGATTCCAATTAAGAATGTTATGCTCTTTACAAGCATTCAGAATTATTAGAGAATCTCCTTCAACCTGCAAGTTAATTTTTTTTAACAAGCTTGCCCTTTTTAATCCATACAAAAGTGCATTGGCTTTAGCTGCGTTATCTGTGTCAGCTTGAAGCTTGATTGATTTTGCCACTTAAACTCTGCCCTTATAATCTCTAATGACCACCCCTACCCTAGATGCACATAGATTACCTCTACTGGATCCATCAAAATTTAACTTATAAAAACCTTGGGGAGGAGGTTTCCAAATACCTTTGTCCGATCAACTTTATTTAGTGCAAGTTGAAGCTTGCTTCCTTTGAATGGCAAACAAATATGAGACCACTTATGAAGTAATGTGGCATCCCACCATATTTCCCACACAACCAATGTCGAGATAATTCTCCAGATGCAAACAAAAAAAGATTTCTTGAATAATATTGGCCAACTTGAAAAAATATCCCACAATTTGTTTGATAAAGGTGCAAACTAATTCACTTTGCTCAATACAAAAGACCAACATGCTTGAGCAACCTCACAATTCAAGAATAGATGATTTATATCTTCATAATATTTTCCACACAATATTGAAAAGGATTTTCTATCCCCAACTTGGACAATCTCTCACTTATCAAAATCTTGTTCTTGATTGCAAGCCATGCAAAACATCCCGCTTTTGGCAAAACCATTGAGTTCTAGAAAAATGTATAAGCCCTTTGATATCTAATTTGCATACCATTTTGTGAAATTTCTTTATAACCATCTCTAACTGAATAATGACCTGTTTTAGAAAATGGCCACATTAACTTATCATTTTCAGTAAATAAGTAAACTGATCTTTTATCCAAAATCTGCTTTAACAACCCTTTGTGTACAGGTGAAATGTTGCAATTTGATAAATCCTTCCATTCTACCCTTTGAGTTGTTATATCAACCTGATCTATATAATCTTTAACCTTAGCTCCCCAATGTGAAACTAATATGTTTTCAGTATGTTGAAAATCATAGAGAGAATTAATATATGGAAGGCGATTCCAAGAATCTTTCCAAAATAGAGCTTCCTCACCATTATTCACCTCCCAAGTTAGATGAGACACTATAAATTTTCTACATGAAATTATAAAATTCCACATTGCTGAAACTAAAGGAGGATTTAACACAGTGAGAATTCTAGTCAGACTAATATTATCTAAATATTTTGCTTCCATCACCTTACACCATTTCTTATTTGGCTTTGTGTACATATGCCATACCAACTTGGCACCCAATGAGAGATTCCTTGTTGCAATATTGTGCAGACCTGCTCCCCATTTTATCTTATCCATACATATTTTCTCCAAAGATATTAAGGGCACCTTCTTTTTATTATCTATATTTCTAGACCATAGAAAATTTTGAATCAACTTTTCAATTTGTGCCACAATTGATTTGGGTGCTTTTAGAATAGACATAAAGTAATTAGGAATTGAGGATAAAACTGATTTTTCCATTAAAATCATGCTTGATAAAGACAACCATCTTCCTTTCCAAGAACTAATTTTTGCTTGAATTCTGAATTATTTTATGCCAATAAGAAATGTTTTTTTGTCCAATAAAGAAAGGAATTCCTAAATACTTACTGGGAAGATCTGCTTCTTGAAAACCAAGAATCTTTACAATATGCCTTGAAATTGTTTCCTTTGTGTTGAAAAGATAAATCTTGGATTTACTTTCATTTATTTTTTGACTAGAAACCTAAGTGTACTTATCTAAAACAACTTTTATTTGTTTTGCTTCCCTTAATGTTGCTTTTCCAAAAAGAAATGTATCATCAGCAAATAAAGAGTGTGTGCTAGAAATATTTGTACTTGGAATGACTATACCTTGCAACAACCCTTGAGAATGACTTTTGGAAACAACTCTACTCAATGCTTCTGCAAGAACGATGAATAAAATGGCGAAAGAGGATCTCCTTGATGAACCCCTTTTGTAGAACTAAAAAATACCAAAGGTGAACCATTTATAATCACAAAAAATTTGCAATAGATAAGCAAGAAAGGACCCATTTGCACCATTTTTTACTAAATCCAATTTTTTTCAAAACTTGAATGAGAAATTGCCAGCCAACCCTATCATATGCCTTCATCATATCAAGTTTAACAACCATTGTTGAAATATTATTTGTGGGAATAGAATGGAGAGCTTCATGTGATATTAAAGCTCCTTCAATTGTCTTTCATGGCACAAACCCACCTTGTTCTTTAGAAATACCTTGGTGAAAATTTTGTAAACTATAGTACAAAAAGAGATAGGCCTAAAATCAAAAAATGTAGTTGGAGAATCTACTTTTGGAAAAATTGCAATATGAGTGACATTAAATTGCTTAAGCATTCCACCTGACTTTCTTGATCCCTCCATTTCTCCTAAAAGATCAATATAAATGAAATCCCAACATTTTTGAAAAAAGATTGTAGTAAAACCATTTGGCTTTGGTGCCTTATTTGTTGATAAAGAAAAAACAACTACCTTAACTTTGTCTAAGGTGAAAGGAGATAAGATTTTAGCATTATCCTCCTATTGAATCAACTTGGGAATCGATTCCAAAAGTTCTTCTCTATCCCTTTCAAAATGAGAAGTAGAAGTTTGATTTGCTAAAAGTAATTGAGAAAAGAATTTAACCCCTTATTTTTAAATATCAGTTTCCTTAGTAATCAACACCCCTGTTTCATTGTCACATATAGAAAAATTGAGTTCTTGACACACTTAATTTGAGCTGAAATATGATTTTTTTTTTGTGTTTCTATCACCATCCTTAAGCCGTAACTCCCTAGACTTATGACACCAATAAAATTATTCCCTCAAAAATAATTCACACCATTCATCTTGCAAATTTTTCTTCTTCTCAAAATTGCATTATCCATACCTTGAGATATTATTTGTTCATTTACTTTTGACAACTGCTTGAAAACCAAATCCTTTTGTACAAAAAATTTCCTGAACACTGATATATTCCAATTCTTAATTTGCAGCTTCATATGCTCTAACTTTTTACAAAATTGAAACATTCATGAACCTTTAACAAAAGGCGCAGACAACCACCATTGCTTAAGCAAATGAATAAAATCTAGATGGCGAAACCACATAGATTCAAATTTAAATGAAGACTTATGCTTTGATTGTACTGCATTTTGAACAAGATTCAAAGATATAGCAAAGTGATATGATGCATTGAAAGATAAAATCTCAAAAGAAAAAAGAAAATCAACAACCAACTAATTTGGAGAAATTAGAAATCTATCTAATATTTCTGCTTCTTGGAGAAAATCTTTCCGTCTATTTGTCCATGTAAACTTTCCATTTGTTGGCATTATATCCACTAATGCATTATCTTTTATGAAAATTTGAAAATATTTCATTACTATTGATGGCAAACAAATACCTCCTTGTTTTTTAGATAAGAAAGAAATTTCATTGAAATCACCTGCAATGATAACTTTTTCTTAACCCAACTGATCCATGATTTTCTTTAACTTATCCCAAAGAAGTTTTTTACCAACAGTGCTTGTTGGACCATAAACATTTATTAACCACAAAGAGAGGTCATAGTGTTTTATTTGCATTAAATGTCAATTGCTAGCATTTGTCACACTGTCAACCAACACTGTTTTTGTATTTCATAATTTTAAAATCCCCCCTGAAGCTCCTTGTGTTGGGCTATGAATGAATTTCCATTTAAACCATTTTTTAGACATACTATCAAAAGTTTGTATAGAAGTTTTAGTTTCTTGAAGAATAACCACATATGCTCCACAAGCATCCAACTGATGCTTGATTTGAGCTCTCTTATCAAAGGAATTAATGCTTCTGATATTCCATGAAATTAGTGGCATTACACCTTAGGAGAGAAGCATGCTCTCCTTGGCCTTTTTGTTTGTCAAAACTAGCTAATAATGTACCCTTCAAAGTGGACTGAGTACCAACCTCAATTTCCTCCTACAATTTAGTTCCTAAAGATTTCCTTCCCTATTTTACAGGAGTCTTTTTGTTAACAGTAGGTGGAAAAGGTGTTTGTGATATGGATAGAGTTTGTGGAATTTGAAAAATTCCATCCTCTTCCAAAACTTCTAATGAAATTTCATCAATCATTTGATTTGCAACTAATGATAAAAAATTATCAACAATTTTTTCCATCTCCTCATTTAAACCTATATATTGAGTGTCATTATCACTTACATCCTCACAGAAAGCACCCAACATCAAAATTTTACAATCCTTTTGTGGTTGAATGGACATAATATTGCTCCCAAATCTAGACATAAAACCCCCATAAGTAATAAGTCTAGCTATATGAGAAATTTCTTGCATGGAAATAGACTTTAAGTTTAGGTGAATATACATATAAAGAACTATGAAAATCTCTTACACCAAACTGATATGTTTTCACTCATTCCTTTGAAAAAGAAACAGTAAAAACGTGATTTGTTGGGAGGAACAAATCAAAAAAAGAAATACAAGTAGCAAAACCTTTAGTAGAATTTGACTAAACAACATTAAAATCATGCCTTAATCCATGTTCCTGACTCCTTGAACAATCTAAATTATACACATCTAGGCCCATCTTTCCCATTGTGCTCGAAGACCCTCTAAAAAGCACTATAGATTGAAGATCTTTGGTTGTCAAGTCACAACCTTGAATAATATCATGTTCATTAGATGATGTACTCTTAGTAACAAGAGACAAATGGGAAACAAATTTATAAACTACCCTTGTTTTTGTATTCTTAGGAACCAAAACAAGATCAGAACTTGATTTTTCCTTTGAATACCCGCCCTTAACCAACTTGCAAGAAGCATTTGGATGTATTGAAAAATGACAATGAGTACAAATTTCCTTTGGACATTCAATAACAACTCACTACTTCCAAACCCCACTCTTTTTGAATTTATTAACAACTGTGAAGGGAGGATTTTAGTAACATGTAAAAGAACACAAACCCTCATAAGATGTGAAGGAGTAGAAAAGAAATCTAGATCCTATTTGAGGTAAATGCCTAAATGATTTCCCAAGATTTCAATAAGAATTGTTTCTCTATATTCCAAGGGAAGGCCTTGTAGTTGTATCCAAAAGGGGATAAAATTTACTATAGTATGAGAAGGATTGAAATTTGGGGACCACGGAAGAGTGTAAATTCCATGTCCCTCACAAAACCAGGATTTGGTAGAATGAACAGAATTTCTAGCATCCTTAGATTTAAAAAGAACAACAAAAAACCCTTCTCCCTTATCAAGATAAAACACTTGAGTAGACCCCGCCCATTCATCAAATATCCATTGTTGTAAAAGACCAATTTTAGGGGAAATTTTCCATAACTTACCAATAAGAGCATGGGCCTGCAAATCCTGAGTTTGAGGCTGCAACAATGCCTCAGGAAATGTAACTAGGCACATCAGGTTCAACAGGATCCCTTGGCATTTTTGGAACCCAGACCTGCTTTTGTGTTCCATTAAAAGAATGAGGCCCCTTTGACTTATCCAAAGGCATATACTAATTACGGTAAGGAAAATCCCCATTTGTGATCGTAATGGAATTAGGAAAAGTCATTGGATGCCTAGCACGATTGCTGGATTGACCGTGCTCAATGGAAATTGAGTTGGGGAATGTGGTAGGACAATAAAATGATTTTGGATTGGAGGCAGCCCCAGGCGCAAGTGCAATGTTATTAGGGTATGTAGCAGGAGACCATTACTGAGACGATTGCGATGACCCTAAAGAATCTAAAGACTATGACCTGCAAATATCAAAAACAAGTTGTTTTCCTTGAAAAAGAGATTTCCCAGAACAGTGATCCAACAGAACACGACTAGGGTGAACAAAGCCATGAGAATAACAACTTCTTCCCAACCAACGATCACCATTGAACCCCCATGATCACACAAAACGACTTGATTTTTTCAAAAAATTCATTATTTTGAATGGGCACGCTCTAAAATATGCGGTCCATTTTTTCCCTCCTCCCAAACCTTTCATAGCTTGCACATGTTGAAATACTAAGTCAAAGCTCAAAAAATTAATCTAACCTCAAGGAGGTTAGAGGTAAAGTCCATTCCTATACCCCAGGTCAACGAAGTAGGAACTGGCACAATATTACTGACCCTCACCTTTCCCACTATGAAGCGGAGTCAAACCTGTGACCCCGAGGAATGCAAACCCCAAGTCCCAGCCAACTCCACTACAAGTGGTGACTTATAGATTAATATAGTTACATATATATATACATAATATTATTATTATTGTATTTATACATATGTTTATTGTTCGACAATTAAATGTATTTGATAAACTTATAAGTATATATTAATATATATTGATATATATGTATATATATTCTAATGGATATATATATATTATATATATAACTCATAAATTGGAAACATTAGTAATAGTTTCTAAGTGCAATACATATAGTGCTAATCATAATTAATGTGTTGGAATGAATGAAGCACATAAGAAATATAAGGTGTAGCCTATGGAGGCATATCAACTAGTGCATAAAGTAATTCAAAGACCAAATCAACAAATGTAAAAGGAACGTATGAGTTTTATTGTTGTTGTGTATACATTTTAGTGAGAATTTAATACAATTTTGAAGCCATATGAATAAGTCAAACCTGCACTATTATATGGGGTGCCAACTTGGGAATGCGGTACCAATGTAGTAGAGTATGAAATGCATAAGAAGTCTGCTAAATTCACATAAGTCTAATAATAGCTTTTGAGACTTAGTCAAGAGGAAACTTGGCATCAATATGTGAAAGAATTTGAATTAGGATACTTTTTTGTGAGCTTGTTGTTCATTTGACTCAGTAAATGAGTCTGTTGTCCCTCATAACAAGTTGAATCAACCATTAAAATGGAGAGGACTGTTATGTGTTGGAAACCTATGAGTTATATTAATGATTCATTGCATGAGGATAGAAAGGTGGCAGAAATATTAACTCATTTGTAGCCTTCAGTTGATCACAATTTAGTATAAATAGAGGTGCTCATTCTACCAATTGCGACACCTATCATTTTGATTATCTTGATGTTATTTTTCTGTGATTTATGAGTTAGTGAGTTGAGAGTTGTTTTTCTATTTTGTATTTGTGATTATTGTGAGAGTTAGTGAGAAGTTAGAAGAGGAAAGTCAAGTTGATATTGAAGGAGGTATCAAGAGAGCTTGAGGATTAGAGCTAGGAAGGAGTTTAATCAATTCGAGCATTATACAGGCATGCTAGTTTCTATACCTTTGTTGTTTATGTTGGAAAGGATAATTAGTTTTATTACTATGTTGGAAAAGAATGCTTTTGAATATGCTATGATGTTTGTTTATGATTGCATGTTTCTTGGTTGTGCATTATGTTGTAGAACCTATCTTATTAGTTATATTTGTATGTACCCTATATATGGGAGTTTTTATGAATGCAACATATTTGTACTATATGTACTTGTCATCGCTATATGTAGGATGTCTAAACTAGACGTACGTATGTATCAAAGAGTAAGAAGTTGCTAGAATCACTTTGGTAGTAAAGTCACTTTGTTTATGAGATGTTAAGTGGGTTATTCTTGGGATTTGTCTGATCCATGGGAAAGGGGGTAACCTAGGTATAGAGTATGAATGGTCATTAAAACCAAATCGAGCTAGGAAGGTGGGTGAACATGTGACATCCACTCTAAGTTTTGGGTGATGAATGCTTTGGCCAAAATAGTGTAAGTAGCCACTATTTACACTATTAGTTTCACTGTGATATGAGATTACATACTAGGCAATGGATATTCATATATGTAAGTTGTAACCACTATATGTTAGTTCTAGTTATATATAGGACATGACACCAAGCTCAAAAAATACTATTGTTATGAGATTACCAAACCAATCTCTTCGTCGAAGGGTAAGGTCATCTTACCAATTGGGTTGATTTGTGGGGGATTGTAGTAAGTCTGTGGTTGGCGGAAAAGCATTGGAGTTATGCTTCTCCTCATTAGTTGGTGGCCAATATTTGAGGGGAACAACCTAGACCATTTATACTTTATATATTTTGTAAGCTTGTTTAAGCTATGTATGTAACTTGTATCCATCTCTATGGGAATTGTAAATATGAAATGTCATATGGAGATTATGTATCACCATTATTTGAATTGTTGAAAGGATTTCTTTTGCATGCAATGGGAAATTTTGCAATGTGTTTCAAATGTGCATTTATTATTCAAAGGAAAGAATTTTTTTATTGCTCTTAAAGGGTAGATGCATAAGCTATTCACTTGTGGGTAAAACATAGAAAGTTTTACTATGTAGAATAATGGGCATGTTACACCTTAATCCCAACAGTTTGCATGCCTCAACTTTGTTCTTTTTCTTTTTATTTTGCATGCATGTTTAGTAGGACACTTTTATCGACGTCATTCATTGAAATTCTTCTTTTTCTTATGTTGAAATTGTTCTCAACTTGTTCCAAATTTCTATTGTGGCACAAGTTGGTAGTTCCCTAGCAAATGAATTTATCAATTCTTAATATGAGCAAATATCTAGTTTGGAATTAGCTTGCATGGGAAAACTTGGTAACTAGTAATTAGCTTGATTAAGTGGTAAGATTAGTTGAGTTAATTAATTTAAATTAATTAATATGTGAATAATAGTTAGTACAGGAGGTAATTAGTCAAATTAATTAAATAATAATTTATTTAAATAATTTGTGAGAAATTGATATACAAAAGTAGATGTGAATTTAGAGTGTCTACAAAAATAGCATGTGATTAATGACTTAGTATTCCATGAAAAGAACTTGAATCATTACTTTTATTCTTTTTCTAGGAGGGACAGTTGTCTTGGAGGAGGTGGCGACTTTCTTATTAGTTTTTTTCTTTTGATTGGAGGGATTCTCACTTGTTGAAGTAGATCATGCC
The DNA here is from genome assembly GCA_007258455.2 of Sequoia sempervirens. NCBI lineage: Eukaryota > Viridiplantae > Streptophyta > Pinopsida > Cupressales > Cupressaceae > Sequoia > Sequoia sempervirens. The sequence goes on along the minus strand of VDFB02193867.1, from coordinate 779,293,226 downwards.
TTAGGTTTTGAAAATGTAAATTTTCTTTATCCTTAGATGTTTGTGTCATTAATGCTTGTATTTTAGATGAGGTGATCTTGTATCCATGGAGAGTAAATTAAATTGTTTCTTATGAGTTCATCAAAAAACTATTCAAAAGTTGGAATCTTAAATTCAAAACCAAGAACATCCATCATAGAGTAGAAAGTAGAAGAGACTATCTAATATGATCCTTTCAACTTAAATTTCATAAGAACACTCATTCTTTATTTGATTTTTCTTTGCTATAACCTTGTGATAATGAATGCAGATATTTTAACTAAACCAAAAAGTCTTCAATAGAAAGAAAGGCATCAAGAGATAGAGATCAATTCAACATCAAATTGAAGGGCATAAAGTTCATTGATTGTACTAAACAGATTATTCAATTTATCCCACAATTGTTTAGGTGAAGTACAATTTACAAGATGAAATTAAAAATTATACGACATATGCAAGCTAATGATCCTGATTGCTTCATCTGGTTTGTTCCTATATAAAAATTATTCACATTCCCTTGTAAATTATAATTTTTGTTCACTTAACATTTTCCACAATCTCGTAGAATGAAGTAGTTGGTATACTTTGAACTTTCAAGTTTGATAGTTGTGTTGAGTTAAGATGTCAAAAATAGAATCCATAACACAAAAAACATAAAGAGACACTTGAAATTGTGCCTTTCAACCCCCCAATATTAATTGGTGTCATAAAATAGCCCCCTAGAAAAAATGACAAGTTTTCATTATGTTTTTTATAACTTGGAAGCCTAAATTGAACATTTATAACACATGACATTTTTATAATTTTGAGAAAATAAACTTGTCGAAGCTAAATATTTCATGTACAATTGAAACCTTTAAAAATTTCTAATATTTTTTTTAAAGTACACATTTTCATTAAATGGGGTGATTGTTATGCCTTGTTGAAATAATACAAACATTGACTTCAAAAAGCATTATTATAAAAATACAATAAAATTAAAAAAATATATTTAGCATTTTTAAGAAATACAACAAAATTAGAAGAAATTTTTTTTGTAGCATTATGAAGAGCTCGAAAAGAATTTTTTAATGCCTCTAAGAGTGTTAAAAAGTGTCTCTACATAAAAGTTACAATAATTTCAAAAAGATACCTATTTAAAGCTTTTTCAAAACACTCCTAACACTGTTGGGGTGGCTGGGGGTGGCACTAGCTCTACAAATAGAGTTGTGGTATTGCTTGGGTGGTACTTTGGTGAAGGGGAGGGAGTTGGTCAATCGGTGGTGATTGGGATGCTGATTGGATGGTGATTTGGCCATCAAGGTGGCACCAATGGCATGATGGTAGTGGTAGCTTGGCGGTGATGGTTAAAGGTTGGCGATTATAACTATGACAACTGATATTTAAAATCAGGTTGATGGTGGTCAAAAAATATTGTTGGTGATAGATTACAATCTAGGGTTATGCATATATAATATGATCCTCTTTATTTGCACATGCTAGTGAATGACTCTATTTATGACTTGCATAATAAAATATTTTTATTCAAAAACCTTTATTTTTTGGTCAAATGTACTAGAGGACTATGAGGTAGATTGTGTGATCTCATTGTTGTATGGACTATACAATGGTTGTTTGGAAGTAGAATTTTAAGAAATTTTGTATGGCTTCTAATGGAGCTCTCTTAAAAACCTCTATATATGGCATTCAATTAAACTCTATCAATTTTATTGTAAATCAATAAAATTTTGGGTCTTTTGAACATAATGATGAGGTCAATTTTTCTCTAGGATGTTCCATATATAAGTATTTGATAAAATATCTTGAATAAGAGAAGGGACCTATAGATTTAGAGCTTTAATACCATGTTGGAGATACTTAGAGACTCATAGGCTTACAAGATTCCTATAAAATCAAATAAACCTTCTATCTGAAGAGATTAAGAAAAAAAGCTACAATATCAATACTCATACAAAAAAGTGTTAAATATACAAATAATGCCTTGAATACAAAGACAAGGACAAGGAGGTGAAAAGGTATGACCAAAATTTTTACTACCCCTCCAAATGTGTGACACATGTGGGCACGCTTGGGATGCATGAGGATACATGTAGTGCACTCATGAGGTGAGATAAAAAAGGAAGTCTCCAAGTGAGCTTAACCACTAGTATGAATAGGACAACTATGTGGATGTGAACTAGTTGGGTAAAACTTCTATTTACATAGTTAACACTAATCACTAATGCAAAGACAATTTTTCTTATATGATTGAAGTATTGGGAAGTCCTTTAAAGTCAAAGAAACAGTTTCATAATTGTCATTGTTTGACTCTAGTATAGTATCCACTTCTATAAGCTTGGTATTTGATTTGAATATGATACTTCTCAAAGCCTTTTACAAAATATCTATATTTACTTCTTATTTGTGTTTCAAATCTCATCAAGATAAATTGGATTGATTATTTTATGATTGATTATGATATCCTACTCCTTATATGCCTTAGTAGACAACTTAGGTGTAGGAGGCAGATTATGATTATGAGGTAGTGAATTTTATTGATTAATTATTTCATTTCACACTCTTTCATTCATTTATATGTATAATCTATTACATAAAAAATCATTTGGATTTGAGGTTTCTTGGAAAACAAAATAATTTTTCACTTAAGGATTATATGTTCCATGTAGCACACAATACTTAAAAGATGAAGACATGGAAAAAAAATCCTCTTTTAGGGGAAGTATCCTAGAATACAAGTGTTCTAAATGATGGAAGGGTAGAAAAAGAAGAGGAAACTTTAGGAGATGGTTCTCATAATACAAGTGGTATGAAATTATAAGTAAATACAACATTATTCATGGTATTCAATTTTTAGTTAAAAAAAATGAAAGTATAACATTTTGGATCACATAACTTGTGTATTAAGTAGGCCATGTTAGGATTATGTGATGGAGTATGGGCATCTAAAAATATTGTTTAATTAGAAAGTGTTGGTGTAATTAATTATTAATTACACTTTTGCATAAGTTTACTTAGGTAATTATTTAATTCCTAAGTTATAGGTTTTATCCTTATCTTATGAGCTATCTTGTTGCTCAAGATAAGATTAGGTTTAGCATCTTTGCTTTTATAAAGCAAATTATCTCTTGTATTATTTTGTACTTCGAATATATCAATTTGCACATTTCATGCAAAGCTCTTGCTTTTTGTTTTTCTTCCTCAGTGGAAGGTCTATTCGTCTCAATTAGATCTTGGTTTTCAACATGGTATCGAGCCTCGATTTTGTATCCTTCTCAGCTTTTTTGGAGGAACACAAAGCAGAGCTCATTCGAGGTCCCTCGAGGGTTTCATTCCTTGAGCATCATTATACAATGTCTTGGATTAAATCAGGGTTTTCGTTGGATTCAAAGTGCTGGAAAAAGTCAAAAAGGACTTTTATTTCATTTATTTTCATCACCGTGCCAGATCTGCAGGGTTTCAAGCTTCTGGATTTATCTAATAGATCCGGGGTTGTCTAATTTTCGAGCACTTTGGGCCCAAATGGACCTCTCCGTTGGATTCTCGCCCAAAACCCCTATTTCCATATGTAAAGTTTGTTGTCCGATTTTGGACACAACAAGTCCGAGAGGCAAATTTTTTCCCAGTGGTCGTGACGCCTCACACACTTTTCGACGCTCCAAAATCAAAAAATAAAAAAATTGATTGGTACCTTGCATGGCCAGCATATTTCATCCATCACGTTGTTCACTGGGCAACCACCGCCGACCACCTGGCCGCCCACCTCCACCTATGAGCTGCTCCACCTGCCGCCTTTCCCGCTTTTAGCCCCCCATGGGCTTATTATTTGACTTGTCGGGCGGCCTTTATCGGGATGACTAAGAGCTAAGAGATCCACTCGGTTGATATGTTCTATGTCACCTTGGCCACATGGTGATCGGGGCCATGCCCAACACTCTACCGGGCGTTCTAGTGTCACTCTCGATCACGCAGGACCGTGGGCTCCACTCTAGGAGCCAACAATACTCCAGTCACCGGTCAGTCATTCAGTGATCACTAGGGGCCTTATTTTTTTAGCCCCTGAGGGCTGTGCATGGCCAAATCGGACATTTTTGGAGCAGTTTTACGGAAATGCGCATAACTTTCACATACAACATCTTTTTTTGCAAACGAGATATCGTCGAAAAGCTATTTTGACGCTCTTACACAATGGTCCCCGGGTGAGATTTTCCTCGGTTTTTTCTTTGATATCTTTTGGCCCAAAAGTCAAATGTTTCAAGCCAATTCGTGAAGCATATTCATCCTTTATCCATTTTTTGGCGATTTTCGCTGTGTTAGAAAGTTATTTCAAAACAGATCCGAGGTCATTTACACAATATGTAACTTATTTTATGCATGCATTGATTTTTGTTTCATGTGCTAGTTTTCATTTTTTTCCTATGTTTCTGTAGGTTCGGTGACTATCTCCTTCATGCAATCATTGGGTATTGTAATAACGAACTGAGATAAAGTTCCATTAAGGGGTGTTATTGCATCCATCTTTCATGATTGGTGATGACTCACATGAGTTTGTCTGGTTTCCTATTGTCTCCGTTTAGCTTCTTTCTTGCTTAGCTGGACACATCGTTGGTTTGTTTCGGTTCACACCTCACATTGGGATTTTATAGTTCTCGATCCGCATTGGTTCAAATCCTTCTCATTTTGAGGCCATGTTTTTATGGTTAATGTTTTGAAATCTTGATGGTACTCACATCCCATGGGCAATTTTGGGTTTCATTGCATCAAGCCGAGACAACTTCCGTGATGAGCCATCATTATGGGTCCATTCATCCTTTCATCTATCGTTGTTACATATTCCAAGGTTGTTCCAAGATGTGAGTTTCCCTCAGGTTCCTCGCATCTGTCCCATATTGTATTTTGTGATTCGATTGGTATCTTTGCAAACAAAAGCATCTTTCTTTGCTTTGTCGGATTCCAGGGTTCTAGTGTTGCTCAATCGTGAGTTCTTCTAGTTCTTCACAAATAATCCATCTCTAAAAGGGGTTTTTCCCACTAGGTTTTCTCTCTCATTTACATTTGTACATGAGTACCTTGATCGTGCCTTGTTGTTCTGACTATATTTGCATAATAATCTATTTCTCCTGTTGCACTTATTAGGTGTTGTGTAATTACTTATTAATTACACTTTGCATAAGTTTACTTAGGTAATTATTTAATCCTAAGTTATAGGTTTTATCCTTATCTTATTGAGCTATCTTGTTGCTCAAGATAAGATTAGGTTTAGGCATCTTTGCTTTTATAAAGCAAATTATCTCTTGTATTATTTTGTACTTCGAATATATCAATTTGCACATTTCATGCAAAGCTCTTGCTTTTTTATTTTTCTCTTATGTGGAAGGTCTATTTTGGTTTGCAATCAAATCTTGGTTTTCTAACAAAAAGTATAGATAGATCCATAAAACATACTAAGGAATGTGTTGTACCCAAAATAAATTTTTGACATTTTGCTTAAATTGAGCTAAATCATGTAAAATTGTTGTCAAAAGTATGTTTTAGGTCAAACCAAACATAGGGTTTTTATGGGTTTGTGTCAAGGAAGATGCTTGAAAATTTATAAAAATTTGAAAATTAGGGTTTCAAACCCCTATTTTTAGGAAAACCCTTGAAAATAGGACCTTTCCAGAATTAGTTGAAAATGATTTTGATAGGATAAATTGGCTTCACGATCACACTAGTCAAGTCAAAATCACCAAAAAGTTTGTTTTACTCTGGTGGGTCTATTTTCATTTTTTAGGAAGAAAGTTAGGACCTTCGTAGCCATTAATGGCAGAATAGCCAGTACCAGGTGGAGAAATCTAAACCTCAAAAGCTTCAACGAAGAATCCATGGAAAAAATGCTCAAAAAGATGCTCTACGACAGAGGGGATTCTCAAAAGTGAAAAATGTTGAAAATTGGTTAAGTCTGGAGAATGCACGCCTTGCTACCAAGAGGAGGCTATGTAGTCAAATGACTTAGTCACTTTCCCAACACTTGTACATGCACACATGCTGAAGGTGATTGCCAAGATGCACACATTCACATTGCCAACAATAATGCTCAAATCAATCAAGCTACACGACGAATGTGAGACGTGAAGAGATAAATATTTTTCAAAGGAATGATGAAACTGCAAGCTAAAAGTGCCCCTGTTGGGCCAAGGGCGCCCTTGGATTTAAGAGGTCAAATACAGTCATCAAATTCATTAGAAGCAGTCATCTTCTTCCTACTCCTGCTGGATTTCCAACACATCGTCAAGCATGATCATCTAATTCATCGATCACCGACAAACGTCAACAAAGTTAGGAGATCCTGCAAGCAAGAACTGTAAAAAATGGCTATCAAACATGAGAAAAGGCACCCCTACTAAAGAAGGGCGCCTTTGAACAAGAGGATCTAGATGCCAATTTATGAGAAAACTTGTCTTTGGGAGATCTCTCCAACATCAGCCTAGCTTCGCAAGTGAACCTGTTAGTCAACCTGCGACAAAAATCAAATAATAATAGTGATCTCAGTTTAGAGCATGCAAAATGGAGGAAAGATTAGTTCACTTCAAGGAAAAAGCGCCCCTGTTGGCCAGGGGCACCCTTGTTTTTGAGACACTTGATGAAGTTATCAATAACTACTTTATACAAGGCATGTCTTCAACTCTCTTCCAACTTCATGACTGATCCTGCTACGCGTCCACAGGACCTACCAATCAATTAGAAGCAGAGATCAAGTAGAAAACACCTAATGATGAAAGTTGAAGGGAGAATGTCAAGAAATTGGCTAAGTGTTGATCAAAAGAGCCCCTGTTGAAGAAAGGCACCCATCTTTTTGGGTAGTCAGATACAACTTATGAGCTTGGTGACCTCTAGCTTCTCTATTCTGATCGATCTCAACAACGTCGTCAGCGAAGAAATTAGAAAAAATAGACACCTAATGACAAAGATCAAATTGGGACCATTCTTGAAGGTTGGCAACATGAAAATCATAAGTCAGCCCATGCTTTTGAGACACTCAACCTAACTTTCAGGATCTGTATAACCAGTCATCCTATCTAGGATTGAGCTGGTTATCCATCCCATGTTTTGACAAGATCATCAAACTCATCAGTTAGCAATGATCTCAGATCAGAACACAGAGGGTCAAAAATGATGAAATTAAAGAATAGTCAAGAAATTAACTAAGTCTAAGGTCAAAATCACCCCTGTTGAAGAAAGGCGCCCTTGAAATTGAGGCCTTAGATTCAAGTTTCTGGCTTTGCAGCTCCCAGGCATACCTCTTTAGAGTTGTTCCATCTCGACAATGAATCTACCAACAACAACTAAAGATCAAATGAACTGGGAGCAAGGATCGAACAGAGGCACTTCACCATGAAAAATGATAAAAAAAGAAGTGTTCAACACTCAAGGAGGATGCCTAAAAAGTCAAAGAGAGATTTGTTGACTTGAGTTAGAGATTTTGGAGGCAAGCTTGACCAAAACATCCCACAATAAAGTGGAAATTAGCTTTTAGAACTCCAGATCAGACCAAATCATTCTTCAATCATAAGTTGGCAACCATACTTGATGCATTCAGGCATCAATCACTATGTATCATGCTTGGACATCATTGTTCATTATTTGTCTTTGTAGTTTGGAGCTCAAGAACAATCATTTGCTCTCCAAGATGTCTTTTCAAGATCTGACATCTAGGATTTTGACTGTTTTTCCTTATTTTTAAAGATTAGCAGCATAAAAGGATAATTTCTCAAGGGTTGCATCTAGAAGTACATTTTTACAAAAGGAAAAAAATAACTTCCAATCTTCTTCTTGTCTTTTTCCTCTCTTCTTGTCTTAAATCTTCTTGCATGTCGAAGAAAACAATAGATAATCATAGATCTAACTAACTGGGTATGATCAACATAGCATATTCAACAAAACCCATGTGTCAGATTTTACCAGAAAAAGTTGCACTACTACCCCTATTGTTTAGGGTTTCCAAAAAAAAGTCATAGTTTCAAAAATTAGACAAACTAGGTTTGTTCAGCTTTGAAGTGCCAACAATACCCATGTGTCAGATTTTTCTGGGAAAAATAAGCCTCTGCTACCTCTAAAACCTCTACCTCAAAGGGCTCTTGCATGTACAAGGAAAAGTTATTTTTTGGGATTTCTGACCTTTTGGGTCCATTCAAAAAATTATTCTAAGTAAAACCCACGTCTCATATTTTTCATAAAAATTACCCCTCGATAGGCTATTTTTAGCAGTTGCAAAAAAAGTTGTCTGAACATATCTGAGTTTATAGTCAACAATTGAGTTTTTTAGAATACAATACTCTCAAGTTGAAATCAAGACCAAAATGGTCCTACTTCACGACTTTCTAAAACACTCAACACAAACATGCATCAAGTGAAGCCCGTAGTCAAGACGAACGCCTTGGAAGGCATAAGTGACATCATCATTCAATGGATAGCCAAATACGGAAGGTAGTCATTATAAACACGAAGCCGCCACTGATTACTACCACACTACCTTCCACATTCCATGTCACCAAGTTGGATGACGCAACTGCAAAGAAGATCGAATATCAAAAGCAGTTTGTAAGAGGCAAAAGAAGTCAACGAATGGATAAAAATATTGACTAGTGGAGATGAGGTGTAAAGAACCCACAAAGGACGTCCTACCCTCTAGAATAGAATTAATGGTGACTAAATTTAACTTGATGCCCCTTTCCAAGTTAACTCCATGTCCCACAGATCATGCATGTCATATCCCATTAATTGTGGATGTCTATTTTGACTTCCACAAATTATGGATCTCAAATCTCCACTAAATGTGGATGTCTATTTTGGAGACACATTTCATAATTAAAGTTCAACTTTAGTTTAGTTTCAGTCAATCGAAGTAGCCTTCTAGTTGACTCTTTGTTTAGTTTCAACTAACTAAAGTAGATTTCCAGTTAACTGTTTGCTCACCTACTTTTAGACATAGGAATAAATCTTGCTAATTGATTGGCAAGAACTCAATGTTAACTCAAGGAGAATTTAGGGTTGCCTACTCCTTTGAGTTCTATAAATAAGAGCCTTGGGCTCATTATTTTGTAACATTACTTCACGGTAGAAAAACGCTAAGCAATTTAGCTTTCATATTGTTCGCTTAGTATATGTTCTTGGATCGTATTTGCTATAGTTAAGCACCAAGTACAAATTGTGCTCTCTCTATTCAGATAGGTGTGTCCAATCTTTTTCCATGTGTTCTTGGTTTGATCCCCTCATGTGTCATTGTTTCTTGACACAAGTTGTTGTTCCAACGTGTATCTTTGGTGGAATATTGGGATAATAAATCAAGAGAGTTACCATGCCTTTGATCCAAAAGTCTCAAAGTTTTATCATTGTTTGTTGTTATCAATAATCTATTTTCAATCTACACCTTGGAAAGGCCTTGGTGTCTCCTTGGGAATTTAAAAAGTTAGATTATCGTCCCTTTGTTGTTTCTTGTTGTACTTTTCAACCTACACCTCAGAAAGGTCTTGGTACCTCCTTGGGAATCCTGGGATATAAACTAGCACCTAGATTACTTGTGTGGGTTTTATTTCAGTACAGATTTGGGAGTTCAAAGCCTTTAGATGCATCCTGGGAGACTAATCCATCCATTCCCGCTCCTATGCCCTCATACTCTGTTAATCTTGAGGAGATATGATAAATTAAAAGCTAGTTTAGTCGTAGTTAAGATCTGTAGAAACCAGAGAAAAAGCTTAGCTATGACGCATTGTGTTTATGCACCCTTGTGTCCTATCGCCGAGTAAAAAAGATAGGATAGTAGTTTACTTTATTCTTTCCTTTACACAAAAATCGGCAACAAGAGGGATCTTCCCCTCCCAATTTGAAGAAGCAAACACTACAAACTTGCAATAGTTGACTGTTTCCAATAAGCACTCCAGAGGTGCTAATTGAAACACCAACAAAATGTACACTAGAGATTCAAAGATTAATCATCGTGGAAGCACACTCAAAGTAAAAGAGTAGTAATCTATAAAAGCACATGATAAAGCATAACATGTAGTATAATAAACATGATTTAAATCAAACCATTATAATAATCTATCAATTAAAGCATCTCTAAATACATTCACTAGGAAAATAACATCTTAGATATTCTCATGATATGAAGATAAAAATGGTCTACTACATAAATGTCCATCTTCATTACTGTGGAATGAATCTATCATAGGTTCTCTACACCTATTAGTATTAGAAAGAACACAAACTAAACTATGATGAAATAATGAAGCATTAATAACATTAATGGGGTTCTAATGAGTTTCTCAAGAAATGCCATCACTATTAGGAACAAAAACATCATTTGAGGGGGGAAAAGAACATCGTGCATTATTTAGGAAAGCATCTTATAATTTCTCATTAGTTACATCATGAAAAGAAGAAAATGTACCCATGAGTAAATCACTATCACTTGTCATGGAAGGAGTAGAATCATCATGAAGCTCATGAATAATCAAAATGAAATAATTTAACATAGAAGGAGAAATATTAAGTTTCATGGAGGATGATAAATTAGATTCATATTGGAATAATGTGTCAATGAAATATACATGACTATCCTTTTGGTATAAGTATGTGATATCACCAAGGATCAATTAATCAAATTAAACAAATAAAGAAAACACATTGAAATCCTTGATATAATCATGAATGTAAGACACTAACAAGGGTTGATGGAAATGCATGAATTGTGGATGAGAGTGTAAAGGATAACTTGAAGTAAATATTTAAGTGGTGTTAGATTTTGCATGTTCACACCAAGTTCACCAAAATGTATGGATATAAACACACCCTACATCAAGAAATTGTGGTTTCAATTTTGTAAACTCAAATCTATAAAACAAAGAGTTAAGTCAAATAAATTAAGATTTAATTAATTGTGAGAAATGAAATAGCTAACAGGAATACACAACTTATCTAGACTTCAACATTATGCTAGCTTTGACCCTTTTGACCAACTAATGCATTGTGATAGAAGACTATAAATTAATACTTTGATACCATAATAAAGATCAAGTGATTGTGACAAAGATATTTTGATATATTTTGACTTGAAACAAAACCACACTTATAGCCTAGTCATGAGACAAAGTTACCCATGCAACCTAGTCTAATTTGTCATGTTTCATTCTCTACTATTGTTGACTTATAAGATTCACTCCCTACATGTATAACTATGTCTAAAAAATTGTTGGTGCTAAAAAAACACCTTTTTATGGGCTTGGAGGAAAACATTGCCTTCCTTGATAACAATTAAGCTTTGTTGTCAATGTACAAATATTGAAAGCACATCAAAGAAAGATGCAAAAGTGAATGCAATTAAAATTAAAAGTAAACTACGTCTAAAGTGCTCTAAATGCAATTTTTTTGTAATATGAATTCAATGATCTTAAATGATCTAGGATGGTGTCTTTAAGTATATCTCTTAGACATACAATTTGAGACTTTGATAGATAGGATAAAAAGATAATGACTAGATTTTTAAAAGAATCAAAATGAAAAATAATAATTTAGATAGACTAAACCACACTCGTTATCTAATTGAAAAAATAAGATCATACTTATAACAAATCCTTTAAGAAATATTTGAAGTAGTGAAAACAAAAGTAAAGATATTTAAGGTGTACATGATATGCACTTTAAGTGAGTGAAATGTCCTAAGTAACTTTGTTTATTAGGATTAAAAGAACTTTTTAAGGCCTTTAATTCTACCATTCGAGAGAAAAGTTTAAAATGAAACGTGGGCAATATATGGCTTAAGTTGGGTAAATGGCCCCTTAGCAGGATAGACTATTATCAAATTAATCAGAACAAGAGAATTCTGTTCGACCGCTCTGTGCTACTCTTAAATTCTCCACAAAGACAAATCAGCAGAAAATAGCACTGTACGTTTTATTGGTTTTGTAGAACCCTGTTAAACCCATCTTTCAAGTATTAGTCTGTTTCCGTCCAGGTATAGAAAAAGAGAAAATGGTAGCCATGGAGATTTCTTTATCCAGTGCAATTTTACATTTTCCACAAATACCCTATGCTCGTCTTGGAACTAGGGGCTCAAGATTTGGTCGCCTTTCTTCGCTGGGTTTGCAGGTATTGTTTCTTTCTTTCGGTTGTTCCAAAATTGATATGTTTGGCGTTTTCTAGTGCATTGATTAGTATATTTAGCTGGGTGACTTTGAGTAGTTGTTTTTCTTTATATACTTTGATGCAAAATTATATGTTCCGTTTTTCTGAGTGGGTCATTAGTAATTCCAGTTGGACGATTTCGAAACTTGGTATCATGCATAATAGGATGGTAATAATTTGGGTTTTTAATTTTGTTATCTAATTCATTTGAGCCAGTAGAAGCTGGTAAATTCACTTTTATTTTTTCAATTTTTTTTTACCGTGTAACAGGATTTGCCGTATATAACTAGGTAGTGAGCTTGCGTCAGGATTATGATTTCTAGACAATATTGTGACAAACTTTGATGGAGTTGCTTAAACAGTGCCATACTTGTCTTCATTACTATATATTCCCCTTACCTCCTGTTGTCTTCTTTACCATACGGGGATGGGTCTCAGCTACCGTCATCGCCCGTTGATACATTACTACAAATTTGACCCTAGCACTAGGTGTCCCATGATGCCCCGTTACTACTGAAGGGTGAGAAAAGTTACCGGCACAATAAAAATTTTCCTACTTGAGTGGGCAGTGGGATTGGGTACATATGTATAAGCAGGACTGGGTTTTACCCCTATTTCCACATGTATCCATGGCAATGCGTGGGGTGTGCTTGTTTTTGTTACATGGTGCAGAGATTAATTGCCATAATTTGACTGCAAGCCTCCATGTGCCCCATGGCTATGTCATATTGACATGAGCATTTTGCAAGAGAGTTTCCCCTACTTGATTGAGAGTTTGGGTCTGGATTATAGTTACGACTTACTAGAAATTCAACTCCTAACTCACGTGTTTCCTTGGTGAGGCATGGAATATGGGTGGATTGCCATAAATCTAAGCCCTACAACAAGTTGTTTCTTCAAATTTGCCAAGAGCTTGTTTGATTAGAATTTTGGCTTATTGTGCAAAATGCCTACCTTCCCACTGTTCGTTCCAGATTGTCATTGAGATTTGCATTTTCAGCGTTGTGTATTTATTGGAGGAGCCATGGCAGTACATGGGGTGTGCTTGCGTATTTTACATGGCATATATATGGATTGCCACAATTTGAACCCAATGTCCAGGTGTTGAATGAGCATTTGAAGGTGCTAGGAGCCTGTGAAAATGGAAGTTTTACTTGAGTTTGATTTTGAATGGATGAGCCATGGCAGTACATGGGGTGCACATGTGAGGTCTACGTTACTATATGGCACATAGATAGATTATCATAAATATGATCCCTCCTTCCTAGTGTCCTATGACCATTTAACCAGATCTTGCATAAAGTACTGCAAAACACATCCCGCCTGATGCTTGTCTCTAATTGGCATCTTCTAGACTCCCTTTTCTGGGCTTATCTTCAAGAGAATGTTGTTCCAGAAAGATATAGTTATACACTAATAAATTATAATATGACTTATATATATGCCTTTTCTTGAATATTGAAATAGAGCCTGAACCAGCTTCTAACCAGCAAGAGATAATTGTAGATTTATGCTTTAAGTAATATGTACTTGTCAAGTATGAACAAGCTTGGGTTTTTATTGTGGACATCTTCATCTGTTTAGTTGATAACATTTCATTTTCTTGAGTTAATGACTGAATTTTGCCCTGTCTCAGGTCATATAGAAACCTTGCTGCCAATCTGTTAAATAGCCTTCTATCTCCATCATGATGCTGGGAAATGCATGTTGCTAGGTGAAAGCCTTGTTGCTGATAAATTAAATCCATGGTCATAAGTTCACAAGCACCAATTACAGTAGTAGGTGAAATTGAAATCACCCTCCCACTTTTTTGATGAATTAGAGCCATATACTAATAATAAAGTAAAAATGAATTATCAACCCTCAAAACATGATGGGCAGAATGCCATCACATCCCAAAGGGTGAAAACCAAACTGACCTAGCCAGGAAATGAGGAATTAAAAACCAATTGGCCTCAAAAAAGAAACAACCACAACAAGCTTGACACCAAAAAGGAAACATATGCCTATAACAGAAGTTCAAAGTTTAATGAAAACAAAATTAAGCAACAAGAGCTATAAAGCCAGTAGTGGGAGTGGTTTCCTATCATCAAGGTTAACCCACCTTTCATCAAGCAAACCTTTTCCTTATTCCATTGGCTCCTAATTGGTGAGATTGTGAATGAATGAAAGATTTTAATGACATCCACAAGACTAAACAGTCTATGAGACTGAGAAGGTGGGCCATCGTACAGCAGTGAATCTTGAACACCAAGTGGAATCTAAACGCTCCTTGGAGGTGAGATGGCAAGCACCAGCTGAGGAAACTTGTCTTTGTCACTGGGGCAGCCCACCCATGCCACTAAGAGGACGCTGAAGAATGGTAAGCAATCATCCTCCAAGACAATTGGCAGGCAGAGTCTACCTAGAAGGTTGCCTAGCTATCAGCTGAGAGAAGCCACTCCAACTACTAATGGAGTGGCACTAAGAGGAATCTGAATGACTGCATTGCTGTCCCTAGTGAGGGGATTTGTAATAGGGAGGCAAAGAGGGCAGGTTCCTACCAACAATACAATGTGCACTCCCTCAATGGTCAAGGAGGGTCTAAAGATGTTGAACTTCAAGAGACACTTTATCCAGATGAACTTGAATGTGCACAAGAAAATTAGAAATCACCAATGATTGGAATCCACAACTGAATTAGCAAAGATAGCAGAATTCTTATCTTTCCAGATGAAAAAAGGAATTTCCAATTTGAAAGCTTGCAATAGGTGGGAAAAGTTGGTTGGAAATTTGGCTCCATTGGCCAATACAGCATTGTGCACGTAAAAAGGCTCAGCCTTTAGTGTTTGGAGAAAATCATGGATCCATTACCAAGCTTTTTAAGCATGAGAGTAGAACCAAAATAGATGCAACAAAGGTCTAGGTTGCCCACAAAACAAGCATCTTGGATACAAACACTAAGATGCATTAGACAATTGCCAATAGGAAGGCCCTAGTAAAGCAAGCACCAAACAAAGTGGGCTATATTGGGTTGTAAGCCAGACCTTTTCACACATCGCCCCATTGGGCGAAGCTTAAATTCCCTTCGAGGTTTGCTAGTTTTAGGGTTTCCGTCTCCCGCGTAACTATTTTCATGAGGTCATCACTTTGAGAGTTTCAAGTCAGTTTTTTTGAGTCATCCGAGCCAAGTCAATAATCCATGCTTGAATCAGTGCATAAACGTCATGGAAGTGCTCAGAAGGCCCGAGAGACGAGGATCGCCTGTGCTTTCGGCCAATTCTGACACTTCCTATTTTTAGGGAATCTGCTTTTTTGCTTTTTCGTTTTTTCATTTTTGGCATTTTTGGACCAAACGGGGTTCCCTATTTTTAGAAAGTCAACCCTAGTCAACGAGTCAACTTTCCATCCTTAGATCCAAAAATCAACCAAAAAAATCAAAAATCATTGAAAAATCAAGGTGAAAATCGAAAAATCAGGAAAAGCATGGAGAAATCAGTCAAAAATCTGAGAAAATCAACCTAAAAAGCGTGAAAATATGGAAAAATCATTCAAAAATCAGTCAAAATCATGAGGAAAATCGCCAAAAAAATCAATCAAAAGGGAATAAAATTCATGATGAAATTTTATCTAAGTCTGGAAAATTCGCCAACAAGAGAGCATGTTCAGCCATGGAGGAGGTCAGCCCTTAAAATAAGGGACTTGGCAAGGCATGTCCAAAGTCCAAATTTTGAGGAGAAATGGCAAAGACCCTTGCAAGTCTGCCTTGTCTTAGTCAAAAGGAAAATAGCATGAAGTATGAGGTCGGCCCTTAAAATAAGGGACTTGGCAAAGAGGTTCCAAACTCCTCAGCCTGGAAAGTCCGCCCTTGACTTGGCAAGGACTTGAGGAAGTCCGCCTAGGCATACAAGAGGAGAAAAATTAAAATTTTTGCTAAGTGTTTGGTGCCTTAGAGGGAAAATCCGAAAATTGCCTAAGTATAGAGGCCTAAAAGGAGTGAAAATTGAAATTTTGACTAAATATTTTAATACTTTAAAGGGGAGAAGTGCGAATTTTGACTAAGTGTGAAAGGCAAGTGCTTGAGAAAGTCCGCCATGTCTTGATGGAAGGTGGAAAAGACTTAAGGAAGTCCGCCTAGGCCATGGCAAAGGGAAGAATGAAGTTCGCCTAGCATGAGAAGAGAAGAAAGATTAAAAAATTCGCTTAAGTCTGGATGTCTAGAGAAAAGTTGATTTTTGGCATAAGAAAATGTGCCCAGCACAATTCAAAGTCCGCCATGGCAGGAGAAAATAAGGATTTGGCATAACAATTGTCGACGAAATGGCTAAAATTTTGACTTGGCTAGACGAAAATCGAAGTAAATTTGGAGAATAAACTTTTAGCCAAGGAAAAAGGGAGAAAAATCGAAATAGCCATGGGTCCAACACGAACGGGTTGGAAATAAATTAAAATATTTTAATATTTTAATAGTTTATTTCCAAATACTCAGAAATTTAAAAGCCTTGGACAAAATTAAATCTTCATTGCATATGCATCGCAGGAAATAATTGAAACTTGGAAAAATCGAATTTGATTGGACATTTAATGTTTTTTTTCAAAAATTCGAAAATTAAAGATAAACATCTTAGCAAAAATCGAATATTTGAAAATCAAAGAGATTTGCCTGGATAAGATCGCCAGAGTTTTTCGAAAAATAATGGAAACTTGCCTGTATGAAGAAGAGAAAACAAATCGAAATCAAGAGAGAAGAAGGCAGTTGCTAAAACAAATCAAGTTCTTCAGCATTATAATGAGTTTTAGCAACTCATTTTTCACAACATGCTTGAAGAGAAGTTAATCTCAAAAAATTCTAAGATCATCAACCTTCATAGGGCAAGATCGATTTCTCAAAGGAAGAAGTAATTTTCTAGGAAGGGAAAGGCTCATTTGTTAAAAAGCTCAATTTCGCGGCAAGAGGGGCGACTTTTGGTTACTTCTGTTTTCATCAAGTCCTCAAAGTTTAAATCTGATCTGCAGTCGGAAGTTCTTTCCTGAGGTTTGAAGTTCAATTGGATAAATTGGCCATTCTCTTTCTGTCTTTTTCATCTTGGCTAAGCTCTGGCCAAATTTCAATTAAAATCATTTACTTTCAGCTTGCTTTTTCGCAGAAGTTTAATTATTTAATAAGCTGAAAGTAAGATATTCGAACACAAGGTGCGAAACTAAATTATTTTAAAAGGGTCTTCGTATTAATGTTAGTATTTTTATTGCAGGTTAATGATCACGGTGGGCGAATCATCAAAGAAGGCGCCAATGAAGTTCGCCAGCAAGGGCACACAACGGGAGTCGAAAATAAATTCAAAGTGGAAAAATGTTGCAGACACCGATCTGGGACATGTTGACTTTATGGAGTTCAAGAAAAGAGTATATGGACAGGACAGACTTCCGACACCAATTGCCAGACGAATGGTGAGAAATGGGATTTTTCAGGCAGCTGGATTCCCGCCTGCGATGGATTGTGCTGAATTAATGGTAGAATGTGCTATCCACTACGATGCTCAGAAGAGACAAATCATTGCACCTGACGGCAGAATTCTGGCTCACCTAGGCGAGGTAGCCATACAGGAGACATTTGGCATCCCAGCACATTCCCGTACCACCTACAAAACCAAGGAGGAAGCCAAGGGATTATATGACAGCCAGCCAAACTTATGTGCCACAAATGTTAACAAGGCATGGTTGGAGAAGCCTAAAACGTCAATAAAGAAGATCCCTAAGAGGCCACGCCGGACGGACTTGAAAGAAGATTATGGGGACATCATTTTGATGCTGAACAGAATAGCTGGCAACCCTCAAGGTGCATTTTTTGAAAATTGGATGTATTGCTTCATAGATGAAATCACTTCCGGCATAAAAATGTTCAACTGGTCTCGAATGATAAGTAACAATCTTCACGAGCAGTTGGTCAATTTGGAAAAGACTAAGTCTTTTCACATGAGCTCGTATATTGTCTACTTATTGGCCAGGTCATATAAATACCCAGGACTAGTTTGCAAAGGCAAAGTTGGCAGTGAAGAAAATGAACTCAGACCTTATAATTGCTACCCACAACTCCAGCTGAGGGAGAAATCTCATTTCAAGCAGGTGCATGACACCTTCTTAATGTATATCACAAGGAATACCTATGATATGTATCAAAGGCCGAGTCTCCTGAGGCAAAGAGAGTTTGATCGCAAATATGATCCGTGTTTATCTGTAGCTTCCAAAATTTACATATGTCGTGATCTGTGGACCACTAGAAATCCCTAAGGCCAAGTCGCATATCCAACAAATCGACGATCCGCTTTGAAGTCCCGAGGCAACTCGAAGAATACCAGAGCATCTGTGAGGCCGACTAAAATATAATACACATTCCCATTTTCTACTCCGGGAATAATATGTTAGAATTCATCACAAGAAGCACCGAGAGTGCTAGGTTGGAAATTCAGTGGTACCCGTTCACAGCCTATAAGTCCAGGGCCAATTTTGACCCACATCATCATATCCGAACAGTGGATGGGAGAAGGTACAAGCACAGAGTGGAGCTGGAGGACTTTTGGGCGAATGCCACCGATGAATACAAGAGGTCGGAGGAGATTATGGGTCCGTAATGTGAGACTTTTATGAGGGCGATCAAACTTTGCCGGTGCCTCGATCGGGGCTGGCAAGACGAAGGAATTATATCCACCACGCTCAAGAGAGTCGACTCTTCCTCCTGCGGGAAGTGGCCGGAATGAAGCACTTGGACGGCAAACTTTGATGAGGCCAGACCAAGTATTCTCAGTGGTGGGTAGACCATCATGTCTAGGGAGATGAGATAGAAAAGAATAACGTCATAAGGCGATTTACTAAGCGAGACGAAGTCGTACTCCTCCAACGCTGGCACATCCCATCAAGATTTGGTTGAGATTGGAGAGAAGAGAAAGGAAGTAGTTCCAAGTATAGAGCCTGCCCCAAAACAACAGAAGGGAGAACCATCTCGTTCTGCAGCATCTCGAAATATTGATGAGTTGGTGGCCACCATAGATGAATCCTTGGTTGAAATGATTGGAGCTTTTGCAGTCCAAGAAGAGAACAATGAGCCTATTCAGCTGGATGACGAGGAGCCCTCATCACCTACGGGCACAAAAATACTAGGTTCAGATAATGAGATGGAGGTCCAAAATGAGGACTTCGAAGAGGGAATGATTTCCGCCCTTAGAGGAGTCATGGACGTTCCAAATGAAGAGAATGTTCAAGAGGAAGATGGTATTGAACAGCCTACCATTCCGGATTGGCTGATAGAGAGGATGAAGATTCAGTTACCAGTGGAGGTCCAAGAAGAGGATGATATTGCAGATTTCTTGGCAAGGTTGGAACAGGTTGCTATTAAGAAACCTGCCAAGAAATTTTCTACCATTCAGAGGGACGAGGCAGGCAGTCGTTCCATACACATCGCAGTACCGATAGTGGACAAGCCACAAGATGAGATCACTCCCAAAGATTACGCCATAACTACTATAGACCTTGGCCCGACAACAAAAGGCCAAGAAGTGGAAGAGCTAGATAATTCTGTCTCAACTATCAAGGTGAGAATGAGAAAAGAAGTGGCAAAAAAGAAGGAATATAAAAGGGAGGTCGAACGCCTGAAGGATTATATACGGCATTTGACCCAGCCACTTGATCAGGGTGATGCAGTAGCTCCTCCTCTTATCAGTTCTTCGCAGGAGATAACCAAGGATGTAGAGCAAGGGATGGTCACAGCCAAAGAGGCTCAGGAATGGATGATAAGTGAGGGCATGGAGGCAGCCTTGTTCATGGAGAAATTGGCACTCGCCTACGGGCAAACTTCTTCTTTTCTTTCCAGACCTGTTGATATGGCAGAAACTTGGGACAACCTTCCAGATATTCAGGAGAGGCTCATTCCATGCCTCAAGGTCCTGAAGGGCGTTCCAAGGGAAGAGTTAGTTGAAAGAAAGGTGATTGCTGCAGGAGCAGCTTATGATTTTCACCATTGGTTTTGGGCAGTGACTATACAGAGAGAGATTCTGGAGAGGGCGAAAGCAGACGGGCTCAGAGTTGAAGAGCAAGTCAAAGAAATCCAGGAGAAAATTTATATGACAGCTGCAAATGTGTTTGATCGAGAGATTGTCCGAGAAAACGACATGCAGCTGGAGAGGTTGAAGCGTAAGGTTCAGGAGGTTTTCTTCTCTGCTACTGGACCAATTTTGAGACAGGATTTCGCGGAAGTGGCGAATCTCTTGGCCATCCGGAATGATTTTGTGAGGCAAGAGGCGGATTGGGAGAGCACCTTCGCCAAATGTGCTGAAGACTTGGATGGACTTGAATTTAGGATTAGCATGCTGCTGCCCGTCACGATGGAGGAAGTGGTCACGGTCGTGTCTAGATTCATCGAGCGTAATGCTGCCCAAGAAGATAGGGACGCCTTCCCTTAATGATAGCTCCAACTGCCACTTCACTGCCTGTTACTGATTGATAACTGATGTTATTTTGGGCAACCCTAATTAGGGTTGGGTTGTATTAATCTTGGCCGTTAATATTGTTTTAATCTCGGCCTTTCATTTCATTTTGAAAACTCTATTTAAATTGGTGATCTCTCACTTTCATTTGTGAGATAGTATATGAAATTGTCGCATTGAGACTATTTCTACAATAAAAGTTCAAAGGATTTGCTTTAATAAACTTTTATTGTCAAGTAAAAGTTTGTTGCATATCTTCTTCTGCTCATAGATTAAAGTTAGCATTAAGTTAAGTAGAATTTGCTTTTGAATATTGGTTAAGTGAATGAGAGATTGATTGTATAGATTCAATGGTGAAGTATTGCTCATACTTTCTTCGAATGGATGATTTGCATTCGATGCGTAAAGTTAGCCTGAGCTTATAATTGTGGAAGCTTAACTTCAGTCTCATTCGAGGCTTGAAAATCATATCACACCCCTTGAAGATTGCACCCACTTTGTGTAAGTTGTCCTAGGGAGGCGAAACAAAGTGTGGTTATTCCTTTCACCGGATCTTTACTGTCTCTTAAATTCTTAGGCGTAGAATAGATCCCCCTAAACCCTTATCTTTTTGCTATTTTTTTTGAGATCCAAATTGAAGTCCTAATTGAAGAGAGCCTTTAATGATAAATCCGCCTAAGTCCCAAACTTGTGAAAATTTCTTTAACGTAAGTCCCCTTGTGTATTACTAGCAAATCACAACGCCCATTGAGCTTATCCACACGTGAAGACCTGACAAAAGAAACCTTGGAATCGCCATATGATCTTCTTGCAATCTTAGCATACATGGTGGTTTTTCAAGAGAGGATAGAGTGTCTTTGGACATTTTATTCTGTGTGTTCGGTGGATGATAAAACGTACACCAACAAAAGCCGTACAACTGCTTTCTAGACAATTTGAAAGTGTTTGTCCCACGTAATAGGGGCTTGTAGAGATCACCTAGAATTTGGTTTTTGAATCATAAGAAGATGAAGCAACAGTCATCTATATCCTTTTCTAGGGGTATAACTGCAGAATGGAGTATCAACTTACCACTTCTAGTCGTTCCGCCAAGGCTTATTAGAATGCACAAAAAAATTGTGCAAGTGTTGTGAAAATACAATCTCAATTATCATTTGGAAGGTTACTTTGCTTGTAAGGTTTAAATTTAACTTAGTTCTAGCTTGCAGCCAAGAGAGCCAAGTGGAATTGACCGTGGAGTATACATCTTGGAAATGCCTAACTCCACTTCTTAAGAACTCAAGGAAAGGCATTTGTAAGCAATAATTCAGAAATTGAAATTGAACCAAATGCAATACAAGAGAATGCTATTTTAAACCATTACGAATCTCTAGATATAGCTCACAAAAGAGATCAAAACAAAGAATAACATCAAACAAACAAACAAATGTTACCATAATCTCTATTGTGATTTGGCTTGTTCCAATGATTTTGATATGTGGATGCTCCTTGCTTGAATATACTTGTTTTGATAGCATGTACCTAGCATAACTGATAATTGATTTGGAATGAAGGATAGAGTGCCTGAATTTATAGACTTTTGTAAGGAGAAATGGATGGTCAACATTTGATTATGAGATCAAGGGTGAAAAATGGTTGACAAGAATTCCCTAGGATCAAGGAGAGGATGGAGGGTAGAGATGAAGGTTGTTAGATTGTGAATGTGTAATAACCACCCCTGATTTTTTTTTGAAATTGTTTGCTGATTGCGATGTTTTGCTGTTGTGTTTTGGTTTGTCTTTGTTTCACATATTTTCATCAATGCATTGCATACATACAAAATATTGCATAGAAAGGGAAATACCAAGAAATAGCATTGCTTTTCACATTCTACCATAACACATCATAATGGCCTAAGTCACAAGGTTCGAATTTGAATTTGAGTATGGCAACATTGAAATTCGGATGAAGTTCGGCAAGGAAAAACTTAAAAAAAAATAATTCTGCATTAAATTTGCCTTATTATAATTTATATGTTTATTAATATATTAATTTGTATATTTTTAATTTTTTAATAATATATTTTGAATATTATCAGACTATCAGTTTAATAATATAAAAGAAAAATATATATTTTTTTATTCAAGGGGTAAACGCTTTTAATCCGAAGCTATGAACTGGTGAGGTCACAAATGGGGAACCTCATCCCCAATACAACCACTCAACAATACCACCTCAACAGGATTTGAACTTTGGTGGCAAGAACAACAATGCCACCATTAAACCATCACACCATGCCAATATTGGCAAAAGAAAAATAAAATTAAACAGAATGGACTGCATTGTGTTTTTAATAATATATGTTTAATTTATATAGTTTAATAATATAAATGAAAAAACAAAATTAAACATATTATAAAGTCGGGTGCCTTTTCTATATTTATAATGGTTTGTCCTCTGTACATTTCTTTGAATGATAATAGCCAGTCTGGGTTTTTCTTCCTGTAAACAAAGGAGTCAAAGAGAATGATGAAAGAATAAGTAGCGCCAACAACAATTAGAGAGGCGGCACCAAATTCAAAGCCTCAAAATCGCAACGTAACTGTTATAGTCTCTTCTTCAGAAATAGATGACGACCAAAATAAAGATTTTCTTGCAACTGTCCTAGGAGCAAACAACAGACTGGTCACCACTGCGTCACTGATGTGGTACTCTTTGTTGCAGACTTGTGAATCGACTATCATCAAGTTGATTATGGGAAAGGCCTTAGCAGTGATATTTTTTTTAATAACTAGAGTCGTCGAAGGGCATAGTGTTATAGAAAAAAACTTGTCGAAACCCTAAAAAACTTTTTTTAAAAATCCTGAAAATGCTTTTTAAAATTATTTTAAGTGGAAAACGTTGACGAATTTCAACGAATTAAAAAGAAAAGTTTTCCAAAATCCGAATCTCATGCTTGAGATTCGGTGAACTATGTGACACAGATAATGGCAATTGATTACAAGTAAAGTCAGACTAAAATGAAGATGTTTCAGACCTGGCAACAATGGTTATCGGACCTGATAACAGTCCCACATAGGCAGCAAACTACATACAATTCCTTATGAGAGTCACCAAATAATGGTGCTAGGAATCCACAACACTCTCCTTCGCCTGACCCAACAATTACATGTAAAAAGACACCACGAACTCACTGTAGCAGACCCAGAAGTTGCTGTCCAACTGAGAATGGACTGAAAATACCAACCTTGGAAATGTACACCCACATAGGAGGGGTGACCAGCTCCCAAAATTCCAAACTTCACGATAAATTCCAACCAAAGCTTGAAATGTGGCGCCCAAGTAAGAGGAATCCAATGAACCGATACCCAGAATGATTGGCCAAGCATGCACGGAGTTATAAATGGATTTCACCTTCAGCCAGTGTCAAACAAAGAGTTTTCAGAATTCTGGAAATGCAAATCAGACCTTATAAATTGCTTCAAAACACCTCCAAACACCTCCAAAATGAAGCCAAAGATCAAGCACACCAAAACCTTCAAAACCACATCAAAAAACCAAGAAAATCTTCATCACTTGTCCAAAATGTCTAAAATCAGACCCTGTGAATACCTAACTGTGATCCCTAAAGTAGAATCACCCCCATCTGGCTAGGGTGGATCTTTCACCATCGAAACCAACTCCAAATGGTGAGGGTTTTCGTCCTCATCTCGTAGCAATAGCACCCTGGAAGCATTCCAGCTGCATTTGTTATGTTGCCAAATGAAAGATATCCAAATGAGACCCAAAGTGTTGCTTAAATAGAAGTGAGAGGGAAATTAGGGAAAATTAATTTGAGTTATTTTCTCTCCAAGACTCCCACGCCCCTTTCATGAACTTTTCATTTTATTTTAAAATCCTTATGTCTCCCAAATGTGGCATCCACCTTTTGAGGCATAAAATAAGCCTTAATTTTATAAAATGTACCTTTATTCTAGGCGTCCATCACAAATGTGCATTGCCCCCCTTTATAAAACAACGTTGCTCAACTAGGCCAAGGCACGCTATAATATAAGTTATGAAATCACCTTTTGAAAACTTAAGTAAATTATTTGCCAAAACATTAGAGCTCACCAAACAACTACCACACACTGCCCAAACTAGAAACCCTGCACTGCATTGCCGCTAGGACTAATTACTAAAAATAACACTTACTAAAAATAGTAAGTGGGTCAAGTCACCAATGGCCAAAATAGAGAACACCAAAAAAAGCGGACATTACAGTCCTTCCTTCCCAAAGATTATTTCTCCTCAAGCAATGGCATCACAACTCCAAAAATAACAAACTGATTCACCTTAAAACCAAATAAGATCCCAAGGTCCCAAGTCAACCTAGGAGTTCTGTAGCGCCTACTGCTAGAAGCACTATACTTATGTGCACCTGCAAATAAAACCTCTTTTGGCCTTCGAGAAAATAAAGCAT
The DNA here is from genome assembly GCA_007258455.2 of Sequoia sempervirens. Classification (NCBI taxonomy): domain Eukaryota; kingdom Viridiplantae; phylum Streptophyta; class Pinopsida; order Cupressales; family Cupressaceae; genus Sequoia; species Sequoia sempervirens. The sequence continues at coordinate 779,268,152 of VDFB02193867.1, read as the reverse complement.
CCATGAGCTTCTGCACTCCAACATAGTGGTTGTAATTAAAGGTAATCTGCTGTCCCAACCATGAATGCAAGCTGAAAATAAGAATAACAACTGTTTTCCACTTGAACACCCATCCAACACTGAACTGGGTTTGCCAAACTTGTCATTCCCTTCACTTGGAAACATAAACTAATCCTATCAGGAGGTTGATTTGTTAGAAAATGTGAAATCTTGCAGCTGTCCAATTCTGAAATTAACAGCGTATGGTCTGTTTTTTGAAAAATCAGCTCCCAGGAAAAAGAACAGCAGCTTCAACATTGAAAGTCTTCAACCCCAAAGGAAAATCTGATCATTACCTTAATGATAAAGATCTTTCCAAGAGTCATAAACCTAGTAGAACTCCAAATTTTGCTCAGAATCTCCCTCCAATCCACTTGTGTGAACACAAATAGACTCATAAGGTGGTTGTATAAAAGGGTAACAGTAGCATATTTTTTGCTTTTTAAGTCCACACCCTCCCATGGTATGCTTCTTCCATCACCATTTGTATCTAGTAACCCATGTCGATGATCCTGGGCATAGATACTTCCCTCTAAAATGGCTCCACTACGCTGATCAACATATGAATTTCATCCAAGGGGCATTTGGTGATGTTAGAAGTCTTAGCACTAAGGCTCTCCACCCTATCAATCTCAAGGTCACAATAGTACTCCTCCCCTTGTGGTGAATCCACAAGGTCAACCCACATGCCATGATGATTTAACCCATCATTAAAGAATTAGTCTTCCCCCAAACTATCCACATGAATCTCAAAAAGAGGATTATGAAATGCCATTTCCACATCCATGTCAAAAAGGGGATTATCAAAAGTTTGGAAAGTGTCTTTACCTTCTTGCTTGGGTTCTATTCCTTGATCATGATTGGATACCCCTTGCATTATCTTGCATGTGGTAGTTCGGGATCCCTCTTGGGTCATTCCTCTCAACACCACTTTCCTATCACCCTCTTGAAATTTCAGCCTCATGGATTTTAAGTTCAAGGTGATCTCCCCTAAGGAGCGAAGCCATTGCATTCCCAAAACATTTGTCTCTTGTATTAACAACGTAAAAGTCATCATTTACCTCGTAGTGGTTTAGCTGGATTCTCAACTATGGAATCTTCCTTACACAAGACATGATGTGACCATTAGCAACTAGAACTCTGAAAATTCCAAATTTCTTAGTTTTGAGCCCTCATTGTGCTACAATGTCTTCATCTATGAAGTTATGCGTAGCACTTGTATCAAAAAGAGCAACAATTTGCTGCCCTTTTAACCAACCCCTAAGTTTGAATGAATCACTTCTCTAAAGACTAGAGAGCCTAGCTAATGTACCACTACTTTCCTTCACTTTCCTAGGCTCTTCTTTTGAACTATCTTCTTCACTTTCCTCTTTTTCAGCTTGCTGGTCTGAATTTTCTGATTTTGATCCATCAACTGAATATGCCTCCATTTGACAATTCATCCCCTTTTCCAAGCACTTATGTCTTGGGGTTCATGGTTCTTTGCATGTAAAGCAAAGGTTCTTCCTTAGCTCCTTTTTGTGGTCTTCTTCCACCATTTTTGAAGGTGTTTCTTTGGGCAGAATATTCTCCCTATTTTCACACTTCTTGCTCTATCATGTGGAAAGGTCTTAGGTGGAAATTTGTTCTTAGAAGTGGAAGATTCCATGTCCCTAGCCTTTTTGATGGTCTCTTGTAGAGAAGGTGAGTTGAATGCCTTAATCCATCTTTTCAAAGGACCGGATAACCCATCTATAAAGAGAACAACGAGCCTCCTCTCAGATATTTCAGTCACCAAAACTAACAACCTCTGAAAATCAGCAACATAAGCATCCACCATACCACACTGTTTCAACTGAGCTAACTCTTTAAAATGTTCAGGATCCATTTTATTAAATCTCTCTATGAGTCTCTTAGTAAAATCAACATAAGATGTGATTTGTGCATGCCCCATTGTAATCATCCCATGATGCCACCACTTATGTGCAACCCTGTCTAAGTGAATGGAAGCATATTTAATTGACTCTACTTCAGGCATGGGATTAAGATTAAAGTATGTGTCCACCTTTTTGATCCAAGCTCTCGCTGAAGTTTTACTAGACCCATCAAAGTAAGGGAGATTAAACTTTCCTACCTTCCTTTGCAAGTCATTATGGTGTTCTCAATTACCCCTGCTGGGCATATGCCTCATCCTGAGATCTATATAATCCCTAAGTGATATGTCCTACTAGGAACCAGGCTTTGCATCATCCTGCATCTCAATCATTGTGAGCTCCTAATGGGGTTGTGCCTCCACTCTTGGTGGAAAATAGACATGACTGGTCTAGCCATGGCTTCCCTATTGTGTTGATTGGCTGCTCCACACTGGCCCATATCATTTCCTTGCCCATTATTGCCTCTATTACCTCCGTTTTTCACTCCAATCAATTTAGCTCCTCAACCAACTGTGCTAGACACTGATTGGTTTCTTGGCTTCCCCTAACCATAGCATCCAAGAGAAGCATCATGCGATCTAGTTCAACATTTGCTCTTTCAGCTCCTTCACCCCTTTCACCCGTATTTTCAGAGCTTGCTGATCCTACTGAGTGTGTTTCAAAGTGTTGTTCCTCTCTCTCACAAGGCCAATGTTCCCACAAATTCTCTTCATGTTTTCTGAATCTTTCAGGGTATCTTCTCTCTCTATCACTAATGCTCATAGGATGGCTTTACCCACTGGCTGGTAGGAATGTTTGTGCTCTGATACCATTGTAATAACCACCCTTGATTTTTTTTTGAAACTGTTTGTTGATTGTGATGTTTTGCTGGTGTGTTTTGGTTTCTTTGTTTCACATATTTTCATCAATGCATTGCATACATATGAAATATTGCAGAGAAAGGGAAATACCAAGAAACAGCATTGCTTTGCACATTCTACTATAACACATCATAATGGCAATTGATTACAAGTAAAATCATACTTAAATGAAGATGTTTCAAATCTGGCAACAATGGTTATCATTAACAATATACCAATTAATAAGAGGATTCGGCTCTTTGCTCTGCAACTTTTTCCGGCTCTGGTTGTTTTTAGAATATTCCCATCCCTGCTCTAATTTGACTATTTCATGGGACAGTTGGGAGGGGGGGGCCTGAGAAGGCTCCCCATTCCAAGGTTGCTGTCTTTTTGTCTGGCACTGTCTGCTATGGTAACAACCAACTTTGTTGTTCCCCATGTGACTTCTCCTCATTGTACCTTCATCCTTTCCCTTGGGGGAAGGACTAAGGGTATTTCTGGAAAGGCACCCTTGTCACCTCCTCTTGGGCTTGACTCTTTCTTCTCTGTGGAAGAACCGATATCCTATGTGGAAAAACTGGTGGGTATTGACTCGCCAGCTTCGAGTAAAAGGTCGTCGAAGTTTGCTTCCTACTCTGTGACTGGTTGGGAAGTTGATGTTCTTGAAGCTTTGATGTTGAAGGCTATGGACAGCCTTAAACTGGCGCTGGTTGGCAAGTTTTTGGCCTATCGCCCGAATATCAAATTGGTATGTCAATGGGCTACCTCAACTTGGAATCTTAAAGGTAGTGTCTCTATAAATGCTATGCCAAAAGGTATCTTCCTTTTCTCCTTTGTTGTTTATGAAGATATGTTTAAGGTGTTAACTGGCAGTCCTTGGGCCTTTGACTCTGGGTTTGATAACTTTCTTTCTCTCTACAAGTGGAAACTGGGTTTTGATCCTTCGACTAACCTGGGGGCCACGGCTCCAACTTGGGTTAGCCTGCCGGGGCTACCCCTTGAGTTTTGGGAGATGGGTATCTTGAAAGGGATAGCTAATTCTTTTGGCAAGCTTCTGGCTATTGACAAGATCACTCAAGAGAAGTCTAGACTGGTCTATGCTCGTATTTGTGTTAATGTGGCTGTTAATACAGTCTTGCCAACTTCTGTCCTCCTTAAGTCAAAAATTTGGCAACTGCACCCAACCTCTGGAATATGAAATGCTCGCCATTTCTGCCAGCTTTGTAAGAAGTTTGGTCACCTCATTGACTCGTGTGAGAAAAAACCTGTCGAGGAACTCTTTGTTATTGAGAATTCTCTCTCTAAGTAGTTACCCAGGCCCTCTGCGGCTGTTTTTGTTGCTCAACCCCCTAAAAATTCTGCTGCCTCTATGGATATTGTCCTCCAAGGGAAGGAAACCCTAGTCTTTGGCTTGAAGGCTGTTCCGACTGAACCTCTTGCTGTTTCTAATGATTTGGCTAGCTTGAACATCTTGGCTGCTGCCTCTGTAACCAGTTTCCCAACACTGGGCTTCCCGAAAAAAGAGATGCCTACAACAAGGGAAGAAGTGAATATGGACAATGGGGACGAAACTAAGGGGGTCCCCCATATGGAGGTCAATTTGCAGACGTCCCTGGGGAAGGTTCCTGAATCCGAAGTGGGTGTTGATTTGGAAGAAGGTGAACTAGTGCATTCTGACACCAACCTATCCTTGGAGGAAACGTCTTTTGGTCTCAAAAGGAGGCAGGTAACTTGAATGACTCACTGGCCTTGTTGGGATTTCCTCCTAATCCCAGTGATAAAGAAGACGAGGATGATTGGTCACAAGCCCCAATTAAATAAAAAGAAAGAAAGAAGCCGGATGTTGGAGGGGGAAATAAGGTTGGTAGACCATCTCAAAAGGATTCCAGAACCAAAGACACTGTTAGGGATGTGGCTGCTGGGAAACAAAGTACCTTGGATTCGATCATGGGATCAAAGTCCAAAAAGAAGTAGCCCTAGCTGTTCCTTTATGGGGTTTTGGTGTTGTTGTCCCCTATTTTTTGCCAATGAAGTATCTCTCCTAGAATATAAGGGGCCTAAATAGCCTGTATAAACAATTTTTGGTTAAAACTTGTATCTTGGACAATAAAGTGGATGTTCTTCTCCTCCAAGAAACCAAGATGAAGAAGGAGACCTTTGATAAGGCTATTTTGAGTATCTAGCTTGGAGCGAATTATTTTGTTAGTGTTGTTGAAGGAGCTTTGAGAGGTATTGCCACCCTTTGGAATCCCTCAAAATTAAAAGGAACTCTGTGCTTAGCTAGTAGGAACAGTCTGATGGTTTCCCTGGAAGATCTGGCTACCCAAGAAAATTGCAATCTAATAAATATCTATGCTCCCAACTTGAGCAGGGACATGTTGCTGCTTTGGGAGCATCTAAATGATGTTATTAAAAACAAAAAGAATGATCATTGGATGCTGGGAGGGGATTTCAATTCCCCCCTTCTATCTTCAGAAAAGTCAGGGGGGTTGGATGACTATTCTGATAGCATGATGGAGCTGGTTGAATTCATAAACTCTGCTGGGCTTATTGATATCCCTCTTCAAGGCTCCAAGTTCACTTGGTCTAATAGAAACCAACTGATCCAAGTCAAGTTAGATCGGTTTATGATCTCTTCCAATTGGAATATCTCCCAATACCTCTCTCTATTTGCTCTCCCTAGGTTTGGCTCTGATCGTAATGCTCTAGTGCTTAAAAGAAATGTTGATCACAATAGGGGACCTTTCCCTTTCAGATTTGAAATAATGTGGAGCCTTCACCCAAATTTTGCTGCTCTTGTTAAAAGTTGGTGGGAGGAACTATAAGTGGTACCCCTATGTTTTGCCTGGTGGAGAAGCTTAGTAGAATCAAGCAAAGAGTGAAAGTATGGAATAAGGTGACCTTTGGGAATATCTTTGAGATTAATAATGCTCTGGGAAACAGCTTAAAGGAAGTTTAGGATAATATGGAGGTTGGTCTTGTGGATGATGAGACATGTGCAAAGGAAAGAGACCTCAAATCCCAATGGTTTAAGGTAAACAAAAAGGAGGAAATCTTTTGGAAACAAAAGTCTTGTGTTCAATGGCTAACTGAAGGGGATCGAAATACCAAATTCTTCCACCAATCTACCTTGAAACACAGAAGCAAGAACAGGATTAGATGCTTATGAAAGATGATGGCACCATGGTCTCCACTGAAAAAAAAAATAGTTGGGGAAATTGTTAACTTCTTTTCCTCTCACCACAATGTCCCAGGCAATGCAAATTAGGTACATGATGATTTTCTTGAGGTGATCCCTAAAGTTATTTCTGATCTTGACTTAAAGAATATGACTAATGTTGTTTCTATGGAAGAAGTTAAACAAGTTGTGT
>VDFB02193867.1:779210195-779261890 GCA_007258455.2 Sequoia sempervirens | reverse complement strand
CCTACTTCCAAAATCCATTTCTTGGTACTTTGTCCTGATGACACACATTAAACCTAACAATTTTTTTTGTGAAATCCTTACGGAAAATTAAAAAATCCAGTGCTTTTTTAATTTTGTACATTTCCCCAACTTTGTTGCTAACTTAAGCCAAACATTTACCCAATTTAGACCAGGCACTTGAAAATTGCATATTCTTCGACAAATCACATTACCCCATCCAAAGCACACCTCAACATCAAGTATAATCATTTCTCACATACCTTACATATGTGAATGATTATATGATAAAACTCCTCATGAATCTGTATTCAATATCTTGATACAATCCCCTGTCTCAACATGTTTTGAAATCTAGTTCGCCACCTAAGCTCAAGAAAAGGTAGAATATAGGAATTTTATACATGTTACATAGCACCTTCCCTTTTTGAGAGATATGAGAAATACACTGTACCCATACTCCATACATGACATCATCTACCACTGGTACGTTTCTAACATCATAAAATGGAGTGGACAAAATTCTGACCTAGAAATGACAAACCCACCAATGAGAATGAACTACAAGCCCCCTTCATTATTTAGAGTATTACACAAACTTACATTTGTGTTTGTGTGATTTATTACATGTGTCACTATTTCTTCAACTTGTTCACATCCAAGATTTTCCAAACAATCTGCCAGCCCATGTCCTCTATATATGTATGAAAAATCTGATACATACTAAGTTTATCCAATAAAACCCATATCTGCTTCAGAATATATTGAAGATTCCAATTAAGAATGTTATGCTCTTTACAAGCATTCAGAATTATTAGAGAATCTCCTTCAACCTGCAAGTTAATTTTTTTTAACAAGCTTGCCCTTTTTAATCCATACAAAAGTGCATTGGCTTTAGCTGCGTTATCTGTGTCAGCTTGAAGCTTGATTGATTTTGCCACTTAAACTCTGCCCTTATAATCTCTAATGACCACCCCTACCCTAGATGCACATAGATTACCTCTACTGGATCCATCAAAATTTAACTTATAAAAACCTTGGGGAGGAGGTTTCCAAATACCTTTGTCCGATCAACTTTATTTAGTGCAAGTTGAAGCTTGCTTCCTTTGAATGGCAAACAAATATGAGACCACTTATGAAGTAATGTGGCATCCCACCATATTTCCCACACAACCAATGTCGAGATAATTCTCCAGATGCAAACAAAAAAAGATTTCTTGAATAATATTGGCCAACTTGAAAAAATATCCCACAATTTGTTTGATAAAGGTGCAAACTAATTCACTTTGCTCAATACAAAAGACCAACATGCTTGAGCAACCTCACAATTCAAGAATAGATGATTTATATCTTCATAATATTTTCCACACAATATTGAAAAGGATTTTCTATCCCCAACTTGGACAATCTCTCACTTATCAAAATCTTGTTCTTGATTGCAAGCCATGCAAAACATCCCGCTTTTGGCAAAACCATTGAGTTCTAGAAAAATGTATAAGCCCTTTGATATCTAATTTGCATACCATTTTGTGAAATTTCTTTATAACCATCTCTAACTGAATAATGACCTGTTTTAGAAAATGGCCACATTAACTTATCATTTTCAGTAAATAAGTAAACTGATCTTTTATCCAAAATCTGCTTTAACAACCCTTTGTGTACAGGTGAAATGTTGCAATTTGATAAATCCTTCCATTCTACCCTTTGAGTTGTTATATCAACCTGATCTATATAATCTTTAACCTTAGCTCCCCAATGTGAAACTAATATGTTTTCAGTATGTTGAAAATCATAGAGAGAATTAATATATGGAAGGCGATTCCAAGAATCTTTCCAAAATAGAGCTTCCTCACCATTATTCACCTCCCAAGTTAGATGAGACACTATAAATTTTCTACATGAAATTATAAAATTCCACATTGCTGAAACTAAAGGAGGATTTAACACAGTGAGAATTCTAGTCAGACTAATATTATCTAAATATTTTGCTTCCATCACCTTACACCATTTCTTATTTGGCTTTGTGTACATATGCCATACCAACTTGGCACCCAATGAGAGATTCCTTGTTGCAATATTGTGCAGACCTGCTCCCCATTTTATCTTATCCATACATATTTTCTCCAAAGATATTAAGGGCACCTTCTTTTTATTATCTATATTTCTAGACCATAGAAAATTTTGAATCAACTTTTCAATTTGTGCCACAATTGATTTGGGTGCTTTTAGAATAGACATAAAGTAATTAGGAATTGAGGATAAAACTGATTTTTCCATTAAAATCATGCTTGATAAAGACAACCATCTTCCTTTCCAAGAACTAATTTTTGCTTGAATTCTGAATTATTTTATGCCAATAAGAAATGTTTTTTTGTCCAATAAAGAAAGGAATTCCTAAATACTTACTGGGAAGATCTGCTTCTTGAAAACCAAGAATCTTTACAATATGCCTTGAAATTGTTTCCTTTGTGTTGAAAAGATAAATCTTGGATTTACTTTCATTTATTTTTTGACTAGAAACCTAAGTGTACTTATCTAAAACAACTTTTATTTGTTTTGCTTCCCTTAATGTTGCTTTTCCAAAAAGAAATGTATCATCAGCAAATAAAGAGTGTGTGCTAGAAATATTTGTACTTGGAATGACTATACCTTGCAACAACCCTTGAGAATGACTTTTGGAAACAACTCTACTCAATGCTTCTGCAAGAACGATGAATAAAATGGCGAAAGAGGATCTCCTTGATGAACCCCTTTTGTAGAACTAAAAAATACCAAAGGTGAACCATTTATAATCACAAAAAATTTGCAATAGATAAGCAAGAAAGGACCCATTTGCACCATTTTTTACTAAATCCAATTTTTTTCAAAACTTGAATGAGAAATTGCCAGCCAACCCTATCATATGCCTTCATCATATCAAGTTTAACAACCATTGTTGAAATATTATTTGTGGGAATAGAATGGAGAGCTTCATGTGATATTAAAGCTCCTTCAATTGTCTTTCATGGCACAAACCCACCTTGTTCTTTAGAAATACCTTGGTGAAAATTTTGTAAACTATAGTACAAAAAGAGATAGGCCTAAAATCAAAAAATGTAGTTGGAGAATCTACTTTTGGAAAAATTGCAATATGAGTGACATTAAATTGCTTAAGCATTCCACCTGACTTTCTTGATCCCTCCATTTCTCCTAAAAGATCAATATAAATGAAATCCCAACATTTTTGAAAAAAGATTGTAGTAAAACCATTTGGCTTTGGTGCCTTATTTGTTGATAAAGAAAAAACAACTACCTTAACTTTGTCTAAGGTGAAAGGAGATAAGATTTTAGCATTATCCTCCTATTGAATCAACTTGGGAATCGATTCCAAAAGTTCTTCTCTATCCCTTTCAAAATGAGAAGTAGAAGTTTGATTTGCTAAAAGTAATTGAGAAAAGAATTTAACCCCTTATTTTTAAATATCAGTTTCCTTAGTAATCAACACCCCTGTTTCATTGTCACATATAGAAAAATTGAGTTCTTGACACACTTAATTTGAGCTGAAATATGATTTTTTTTTTGTGTTTCTATCACCATCCTTAAGCCGTAACTCCCTAGACTTATGACACCAATAAAATTATTCCCTCAAAAATAATTCACACCATTCATCTTGCAAATTTTTCTTCTTCTCAAAATTGCATTATCCATACCTTGAGATATTATTTGTTCATTTACTTTTGACAACTGCTTGAAAACCAAATCCTTTTGTACAAAAAATTTCCTGAACACTGATATATTCCAATTCTTAATTTGCAGCTTCATATGCTCTAACTTTTTACAAAATTGAAACATTCATGAACCTTTAACAAAAGGCGCAGACAACCACCATTGCTTAAGCAAATGAATAAAATCTAGATGGCGAAACCACATAGATTCAAATTTAAATGAAGACTTATGCTTTGATTGTACTGCATTTTGAACAAGATTCAAAGATATAGCAAAGTGATATGATGCATTGAAAGATAAAATCTCAAAAGAAAAAAGAAAATCAACAACCAACTAATTTGGAGAAATTAGAAATCTATCTAATATTTCTGCTTCTTGGAGAAAATCTTTCCGTCTATTTGTCCATGTAAACTTTCCATTTGTTGGCATTATATCCACTAATGCATTATCTTTTATGAAAATTTGAAAATATTTCATTACTATTGATGGCAAACAAATACCTCCTTGTTTTTTAGATAAGAAAGAAATTTCATTGAAATCACCTGCAATGATAACTTTTTCTTAACCCAACTGATCCATGATTTTCTTTAACTTATCCCAAAGAAGTTTTTTACCAACAGTGCTTGTTGGACCATAAACATTTATTAACCACAAAGAGAGGTCATAGTGTTTTATTTGCATTAAATGTCAATTGCTAGCATTTGTCACACTGTCAACCAACACTGTTTTTGTATTTCATAATTTTAAAATCCCCCCTGAAGCTCCTTGTGTTGGGCTATGAATGAATTTCCATTTAAACCATTTTTTAGACATACTATCAAAAGTTTGTATAGAAGTTTTAGTTTCTTGAAGAATAACCACATATGCTCCACAAGCATCCAACTGATGCTTGATTTGAGCTCTCTTATCAAAGGAATTAATGCTTCTGATATTCCATGAAATTAGTGGCATTACACCTTAGGAGAGAAGCATGCTCTCCTTGGCCTTTTTGTTTGTCAAAACTAGCTAATAATGTACCCTTCAAAGTGGACTGAGTACCAACCTCAATTTCCTCCTACAATTTAGTTCCTAAAGATTTCCTTCCCTATTTTACAGGAGTCTTTTTGTTAACAGTAGGTGGAAAAGGTGTTTGTGATATGGATAGAGTTTGTGGAATTTGAAAAATTCCATCCTCTTCCAAAACTTCTAATGAAATTTCATCAATCATTTGATTTGCAACTAATGATAAAAAATTATCAACAATTTTTTCCATCTCCTCATTTAAACCTATATATTGAGTGTCATTATCACTTACATCCTCACAGAAAGCACCCAACATCAAAATTTTACAATCCTTTTGTGGTTGAATGGACATAATATTGCTCCCAAATCTAGACATAAAACCCCCATAAGTAATAAGTCTAGCTATATGAGAAATTTCTTGCATGGAAATAGACTTTAAGTTTAGGTGAATATACATATAAAGAACTATGAAAATCTCTTACACCAAACTGATATGTTTTCACTCATTCCTTTGAAAAAGAAACAGTAAAAACGTGATTTGTTGGGAGGAACAAATCAAAAAAAGAAATACAAGTAGCAAAACCTTTAGTAGAATTTGACTAAACAACATTAAAATCATGCCTTAATCCATGTTCCTGACTCCTTGAACAATCTAAATTATACACATCTAGGCCCATCTTTCCCATTGTGCTCGAAGACCCTCTAAAAAGCACTATAGATTGAAGATCTTTGGTTGTCAAGTCACAACCTTGAATAATATCATGTTCATTAGATGATGTACTCTTAGTAACAAGAGACAAATGGGAAACAAATTTATAAACTACCCTTGTTTTTGTATTCTTAGGAACCAAAACAAGATCAGAACTTGATTTTTCCTTTGAATACCCGCCCTTAACCAACTTGCAAGAAGCATTTGGATGTATTGAAAAATGACAATGAGTACAAATTTCCTTTGGACATTCAATAACAACTCACTACTTCCAAACCCCACTCTTTTTGAATTTATTAACAACTGTGAAGGGAGGATTTTAGTAACATGTAAAAGAACACAAACCCTCATAAGATGTGAAGGAGTAGAAAAGAAATCTAGATCCTATTTGAGGTAAATGCCTAAATGATTTCCCAAGATTTCAATAAGAATTGTTTCTCTATATTCCAAGGGAAGGCCTTGTAGTTGTATCCAAAAGGGGATAAAATTTACTATAGTATGAGAAGGATTGAAATTTGGGGACCACGGAAGAGTGTAAATTCCATGTCCCTCACAAAACCAGGATTTGGTAGAATGAACAGAATTTCTAGCATCCTTAGATTTAAAAAGAACAACAAAAAACCCTTCTCCCTTATCAAGATAAAACACTTGAGTAGACCCCGCCCATTCATCAAATATCCATTGTTGTAAAAGACCAATTTTAGGGGAAATTTTCCATAACTTACCAATAAGAGCATGGGCCTGCAAATCCTGAGTTTGAGGCTGCAACAATGCCTCAGGAAATGTAACTAGGCACATCAGGTTCAACAGGATCCCTTGGCATTTTTGGAACCCAGACCTGCTTTTGTGTTCCATTAAAAGAATGAGGCCCCTTTGACTTATCCAAAGGCATATACTAATTACGGTAAGGAAAATCCCCATTTGTGATCGTAATGGAATTAGGAAAAGTCATTGGATGCCTAGCACGATTGCTGGATTGACCGTGCTCAATGGAAATTGAGTTGGGGAATGTGGTAGGACAATAAAATGATTTTGGATTGGAGGCAGCCCCAGGCGCAAGTGCAATGTTATTAGGGTATGTAGCAGGAGACCATTACTGAGACGATTGCGATGACCCTAAAGAATCTAAAGACTATGACCTGCAAATATCAAAAACAAGTTGTTTTCCTTGAAAAAGAGATTTCCCAGAACAGTGATCCAACAGAACACGACTAGGGTGAACAAAGCCATGAGAATAACAACTTCTTCCCAACCAACGATCACCATTGAACCCCCATGATCACACAAAACGACTTGATTTTTTCAAAAAATTCATTATTTTGAATGGGCACGCTCTAAAATATGCGGTCCATTTTTTCCCTCCTCCCAAACCTTTCATAGCTTGCACATGTTGAAATACTAAGTCAAAGCTCAAAAAATTAATCTAACCTCAAGGAGGTTAGAGGTAAAGTCCATTCCTATACCCCAGGTCAACGAAGTAGGAACTGGCACAATATTACTGACCCTCACCTTTCCCACTATGAAGCGGAGTCAAACCTGTGACCCCGAGGAATGCAAACCCCAAGTCCCAGCCAACTCCACTACAAGTGGTGACTTATAGATTAATATAGTTACATATATATATACATAATATTATTATTATTGTATTTATACATATGTTTATTGTTCGACAATTAAATGTATTTGATAAACTTATAAGTATATATTAATATATATTGATATATATGTATATATATTCTAATGGATATATATATATTATATATATAACTCATAAATTGGAAACATTAGTAATAGTTTCTAAGTGCAATACATATAGTGCTAATCATAATTAATGTGTTGGAATGAATGAAGCACATAAGAAATATAAGGTGTAGCCTATGGAGGCATATCAACTAGTGCATAAAGTAATTCAAAGACCAAATCAACAAATGTAAAAGGAACGTATGAGTTTTATTGTTGTTGTGTATACATTTTAGTGAGAATTTAATACAATTTTGAAGCCATATGAATAAGTCAAACCTGCACTATTATATGGGGTGCCAACTTGGGAATGCGGTACCAATGTAGTAGAGTATGAAATGCATAAGAAGTCTGCTAAATTCACATAAGTCTAATAATAGCTTTTGAGACTTAGTCAAGAGGAAACTTGGCATCAATATGTGAAAGAATTTGAATTAGGATACTTTTTTGTGAGCTTGTTGTTCATTTGACTCAGTAAATGAGTCTGTTGTCCCTCATAACAAGTTGAATCAACCATTAAAATGGAGAGGACTGTTATGTGTTGGAAACCTATGAGTTATATTAATGATTCATTGCATGAGGATAGAAAGGTGGCAGAAATATTAACTCATTTGTAGCCTTCAGTTGATCACAATTTAGTATAAATAGAGGTGCTCATTCTACCAATTGCGACACCTATCATTTTGATTATCTTGATGTTATTTTTCTGTGATTTATGAGTTAGTGAGTTGAGAGTTGTTTTTCTATTTTGTATTTGTGATTATTGTGAGAGTTAGTGAGAAGTTAGAAGAGGAAAGTCAAGTTGATATTGAAGGAGGTATCAAGAGAGCTTGAGGATTAGAGCTAGGAAGGAGTTTAATCAATTCGAGCATTATACAGGCATGCTAGTTTCTATACCTTTGTTGTTTATGTTGGAAAGGATAATTAGTTTTATTACTATGTTGGAAAAGAATGCTTTTGAATATGCTATGATGTTTGTTTATGATTGCATGTTTCTTGGTTGTGCATTATGTTGTAGAACCTATCTTATTAGTTATATTTGTATGTACCCTATATATGGGAGTTTTTATGAATGCAACATATTTGTACTATATGTACTTGTCATCGCTATATGTAGGATGTCTAAACTAGACGTACGTATGTATCAAAGAGTAAGAAGTTGCTAGAATCACTTTGGTAGTAAAGTCACTTTGTTTATGAGATGTTAAGTGGGTTATTCTTGGGATTTGTCTGATCCATGGGAAAGGGGGTAACCTAGGTATAGAGTATGAATGGTCATTAAAACCAAATCGAGCTAGGAAGGTGGGTGAACATGTGACATCCACTCTAAGTTTTGGGTGATGAATGCTTTGGCCAAAATAGTGTAAGTAGCCACTATTTACACTATTAGTTTCACTGTGATATGAGATTACATACTAGGCAATGGATATTCATATATGTAAGTTGTAACCACTATATGTTAGTTCTAGTTATATATAGGACATGACACCAAGCTCAAAAAATACTATTGTTATGAGATTACCAAACCAATCTCTTCGTCGAAGGGTAAGGTCATCTTACCAATTGGGTTGATTTGTGGGGGATTGTAGTAAGTCTGTGGTTGGCGGAAAAGCATTGGAGTTATGCTTCTCCTCATTAGTTGGTGGCCAATATTTGAGGGGAACAACCTAGACCATTTATACTTTATATATTTTGTAAGCTTGTTTAAGCTATGTATGTAACTTGTATCCATCTCTATGGGAATTGTAAATATGAAATGTCATATGGAGATTATGTATCACCATTATTTGAATTGTTGAAAGGATTTCTTTTGCATGCAATGGGAAATTTTGCAATGTGTTTCAAATGTGCATTTATTATTCAAAGGAAAGAATTTTTTTATTGCTCTTAAAGGGTAGATGCATAAGCTATTCACTTGTGGGTAAAACATAGAAAGTTTTACTATGTAGAATAATGGGCATGTTACACCTTAATCCCAACAGTTTGCATGCCTCAACTTTGTTCTTTTTCTTTTTATTTTGCATGCATGTTTAGTAGGACACTTTTATCGACGTCATTCATTGAAATTCTTCTTTTTCTTATGTTGAAATTGTTCTCAACTTGTTCCAAATTTCTATTGTGGCACAAGTTGGTAGTTCCCTAGCAAATGAATTTATCAATTCTTAATATGAGCAAATATCTAGTTTGGAATTAGCTTGCATGGGAAAACTTGGTAACTAGTAATTAGCTTGATTAAGTGGTAAGATTAGTTGAGTTAATTAATTTAAATTAATTAATATGTGAATAATAGTTAGTACAGGAGGTAATTAGTCAAATTAATTAAATAATAATTTATTTAAATAATTTGTGAGAAATTGATATACAAAAGTAGATGTGAATTTAGAGTGTCTACAAAAATAGCATGTGATTAATGACTTAGTATTCCATGAAAAGAACTTGAATCATTACTTTTATTCTTTTTCTAGGAGGGACAGTTGTCTTGGAGGAGGTGGCGACTTTCTTATTAGTTTTTTTCTTTTGATTGGAGGGATTCTCACTTGTTGAAGTAGATCATGCCTTAGGTTTTGAAAATGTAAATTTTCTTTATCCTTAGATGTTTGTGTCATTAATGCTTGTATTTTAGATGAGGTGATCTTGTATCCATGGAGAGTAAATTAAATTGTTTCTTATGAGTTCATCAAAAAACTATTCAAAAGTTGGAATCTTAAATTCAAAACCAAGAACATCCATCATAGAGTAGAAAGTAGAAGAGACTATCTAATATGATCCTTTCAACTTAAATTTCATAAGAACACTCATTCTTTATTTGATTTTTCTTTGCTATAACCTTGTGATAATGAATGCAGATATTTTAACTAAACCAAAAAGTCTTCAATAGAAAGAAAGGCATCAAGAGATAGAGATCAATTCAACATCAAATTGAAGGGCATAAAGTTCATTGATTGTACTAAACAGATTATTCAATTTATCCCACAATTGTTTAGGTGAAGTACAATTTACAAGATGAAATTAAAAATTATACGACATATGCAAGCTAATGATCCTGATTGCTTCATCTGGTTTGTTCCTATATAAAAATTATTCACATTCCCTTGTAAATTATAATTTTTGTTCACTTAACATTTTCCACAATCTCGTAGAATGAAGTAGTTGGTATACTTTGAACTTTCAAGTTTGATAGTTGTGTTGAGTTAAGATGTCAAAAATAGAATCCATAACACAAAAAACATAAAGAGACACTTGAAATTGTGCCTTTCAACCCCCCAATATTAATTGGTGTCATAAAATAGCCCCCTAGAAAAAATGACAAGTTTTCATTATGTTTTTTATAACTTGGAAGCCTAAATTGAACATTTATAACACATGACATTTTTATAATTTTGAGAAAATAAACTTGTCGAAGCTAAATATTTCATGTACAATTGAAACCTTTAAAAATTTCTAATATTTTTTTTAAAGTACACATTTTCATTAAATGGGGTGATTGTTATGCCTTGTTGAAATAATACAAACATTGACTTCAAAAAGCATTATTATAAAAATACAATAAAATTAAAAAAATATATTTAGCATTTTTAAGAAATACAACAAAATTAGAAGAAATTTTTTTTGTAGCATTATGAAGAGCTCGAAAAGAATTTTTTAATGCCTCTAAGAGTGTTAAAAAGTGTCTCTACATAAAAGTTACAATAATTTCAAAAAGATACCTATTTAAAGCTTTTTCAAAACACTCCTAACACTGTTGGGGTGGCTGGGGGTGGCACTAGCTCTACAAATAGAGTTGTGGTATTGCTTGGGTGGTACTTTGGTGAAGGGGAGGGAGTTGGTCAATCGGTGGTGATTGGGATGCTGATTGGATGGTGATTTGGCCATCAAGGTGGCACCAATGGCATGATGGTAGTGGTAGCTTGGCGGTGATGGTTAAAGGTTGGCGATTATAACTATGACAACTGATATTTAAAATCAGGTTGATGGTGGTCAAAAAATATTGTTGGTGATAGATTACAATCTAGGGTTATGCATATATAATATGATCCTCTTTATTTGCACATGCTAGTGAATGACTCTATTTATGACTTGCATAATAAAATATTTTTATTCAAAAACCTTTATTTTTTGGTCAAATGTACTAGAGGACTATGAGGTAGATTGTGTGATCTCATTGTTGTATGGACTATACAATGGTTGTTTGGAAGTAGAATTTTAAGAAATTTTGTATGGCTTCTAATGGAGCTCTCTTAAAAACCTCTATATATGGCATTCAATTAAACTCTATCAATTTTATTGTAAATCAATAAAATTTTGGGTCTTTTGAACATAATGATGAGGTCAATTTTTCTCTAGGATGTTCCATATATAAGTATTTGATAAAATATCTTGAATAAGAGAAGGGACCTATAGATTTAGAGCTTTAATACCATGTTGGAGATACTTAGAGACTCATAGGCTTACAAGATTCCTATAAAATCAAATAAACCTTCTATCTGAAGAGATTAAGAAAAAAAGCTACAATATCAATACTCATACAAAAAAGTGTTAAATATACAAATAATGCCTTGAATACAAAGACAAGGACAAGGAGGTGAAAAGGTACGACCAAATTTTTTAATACCCATCCAAATGTGTGACACATGTGGGCATGCTTGGGATGCATGAGGATACATGCAGTACACTCTTGAGGTGAGATAAAAAAGGAAGTCTCCAAGTGAGCTTAACCACTAGTATGAATAGGACAACTATGTGGATGTGAACTAGTTGGGTAAAACTTCTATTTACATAGTTAACACTAATCACTAATGCAAAGACAATTTTTCTTATATGATTGAAGTATTGGGAAATCCTTTAAAGTCAAAGAAACGGTTTCATAATTGTCATTGTTTGACTCTAGTATAGTATCCACTTCTATAAGCTTGGTATTTGATTTGAATATGATACTTCTCAAATCCTTTTACAAAATATCTATATTTACTTCTTATTTTTGTTTCAAATCTCATCAAGATAAATTGGCTTGATTATTTAATGATTGATTATGATATCCTACTCCTTATATGCCTTAGTAGACAACTTAGGTGTAGGAGGCAAATTGTGATTACGAGGTAGTGAATTTTATTGATTAATTATTTCATTTCAGACTCTTTCATTCATTTATATGTATAATCTATTACATAAAAAATCATTTGGATTTGAGGTTTCTTGGAAAACAAAATAATTTTTCACTTAAGGATTATATGTTCCATGTAGCACACAATACTTAAAAGATGAAGACATGGAAAAAAAATCCTCTTTTAGGGGAAGTATCCTAGAATACAAGTGTTCTAAATGATGGAAGGGTAGAAAAAGAAGAGGAAACTTTAGGAGATGGTTCTCATAATACAAGTGGTATGAAATTATAAGTAAATACAACATTATTCATGGTATTCAATTTTTAGTTTAAAAAAATGAAAGTATAACATTTTGGATCACATAACTTGTGTATTAAGTAAGCCATGTTAGCATTATGTGATGGAGTATGGGCATCTAAAAATATTGTTTAATTAGAAAGTGTTGGTGTAATTAATTATTAATTACACTTTGCATAAGTTTACTTAGGTAATTATTTAATTCCTAAGTTATAGGTTTTATCCTTATCTTATTGAGCTATCTTGTTGCTCAAGATAAGATTAGGTTTAGGCATCTTTGCTTTTATAAAGAAAATTATCTCTTGTATTATTTTGTACTTCGAATATATCAATTTGCACATTTCATGCAAAGCTCTTGCTTTTTTGTTTTTCTCTTCTGTGGAAGGTCTATTCTGGTCTGCAATCAGATCTTGGTTTTCTAACATGGTATCAAAGCCTCGATTTGTAGCCCCTTCTCAGCTTTTTTGGAGGAACACAGTGCAGAGCTATTTCGAGGTCCCTCGAGGGTTTCATTCCTTGAGAATCATTATACAACGTCTTGGATTAAATCAGCATTTTCCGTTGGATTCAAAGTGCTGGAAAAAGTCAGAAAGGACTTTTATTTTATTTATTTTCGTCACCATTTGCCAGATCTGCGAGGGTTTCAAGCTTGGTGATTTATCTGATAGATCTGGGGGTTGTCTAATTTTCAGAGCACTTTGGGCCCAAACGGACCTCGCCGTTGGATTCTTAGCGCCCAAAAACCCCTATTTCCATATAAAGTTTGTCCGATTTGGACACAGTCATCCGGAGAGGCAAAAAAATTTGCCCAAGGGCCATACTGCCCCCCAGGCACACTTTTCGAGGCTCCAAAATCAAAAAAAAAAAATGATGAAAATTTTGCGCGGCCAGTATATTTCATCCGACCGCTACTGCTCCACCAAGCAGCCACCGCCGGACCACCGCTGGCCCACCTCCACTCGGTTGAGTTGCCTGCCCGCTGCTCCCGTTTTAGCCCCCGTGGGCTTATTTGACTTGCCGAAGGTCTTATCGGTGACTGAGAGCTGAGATCCGCCCTGGCTGACAGTTCTTAGCACCTACCCCCATCACGTGGGTGACCAGGGGCCATGCCCAGTGCCCAGCCGACAGTCTCTAGTGTTAGCCCTGATCACGTGGGTGACCAGGGGCTCCGCTCTAGGAGCTAAACACCCAGCCCCCTGGTTCGTCCAAGCGACCAGGGGCTTACATTTTTTAGCCCTTGAGGGTTGTGCATGGCCAAATCAGACATTTTTGGAGCACTTTCATGGAAATGGGTGTAACTTGGGCATACAACGTCTTTTTTTTGCAAACGAGATATCGTCGGAAAGCTGTTTTGATGCTCTACGCAATGGTCTTGGTGAGATTTTCTGGTTTTTCTTTTTTGATAGCTTTTTTGGCCTCGAAAGTCAAATGTTTCTATTTTCACTCCAGGAAGCATATCTTTTGACTCGCTTATCCATTTTTTCGCGATTTTCACGGCGTCAAAAAGCTAGTTTCGACCTTTATGCAGATCTGAGGTCATTTACAGAATATGTGTAACTTATTTTATGCATGCATTGATTTTTGTTTCATGTGCTAGGTTTTCATTTTTGCCTATGTTTATGTAGTTTTGCATTATCTCCTCATGCAATCATTGGGTATTGTAATAATGAACTGATATAAAGTTCTATTAAAGGGGGTTCTTGCATCCATATTTCATGTTGGTGACAACTCGCATGAGTTTGTCTGGTTTCCTGTTGTTTCCCTTAGCGTCTTTCTTGCTTAGCTAGACACATCGTTGGTTTGTTTCAGTTCACACTTCACATTGGGATTTATAGTTCTTGATCCACATTGGTTCAAATCTTTCTCATTTGAGGGCCATGGTTTTATGGTTAATGTTCCAGAATCTTGATGGTACTCGTCCTATGGGCAGTTTTAGTTTCAGTTTGGCATTGGCTTCAAGACAACTTCTAGATTTGTCATCATTATGGGTCCATTCATCCTTTCATCTACTGTTGCTTACATATTCCAGGGTTGTTCCAGTATGTGAGTTTCTTGTGTTCCTTGGCATCGGGTTTGCTGTTGTATTTGTGATTCTGATTGGTATTTTGCAAACAAAAGTATCTTTTCTTGCTTGCTAGATTTGGGGTTCTAGTGTTGCTTCATCAGAGTTCTTCCAGTTCTTCACAGCAGTTCATCTCTCTGAAAGGGGGGTTTTTCCCACTGGGTTTTCTCTCTCTTTACATTTGTACATGAGCACCTAATCAGGCCTTGTTGTTCGGACTCATATTTGCATAATAATCTGCTTCTCCCTAAGTTGCACTTATGGGGGGGTGCTAGTGTAATTACTTATTAATTACACTTTGCATAAGTTTACTTAGCTAATTATTTAATTCCTAAGTTATAGGTTTTATCCTTATCTTATTGAGCTATCTTGTTGCTCAAGATAAGATTAGGTTTAGGCATCTTTGCTTTTATAAAGCAAATTATCTCTTGTATTATTTTGTACTTCGAATATATCAATTTGCACATTTCATGCAAAGCTCTTGCTTTTTTATTTTTCTCTTATGTGGAAGGTCTATTTTGGTTTGCAATCAAATCTTGGTTTTCTAACAAAAAGTATAGATAGATCCATAAAACATACTAAGGAATGTGTTGTACCCAAAATAAATTTTTGACATTTTGCTTAAATTGAGCTAAATCATGTAAAATTGTTGTCAAAAGTATGTTTTAGGTCAAACCAAACATAGGGTTTTTATGGGTTTGTGTCAAGGAAGATGCTTGAAAATTTATAAAAATTTGAAAATTAGGGTTTCAAACCCCTATTTTTAGGAAAACCCTTGAAAATAGGACCTTTCCAGAATTAGTTGAAAATGATTTTGATAGGATAAATTGGCTTCACGATCACACTAGTCAAGTCAAAATCACCAAAAAGTTTGTTTTACTCTGGTGGGTCTATTTTCATTTTTTAGGAAGAAAGTTAGGACCTTCGTAGCCATTAATGGCAGAATAGCCAGTACCAGGTGGAGAAATCTAAACCTCAAAAGCTTCAACGAAGAATCCATGGAAAAAATGCTCAAAAAGATGCTCTACGACAGAGGGGATTCTCAAAAGTGAAAAATGTTGAAAATTGGTTAAGTCTGGAGAATGCACGCCTTGCTACCAAGAGGAGGCTATGTAGTCAAATGACTTAGTCACTTTCCCAACACTTGTACATGCACACATGCTGAAGGTGATTGCCAAGATGCACACATTCACATTGCCAACAATAATGCTCAAATCAATCAAGCTACACGACGAATGTGAGACGTGAAGAGATAAATATTTTTCAAAGGAATGATGAAACTGCAAGCTAAAAGTGCCCCTGTTGGGCCAAGGGCGCCCTTGGATTTAAGAGGTCAAATACAGTCATCAAATTCATTAGAAGCAGTCATCTTCTTCCTACTCCTGCTGGATTTCCAACACATCGTCAAGCATGATCATCTAATTCATCGATCACCGACAAACGTCAACAAAGTTAGGAGATCCTGCAAGCAAGAACTGTAAAAAATGGCTATCAAACATGAGAAAAGGCACCCCTACTAAAGAAGGGCGCCTTTGAACAAGAGGATCTAGATGCCAATTTATGAGAAAACTTGTCTTTGGGAGATCTCTCCAACATCAGCCTAGCTTCGCAAGTGAACCTGTTAGTCAACCTGCGACAAAAATCAAATAATAATAGTGATCTCAGTTTAGAGCATGCAAAATGGAGGAAAGATTAGTTCACTTCAAGGAAAAAGCGCCCCTGTTGGCCAGGGGCACCCTTGTTTTTGAGACACTTGATGAAGTTATCAATAACTACTTTATACAAGGCATGTCTTCAACTCTCTTCCAACTTCATGACTGATCCTGCTACGCGTCCACAGGACCTACCAATCAATTAGAAGCAGAGATCAAGTAGAAAACACCTAATGATGAAAGTTGAAGGGAGAATGTCAAGAAATTGGCTAAGTGTTGATCAAAAGAGCCCCTGTTGAAGAAAGGCACCCATCTTTTTGGGTAGTCAGATACAACTTATGAGCTTGGTGACCTCTAGCTTCTCTATTCTGATCGATCTCAACAACGTCGTCAGCGAAGAAATTAGAAAAAATAGACACCTAATGACAAAGATCAAATTGGGACCATTCTTGAAGGTTGGCAACATGAAAATCATAAGTCAGCCCATGCTTTTGAGACACTCAACCTAACTTTCAGGATCTGTATAACCAGTCATCCTATCTAGGATTGAGCTGGTTATCCATCCCATGTTTTGACAAGATCATCAAACTCATCAGTTAGCAATGATCTCAGATCAGAACACAGAGGGTCAAAAATGATGAAATTAAAGAATAGTCAAGAAATTAACTAAGTCTAAGGTCAAAATCACCCCTGTTGAAGAAAGGCGCCCTTGAAATTGAGGCCTTAGATTCAAGTTTCTGGCTTTGCAGCTCCCAGGCATACCTCTTTAGAGTTGTTCCATCTCGACAATGAATCTACCAACAACAACTAAAGATCAAATGAACTGGGAGCAAGGATCGAACAGAGGCACTTCACCATGAAAAATGATAAAAAAAGAAGTGTTCAACACTCAAGGAGGATGCCTAAAAAGTCAAAGAGAGATTTGTTGACTTGAGTTAGAGATTTTGGAGGCAAGCTTGACCAAAACATCCCACAATAAAGTGGAAATTAGCTTTTAGAACTCCAGATCAGACCAAATCATTCTTCAATCATAAGTTGGCAACCATACTTGATGCATTCAGGCATCAATCACTATGTATCATGCTTGGACATCATTGTTCATTATTTGTCTTTGTAGTTTGGAGCTCAAGAACAATCATTTGCTCTCCAAGATGTCTTTTCAAGATCTGACATCTAGGATTTTGACTGTTTTTCCTTATTTTTAAAGATTAGCAGCATAAAAGGATAATTTCTCAAGGGTTGCATCTAGAAGTACATTTTTACAAAAGGAAAAAAATAACTTCCAATCTTCTTCTTGTCTTTTTCCTCTCTTCTTGTCTTAAATCTTCTTGCATGTCGAAGAAAACAATAGATAATCATAGATCTAACTAACTGGGTATGATCAACATAGCATATTCAACAAAACCCATGTGTCAGATTTTACCAGAAAAAGTTGCACTACTACCCCTATTGTTTAGGGTTTCCAAAAAAAAGTCATAGTTTCAAAAATTAGACAAACTAGGTTTGTTCAGCTTTGAAGTGCCAACAATACCCATGTGTCAGATTTTTCTGGGAAAAATAAGCCTCTGCTACCTCTAAAACCTCTACCTCAAAGGGCTCTTGCATGTACAAGGAAAAGTTATTTTTTGGGATTTCTGACCTTTTGGGTCCATTCAAAAAATTATTCTAAGTAAAACCCACGTCTCATATTTTTCATAAAAATTACCCCTCGATAGGCTATTTTTAGCAGTTGCAAAAAAAGTTGTCTGAACATATCTGAGTTTATAGTCAACAATTGAGTTTTTTAGAATACAATACTCTCAAGTTGAAATCAAGACCAAAATGGTCCTACTTCACGACTTTCTAAAACACTCAACACAAACATGCATCAAGTGAAGCCCGTAGTCAAGACGAACGCCTTGGAAGGCATAAGTGACATCATCATTCAATGGATAGCCAAATACGGAAGGTAGTCATTATAAACACGAAGCCGCCACTGATTACTACCACACTACCTTCCACATTCCATGTCACCAAGTTGGATGACGCAACTGCAAAGAAGATCGAATATCAAAAGCAGTTTGTAAGAGGCAAAAGAAGTCAACGAATGGATAAAAATATTGACTAGTGGAGATGAGGTGTAAAGAACCCACAAAGGACGTCCTACCCTCTAGAATAGAATTAATGGTGACTAAATTTAACTTGATGCCCCTTTCCAAGTTAACTCCATGTCCCACAGATCATGCATGTCATATCCCATTAATTGTGGATGTCTATTTTGACTTCCACAAATTATGGATCTCAAATCTCCACTAAATGTGGATGTCTATTTTGGAGACACATTTCATAATTAAAGTTCAACTTTAGTTTAGTTTCAGTCAATCGAAGTAGCCTTCTAGTTGACTCTTTGTTTAGTTTCAACTAACTAAAGTAGATTTCCAGTTAACTGTTTGCTCACCTACTTTTAGACATAGGAATAAATCTTGCTAATTGATTGGCAAGAACTCAATGTTAACTCAAGGAGAATTTAGGGTTGCCTACTCCTTTGAGTTCTATAAATAAGAGCCTTGGGCTCATTATTTTGTAACATTACTTCACGGTAGAAAAACGCTAAGCAATTTAGCTTTCATATTGTTCGCTTAGTATATGTTCTTGGATCGTATTTGCTATAGTTAAGCACCAAGTACAAATTGTGCTCTCTCTATTCAGATAGGTGTGTCCAATCTTTTTCCATGTGTTCTTGGTTTGATCCCCTCATGTGTCATTGTTTCTTGACACAAGTTGTTGTTCCAACGTGTATCTTTGGTGGAATATTGGGATAATAAATCAAGAGAGTTACCATGCCTTTGATCCAAAAGTCTCAAAGTTTTATCATTGTTTGTTGTTATCAATAATCTATTTTCAATCTACACCTTGGAAAGGCCTTGGTGTCTCCTTGGGAATTTAAAAAGTTAGATTATCGTCCCTTTGTTGTTTCTTGTTGTACTTTTCAACCTACACCTCAGAAAGGTCTTGGTACCTCCTTGGGAATCCTGGGATATAAACTAGCACCTAGATTACTTGTGTGGGTTTTATTTCAGTACAGATTTGGGAGTTCAAAGCCTTTAGATGCATCCTGGGAGACTAATCCATCCATTCCCGCTCCTATGCCCTCATACTCTGTTAATCTTGAGGAGATATGATAAATTAAAAGCTAGTTTAGTCGTAGTTAAGATCTGTAGAAACCAGAGAAAAAGCTTAGCTATGACGCATTGTGTTTATGCACCCTTGTGTCCTATCGCCGAGTAAAAAAGATAGGATAGTAGTTTACTTTATTCTTTCCTTTACACAAAAATCGGCAACAAGAGGGATCTTCCCCTCCCAATTTGAAGAAGCAAACACTACAAACTTGCAATAGTTGACTGTTTCCAATAAGCACTCCAGAGGTGCTAATTGAAACACCAACAAAATGTACACTAGAGATTCAAAGATTAATCATCGTGGAAGCACACTCAAAGTAAAAGAGTAGTAATCTATAAAAGCACATGATAAAGCATAACATGTAGTATAATAAACATGATTTAAATCAAACCATTATAATAATCTATCAATTAAAGCATCTCTAAATACATTCACTAGGAAAATAACATCTTAGATATTCTCATGATATGAAGATAAAAATGGTCTACTACATAAATGTCCATCTTCATTACTGTGGAATGAATCTATCATAGGTTCTCTACACCTATTAGTATTAGAAAGAACACAAACTAAACTATGATGAAATAATGAAGCATTAATAACATTAATGGGGTTCTAATGAGTTTCTCAAGAAATGCCATCACTATTAGGAACAAAAACATCATTTGAGGGGGGAAAAGAACATCGTGCATTATTTAGGAAAGCATCTTATAATTTCTCATTAGTTACATCATGAAAAGAAGAAAATGTACCCATGAGTAAATCACTATCACTTGTCATGGAAGGAGTAGAATCATCATGAAGCTCATGAATAATCAAAATGAAATAATTTAACATAGAAGGAGAAATATTAAGTTTCATGGAGGATGATAAATTAGATTCATATTGGAATAATGTGTCAATGAAATATACATGACTATCCTTTTGGTATAAGTATGTGATATCACCAAGGATCAATTAATCAAATTAAACAAATAAAGAAAACACATTGAAATCCTTGATATAATCATGAATGTAAGACACTAACAAGGGTTGATGGAAATGCATGAATTGTGGATGAGAGTGTAAAGGATAACTTGAAGTAAATATTTAAGTGGTGTTAGATTTTGCATGTTCACACCAAGTTCACCAAAATGTATGGATATAAACACACCCTACATCAAGAAATTGTGGTTTCAATTTTGTAAACTCAAATCTATAAAACAAAGAGTTAAGTCAAATAAATTAAGATTTAATTAATTGTGAGAAATGAAATAGCTAACAGGAATACACAACTTATCTAGACTTCAACATTATGCTAGCTTTGACCCTTTTGACCAACTAATGCATTGTGATAGAAGACTATAAATTAATACTTTGATACCATAATAAAGATCAAGTGATTGTGACAAAGATATTTTGATATATTTTGACTTGAAACAAAACCACACTTATAGCCTAGTCATGAGACAAAGTTACCCATGCAACCTAGTCTAATTTGTCATGTTTCATTCTCTACTATTGTTGACTTATAAGATTCACTCCCTACATGTATAACTATGTCTAAAAAATTGTTGGTGCTAAAAAAACACCTTTTTATGGGCTTGGAGGAAAACATTGCCTTCCTTGATAACAATTAAGCTTTGTTGTCAATGTACAAATATTGAAAGCACATCAAAGAAAGATGCAAAAGTGAATGCAATTAAAATTAAAAGTAAACTACGTCTAAAGTGCTCTAAATGCAATTTTTTTGTAATATGAATTCAATGATCTTAAATGATCTAGGATGGTGTCTTTAAGTATATCTCTTAGACATACAATTTGAGACTTTGATAGATAGGATAAAAAGATAATGACTAGATTTTTAAAAGAATCAAAATGAAAAATAATAATTTAGATAGACTAAACCACACTCGTTATCTAATTGAAAAAATAAGATCATACTTATAACAAATCCTTTAAGAAATATTTGAAGTAGTGAAAACAAAAGTAAAGATATTTAAGGTGTACATGATATGCACTTTAAGTGAGTGAAATGTCCTAAGTAACTTTGTTTATTAGGATTAAAAGAACTTTTTAAGGCCTTTAATTCTACCATTCGAGAGAAAAGTTTAAAATGAAACGTGGGCAATATATGGCTTAAGTTGGGTAAATGGCCCCTTAGCAGGATAGACTATTATCAAATTAATCAGAACAAGAGAATTCTGTTCGACCGCTCTGTGCTACTCTTAAATTCTCCACAAAGACAAATCAGCAGAAAATAGCACTGTACGTTTTATTGGTTTTGTAGAACCCTGTTAAACCCATCTTTCAAGTATTAGTCTGTTTCCGTCCAGGTATAGAAAAAGAGAAAATGGTAGCCATGGAGATTTCTTTATCCAGTGCAATTTTACATTTTCCACAAATACCCTATGCTCGTCTTGGAACTAGGGGCTCAAGATTTGGTCGCCTTTCTTCGCTGGGTTTGCAGGTATTGTTTCTTTCTTTCGGTTGTTCCAAAATTGATATGTTTGGCGTTTTCTAGTGCATTGATTAGTATATTTAGCTGGGTGACTTTGAGTAGTTGTTTTTCTTTATATACTTTGATGCAAAATTATATGTTTCGTTTTTCTGAGTGGGTCATTAGTAATTCCAGTTGGACGATTTCGAAACTTGGTATCATGCATAATAGGATGGTAATAATTTGGGTTTTTAATTTTGTTATCTAATTCATTTGAGCCAGTAGAAGCTGGTAAATTCACTTTTATTTTTTCAATTTTTTTTTACCGTGTAACAGGATTTGCCGTATATAACTAGGTAGTGAGCTTGGGTCAGGATTATGATTTCTAGACAATATTGTGACAAACTTTGATGGAGTTGCTTAAACAGTGCCATACTTGTCTTCATTACTATATATTCCCCTTACCTCCTGTTGTCTTCTTTACCATACGGGGATGGGTCTCAGCTACCGTCATCGCCCGTTGATACATTACTACAAATTTGACCCTAGCACTAGGTGTCCCATGATGCCCCGTTACTACTGAAGGGTGAGAAAAGTTACCGGCACAATAAAAATTTTCCTACTTGAGTGGGCAGTGGGATTGGGTACATATGTATAAGCAGGACTGGGTTTTACCCCTATTTCCACATGTATCCATGGCAATGCGTGGGGTGTGCTTGTTTTTGTTACATGGTGCAGAGATTAATTGCCATAATTTGACTGCAAGCCTCCATGTGCCCCATGGCTATGTCATATTGACATGAGCATTTTGCAAGAGAGTTTCCCCTACTTGATTGAGAGTTTGGGTCTGGATTATAGTCACGACTTACTAGAAATTCAACTCCTAACTCACGTGTTTCCTTGGTGAGGCATGGAATATGGGTGGATTGCCATAAATCTAAGCCCTACAACAAGTTGTTTCTTCAAATTTGCCAAGAGCTTGTTTGATTAGAATTTTGGCTTATTGTGCAAAATGCCTACCTTCCCACTGTTCGTTCCAGATTGTCATTGAGATTTGCATTTTCAGCGTTGTGTATTTATTGGAGGAGCCATGGCAGTACATGGGGTGTGCTTGCGTATTTTACATGGCATATATATGGATTGCCACAATTTGAACCCAATGTCCAGGTGTTGAATGAGCATTTGAAGGTGCTAGGAGCCTGTGAAAATGGAAGTTTTACTTGAGTTTGATTTTGAATGGATGAGCCATGGCAGTACATGGGGTGCACATGTGAGGTCTACGTTACTATATGGCACATAGATAGATTATCATAAATATGATCCCTCCTTCCTAGTGTCCTATGACCACTTAACCAGATCTTGCATAAAGTACTGCAAAACACGTCCCGCCTGATGCTTGTCTCTAATTGGCATCTTCTAGACTCCCTTTTCTGGGCTTATCTTCAAGAGAATGTTGTTCCAGAAAGATATAGTTATACACTAATAAATTATAATATGACTTATATATATGCCTTTTCTTGAATATTGAAATAGAGCCTGAACCAGCTTCTAACCAGCAAGAGATAATTGTAGATTTATGCTTTAAGTAATATGTACTTGTCAAGTATGAACAAGCTTGGGTTTTTATTGTGGACATCTTCATCTGTTTAGTTGATAACATTTCATTTTCTTGAGTTAATGACTGAATTTTGCCCTGTCTCAGGTCATATAGAAACCTTGCTGCCAATCTGTTAAATAGCCTTCTATCTCCATCATGATGCTGGGAAATGCATGTTGCTAGGTGAAAGCCTTGTTGCTGATAAATTAAATCCATGGTCATAAGTTCACAAGCACCAATTACAGTAGTAGGTGAAATTGAAATCACCCTCCCACTTTTTTGATGAATTAGAGCCATATACTAATAATAAAGTAAAAATGAATTATCAACCCTCAAAACATGATGGGCAGAATGCCATCACATCCCAAAGGGTGAAAACCAAACTGACCTAGCCAGGAAATGAGGAATTAAAAACCAATTGGCCTCAAAAAAGAAACAACCACAACAAGCTTGACACCAAAAAGGAAACATATGCCTATAACAGAAGTTCAAAGTTTAATGAAAACAAAATTAAGCAACAAGAGCTATAAAGCCAGTAGTGGGAGTGGTTTCCTATCATCAAGGTTAACCCACCTTTCATCAAGCAAACCTTTTCCTTATTCCATTGGCTCCTAATTGGTGAGATTGTGAATGAATGAAAGATTTTAATGACATCCACAAGACTAAACAGTCTATGAGACTGAGAAGGTGGGCCATCGTACAGCAGTGAATCTTGAACACCAAGTGGAATCTAAACGCTCCTTGGAGGTGAGATGGCAAGCACCAGCTGAGGAAACTTGTCTTTGTCACTGGGGCAGCCCACCCATGCCACTAAGAGGACGCTGAAGAATGGTAAGCAATCATCCTCCAAGACAATTGGCAGGCAGAGTCTACCTAGAAGGTTGCCTAGCTATCAGCTGAGAGAAGCCACTCCAACTACTAATGGAGTGGCACTAAGAGGAATCTGAATGACTGCATTGCTGTCCCTAGTGAGGGGATTTGTAATAGGGAGGCAAAGAGGGCAGGTTCCTACCAACAATACAATGTGCACTCCCTCAATGGTCAAGGAGGGTCTAAAGATGTTGAACTTCAAGAGACACTTTATCCAGATGAACTTGAATGTGCACAAGAAAATTAGAAATCACCAATGATTGGAATCCACAACTGAATTAGCAAAGATAGCAGAATTCTTATCTTTCCAGATGAAAAAAGGAATTTCCAATTTGAAAGCTTGCAATAGGTGGGAAAAGTTGGTTGGAAATTTGGCTCCATTGGCCAATACAGCATTGTGCACGTAAAAAGGCTCAGCCTTTAGTGTTTGGAGAAAATCATGGATCCATTACCAAGCTTTTTAAGCATGAGAGTAGAACCAAAATAGATGCAACAAAGGTCTAGGTTGCCCACAAAACAAGCATCTTGGATACAAACACTAAGATGCATTAGACAATTGCCAATAGGAAGGCCCTAGTAAAGCAAGCACCAAACAAAGTGGGCTATATTGGGTTGTGTTGTGACCTTTTTCACATCAGCCCCATTAAATGGGGACCCTGATTTGCTAGTTTTAGGGTTTTGTCTCCGCGCAACGGTTTCATGAGGTCATCACTTTGAGAGTTTCAAGTCAGTCTTTCTGAGAGTCATCCGAGCCAAGTCAATAATCCATGCTTGAATCAGTGCCTAAACGTCATGGAAGTGCTCAGAAGGCCCTAGGAGACGAGGATCGCCTGTGCTTTCATAATTCGACACTTCCTATTTTTAGGGAATCTGCTTTTCTATTTTTCATTTTGGCATTTTTGGACCAAGCAGGGTTCCCTAGTTTTAGGAGTTTGATTTTTCTATTTTTAGAAAGTCAACCCGGTCAACGAGTCAACTTTCCATCCTTAGATCCAAAAATCAACCAAAAAAATCAAAAATCATTGAAAAATCAAGGTGAAAATCGAAAAATCAGGAAAAGCATGGAGAAATCAGTCAAAAATCTGAGAAAATCAACCTAAAAAGCGTGAAAATATGGAAAAATCATTCAAAAATCAGTCAAAATCATGAGGAAAATCGCCAAAAAAATCAATCAAAAGGGAATAAAATTCATGATGAAATTTTATCTAAGTCTGGAAAATTCGCCAACAAGAGAGCATGTTCAGCCATGGAGGAGGTCAGCCCTTAAAATAAGGGACTTGGCAAGGCATGTGAATGAACTTGAGGAGAAATGGCAAGGACCCTTGCAAGTCCTGTCTTAGTCAAAAGGAAAATAGCATGAAGTTAAGAGGTCGGCCCTTAAAATAAGGGACTTGGCAAGGCATGTCCAAACTCCGCCTAGACTTGGCAAGACCCTTCCAAACTCCGCCCAGCCTTGAGGAGGATGGCAAAGACCTTGGAAAGTCCGCCCTTCACTTGGCAAAACACTTGGGAAGTCCGCCTAGGCATACAAGAGGAGAAAAATTAAAATTTTTGCTAAGTGTTTGGCGCCTTGAGGTAGAAATCCGAAATTTGCCTAAGTATAGAGGCCTAAAAAGAGGAAAAATTGAAATTTTGACTAAGTATTTTAATGTTTTAAAGGGGAGAAGTGCGAATTTAGGCTAAGTGTGAAAGGCAAGCCTAGTAGAAAGTCCGCCATACCTTGAGGAAAGATGGAAAAGACCTTGGAAAGTCCGCCTGGGACATGGCAAAGGAAAAATAAAGTTCGCCTAGCATGAAAGAGAAGAAAGATTAAAAATTCGCCTAAGTATGGATGTCTAGAGAAAAGTTGATTTTTGGCATAAGAAAATGTGCCCAGCACAATTCAAAGTCCGCCATGGCAAGAGAAAATAAGGATCTAGCATAACAATTGTCGACGAAATGGCTAAAATTTTGACTTGGATAGACGAAAATCGAAGTAAATTTGGAGAATAAACTTTTAGCCAAGGAAAAAAGGTGAAAAATCGAAGTAGCCATGGGTCCAACACGAACGGGTTGGAAATAAATTAAAATATTTTAAAATTTTAATAATTTATTTCCAAATACTCAGAAATTTAAAAGCCTTGGACAAAATTAAAATCGCCAAGCGTGTGTAGGAGGAAAATAAATTGTGCTGGACAAAGATAAAATCCAATAGGAAAAATTAAATTCGCCAATGATTTAAAACTTGGAAAATCAAATTTAATTAGACATTTAGTGTTTTTTTTCAAAAATTTGAGAATTAAAGATAAACATCTAAGCAAAAATCGAATTTTTGAAACTCAAAGAGATTTGCCTGGATAAGATCGCCATGGAGTTTTTTCGAAAAATAATGGAAACTTGCCTGTATGAAGAAGAGAAAACAAATCGAGATCGAGAGAGAAGAAGGCAGTTGCTAAAACAAATCAAGTTCTTCAACATTATAATGAGTTTCAGCAACTCATTTTTCACAGACATAGCTGAAGAGAAGTTAATCTCTCGAAATTCTAAGACGATCAATCCTTCTGCAGGCAAGATCGATTTTCTCAAAGGAAGAAGTAATTTTCATTGCTAAAGAAGAATTTTTCTTGAGGAAGGAAAGGATTTATTTACTAAAGTCGATTTTTTGTGCAAGAGGAGCGTGCTTTGTCACTTGTTTTTTGGTTAAATCCTCAAAGTTTAAATCTGATCTGCAGCCGGAAGTTCTTTCCTGAGGTTTGAAGTTCAATTGGATAAATTGGCCATTCTCTTTCTGTCTTTTTCATCTTGGCTAAGCTCTGGCCAAATTTCAATTAAAATCATTTACTTTCAGCTTGCTTTTTCGCAGAAGTTTAATTATTTAATAAGCTGAAAGTAAGATATTCGAACACAAGGTGCGAAAATAAATTATTTTAAAAGGGTCTTCGTATTAATGTTAGTATTTTTACTGCAGGTTAATGATCACGGTGGGCGAATCATCAAAGAAGGCGCCAATGAAGTTCGCCAGCAAGGGCACACAACGGGAGTCGAAAATAAATTCAAAGTGGAAAAATGTTGCAGACACCGATCTGGGACATGTTGACTTTATGGAGTTCAAGAAAAGAGTATATGGACAGGACAGACTTCCGACACCAATTGCCAGACGAATGGTGAGAAATGGGATTTTTCAGGCAGCTGGATTCCCACCTGCGATGGACTGTGCTGAATTAATGGTAGAATGTGCCATCCACTATGATGCTCAGAAAAGACAAATCATTGCACCTGGCGGAAGGATTCTGGCTCACCTAGGCGAGGTAGCCATACAAGAGACATTTGGTATCCCAACACATTCCCATACCACCTACAAAACCAAGGAGGAAGCCAAGGGATTATATGACAGCCAGCCAGAATTATGCGCCACAAATATTAATAAGGCATGGCTGGAGAAGCCTAAAATGTCAATAAAGAAGATGCCTAAGAGGCCACGCCGGACAGACTTTAAAGAAGACTATGGGGACATCATTTTGATGCTGAATAGAATAGCTGGCAACCCACAAGGTGCATATTTTGAAAATTGGATGTATTACTTCATAGATGAAATCACTTCCAGCGTAAAGATGTTCAACTGGTCTCGAATGATAAGTAACAATCTTCACGGGCAATTGGTCAATTTGGAAAAGACTAAGTCTTTTCACATGAGCTCGTATATTGTCTATTTATTGGCCAGGTCATATAAATACCTAGGACTAGTTTGCAAAGGCAAAGTTGGCAACGAAGAAAATGAACTCAGGCCTTATGACTGCTACCCGCAGCTTCAGCTAAGGAAGAAATCTCATTTCAAGTGGGTGCACGATGCGTTCTTAATGTATATCACAAGGACACTTCAAGGAGGAGTGCATCAAAGGTTGAGTCATGAGGCAAAGAGTTTGATCAGTAAATACGGATCCTGGTTTATCCAGTTTCCAAAATTTACATATGTCAGGATCCAGGAATTCATTGGAAATCCCTACAAGTTGCCTATCTATCCAACAAATCGAATGATCCTGCTTGAAGTCCTGAGGCAGCTGGAAGAATACCAGAACATCCAAAGGCCGAGTAAGAATGCGGCTGTTACATTCCCATTCTTTATCGGGAATATGTTAGAATCCTGTTCGTCAACGCAAGCAATTGAGAGCGCCAGGCTGGAAATGCAGTGGTACCCGTTCACAGCCTATAAGTCCAGGGCCAATTTTGATCCACATCACCATATCCGGACAGTGGATGGGAGAAGGTATAAGCACAGAGTGGAATTGGAGGACTTCTGGGCGAACGTTGCTGATGAATATGAGGTCAGGAGAAGATTATGGTCTAGAATGCCAGTTGACTTCATGAGGGTGATCGAACTTTGCCGAGTGCCTGATCAGTTGCAGGATGATGGGAATTATGTCCAGCTGCGCTTCGAGGAGAGTTGACCTCTTCCTCCTGTTAAGTGGTCAGAGCCTGAGCACTCGTATTTGGCAACCTTGATGAGACCAGTGACCAAGTACTCTCAGTGGTGGGTCGACCATCATGTCTAGGAGATGAGACAGAAAAGAATAACGCTCACGTATGATTTACTTTGCGAGACGGAGTCGTACTCCTCCAATGCCTACTGGCCCCATCGATTTCCAGTTGAGATTGGAGAGAAGAGAAAGGAAGTAGTTCCAAGTATAGAGCCTGCCCCAAAACAACAGAAGGGAGAACCATCTCGTTCTGCAGCATCTCGAAATATTGATGAGTTGGTGGCCACCATAGATGAATCCTTGGTTGAAATGATTGGAGCTTTTGCAGTCCAAGAAGAGAACAATGAGCCTATTCAGCTGGATGACGAGGAGCCCTCATCACCTACGGGCACA
Source organism: Sequoia sempervirens (assembly GCA_007258455.2). NCBI lineage: Eukaryota > Viridiplantae > Streptophyta > Pinopsida > Cupressales > Cupressaceae > Sequoia > Sequoia sempervirens. Next base: position 779,232,732 of record VDFB02193867.1, on the reverse strand, counting down.
AAAATACTAGGTTCAGATAATGAGATGGAGGTCCAAAATGAGGACTTCGAAGAGGGAATGATTTCCGCCCTTAGAGGAGTCATGGACGTTCCAAATGAAGAGAATGTTCAAGAGGAAGATGGTATTGAACAGCCTACCATTCCGGATTGGCTGATAGAGAGGATGAAGATTCAGTTACCAGTGGAGGTCCAAGAAGAGGATGATATTGCAGATTTCTTGGCAAGGTTGGAACAGGTTGCTATTAAGAAACCTGCCAAGAAATTTTCTACCATTCAGAGGGACGAGGCAGGCAGTCGTTCCATACACATCGCAGTACCGATAGTGGACAAGCCACAAGATGAGATCACTCCCAAAGATTACGCCATAACTACTATAGACCTTGGCCCGACAACAAAAGGCCAAGAAGTGGAAGAGCTAGATAATTCTGTCTCAACTATCAAGGTGAGAATGAGAAAAGAAGTGGCAAAAAAGAAGGAATATAAAAGGGAGGTCGAACGCCTGAAGGATTATATACGGCATTTGACCCAGCCACTTGATCAGGGTGATGCAGTAGCTCCTCCTCTTATCAGTTCTTCGCAGGAGATAACCAAGGATGTAGAGCAAGGGATGGTCACAGCCAAAGAGGCTCAGGAATGGATGATAAGTGAGGGCATGGAGGCAGCCTTGTTCATGGAGAAATTGGCACTCGCCTACGGGCAAACTTCTTCTTTTCTTTCCAGACCTGTTGATATGGCAGAAACTTGGGACAACCTTCCAGATATTCAGGAGAGGCTCATTCCATGCCTCAAGGTCCTGAAGGGCGTTCCAAGGGAAGAGTTAGTTGAAAGAAAGGTGATTGCTGCAGGAGCAGCTTATGATTTTCACCATTGGTTTTGGGCAGTGACTATACAGAGAGAGATTCTGGAGAGGGCGAAAGCAGACGGGCTCAGAGTTGAAGAGCAAGTCAAAGAAATCCAGGAGAAAATTTATATGACAGCTGCAAATGTGTTTGATCGAGAGATTGTCCGAGAAAACGACATGCAGCTGGAGAGGTTGAAGCGTAAGGTTCAGGAGGTTTTCTTCTCTGCTACTGGACCAATTTTGAGACAGGATTTCGCGGAAGTGGCGAATCTCTTGGCCATCCGGAATGATTTTGTGAGGCAAGAGGCGGATTGGGAGAGCACCTTCGCCAAATGTGCTGAAGACTTGGATGGACTTGAATTTAGGATTAGCATGCTGCTGCCCGTCACGATGGAGGAAGTGGTCACGGTCGTGTCTAGATTCATCGAGCGTAATGCTGCCCAAGAAGATAGGGACGCCTTCCCTTAATGATAGCTCCAACTGCCACTTCACTGCCTGTTACTGATTGATAACTGATGTTATTTTGGGCAACCCTAATTAGGGTTGGGTTGTATTAATCTTGGCCGTTAATATTGTTTTAATCTCGGCCTTTCATTTCATTTTGAAAACTCTATTTAAATTGGTGATCTCTCACTTACTGCGGAGATAGTGGCATAAACTGAGCATCAGACTATTCGATAATAAAGCCTTTATGCATGATTTGCTTTCAAATAATCCTTTTATTGTCAAGTATGCTGGAAGCTTGCATATCTTCTTCTACCATAGATTAGAGTTAGAATTGCTAAGTAGAATTTATTTCGTTAATGGCTATGGAATGAGAGATTGATCGTATAGATTCAATGGTGAAGTATTGCTCATACTTTCTTCGAATGGATGATTTGCATTCGATGCGTAAAGTTAGCCTGAGCTTATAATTGTGGAAGCTTAACTTCAGTCTCATTCGAGGCTTGAAAATCACTATCACACCCCTTGAAGATTGCACCCACTTTGCGTAAGTTGTCCAAAGGAGGCGAAACAAAGTGTGGTTATCCCTTTCACCGAATCTTTACTGTCTCTTAAGTTCTTAGGCATAGAATAGATCCTCTAAACCCTTATCTTTTTGCTATTTTTTTTGAGATCCAAATTGAAGTCCCGATTGAAGAGAGCCCCTAATGATAAATCCGCCTAAGTCCCAAACTTGTGAAAATTTATTTAACGTAAGTCCCCTTGTGTATTACCAGCAAATCACAACGCCCATTGAGCTTATCCACACGTCAAGACCAGACAAAAGAAACCTTGGAATCGCCATATGATCTTCTCACAATCTTAGCATACTCGGTGGTTTTTCAAGAGAGGATAGAGTGTCTTTGGACATTTTATTCGTGTGTTGGTGAATGATAAGCGTACACCAACAGGTTGTACAACTGCTTTCTAGACAATTTGAAAGTGTTTGTCCCACGTAATAGGGGCTTGTAGAGATCACCTAGAATTTGGTTTTTGAATCATAAGAAGATGAAGCAACAGTCATCTATATCCTTTTCTAGGGGTATAACTGCAGAATGGAGTATCAACTTACCACTTCTAGTCGTTCCGCCAAGGCTTATTAGAATGCACAAAAAAATTGTGCAAGTGTTGTGAAAATACAATCTCAATTATCATTTGGAAGGTTACTTTGCTTGTAAGGTTTAAATTTAACTTAGTTCTAGCTTGCAGCCAAGAGAGCCAAGTGGAATTGACCGTGGAGTATACATCTTGGAAATGCCTAACTCCACTTCTTAAGAACTCAAGGAAAGGCATTTGTAAGCAATAATTCAGAAATTGAAATTGAACCAAATGCAATACAAGAGAATCCTATTTTAAACCATTACAAATCTCTAGATATAGCTCACAAAAGAGATCAAAACAAAGAATAACATCAAACAAACAAACAAATGTTACCATAATCTCTATTGTGATTTGGCTTGTTCCAATGATTTTGATATGTGGATGCTCCTTGCTTGAATATACTTGTTTTGATAGCATGTACCTAGCATAAGTGATAATTGATTTGGAATGAAGGATAGAGTGCCTGAATTTATAAACTTTTGTAAGGAGAAATGGATGGTCAACATTTGATTATGAGATCAAGGGTGAAAAATGGTTGACAAGAATTCCCTAGGATCAAGGAGAGGATGGAGGGTAGAGATGAAGGTTGTTAGATTGTGAATGTGTAATAACCACCCCTGATTTTTTTTTGAAATTGTTTGCTGATTGCGATGTTTTGCTGTTGTGTTTTGGTTTGTCTTTGTTTCACATATTTTCATCAATGCATTGCATACATACAAAATATTGCATAGAAAGGGAAATACCAAGAAATAGCATTGCTTTTCACATTCTACCATAACACATCATAATGGCCTAAGTCACAAGGTTCGAATTTGAATTTGAGTATGGCAACATTGAAATTCGGATGAAGTTCGGCAAGGAAAAACTTAAAAAAAAATAATTCTGCATTAAATTTGCCTTATTATAATTTATATGTTTATTAATATATTAATTTGTATATTTTTAATTTTTTAATAATATATTTTGAATATTATCAGACTATCAGTTTAATAATATAAAAGAAAAATATATATTTTTTTATTCAAGGGGTAAACGCTTTTAATCCGAAGCTATGAACTGGTGAGGTCACAAATGGGGAACCTCATCCCCAATACAACCACTCAACAATACCACCTCAACAGGATTTGAACTTTGGTGGCAAGAACAACAATGCCACCATTAAACCATCACACCATGCCAATATTGGCAAAAGAAAAATAAAATTAAACAGAATGGACTGCATTGTGTTTTTAATAATATATGTTTAATTTATATAGTTTAATAATATAAATGAAAAAACAAAATTAAACATATTATAAAGTCGGGTGCCTTTTCTATATTTATAATGGTTTGTCCTCTGTACATTTCTTTGAATAATAATAGCCAGTCTGGGTTTTTCTTCCTGTAAACAAAGGAGTCAAAGAGAATGATGAAAGAATAAGTAGAGCCAACAACAATTAGAGAGGCGGCACCAAATTCAAAGCCTCAAAATCGCAACGTAACTGTTATAGTCTCTTCTTCAGAAATAGATGACGACCAAAATAAAGATTTTCTTGCAACTGTCCTAGGAGCAAACAACAGACTGGTCACCACTGCGTCACTGATGTGGTACTCTTTGTTGCAGACTTGTGAATCGACTATCATCAAGTTGATTATGGGAAAGGCCTTAGCAGTGATATTTTTTTTAATAACTAGAGTCGTCGAAGGGCATAGTGTTATAGAAAAAAACTTGTCGAAACCCTAAAAAACTTTTTTTAAAAATCCTGAAAATGCTTTTTAAAATTATTTTAAGTGGAAAACGTTGACGAATTTCAACGAATTAAAAAGAAAAGTTTTCCAAAATCCGAATCTCATGCTTGAGATTCGGTGAACTATGTGACACAGATAATGGCAATTGATTACAAGTAAAGTCAGACTAAAATGAAGATGTTTCAGACCTGGCAACAATGGTTATCGGACCTGATAACAGTCCCACATAGGCAGCAAACTACATACAATTCCTTATGAGAGTCACCAAATAATGGTGCTAGCAATCCACAACACTCTCCTTCGCCTGACCCAACAATTACATGTAAAAAGACACCACGAACTCACTGTAGCAGACCCAGAAGTTGCTGTCCAACTGAGAATGGACTGAAAATACCAACCCTGGAAATGTACACCCACATAGGAGGGGTGACCAGCTCCCAAAATTCCAAACTTCACGATAAATTCCAACCAAAGCTTGAAATGTGGCGCCCAAGTAAGAGGAATCCAATGAACCGATACCCAGAATGATTGGCCAAGCATGCACGGAGTTATAAATGGATTTCACCTTCAGCCAGTGTCAAACAAAGAGTTTTCAGAATTCTGGAAATGCAAATCAGACCTTATAAATTGCTTCAAAACACCTCCAAACACCTCCAAAATGAAGCCAAAGATCAAGCACACCAAAACCTTCAAAACCACATCAAAAAACCAAGAAAATCTTCATCACTTGTCCAAAATGTCTAAAATCAGACCCTGTGAATACCCAACTGTGATCCCTAAAGTAGAATCACCCCCATCTGGCTAGGGTGGATCTTTCACCATCGAAACCAACTCCAAATGGTGAGGGTTTTCGTCCTCATCTCGTAGCAATAGCACCCTGGAAGCATTCCAGCTGCATTTGTTATGTTGCAAAATGAAAGATATCCAAATGAGACCCAAAGTGTTGCTTAAATAGAAGTGAGAGGGAAATTAGGGAAAATTAATTTGAGTTATTTTCTCTCCAAGACTCCCACGCCCCTTTCATGAGCTTTTCATTTTATTTTAAAATCCTTATGTCTCCCAAATGTGGCATCCACCTTTTGAGGCATAAAATAAGCCTTAATTTTATAAAATGTACCTTTATTCTAGGCGTCCATCACAAAGGTGCATTGCCCCCCTTTATAAAACAACGTTGCTCAACTAGGCCAAGGCACGCTATAACATAAGTTATGAAGTCACCTTTTGAAAACTTAAGTAAATTATTTGCCAAAACATTAGAGCTCACCAAACAACTTCCACACACTGCCCAAACTAGAAACCCTGCACTGCATTGCCGCTAGGACTAATTACTAAAAATAGTAAGTGGGTCAAGTCACCAACTGGCCAAAATAGAGAACACCAAAAAAAGCGGACATTACAGTCCTTCCTTCCCAAAGATTATTTCTCCTCAAGCAATGGCATCACAACTCCAAAAATAACAAACTGATTCACCTTAAAACCAAATAAGATCCCAGGGTCCCAAGTCAACCTAGGAGTTCTGTAGCGCCTACTGCTAGAAGCACTATACTTATGTGCACCTGCAAATAAAACCTCTTTTGGCCTTAGAGAAAATAAAGCATCCATGAGCTTCTGCACTCCAACATAGTGGTTGTAATTAAAGGTAATCTGCTGTCCCAACCATGAATGCAAGCTGAAAATAAGAAATAACAACTGTTTTCCACTTGAACACCCATCCAACACTGAACTGGGTTTGCCAAACTTGTCATTCCCTTCACTTGGAAACATAAACTAATCCTATCAGGAGGTTGATTGGTTAGAAAATGTGAAATCTTGCAGCTATCCAATTCTGAAATTAACAGCGTATGGTCTGTTTTTTGAAAAATCAGCTCCCAGGAAAAAGAACAGCAGCTTCAACATTGAAAGTCTTCAACCCCAAAGGAAAATCCGATCATTACCTTAATGATAAACATCTTTCCAAGAGTCATAAACCTAGTAGAACTCCAAATTTTGCTTAGAATCTCCCTCCAATCCACTTGTGTGAACACAAATAGACTCATAAGGTGGTTGGTCTAAAAGGGTAACAGTAGCATATTTTTTGCTTGTTAAGTCCACACCCTCCCATGGTATGCTTCTTCCATCACCATTTGTATCCAGTAACCCATGCCGATGATCCTGGGCATAGATACTTCCCTCTAAAATGGCTCCACTACGCTGATCAACATATGAATTTCATCCAAGGGGCATTTGGTGATGTTAGAAGTCTTAGCACTAAGGCTCTCCACCCTATCAATCTCAAGGTCACAATAGTACTCCTCCCCTTGTGGTGAATCCACAAGGTCAACCCACATGCCATGATGATTTAACCCATCATTAAAGAATTAGTCTTCCCCCAAACTATCCACATGAATCTCAAAAAGAAGATTATGAAATGCCATTTCCACATCCATGTCAAAAAGGGGATTATCAAAAGTTTGGAAAGTGTCTTTACCTTCTTGCTTGGGTTCTATTCCTTGATCATGATTGGATACCCCTTGCATTATCTTGCATGTGGTAGTTCGGGATCCCTCTTGGGTCATTCCTCTCAACACCACTTTCCTATCACCCTCTTGAAATTTCAGCCTCATGGATTTTAAGTTCAAGGTGATCTCCCCTAAGGAGGGAAGCCATTGCATTCCCAAAACATTTGTCTCTTGTATTAACAACATAAAAGTCATCATTTACCTCGTAGTGGTTTAGCTGGATTCTCAACTATGGAATCTTCCTTACACAAGACATGATGTGACCATTAGCAACTAGAACTCTGAAAATTCCAAATTTCTTAGTTTTGAGCCCTCATTGTGCTACAATGTCTTCATCTATGAAGTTATGCGTAGCACTTGTATCAAAAAGAGCAACAATTTGCTGCCCTTTTAACCAACCCCTAAGTTTGAATGAATCACTTCTCTAAAGACTAGAGAGCCTAGCTAATGTACCACTACTTTCCTTCACTTTCCTAGGCTCTTCTTATGAACTATCTTCTTCACTTTCCTCTTTTTCAGCTTGCTGGTCTGAATTTTCTGATTTTGATCCATCAACTGAATATGCCTCCATTTGACAATTCATCCCCTTTTCCAAGCACTTATGTCTTGGGGTTCATGGTTCTTTGCATGTAAAGCAAAGGTTCTTCCTTAGCTCCTTTTTGTGGTCTTCTTCCACCATTTTTGAAGGTGTTTCTTTGGGCAGAATATTCTCCCTATTTTCACACTTCTTGCTCTATCATGTGGAAAGGTCTTAGGTGGAAATTTGTTCTTAGAAGTGGAAGATTCCATGTCCCTAGCCTTTTTGATGGTCTCTTGTAGAGAAGGTGAGTTGAATGCCTTAATCCATCTTTTCAAAGGACCGGATAACCCATCTATAAAGAGAACAACGAGCCTCCTCTCAGATATTTCAGTCACCAAAACTAACAACCTCTGAAAATCAGCAACATAAGCATCCACCATACCACACTGTTTCAACTGAGCTAACTCTTTAAAATGTTCAGGATCCATTTTATTAAATCTCTCTATGAGTCTCTTAGTAAAATCAACATAAGATGTGATTTGTGCATGCCCCATTGTAATCATCCCATGATGCCACCACTTATGTGCAACCCTGTCTAAGTGAATGGAAGCATATTTAATTGACTCTACTTCAGGCATGGGATTAAGATTAAAGTATGTGTCCACCTTTTTGATCCAAGCTCTCGCTGAAGTTTTACTAGACCCATCAAAGTAAGGGAGATTAAACTTTCCTACCTTCCTTTGCAAGTCATTATGGTGTTCTCAATTACCCCTGCTGGGCATATGCCTCATCCTGAGATCTATATAATCCCTAAGTGATATGTCCTACTAGGAACCAGGCTTTGCATCATCCTGCATCTCAATCATTGTGAGCTCCTAATGGGGTTGTGCCTCCACTCTTGGTGGAAAATAGACATGACTGGTCTAGCCATGGCTTCCCTATTGTGTTGATTGGCTGCTCCACACTGGCCCATATCATTTCCTTGCCCATTATTGCCTCTATTACCTCCGTTTTTCACTCCAATCAATTTAGCTCCTCAACCAACTGTGCTAGACACTGATTGGTTTCTTGGCTTCCCCTAACCATAGCATCCAAGAGAAGCATCATGCGATCTAGTTCAACATTTGCTCTTTCAGCTCCTTCACCCCTTTCACCCGTATTTTCAGAGCTTGCTGATCCTACTGAGTGTGTTTCAAAGTGTTGTTCCTCTCTCTCACAAGGCCAATGTTCCCACAAATTCTCTTCATGTTTTCTGAATCTTTCAGGGTATCTTCTCTCTCTATCACTAATGCTCATAGGATGGCTTTACCCACTGGCTGGTAGGAATGTTTGTGCTCTGATACCATTGTAATAACCACCCTTGATTTTTTTTTGAAACTGTTTGTTGATTGTGATGTTTTGCTGGTGTGTTTTGGTTTCTTTGTTTCACATATTTTCATCAATGCATTGCATACATATGAAATATTGCAGAGAAAGGGAAATACCAAGAAACAGCATTGCTTTGCACATTCTACTATAACACATCATAATGGCAATTGATTACAAGTAAAATCATACTTAAATGAAGATGTTTCAAATCTGGCAACAATGGTTATCATTAACAATATACCAATTAATAAGAGGATTCGGCTCTTTGCTCTGCAACTTTTTCCGGCTCTGGTTGTTTTTAGAATATTCCCATCCCTGCTCTGATTTGACTATTTCATGGGACAGTTGGGAGGGGGGGGCCTGAGAAGGCTCCCCATTCCAAGGTTGCTGTCTTTTTGTCTGGCACTGTCTGCTATGGTAACAACCAACTTTGTTGTTCCCCATGTGACTTCTCCTCATTGTACCTTCATCCTTTCCCTTGGGGGAAGGACTGAGGGTATTTCTGGAAAGGCACCCTTGTCACCTCCTCTTGGGCTTGACTCTTTCTTCTCTGTGGAAGAACCGATATCCTATGTGGAAAAACTGGTGGGTATTGACTCGCCAGCTTCGAGTAAAAGGTCGTCGAAGTTTGCTTCCTACTCTGTGACTGGTTGGGAAGTTGATGTTCTTGAAGCTCTGATGTTGAAGGCTATGGACAGCCTTAAACTGGCGCTGGTTGGCAAGTTTTTGGCCTATCGCCCGAATATCAAATTGGTATGTCAATGGGCTACCTCAACTTGGAATCTTAAAGGTAGTGTCTCTATAAATGCTATGCCAAAAGGTATCTTCCTTTTCTCCTTTGTTGTTTATGAAGATATGCTTAAGGTGTTAACTGGCAGTCCTTGGGCCTTTGACTCTGGGTTTGATAACTTTCTTTCTCTCTACAAGTGGAAACCGGGTTTTGATCCTTCGACTAACCTGGGGGCCACGGCTCCAACTTGGGTTAGCCTGCCGGGGCTACCCCTTGAGTTTTGGGAGACGGGTATCTTGAAAGGGATAGCTAATTCTTTTGGCAAGCTTCTGGCTATTGACAAGATCACTCAAGAGAAGTCTAGACTGGTCTATGCTCGTATTTGTGTTAATGTGGCTGTTAATACAGTCCTGCCAACTTCTGTCCTCCTTAAGTCAAAAATTTGGCAACTGCACCCAACCTCTGGAATATGAAATGCTCGCCATTTCTGCCAGCTTTGTAAGAAGTTTGGTCACCTCATTGACTCGTGTGAGAAAAAACCTGTCGAGGAACTCTTTGTTATTGAGAATTCTCTCTCTAAGTAGTTACCCAGGCCCTCTGCGGCTGTTTTTGTTGCTCAACCCCCTAAAAATTCTGCTGCCTCTATGGATATTGTCCTCCAAGGGAAGGAAACCCTAGTCTTTGGCTTGAAGGCTGTTCCGACTGAACCTCTTGCTGTTTCTAATGATTTGGCTAGCTTGAACATCTTGGCTGCTGCCTCTGTAACCAGTTTCCCAACACTGGGCTTCCCGAAAAAAGAGATGCCTACAACAAGGGAAGAAGTGAATATGGACAATGGGGACGAAACTAAGGGGGTCCCCCATATGGAGGTCAATTTGCAGACGTCCCTGGGGAAGGTTCCTGAATCCGAAGTGGGTGTTGATTTGGAAGAAGGTGAACTAGTGCATTCTGACACCAACCTATCCTTGGAGGAAACGTCTTTTGGTCTCAAAAGGAGGCAGGTAACTTGAATGACTCACTGGCCTTGTTGGGATTTCCTCCTAATCCCAGTGATAAAGAAGACGAGGATGATTGGTCACAAGCCCCAATTAAATAAAAAGAAAGAAAGAAGCCGGATGTTGGAGGGGGAAATAAGGTTGGTAGACCATCTCAAAAGGATTCCAGAACCAAAGACACTGTTAGGGATGTGGCTGCTGGGAAACAAAGTACCTTGGATTCGATCATGGGATCAAAGTCCAAAAAGAAGTAGCCCTAGCTGTTCCTTTATGGGGTTTTGGTGTTGTTGTCCCCTATTTTTTGCCAATGAAGTATCTCTCCTAGAATATAAGGGGCCTAAATAGCCTGTATAAACAATTTTTGGTTAAAACTTGTATCTTGGACAATAAAGTGGATGTTCTTCTCCTCCAAGAAACCAAGATGAAGAAGGAGACCTTTGATAAGGCTATTTTGAGTATCTAGCTTGGAGCGAATTATTTTGTTAGTGTTGTTGAAGGAGCTTTGAGAGGTATTGCCACCCTTTGGAATCCCTCAAAATTAAAAGGAACTCTGTGCTTAGCTAGTAGGAACAGTCTGATGGTTTCCCTGGAAGATCTGGCTACCCAAGAAAATTGCAATCTAATAAATATCTATGCTCCCAACTTGAGCAGGGACATGTTGCTGCTTTGGGAGCATCTAAATGATGTTATTAAAAACAAAAAGAATGATCATTGGATGCTGGGAGGGGATTTCAATTCCCCCCTTCTATCTTCAGAAAAGTCAGGGGGGTTGGATGACTATTCTGATAGCATGATGGAGCTGGTTGAATTCATAAACTCTGCTGGGCTTATTGATATCCCTCTTCAAGGCTCCAAGTTCACTTGGTCTAATAGAAACCAACTGATCCAAGTCAAGTTAGATCGGTTTATGATCTCTTCCAATTGGAATATCTCCCAATACCTCTCTCTATTTGCTCTCCCTAGGTTTGGCTCTGATCGTAATGCTCTAGTGCTTAAAAGAAATGTTGATCACAATAGGGGACCTTTCCCTTTCAGATTTGAAATAATGTGGAGCCTTCACCCAAATTTTGCTGCTCTTGTTAAAAGTTGGTGGGAGGAACTATAAGTGGTACCCCTATGTTTTGCCTGGTGGAGAAGCTTAGTAGAATCAAGCAAAGAGTGAAAGTATGGAATAAGGTGACCTTTGGGAATATCTTTGAGATTAATAATGCTCTGGGAAACAGCTTAAAGGAAGTTTAGGATAATATGGAGGTTGGTCTTGTGGATGATGAGACATGTGCAAAGGAAAGAGACCTCAAATCCCAATGGTTTAAGGTAAACAAAAAGGAGGAAATCTTTTGGAAACAAAAGTCTTGTGTTCAATGGCTAACTGAAGGGGATCGAAATACCAAATTCTTCCACCAATCTACCTTGAAACACAGAAGCAAGAACAGGATTAGATGCTTATGAAAGATGATGGCACCATGGTCTCCACTGAAAAAAAAAATAGTTGGGGAAATTGTTAACTTCTTTTCCTCTCACCACAATGTCCCAGGCAATGCAAATTAGGTACATGATGATTTTCTTGAGGTGATCCCTAAAGTTATTTCTGATCTTGACTTAAAGAATATGACTAATGTTGTTTCTATGGAAGAAGTTAAACAAGTTGTGTTCTCTTTTGGAGGCTTTTAAAACCCTTGGCCCAGACGGGTTTCCTCTTGCTTTTTTCTAGACCTATTGGGATATTGTCAAAAATGACCTCTTTAATGCTACTAGAGATTTCTTCAGGTCGAGCAGGCTCCTAAACCAACTAAATGCCACCTTTATTGCCCTTATTCCCAAAAATGTTGATGCCTCTTCAATTAAAGATTATAGACCTATTAGCCTCTGCAATACGATCTATACAATTTTCTCTAAAATTCTTGTGCTTAGACTTAAATCTGTGTTAGGAAAAATGACCGCCCCAAACCAGAAAGGTTTTGTCCAAGGCAGAAACATTCTTGATGTTGTCATCTCTACACATGAAATTCTCCACTCTATGGACCACAGTAAAAATCTTGGGATGGCCTTCAAAATTGATATCTCCAAGGCTTATGATAGAGTCTCCTGGCTGTTTCTCTTTGCTGTTCTTAGGAAGTTTGGGATAGAAGGAAGATTCCTTAAGCTGATCTTTCCCTGTGTAACCTCCCCTATGTGCTCTGCTCTAGTTAATGGTGTCCCCCAAGGCTATTTCTCTTGTGGCCGTGGCCTAAGGCAAGGTGACCCCCTTTCACCCTATTTTTTCATAATTGTTGCTGAGGTTCTAGGAAGGAATATTCAAAAGTTGGTGGACTTTAAAGCCCTAAAAAGTAAAAGGTGTTAAAGCTGCTTCGTCTCTATTGCCTGACTCCCACCAACAATTTGTTGACGACACACTCTTGTTTGGTGAAGCCTCGGTGGGGGAAGCTGGTCTATGGAAACAGGTTCTAAATGACTATGCTACTGTTTCAGGCCAGTTTATCAACTATGAAAAAAGTAAGATATACTTCTTTAATATTGACCAAATTGTGAAGGAAAGAGTGGTGAAGATATTGGGATGTCAGGAAGCTGTCCTATCTGCAGCCTACCTTGGGTTACCTCTGATTTCTAGAAAGTTGGAAAATAATTATTGGAATTAGCTGATTGAGAGAGTTCAAAAAAAGTTGGTAGGGTGGAAGGGGAAACTTCTTAGCTTAGTAGGGAAGATCCAATTGCTAAAAGCTTCCTTACAGAATATTCCTATTTACTTGTCTCTCTTCAAAATTCCAACCTTCATAGGGGAAAAAATAGAACAGATTTAGAGAAGATTTATGTGGTCAGGAATTGAAGAGAAAAATGGACTGTCTCTAGTTAGTTGGGAGAAAGTTTGCACTCCTAAAAGTGTTGGAGGATTGGGGATAAGGAGAATCAAATTGCTTAATAAAGCCTTAATTGCTAAAGTGGGATGGAACCTTCTAGAAGGGTCAAAGGATTGGGTGAAGATTTTCCAAGCCAAGTACTTGAAGAACATGAACCTTGGGTATTTCCTCTTTGTGACTGACCTGCCTAGTGGTTTTGTCCTATGGAATCACGTTGTGAAAATAAAAAATGTTCTAAAATTGGGGGTTAGAAAGAGAATTGGAAATGGTAAAAACACTGATTTTTGGAAGGACGCTTGGATTGAGACTGCTACTCTCTATTCAATTGATGGCTTGAATTTCCTCAAACAAAGCTTAACCAGGGTATGTGGCAAAAAGGTGTCGGACTATGTCAATTGGGAGATGGATGAACCTAAATGGAAAGAGTTTAATATGCTATTAAGGAGGGCTAATTTAAGAGGTCAAAGATAGATTAATTGGGATCCGACCTTGTTAAGGCTTCACAATCTAATAGGGGAGGCAAAGTGGTTTGCTAGTGAAAGGGAAGATGAATGGGTGTGGAAGGGGAACTCTTTAGACTGTTTTTCTGTAAAACATGCTTATGAAGAATTGGTAAAGCCCTTGTTAGACAATAGAGATCACCATTGGGAAAATGTGTGGTTAAAGAACATGGTTCCTAAAATTAACTGTTTCTAGTGGGCTGCCTCACATGGAAAAATTCTTACTATTGACAACCTGGTCAGAAGAGGGTTCCAATTGGTTAACCGATGCTCCCTTTGCAAACAGGATGAAGAGTCTACAATGCATATTTTCTTTAACTACCAGTTTTCTAGAGAGGCTTGGTCTTTCTTCCTTTCGTTACTGTTCACTGATTGGGTGTTTCCTCACACTATGAAGTCTTTTATAGAAAGCTGGTCGAATTGCCCCTTTTCCCATAAAGTTATGGTTGATCTTTGGAACCAAGTTCCCCCCTTCGTTACTTGGGGAATATGGAAGGAAAGGAATAACAAGATCTTCAGGGAAGTTGAGAGAAGCAGCTATGAGGTTTTTATGATAATAAAAACACAGGTTAAGGAAAATATGTGGTTGGAAGATACAACCTCTCCAAAGTTTGGCCAAATTACAAAGAGACGAGAATAAAGCAGGTCTGGGGCATAAGGAAGGATCTCACAAACCTAAATTGGACCACGATTTTAGCCAGAAAGTCTATAGTGTGGGTTATGTTGATGTGATTTTTGTGACCGCACCAATCAGCAGAACAAAGTAATCCGAAGGCTACTCCATTCTCTCTTGATCAAAGAATTCCGTGCGCTAAGATTGCAAGAAAGATCGCACGTTCAACTCCAAGGTTCCGAAATGCTTTGGAATACCCTCAGTAGGTTCGTTGTGATTTGCTGTTTTTACGAGGGGACTTACACAATTGTTCAAAATGTGCGCAGTTTAACAATGGGTTAACTATTGGAAGGGGATTTCCTTTTATGTGTTGCGAATGATTTGGTGATGATGTATGAATTTTCCTAAAACTAACCAAAAGTATATTGAATTAAATGGCTGTAGAGATTAGAAAATTTATATCCTAGACTAAATGCAAGAGGCGTTGAGCTTGACTTCAATGGACTTCAACCGAACTTTGTCTTGCCTCACGTTGGACAACTTCAACAAGGTCAGCGCAATCTTCAAAGGAGCAACGAAAGGTGTTCATATCACGACTCAACAATGTAAATACCATCAAAACGATGCATACCCACATGTGAATCACGATCGAAGTTAAGTCTGAAAAGAATTCTAGTTGACCACGCAGGACAAACTTACCATTAGTAAGCTTGTTAGTGGTATGGATTAAATGAAGCTCACTTAAATCAAACACAACCACCCACAATTAACTACTTGCATGAAAATTACCCTAACTTATATCCTACTTGAAGTCGAAGGGTGAAGAAACCTCACTAACTGCTCATAACAAAAGACAAATTCACCAATCAATGAAACTCTTTTATTTTAATAGTCTTCGTAACAATTCCTTACAAAATTCTCAAAGAGAGAACTTTCCTTCTCCTTCAAACAATTCCATGCAATAAAACTATTCTATGCAATAAAACTATTCTAACTCTAAAGTGTCTCTCTATGCTCTACTCTTTGATCTATAATCTCTAGTCTAATCTAATCTAATGTACAAATGAGGGGACTCCCCTTTATATAGTTGGCCAAGTCCAACGAACGGCTCAGATTACAATTGGCTGGATGGCCTAGATTGTGCCACCTTAGCCCTAAACAAGATTCACCCTAAAAACCGCCACTAAGAGGAGTGGGGTAATAAATGAGCAATTAATGTCCACCATCCTCTAGAAGATTACGTCTGGAAACACGTTCACACTATTCTTCTCTGACTGCAAATGTCTTGAGTTCGGTCAACACTGCTTCAACTTCTTGGACTGGTACGACAGGCACGTTCTCAATCTGAAACTTCAAGGCGACAACTTCTTTCTCTTGCTTTACGACAATTTTCCTCCTTGATGTTGTTCTTTGACTTTGAAGTTCTTGAGGATCATTTCTAACCTTTGGGCCTTCATCTTTTCCTATCTTGCACTTGATCATTTCTTCCTTGCCACCCGCCTGACTGCGTTGGGTGCATATTGGGTCTTTGAGGAGAAACTCCAACACTTAGCCATTTCTTGCAACTTTTCTTCTTTCATGTTTTGGGTGCAACTGAGATCTCGTGGAAGAGCTCGAAACTCATTACTTTGTCTCCCTTCGAAGGTTGTAATATCATCGTGCTTCATCACTTCAAGTCATTGTGCTCTGGCCTCGACATTCATCTTGCAAAACAAACAAAAGGAAGAGCACCAAAACACTTCATGATATAAATTTACCTCACTTACTTGATCTCAATGTTCAAGTGATCTCTTCATCTGATAGGGTTCATCATTTTCTCTAGCACAACTTTTGCCTTCTTCATGATTTTAAAATCATCTTTTGAAAGTGCCAGCTTCAATTGCATCTTCTTCACTTTTCTAGTTGAGGCGTATTTAGAAGGGTGAACATTTCACTTTACACACCTTAGAAAAAAATTAATTCAACTCTACAGGCTGGGTGCATATGCTGGGCTGAGCTTCAAGTTTTAAGCACTTGGAAAAATTTCTAGTCTTCAAGCTTGCAAGGGCACATATAAGAGGGTGTGCTTCAAATTTAGACGCCTTAGATTATTTCCAAGAATCCTCTTCTAAGTTCAAGGTGCATATGAGGGATCATCCATCAAGTTCTCCACGCCTTAGAATATCCTCAGTCATCCTCCTCTCTCCTTGGGCACATTTAGGTAGCTAGGCTTTCACTTTATTTGCCTTGGAAATCTTTTGATCATCTTCAAGTTACTAGGGCGCATTTGAAAGGGTCTGCTTCCATTTGGGGGCGCATTTTACTAGGAAAGCTTTCACCTTTTACATGGTAGGCGCATATGAAGGGTCATACTTCCATTTTAACAATTAGAAAAACTTTAAACACCTTCCTTGAAGTATGGGCGCATTTCAAAGGTGGTACTTCCACGTTGTCAACACTTAGAAATATCTTCAAGTCCTCTTCACCTTTGATGGGCACATTTACCATGGCCTACTTCCACTTTTGTTGCCTTAAAAAATTCCAACTAATCTCAAGTTACCAGGGCGCATGTAGGGGGTTAAGCTTCAAGTTTTGCATACTTAGACTTTTTTCTCCAACTCCCCACAAGTCAAGGGCACATTCAAGGGGTCATGCTTCAAATTTAAAACATTTAGAAACTTTCAGGGCCCTCTCTTCAAGTCAAGGTGCAAATGAGGTCTTGAGCTTCAACTTTTCAATACTTGGAAATTTCTCAAGGCATCCTTTTCAAGTCAAAGGCGCTAATAGAGGGGTGTGCTTTAAATTTAAATGCCTTAGTAGAATTTTCATCATTTCTCCAAACTTCTTGGGCGCATTTGAGAGGGTGAACTTTGAGTTTGAAATACTTAGCAACATTTCAACAATCCCTCAACCCCAAGGGCGCATTTGACCATGCCTTCTTCAAATTTCTCATACTTAGAAGGATTTCATGTCTTTCGCCTGATTTGGAGTGGTTTGTTCATGCTAGCCTTTGACTTGCCCTAGCTTTCTATTTTTAGAAAGTTTCTCAAACTTTCCATTTTGAACTGATTTCTGGCCCCTAAAAGCTTGATTTTGCCTTGTTTCGAACCCCGTGATGTGATTGTGCTGCTAGTGTCTGATACCTGCTTGTACCTGCTATTTTCAGCAACTTGCTAAAAATAGTAATTGCTCATAATGCGTTCAAATTTTGTGTGCTGACTGCCTGAAGGGTGTTGATCGTTACTGGATGCTTCTTCTGCATGACTGTCGTGTTTCGCCCTTGATTTTAGGAAACCCTAATTCCTCTGCACATGCCTACTAAAAATAGTAAGTGCTTGATTCTCGAACCTTTGCAATTCCGTTTGACCTAAAATTTGCGCCGTGGGGGTCTCCATCACGTGCTTGTCCTGCTCATATCGATGCCTCGTGCTGACCTGCTATTTTTGGCATGTTTCTGGAGGTGGTTTACTATTTATAGCAACTGATTGATTTCAAGACTTCCACAACTCCGTTTGACTTGAAATTTGGATGTCGTGACCCTCACCAATAGACTCACCCGTTCACACTGGCACCTGACACTTACTTACTATTTATAGCCTGTTTCAGAAGTGGATTACTATAAATAGTAAGTTCTCCGTTTGTCTTCAAATTTTACCAGTGGACTCCTTGAAAGATGCTGATCACGATGGGATACCTCAGTTTTTGAAAATTTTGGCATTTGACCCCTCATTTTGGGTCCCGAAGCTTGAAACCCTAATTCATCTTGCATGTGCTTCAGATGAGCTCTGTTTAACTCCGTTTTTGTTGCATGTCATCAGGTTCGTGATTTTGAAGTGCTAGGCAGCTACCGAAGTGAACCTGCTAAAAATAGTAAGTGGTTGAAAAAGTGATCAACCAGCTGCCGAATGAATTTGCATGTTACCTCATTGCAAAGCTCTTGGAAAACCCAGAAAGATTATGCAGAGATGCGTTGAGAAATATTGCATGCAAACGCTAAAAATAGCCCTCGAAGGCAAAACTGCTAAAAATAGCAAGTTGGTTGTTTTAGCTCAAATTTGGCAGGTAGGTAGCTTGCAGTGTTCAAAGTGTAGTGCAGTCGTCAAAATTTGAAAATCTCAAGAAAACAAACCCCAAATTGGCACTTACTAAAAATAGAAAATTGTCAAAATTCAGTGAAAATTCAGAGGGAGCCTGCTCGAAGTATCCTGATAGCGGTGCTAAGCTCATAAATTGATTAGCCAACTCAATTTGACCACAAAGTTGTCTGAAGAATGTAAACCCTAATTCATTAGAAAACGCTCCAGACTTAGCCAAAATTCAAACCTAGGTCAAATGGTAAGTACATCACCAGACGAAAGACTAGACAGAGAGAGGCAAACCGAAAAACCCAAGCCAAAAGACCCGAATGAAGCAAAAATTAAGGGGTCCCCATTTTGAATGGGGCGATATGTGAAAAGGTCACAACAGGTTCCTCTTGAAAGAGAGTGGATTAAATGTAATTTTGATGGGTGCTCTAAGGGCAACCTGGGTATGGCTGGGTCAGGGGGTCTGCTTAGAAATCACAAAGGGGACTGCATTGTGAGCCATGGTGTTAACTTGGGAGTTTGTTCTAATAACAAAGTTGAGGCTATGGCTATTTTAGGGGGCATAAAGACTCTTAAGGAGTATGGTTTTAAAAATGTAATTCTGGAAGGAGATTCTAAGTTAATTGTGGACATATTGAATGGAGTTGCTACGCCCTGCTGGGATTAAAAAATATCATTGATAAGTGTCTATCCCTTAAGAGTTATTTTACTAACTGCAAGGTGCAACATGTGTACAAAGAAGGGAATAAGTCTATTGATTGTGCTGCCAACGAGGTGCTGAGGTGTATTAGGTGGACTCGTTGGGTTAATAATAACCTACTGATGTCATTAAGGGACATGGTTCTAAAAGAAAAATTTGAAAATGATTACAACTTACAAAGTTGAGGGTTGAAAGTGGCGGGGGAAGCATTGGAGATCTTGTGATATTAAGGGAATGCAAATTAATGGTGAGTTATGTGGTATGGTGTCGAGCTTGAAGATCTTCTATGGAGGTAAAAATTGTCACATCCCTTACATCGAGATTACATGTTTGGTTAAGTGTTTCGAATACAATGTTAGTTGCAAATAACTACTTTCATATGACTGTGGCATTGAGAATGCAATAGTTGGTACTTCTGTCGTAACTGTGATTATTAACGAACTCTTTATTTGCAAGTGAAAGGATTGATTTCGTATGAGATCATGAGATTAAATTTAAATGCATATTATTTAGCCTTTGATAATGATCTAACCGTAAACCCTGTCAGTGGATGCAGGTTTGCTGACGCCACGAGAGAAAGGGAAATATCATCAGGGAGAGGACGTGGTTAACAATGGATCAATTTTATCATCAGATCTTGAGTTAGTGTACGACAGTGGTGCTGACGTCATGACCTTGGCCATAAATAGTTTAATATAAACTATTTCTAAATAAGCTAATTTAAAATGTTTAATAATAAGCTCCTCTTGAAGTTGAAAAGAGTTAACTCTTGGAATGCCTCTTAGGAGGTTTAAAGTACATAAAATAATAAAATTTATAATAATAAAGTGATCGATTTAAATAAATAAAGATATTGAAATGCTTTAAGCCGATAGTGGAATAATAAAGAAAACAATAACCATAATTTGATGTCATCGATCAAAAATATGAAATTAAGCAAAGTCTAAAGTAAAAGAAAAGGGAATTCAAGTAGAAGCGTCGAGGGTTGAAAGGTAGAAATCTGTCCGCCATCTTTCCATCGGAAGAAACGGCCAAGATGGAAGATTTTCAGACGCGGGGCTTTTGGTATTCTTGGATTAGAAGTTTCTGGAGGTGGAGGATGCATTTTGGGGGAAGGGGGACTCTGAAATGGTTATCGGGCAAAACCCCTTCGACTTAGCCACTCTCACGGGAGACAACATCTTCTGGCCTCAGTTGCGTAATCATTGTATATACCTAGCCGAGCTTTCCCATCATCTTTCTTTCGCCTTTGTTTTATTTTCCTTTTTCTTGAAATGAATCTGGAGACGGAAATCATGGGCATCCGTGGATGGACAATGGTGTATTCGAGGATGAGTCGTCCGCACCTATCGACTGATAATCCAACTTGCTTCATTTTAAAATAGTCAACAACTGCCACTCAAATTCCGAATAGAAGGGACGAAGATTTCATTGATGCCACGGCTTAATCTTGATTCTCCTTCAGGCTTCAAGCCATATCTTCAGGCACGTAAAAATCTTAATAGCTTGTTATTCCAATTGGAATCTGTTCGGTGTTTCTTTTCATAAGCTTTATTTATAACTTCTATTCAGAAGTACGTATATTTCTGATAGTGACGGGTTAATGATTCTTTTGTGAGATCAAATTATAATTATGATTTGGGGTGTAAATGTCTTCGTTTCCTGTAAGAGAAGTGCTATGTAATTACGAATTGAATCTTGTATTTTTATTTATTTTTCCTTGAACTGGGTTAAGACCCCATCTGTGTCACTTCGCAAACATTACTACCTCTCTTCTTGTGCCAACCCGTTTTCCTTTTGAAACTCCATTTTTCTTGGCACCTCATTGTTTTTCCGCAAGTTTTATTTTCTGACACAGCTGGTAGCTTGAGTAACCGATACCATAGACTGCATCTCTAATTCTTTGTAATGAAATTAGATATAGTGTAGACACCCTGCAGAGGTATAGGCATTTAAAAGGTCTTCATCTTTCTTTTTGGACCCTTTGCGACCAGTGATTCATGTTCAATCTGTGAAGTCTCTTAATTTAGAATTCCAATCTTCTGAACTTGAGTATAACTAAGTCATACCGAGTGCATTAACTACTCCGCCTTACTCAAGACTCTCATCACTCACACTGGTTTGATCTGGTTAGGTAACCCTTCTTTACCGTGATCTTAACCTGTCTTTAAAAGATGGGAGTTTGAACACTTAAATTAAACTACGTTCTTACCTTCTTTTTCCTTTAAGTCATCAAATAATCTTATTTTATGATTAGATCTAAATCACGATAGTAAACAAAGAATCCTAAGGTTATGAACCCAAGAGAAGAGAAAGGATAAGAATCTGAATGGGATGGAATTATCCTCAGGCCACCATAACTCGTGCTTGTATATACCGAAAACTCTTCCCTCTTCTCTGTTCTAAAGCTTTAATGGTTGAATAGTGAATTACCTGTTCATTCTGGAAATCTTGATGGTTCCTAATTGTGGATGATCTGTTGATATGAATCAGGATATATATATAACAGCTGGTAAGATGCAGAAAGCTAAGAGCCTTGTGTCTTTAATTCTTCAGTAAAAGCATTAAGTAATCAACAGGTATTTAAAATAAGAAGAGAATAACTATGTGCCTAGTCTCTTCAGTTCTATGATTACAATAAGACATCAGCCTAAACTTAAATAAGTGAAAAGATTATAAATCTGGGTTCAGTTTGAACCATTTGGAAATCATCTAAGAACTTTATCAATTTGGTTAAACCAAATTCTCTTTCCTCTAGTTGGAAGTCGGTTAGTGCATATTATTGCTCTCTGAGTCTTTTATGAGATACATATGAGAGACTTGAAAATCCTTAATGCCTACGAATCTCCTTTATTATGAATGAACTTAATGGTTAAATTATAACCTCGAACTAAGAAGAAAAGGTAATTAAAGTTGCTATTATAAATTACAACTTAATCCTGAGAGTTGTCATGTTGAGCAAGGATGCGTGCTGACGGCACAGTGATGCCACAAATAATTAACAGAAAAATCCTTGGCCAAGGTAGATGCCCGTTTGGCAATGTCAGTTTCCATGACCAGATATACCCTGATCAGGATGATTCTTCTGATAGGAGGTACCTATAGAGGGAGGATCGATCAGTGGTATAGGTTCGTGGACATCAGGCTCAGAGACATGATGATAAATTGATCCATGTTGATTACCCTCGTGAAGGGCGGGTTCTTCAGTTGAAGAAACTCGGGAGACCAGTAGGTCTTGGTTGGGCGGTAAAGCCCCTGTTGATAATTCTCTTTCCCTCATCGCTAAAGAAGCCAAGTATAAAAACAAGATGATGATGTCAAATGTATTTCTTCCTCACTCGTAAATTCAGGTACATGCAATGCTATTTAAACTTACTTTCATTTATGCAATGAACGATGTTCTTGTATGTTAAATGAACGTTGTAGAATTTACAATCAATTAGTTAGACAGTTACTTGTATCATTCAGCTGAAATGAAAGATCTGGAATTAGTTAATGAATAAAGAGAAGCTATTTCCTTTCCTTAGTTCATATATTGGTTA
>VDFB02193867.1:779202270-779210095 GCA_007258455.2 Sequoia sempervirens | reverse complement strand
CAAGTGTATTATTGTTCATGTGTAAGTATCTCATGTGTATGCTCAAAAGCTCGTAAGAGACTACATCAAAATAGTACACTCCAATTAGATTGGGTGACTTGGAGAAAAAATAGAGCCCTTCCCTAGAATGTATTTTCCCACTTACATGTGTTGGCGCGGTTTGTTTTGGTCTACTATGCTTGTTTCCAAATTGGAAATTCTCTCTACTAACACTTTTTGTAAGTTCCTATTCTAGGTTGGCATGGCCAAACAATGTTGAGTTGACCAAAAATGAGAGAGGTCTATGTGGATGAATTCCATATGGACTTGTACGTGTTGTTGAATAGTCCAGATAACTAAGAGGGGGGGTGAATCAATTATTATAAAACAATTTTCTTGACTTTAATTAATCTAAAGCAAACTTAAATCATTCAAATAAGAATATAATAGAAATGGACATGAAATCACATTACAAACACCATGCACAATGAACACCAAAATTTATGTGGAAACCCAAGAAGGGAAAAACCACAGAGAAAATTCTCAATTATAAAACACTGGTTAAGGTGACACCAGTTAAGGCAATTTTTATAAAGGCTCACTACAAAATATGCTCACTACAGGTAAGGCTCACTACCAGTAGGCTCACTACCTAGCTATTACATACAAAGATAAAAAAGCTCACTACCAAAAGAGAAAGGCTCATTGCAAACAAAAAAAGGCTCACTGCCAAAAGAATGATGAAAGGGAATCCACTGCTGAAATGATTGTCACCAACAATGATACCGATTAAAATCCCACTGTCTGCTTCCTTCAGTCATATATTTTTGCTTACTTCATAATGTATTGATCTTCAGATTTGCATTCATCATGCTTGATTTCATCGAGCATAATAAACTTTTACTTATACCATTCCATGCTTCCAAAAACTTCTAAGTCAGCCAAACACAATTTCATTCCACGCTTCTAAATTGGCCAAACACACTTTGAATTAGGTCACCATAAAAACATTCCCATGGCAGAAAGGAATGAAACGTGAACCAAACAAAACATCCTCACTCAAATCAAAACATTACATTTACCATGATATCCAAAACTAGAGAATAGGATATACACGTTACAATTTTCCAAAGCACATTGATCAACTTCCAGATTGGTCCATACCCAGAAGAGTGTATCTCATTATGTTGCAAAAGGAATATGACCAGGACAAACATGATCAAAGATAGATCATTACAACACAACATTCAGAACCATGCCAATCTAGATCATCAAAGCTTTATAAATGAACCTTAGTCACTTAACCAAGATATGTTGACATCAATGACAACCATTAATGACAATAAACAACATCACATCTCAGCACATTCCAACAATCTCCCCCTTTTTCATTTATGTCAACATTCATCAACAACAAACTAAACAACACAACTTCTTGTCTTCTTTTCTTCCTCCCCCTTTGACATCAAAGACAAAGGGAAAAAATCCCCCTGAAGAACTTACTTTGCTCCTCCTAAGAGGAAGCCACCAAGAATTGATCCAAATAAGAGTGAACATATAATACCCTGGACCAATGCACACCTTGGTGCAAATTGTTGTAGACTAGGAGGGGGTAGAACCCCTAACTTTTCCCAAAGATACTCAAAAGTATCTTTGGTCAATGGTTTTGTAAAGATATCCACAATCTGCACTTTTGTAGGTACATATTCAAGTTTTACTTCATTTTCCAAAACCTTCTCTATCAAGAAATGATATCTAATGGATATATGTTTTGTTCTGGAGTGTTGTACTGAATTCTTGGAAATGTTTATTGTACTGGTATTATCACACATAATTGAGATAGGTTCATCAAATGATATGCCCATTTCCTTCAGTGTTTGTTTCATCCACAATATTTGAGTGCAACATGAGGATGCTACAATGTATTTAGCTTCAGCAATAGATAAAGATATAGAATGTTGTTTCTTACTTGACCAAGCAACCAACCGTGAGCCAACAAAATAAGCTCCACCACTTGTGCTCTTCCTGTTATCAACACATCTGGCCCAATCAGCATTAGTATAGGATATCAAAGTGAAGTTTGAGTCCTTTGGATACCATAACCCCATGTCTTTTGTACCCTTCAAGTATCTAAATATCCTTTTTACTACAACATGTGATTCATTTGGTTCTTGTTGAAATCTGGCTGCTAAACAAACAACATACTTAATGTCTAGTCTAGTAGTTGTCAAATATAACAATCCTCCAATCATTGATTTGTACATACTTGCATCAGCTTTAGGTGAATCAACTTCTTTTGTCAACTTACATCTGGTAACAATAGGTGTACAAACTAGTTTGGAATTCTCCAATCCAAACTTCTTTGGTAATTCTTTGGTATACTTGGATTGAGAAATGAAAATTCCTTTGTTGTTATGATTTACTCGTAATCCAAGGAAGAAATTTAACTCACCTATCATGGACATTTTGAATTCCTTCTGCATTTCATCTACAAATTTTTTGCACATATCATCATTTCCTCCAAATATTATGTCATCAACATAAACCACAACAATCAACATTTGACCTGAGTGAATTCTATAGTATAAATTACTATTAGTTTATCCCTTTTGAAATCCTTGTCCAATCAAGTACTTGTCTAATCTTCCATACCAGACTCTAGGTGCCTGCTTCAAATTATATAAAGATTTCTTCACCTGTAAACAACATCCAAGTTACTTCTGGACTTAAATCCCTTCGGTTTCTCAATGTAGATTTCTTCCTTCAGTTCTCCATTCAAGAATGTAGTTTTTATAGCCATTTGGTAGACTTTGAAATCCTTAAAAGTTGTAAAAGCCAAGAATATTCGGATCGCTTCCATCTAGGCAACAGGTGCATATGTTTCTTCAAAATCAATACCTTCAATCTGAGTGTAACCTTTGCAAACCAATTTTGATTTGTGTCTTGTTACCTTTATGTTTTCGTCTAGCTTGTTCCAGAATACCCACTTTGTTCCAATTATATTTTTTTCTACCAATCTAGGCACAAGTTCCCAGGTCTGATTCTTCGCTATCTGATCAAGCTCTTCTTTCATTGCCTTCACCCAATTCTAATCATTGCATGCTTCTTCCATAGTTTTGGATCATTTTTTTAGAGTAGACACAATAATACTTTCTCTTGAGCTACTTTGATTCTTGTGGTGATTTCCTTATTGTTATCTCCAATAATCTAATTTTTTGAGTGGATTTTCTACACATACCTTGGACTTTTAGTTGTAGTTGCCAGAACCTCCTTTATCTCTTCTTCTTCTTCTTTCTTATCCTTTTCTCCTTTTTCCTCTAAGTCATTTGATTCATATTCAATATGCCTGTCAAGAATTCTTTGAACATCTTCATCTACTTTCACATTTGCACTGTCAACCACCTTGTTCAATCTCTTGTTATAGCATTGGTACACTTTGCTTCTTGTAGAGTAACCTAGAAATATGCCTTCATCAACTCTACTTTCAAACTTTCCAAGATTGTCCTCATCTCTTTGAATGTAGCATTTGCTTCCAAATTTTTTGAAGTACTTTATTGTGGGAGCTCTTCCATGCCATAGCTCATATGATGTCTTTCCATATTTCCTCTGAAACATTAATCTGTTAAGAGTGTATATTGTTGTATGTATCACTTCTCTCCAGTAGACATATGGTAAACCTACTTCCATGATCATTGTTCTAGCTACTTCTTGAATTGTCCAGTTCATTTTTTCCACTACACCATTATGTTGTGGTGTTCTAGGGGTAGATAGCTATCTTTTGATGCCATGTTTTTCACAGAACTTGTTGAATTCATTAGAAGTAAACTCTCCTCCTCTATCAAATCTTAAGAACTTGATTCTCCTGCCAATGTCATCATCAACTCTTGCCTTGAAGATCTTGAATTTTTCTAAAGCTTCTATTTTTTTCTTAAAAATGTGACCCAGTTTAGTTTAGAATAATCATCTATTAAAAGTATTAAATACTTCTGACCTTGTAAGCTTCTTGTTCTGGTTGGACCACATAGTTCAGTGTGTACAAGGTCCAACAAACCAATAGATGATTCTTCTTTTCTTCAAAACATTTCTCTGGTCTACTTTCCTTCTTGACATCCTTGTAGATAGTGTTGTCTGGTTTGGTCAGTCTTGGAAAATCTTTAACTGCTCTTGTTGAACTTATCCTTATCAAGTTGTCGAAGTTGATGTGACACATCCTCCGATGCCAGAGCCAACTGTCATCAGAATGAGAGAATAATCATCTTTTTGTGGCTCCTTCCAGTTGATACATATTTCCACTTGTTCTTTTTCCAGCTACAATAATAGTTTCAGATTTCTTCTAGATCTCACAACCATCATCTTGAAATACCACATTATATCCATTTTCGCACATCTGTCCAACACTAAGAAGATTATGGTATAAACCCTTCACATAGTAAACATTGTCAGTGTTATGTTTTCCATCAAAGGTAATAAAACCAATTCCAACAATCTATGTTGTTTTATCATCTCCAAATCTACCATAACCTCCATCATATTTCTCAAGATTTACAAACTTACTTTTATCACCAGTCATATCATTTGAACATCCACTATCAATCAACCATTCATATTTATTTATTTTAACAAATAATGTAGCTTCAGTCTTTAGATTTCAAACAAATATTAGAGATATCAAATATAGGTTCATCCTTTTCCACCAAAAACAAACAATCCTCATGATTTGACTCATAATCTAAAATTATGACATTCTCATTGACATAATAGGCCTTCTTATTGATCTTCTTAAACTTTTTCCTTGTTCCTTTTTCTAGACACTTAGTTACTAAATGACCAATATTTCCACACATAAAACATTTAAGAGAAAACATACCTTTGTACTTGACAGTAACTTTCCTTAGTTTCCTTGTGAAGTTTTCTTCCAACTCTTCTGAACTTTCACTATCTGGATCATCTTCAATCTTTGAGGTTTTGAAGGAATTTTTTGATTTCTACTTTTCTTTTCCAAATTTCCTCATCTCAAACGCAATCAAGGTGCAAAATAGTTGCTCTTTGGTGAGTTTCTTTAGATCATACACTTCCTCAATAGCTGAGATCTTGTCACTGTAACTCTTTGGTAGGGTCGTTAGAATTTTCTCCATTACATCTTCATTTGTCAAAGTACCTCCTTGATTTTTGACTTCATTTACTACACTATCAACTCTTTGAAATTAGTTTTCTATATCCTCACCATCTTCCATCCTCAATTTTTCATATTTGTGCTTAGCTTTCAACTTCTTTGATAATTTGACTCTATCATTTCCTTCATAAATTTCTTTCAAATTTTCCCAAACTTCAGAAGCAGTGCCCAATGAAATAACTTTTGTTAACTTAGTCTTAGAAAAACAACTAAAGATTGCATACCTTTCCTTTTCATTCTCTTCATAGGTTGAAATGTCATCCACAGTAGAAATACCTTATGTCAATTCAACATATTATGTCTCAACAACTTTCCAAGTCTTGTAGCCTAGAGAGATCAAGTAACCTCTCATCTACACTTTCTAGAAACTATATTCAAATCCATCAAATATAGGAATTATTAGTTTGTGTGCCATTAGATCTACCCCAAGCAGTTAAGCTCCTCTTCGAGGAACCAAAGATCTGATACCAATTGTTGAACAATCTGAATAACTAATGGGGGGGTGAATCAGTTATTATAAAATAATTTTCTTGACTTTAATTAATCTGGAGCAAACTTAAATCATTTAGATAAGCATCTAATAGAAATGAACATGAAAGCACATAAAAAACACCATGCACAATGAACACCAAAATTTATGTGGAAACCAAAGAAGGGAAAAACCATGGAGAATGCGAATTCTCAATTATAGAACATCGGTTAAGGTGATTTTTACAAAGGCTCATTGCCAAATATGCTCACTACAGGTAAGGCTCATAGCTAGTCGGATCACTTCCCAGCTATTACAACCAAAGATAAAAAAAGGCTCACTGCTAAAAGAGAAAGACTCGCTGCCAACAAAAAAAGGCTCATTGCTAGAAGAATGATGAAATGGAATCCACCACTAAAATGATTGTCACCAAAAATGACACGGGTTAAAATATCACTATCTGCTACCTCTGATTGTATATTTTTTCTTACTTCGCAATGTCTAGATCTTCAGATTTGCATTCATCACACTTGCTTTCATCGAACATAATCAAAGTTTACTTATACCATTCCATGCTTCCAAAAACTTCTAAGTTGGACAAACACATTTTCATTCCATGCTTCTAAGTTGAAAAAACACACTTTGAATTAGGTCACCACAAAAACATTCCCATGATGGAAAGGAATGAAACATGGACCAAACAAAACCTCCTCGCTCAAATCAACACATTACATTTACCATGATATTCAGAACCAGAGAATAGGACATACATGTTACAATGTTCTAGAGCACATTAATCAGCGTCTAGATTGGTCTAGACCCATAAGAGTGTATTTCATTATGTTGCAAAAGGAATAGGACCAGGATAGACACAATCAAAGATAGATCATTACAGCATAACATTCAGAATCATGCCAATCTGGATCATCAAAGCTTTACAACTGAACCTTAGTTACTTAACCAAAATATGTTGACATCAATGACAATCATTAATGACAACAAACAACATCACATCTTAGCACATTCCAACACATGTCGATGAAACATTGTTACATGCCACAACCTTTGAGAACCACTGTCATAGTTTGAATTTTTTTTGCTCTTAGGGCTCTTAAGAGACTATACTAGAATAGTGCACTCTAAAATGATCTGATGACTTGGAGAATGAAAAATATCCCTTCCCTAGCATTTATCTACCCACTTAGATATGTTGGCATAGTCAGTTTTGGTCTAGGATGCATGAAGTTAAAAATATGCCTCTTGCCAATTTTCACTGCTCTCTATTGACGCTTTTCACAAGTTTCCATTCTAAGTTGGCATGGCCAAATGGTGTTGAGTTGACCAAAAATGAGAGGTTTATGTGGAGGGATTCCATATGTACTTATACATGAATATGAAACTTTGTTAGGTTCCACGAGTTCTGAGAAACACTTTGTCATAGTTTGCCAGTTTTTTACTCTTATGGCTCTTAAGAGACTATGTCGAAATAGTGTAATCTAAAATGATCGAATGACTCGGGGAATGAATAGGGATCTTCCCTAGTATTTATTTGTCCACTTGGACATGTTGACACAGTCAGCTTTGGGCTAGGATGCATGAAACAAAAAATATGCTTGTTGCCAAATTTGCACTACTCTCTACTAACAATTTTTGCAAGTTTCCATTCTAAGTTGGCATGGCCAAATGGTGTTGAGTTGACCAAAATAAGAGAGGTTTATGTGGAGGGATTCCATATAGACTTGTACATGTAGACAAAGCATTATTAGGTGCCATGAGCTCTGAGAACCACTCTGTCATAGTTTTGTAGTTTTTTCTCTTAGGATTCTTAAGAGACTATGCCAAAATAGTGCACTCCAAAAGATTGGGTGACTTGGAGAAAAAATAAAGACCTTCCCTAGCATTTAGCTGCCCACTTGGACATGTTGGTGTAGTTGATTTTGGTCTAGGATTCATGAAACACAAAATATGCTTGTTTCCAAATTTGCATTGCTCTCTACTGATGCTTTTTACTAGTTTCTATTCTAAGTTGGCATGGCCAAACGGTGTTGAGTTGACCAAAAATGAGATTGGTTTATGTGGAGGGATGCCATATGGACTTGTAAGTGTAGATGGAACATTTTTGGGTCCCACGTGATCTGAGAAACACTTCATCATAGTTTGGCAATTTTTGCTCTTAGGGCTCTTAAGAGACTACATCAGAATAG
>VDFB02193867.1:779167479-779199562 GCA_007258455.2 Sequoia sempervirens | reverse complement strand
ATATATATTTACGCATATATATAGGAAGCATCTTTATATGCATTCCATAATGATTCTATATGGTTACAATTTTGACATTATTGCAATGTCATTTTTCTTTTCTTTTAGTTTGTAAATCACTTCATAAAATATAATAGTTTTCTCATGGTTTGGTATAGAGAATCTATATAAATATGACCCACAACGATCTCATCAATGTGTCTTGGTCAAAACCATAGCCATCATCATATGGATTATATTTTTGGTGTCTTGGTTGAAGGTTTGGATTGATTTAATTTGGTATTAATGGGATGTTTGGGATTGATTTAATAGTTTAAGAATGGAGTAAGGTTTGGGTTGGATTAATTAAGATAGGTAGATATGGACTAAGGTTATTATGGACTACTTTTATAACATTATTTTGAATCTTTCTTGATGAAAATATGTGATTTTTTAATGAATTATAAATGAATTATGATATGGTCTTGTAACGCCCCATCGTGTGAACCCCAAAGGACTATTAAACAATAAACACAGCATAATTTTTATTTTTTTTAAAATTAACTAAACATAACATACATGCAATACACATTCAGTCATGACATGAATTTCATTTAAATAGATTCACTAACACATACATCCCTTGGGGTACATGAGGAGTCATTACGAGACTGAGATCCACACAACAATAATAAAGAATAAAATCCATAACAAAAAATAAACATTAATAAATATAACACATACATGTTAATCATTGATAAGAAACCATCCGTGAACATAAATACAACATATGCATAATTAACTTAACACATTGAATAACAATTGCCACGGCCAATATCCATACCGAGTTTAACATTACATTACAGTGCATTCCTCAAGAGGTACAATGATACAAAAGTGTTTCCAAACATAAATGGAAACCATATACAAGATAACATGATACAATTAAACAGATGAATACAAAGTATCATAACTAGCTCCAAAACAAATACAACTCTGGAGTCGCTGCAACCGCACCAATCCGCACCTCTCGATCCTCTACTGGGGACCCAATGGGGTGCTTAGCACGTTCCACCCGACCACGTGAGTTCGAAGACCCACCCCCTGTGCTAAGGGGCTGACAAGAAAGAGACCAGAACCAAGAACATCCAAGTAGGGAACCACAAGACTCAATCATCATACAAAAGTATCATAAAACTCAAGAATTACAAAGACATAATCAACAACATACAAGAATCATAAATCTCATCACATAGATCAAAGCCATGACCAGTAACAAGTAACCAAAGGATGATCATGAAACACTTCTAAATCAACTGAATTAATAAACATAATATAATTCCAAATGTAATTAAACAATATAATAACATCATATCACAGTACCATAAAAATACAAGATCGTAAATCCAATATAAATGAGATCATACAAGACCACAAAGTATACTAACGATGTATTAGAACAATTATCAATTTAAATCAATACAAACAACAATCTAAACCAACTCCCACAACCTACTTCCAAAGGAACACAATAAAGTAAAACACATGGGCAACTAGGGGAGAGTGTCATCGCATAGCCTACATGGGTTATCCTAGCCCTTCCTCCAAACTGAGGCGTCGACCCCCATCTATGGATATCCTAGCCCTTCCTCCTACTTGAGGCGCCGGCACCATAGGGTAGCTCATGCGGAGCCAATAACCTCTCATGAGGACGAGGTTACGACCTTGCCAACCACGGCCTTCTCAGCCTTCCATTAGTCTGTGAAAGCACTAATGAAGACGAGGCATCCATTTTAAATCTTATAATGTTATTACTACCCAACCCTCCTAAGTTAATTATTAGGTTTTCACTTGATTACCAACTCACTTGTGGGTTATCCTGTGCCCTTCCCCTTATGCGGGGTGTCGGCCCCCACGAGGAGCCACTCTCCCTAGAGACCCAACAACATAAAAAAAACAAGGGTTGTACCATCATAATTTGAACAAAGAATCACATCATAAAAGCATGTGAGGCATTACCCATCTCACTGACAAGTACAAAATCAGAGTCTCAACAATTCCCGTACAACCCTTTCAAAAATCATGAAACCAAGGCGCTTGCCACATCAAGGGCACATAAAGAGAGAGAACATCAACTGTCAATCAACTCAAGCCTCTGGAAGCCAAAAGAATGAAAACCCACAAACAAGGGTAAAATGAAGCAACAAGAGTTTTTCTCCAATAATTCCAACACAAGGATAAAATTTCCTCAAATATGAGAGTAACTCAGAAAAGCCATAAAAAGGGAAGACTCATCAAGAACCATCCACAAATCAACAATGGTGTCACCTCAAATAGGAACACGCAAAAGAAAATCAACCTTTAATTCAACGAAATCACTTAATGAAACCAAAAGCCACCAACTAGGCATTCCATGGGAGACCTCAATTTTCTCCTCACAAGAACCCCTTATAGTGGTACACAAATCACCTTTATAAAATCAACAACATAGCAATGACAACAATAATTGCAAGGCCACAAGAACTATTTTCAATTCAAATATAATGAGTGAATATATTAAAATAAGATCAACCACTCCATCCAAACCGCATAAACAACTTTGATGCAAAATAAATCAGAAATCCAAGAAGATCAACTCATCAACAAAATACAAGTTCCCAATTACATTGCAACACAAATTAAATGACAAAGGATTCCTTGAATCAAAACTAACCTCAAAAAGCATTCACACCAACATGGAACCATCCAAAAACAATCCTTCAAAAAGCATTCAACCAGGCATCCAAGGCACCAAATTTAAGAACACCTTAAATACTCAACCACTCACAACTCCACAAAAATACTTAAATAAACAACCAAAAATTCAATCGCGAACAATATTTATTAACCAATCAAATAACGACCATACTAAATAACTTTACAACTTACCCATCTGAATTACTCAATTAACTAAAACAATTCATGATAACCATCACAAGTATTCTAAAAGATTTATCCAAAAAGAGAACTTACAAATCAACCATTAAATGAATATAAAGGAAATCAATTTCCAAAAGATTAAAAATCCCTTTTTTTACCAATAAACTATCCAATTCGAGAATATCCTAATCAATCTCTAACCATGCCCATACATTTAAATTCCCCTTTTCATTTATCAACATAATTGAAAACAATTTAATAATTGGGTAGTTAACTCATTATCATTTCATAACTACTTATGTCCAAAACATTATTTTCATTTTCCTATCATCATACTAACTTAACATTCACTTCCAATATTTAAATTAATTGAGAAAACCATTTAAGACCCATTTGTCTATACTTTAAAATGACAATAATAACAATACTCTAAATACTTAAACTACATATTATAACTTACCACCTTAAAATCTTAAATCTTAAAACCACTACATATCTATATATTTTAATTCTTTTTGAGGAAGGAAAGTAGAAAGAGAATAGATCTTTTCTAAGAATTCAACAAATCTACAAGACTTAACTTCATAAAAAGATAACTTATTCAATTTTATATTAAATTCTATTTCCACCCTATACACATTTAAAAATAAGAATTAGACAATCAATGCTGATTTATTGAATTCTTGTTTTGAGTGAATATTTTGGAATAGAAAAGAATTCCTATTAATTTGTTAAATTGTGATATATATATATATATATATATATATATATATATATATATATATATATATATATATATATATATATATAGATATATATATATATATTCACAAATTGCCCTTATCCTATCAAATTTCACAATTTAACAAATTAATAGGAATTCTTTTCTATTCCAAAATATTCACTCAAAACAAGAATTAAATAAATCAATGCTATTATATATTCGTAAATTAATTTTTCAACTAACTTATCCTCTTATAGTTGGTAATTTAATAAATCAATAACAACAAACATATTTCTTTCTATTATTATTATTAATTCCATTTTAAACAGATTCTGTTTTATTTTAACCGACAAAATTAAATAATCAGATAAATCTGAATAAGAAAGTTAATAACTATCTATATACAAATATAAATATCTATATATATATATACATATATATATATATATAAACATATATATATATATATAATATTTATAAAAGTAATTTCGCACAATAAATATAATTAGAAATTCACATTTTACAAAGTAAAACAAATACAATTTCGAATGGGCATTTTAACCCATACACAGCCACGGGGATAAATGCCCGGCCGTGGACAGTCCGCAGACTGTCACACGGTACCGGTGGCGGGGTGGTGGGTACGGCCGAGGCCGAACCAGCACACAGTCGCCATATAATAATACCCAACCAAAAAAAATCAATAACAGCGCCGACGGAAAAAACGAAATTCAATGCATTTTAATTTTTCATTCACTATTTACATAGGTATAAATAATTATATATATATATATATAAAAACCTATATATATATATATATATATAGATATTGGAATCTGGGCATTTCGAAATCAGGAAACAAAATAAACACTGTACAATTTTTTTGTATATGATTAAATATAAACAAGAATATACACAACCCAGTTTTCCCAGAAAAAGATTATTCTTAAGTTGATTAATTACTTACTTTCATATTAGAATAATTAAAATCAACCATTTGCAAGATTCTAAATAAGTATCCATTAAATTTCTTATTATAATAATTATCTTTTCAAGATTATTTGTTCATAACAATTTAAATCAATTTATCTAATTATATCACTTTTACTTTTAACGAATTAGTTTGATTGATCATTTGTTCTAAATCATTTGATTTAACTTAATTGATTATGATTTTAATTTCTAATCATATTTTAAATAACCTTGCAAATCACTTATGATTTGATTAATTATTTAAACATGACTACAAACATATTATATTTTCCACATAATCAAATAACACAGTAATCAATGAAGCACACACAGAAACTCACACACAAGTCCAAAACAACCGACATGGAGGGGTATTACAGGTCTATTGTTGATTTATTCATGTTGCATTATGAAAGACATATGTTGTTATAGTACATGCATCTTCTGAAAAAACACTAAATTCATTGAATGCTTATAAAGTAGTGTATCGTGCATTTAACTGTTTTGAATATATGGCTATCATGTTGCAAGGTGTGCTTATTGACATGAAAAAATAAAGCTAAAATAATGGGTTTGTATATGTATTATTGTACACCAAAAATTTCATTCCATGTCATTTATTCTGATGCACTAATTTCAAAAGGAAAATTCAAATTGAAACATCCATCATTGCTAAATGGGAAATCTAACTTCATTGAAAGGATAAATACCAAAATAAAACCATAGAGACTAAGGATGTTAATGGATAAAGGAATCAAAGTGTAAAGGATGTTGCAACTATAGATACTAATGATAAAGGGATCAAATTTGGTGAAGCTACCCAAGGCAACCAAATTTAAGATTAGTATAACATGGGTGAAAATGATATGTCATCATAAACTATTAAAGTGCAAGATTGCAAGAAATCAATAGATATAACATGTTTTCCATCATAGCTCAACCATTATATAATGATTATACATTCAAATTTTAAGTTTCAAAGTAGGAAAACATGCATACAATGAACAAAATATATCAAATATCAATTTTTATATATAAAAGTGTAGTAATTATGTATGTACATATACAAATTTGGCATATATTCCAAATCAAAACAATATTTACAAAATGTGGCATATTTCATATAATGGTCTATATATAATGTATATTTCAAATAGCTGTGCCATGTCAAGAAAATCCTAAACTTGTGACGGATCATCAAAATGTAGGCTCTTCATGCCACCTAATATACTAAACTATAAAATAAAGTCAAATTCAATTCTTCATTACCTCAAGCCTTTGTTTTTTTGCTAGCATATGTTCAACAAATGATGGTCCCTTAGGATGATCAAGAGTCCTACCATATTAAAATGGTAGAGGATCCATATATGTGGATGGGGGAATACTCTATAAGAA
This sequence comes from Sequoia sempervirens, assembly GCA_007258455.2. Classification (NCBI taxonomy): domain Eukaryota; kingdom Viridiplantae; phylum Streptophyta; class Pinopsida; order Cupressales; family Cupressaceae; genus Sequoia; species Sequoia sempervirens. The sequence goes on along the minus strand of VDFB02193867.1, from coordinate 779,193,573 downwards.
GAAAAATAAAATTGAAAAAATTAATATATAATTGCTAACAAACAAACATAAACTAAACATATATCTAGAAATTTATGTATCTACTAGATATAAAAAACCATATACCCAAATCGATTATGAAATTGAGATTTTTTGAGAAGAAATTGTCACAGATGTAGTAACATCAACGTCATATACATTAAACATGGAAAGAATGTAAGACTAAAAATATATTTACAAATAACCATAATATATCTGAAATTGGCATTAAATCACTATAATAACTTGTATAAGTTCTCACTAAACTATTAATTCAATTAAAATTTAGTTCAATTACCTTGACTATGAATTGCTCTACAAATGATTATCTTTGAGGATGATCAAGTGTTTTAGTATATGACACAATAAAAGGTGTCATATCAATCACATCTAGAGTACACTTCAAAAGTAAAATAAGATCAACTTATAAATTAGTATGTATTTAATTAATCATAATTTAAATGATATGCGTATAATAAAAAAAGATTTACATGTACAAAAAATTATACCATGTCTAGGAAAAATTAGATGGCCAAAATAGTACCATGATGTACTTCTCTAATCTCATCCTCAATCATCAACTATTCAAATTTCCACTTAAATATACGTTAATAATGTACTATTTGTTATAATAATTTTAAATGAAATGCACCATGAAATAAATTTAAGTTTTACTTGTACATAAGATTGTTGCTCCTCATATTCAATCATGGATGGGCTTGCATCTATTCTTCCCTCACATATCTCTATGTATGTAGTATGTAATGCTACCTCATCTCCTTTATGTGTCACATCATGCGCCTCATACTCAGTTGTATCTAGGGGAGGCTCGGTAGTATCTACCATAGGACCTAGACATATGGTTACACGTAATACAATGATAAGGAACACAAATATTTCTACATTTCAATGCTCCACCAATATCATCTAAACCACCAAAAGTGTCACTATCAAGTACCTAGGCAAACTGTGAGGACTATGTAATCAAATGGCTAGTCAAAGAGTTTAAGGCCAAGAGACTATGCATTGTTGCATCTGCAACAATATCTGGATGAGCTACTCAAGGTAGGGGAGGAATACTAGGAGGGGGAACATATGGACCTTTCATCTAACACATTTCCTCAGGTCTATCTTGGGGAATTCCCATACCTACTCCCTAAAAATTCCTAAAATCAAAATAGTTCACATGCATGCCTAAAACAAAATATGCATATAATTTATGGAGAAAATAAAGAGGGACATTGAGATTGTTGTTGGGTGGTTTATCGAACACCATCCACCAACAATCCCCCAAAAAATTGTTATGCCCTCATGTGTGCACCATTTTATGAAAAAATTTGGTTTACATAAACCAATAGGTTGTCCAATTTTTGGGTTCACAAAATATTGGGCTAAATCAACTTCAGATATTTCTATTTTTTCAATCCCATCATAGCCCAAAACATCTTTGTATCTCTCTAGTTTTGAAATGAAGTATATTTCCTTGTGATGTCTTGCACATGACTTATTATGGCCTCTATATTAGGTGTTAATGAATACAAATATGGGTGGTTATGGTATCTCTCAGCAATATTCTTCAATTCAATCATATTTATCTCAATTAAACCCTGAATTGAAGGAGGATTTTGTGGAAAGTTTTCTCTATCAATTTCTTGCATTTAAAACCTATTTAAAATTACAATTTTAAAATTAACATAATTTTAAGTTCTAATTACTAAAATCTATAAAAAAAACTAATATGTATGTTAAAAAATAGATAAAATAATTAAAATCATAAAAAACATAAACAAGATTCAACTTTCCTCACTTGAATGTTGTTAAAATTGAAGGGAAATTGATAAATTTTGATTTAGACAGCAAAAATGGATATCTGATCGGTTCAAATATTCATTTCCTAAGCTCTTCCCATGCCGCTGTGAAACTCTTGACAATCAGAATGAGTTAAAAAGTTTCTTTTTTTTACTTATACTTATCTAAAATAGATATCCATTTTAGAGAGCATTTTTTAATGGAGAGATTTTTAATTTATGCATAGCTCTCCAAAATAGATATCCATTTTGGAGAGCTTTTTAAATTTATGTATAGCTCTCCAAAATGGATATCCATTTGTGAATCAATATTCCATCAAATTTCAATTTTAATCCTTAATTGTTGAAGCTAAGTTATACCAATAAAGAACTCATCTACTTAATAAAAATAGGAAAGAAGATAAGCATCTAGAGAAGAACATAGTTGATACCAGATATACATGGAAATCCCACAAGGGAAAAATCATAGTGAGAAATTTTTCTTGGACCTATTGTCCAAATCTAGCCTCACAAATGAACAGCAACTACAAATCTGGGTTAGGGCTACAACCCAAGGAAGCTACAACTCCTTGATTAGAATAAAAAGAATATGACTGAATTTATGGCTTCAACCCACTGATAGTCATTAATTTTGCACATTAGGTCTGTAGTGGACCTTACTACAGTCTTCCCATGCACTTACACATCTTTGCACACTTCCATTCAACTCTTCTCATCTTTGATCTTCTATATATCATCTACATACTTGTAAATACAAATTAAGTTGACCACAAACACAAAATATGGAACTTGTAGCATTTTGGCCTTTATATGCATCGATGGTACACAAAATTTATAAAACATTATTTACATTTCTCCCAAATGAGTTAGAATGACCATACAACATCTCCAATCAATCCTTAAACTCCATTCAAACTTGAATTAGTGGTGCACATCATCAACATTCCTTAGTTGGCCTCAAAAAACACATAACTTCATAAAATAACTTGAAACACTTGTGCGGTACTGGAAATAAGAAAGATCATTTGCTTCATACCTTAGACACTATGAGACATGTGGAGTGTTCACACAATCTCATACAATTTAAATTCATAACCTTTTGTAGGTGAAAGTATTCAAACACTTATTCTAATTTCACTTTGAAAACTAAACACGTGGAGCACTAGACCACATGAAAACTCAATATAACACACTTTGGACATCATTGAGTATGTCTTCAAAACTTCTTGGAAAAACCTTCATTTCCAGAGGAATGTGAAGCATTCCAACAAGCCTTTTGAACTACTTTGAACTATCCTAACACAATCTGATACTCTATCACTCCTAACTTTCTCTGGAGAGGGATTATTGATATTAAAATTTGGGTATAACACCTTCACATCTCAAAAGGAAAACACAAGACAAAGGAAAATTTTATGACATATAAAATAATTGAGATACAAATAGAAGAATGTCACAATAGGTTTATTTCCTTTGTATCCTTGCACCAATGGAGCGACAAGGGCCATCCAAAGAAAACTCACAAACACAAAGACACACCAAGTAGCACAACATGGGAGATTACATTACATGCAAGAAGACACAAAGAACACATAAATAAAATACACCAAATAAATACTTCACATGTGATCCAACCTAGAGCAGGTTGTTTGCATCCCAATCTTACTCATCATAAATGGAGGGCGAACAACTAGCTAAAGGGACTACAACAAGTGTCATACTAGGAGTATATCTAGGTGCAACACATGGTGGGTCACTCTTATCAGGAGGATCATCATTGTTGCCCCCGTCTAAATTCATTTGCTTGGAAAATAAAATATTAAGCTCATTATGCACCTCCTCATAAATTTTAGCAATTTCATCACCATCATCCAAATTGATCACAATGGGAGCTTTTATGATAATTGAATTTGAATTTTCTTGTTTGATTTCTTTCTTTGGTGAAAGTTGAATATCTTCTTGAGTTTTTTCCATGGGTGTTGGATTAGCATGCATTGTTTTGTTATTTTCTTCTAATTGGAAAGCAATATCACAACATTTATGCCTAATCTCTTTAACAATGTTTCTATTTCTTCTTATACAATTTTCAAGTTGTGATGGGGTAGGAGAGGGTTTATCAACCATTGGTTTCTTTTCTTCCCTTAAGGGAGGAACTAAAGGAACCACTAGGGGTTTGGAAACCATTGTCTCTTTACGTCTATACACTTGTTTTATCTTTGGAGGCACAAAAGGAATCACCTCATTTTCTCTTGTTATTTTGTAGGATATGAGTGAAGGAACTGCAGTGTACTTATTTTGGTTACTTGGAAGGGTTTTAATCTCAATCATAGGTTTATCCATTATGGGTTGGGGAGAAGGAACAACCATGGACCTATCACCTTCAGGAACATTGCTAAGATATAATTCTACTATGTTCTTTTCCTTGAACTTTTGTTATGACTCAAAAAATAAATCTTCAAGAGGCTTTATAGGTTCCATAGGTTAAGGCCAAAATAAATCCAATGAAAAATTTACATGGGAATACAAAGGATTAAACCCACTATCATGCACTATAAATATGTGTTTTCTAAAGAGAAACTTTATGCACTTGTGAATAATTGACGGGACAACATTCATGGAGCATAGCCATGAATAACCTAGCTTCACACAAAATTGATACGATGAAAAGATGATGGAGAATGAGACATCTATTTGTTTAGGTCAAAATTTGAGAGGAAGAGTGATGAAACTTATCATAGGGTGAGCAAAACCATCATGAGTTTTTATCCATACTTTTGATTGTTCATAGGTATCTTGATAAAGCTCTTACACGAACAATAATTCCTCGGTGATGACATTCTATGCACATGCAGGATCAATAAGTATTCCTTGTGTAGGTTTGTCATTGATATAGCCAACAATGTAGAGAGGACCATCAGGTACATGCCTAAGTGCATCATCATTAGTGAAATTAATGGTGGGTAGCATAGTGGTTTTTCCCTTACAAGGTTGCACATCCACAAAACAAACCATTGTTTGTAGACCATATTCATTAATATTATAATAATTATTGATTTCATTTGGTTTATCAATATTCATCTCATAATTCTTAACATCACAAGCTTGCACAAAGTTGGTTGAATAGTTAGGCATAGGATTGGTAAATATTTGCATATTTTGGCTAGGTAGGGCGACAAATTTATTCCCCTGGTCATTAACACCACCCAACTGGATGTTATTAGAATCAATGAGGTCTTGAACTTGATGTTTAATATGCATGCATCGTTTTGTGTCATTTCCACTTGTGTGATAATATTGACAGAAGGAATTTGGGTTGTAATTTGGAGGTAAAGGTTTGGTTGTATCTAGTGGTCTAACATGAGGTAGTTAGATTAGGTTCTTACTCAAAATTTTCAACAAAACTAAATGAAGGGAATTAGGTAGAGGGGTAAACTATCTATCTTTTTCCTTAATTTATTATGGGTTTGAAATTATGGTAGCAACTTGAGGCTCAACATGATTTGTTTGGGATGGATTTATCTTTAGAAAGTTATTATTTAGTTTCTTGAATTGTTGGTAATTATTTTGATGTACGGGCTCAAATTTATTAGTATGAGTTAATGAGGATGCTTCTTCATACTTACTAACTGAACTCTAATGATCATGAAGTGTCATACACAAGCTTATAAAGGATTGAAATTTCATCAATAAGACTTTTTCCCTTATATCCTTTTGCAAGTTTCTAATGAACATTCTATTGGAAGTTTTGGATAGTTGGAAACATGAGCATGAGATGTATTATACTACTTGATCTAGTGTTTTCATTGATTTCAACATTGTTATGATCAACCTAGTATGATTTGGAAGTGCTACTGAAGATATATGTATATAGAATAAGTTGGTCCGACAAATATGATTGTACATAAAATTAGCTAGATACTTCTACTAACTATTTTGTGGTTTAGTGCATTAGGTTTTTGGTCTATACTCCTTTGAACTAAAATATCTAGCTCTACGCTCTTAACCATGCTTTCTAGATCATTAGATAAAACGAAAATCAAGATTCTATGATGTTTTGTGAAATAGTCTAGAAGATATCATTGACAGAGTTTAGCCCTATGTATTGTAGTCATTTCTCTATTTAGTATATCAGTGTGGGAGATTCTACATTTCTTCGAGAAGAATTTTTTTGTGTTGTGGTTCTAAAGTTAGACTTATTGATGTTAGTGAAGTGTGAATTTGAAGAAATATTGAATCTAGAAGTTGCTCGCATGAAGAAGCGTATGTATGATTGAAATTTTTTGTGATTAGGTCCAAATATTGACCGACCTAATACATGATATATCTTGTGAAGATTAATTATATAATGCAGATTTTTTTAGGATCTACTTTAGATCCATGCCAACCTAAATTCAATTTTTGCACATTTGTTTGAGTGTGAAGAAGTTTTGGATCAAGTTTGGAGTCAGCAAAGTGTTTTTGAATTAAATAGGGCTACATCTAATTAGGCCAACCTAATTGATGTATGCAATATAATTGGGTATATATATGCAAGGCAATTTTGAGTTGTGAAGGGTGTGTGAGTATGTACAAGTGGTACATCAGGTGTGAAAGGTCTCATATTGTGTGAACCTGTGAATTCAAAGGTGTGAGATCAGAACAAATGTAGAATTGTTGAGCGACTGCTAAGTAGAGTAGTATTTTATTTTTAGAGCTTCAAATGAACTAAAATTCAACACAAGGAAGGAGTACTTTTATTAGTTCACATTTTGGCGAAGTAGTCATCTTTGTTTTGTATATAATTATGGTCGTGAGCCTTATATGGATAGTGCATCATGGTAGTGAGCCCCTGTAATATACTATATTTGGATATAATATATTGTGAGCTAATCCTCACAGTGGTTTTTCCCTTTTTAGGTTTTCCATGTAAAAATCATGGTGTTCATGTGTCATGTGATCATGTGGATGTTTTATGCTTTCATTCCTTATCTCTATTAATACGTTTTGGTGATTGGATAAGTTGTGTTCAAAAGTTTAATAGAATACTGAGTCACCCCCCTCTCAATATTCTAGGTGTTCAACAATTGGTATCAGAGCTTGGTTCCTTTAGAAAAGCCTAACAACTTGAGGAAGATCTTGGAGGTTGAACACATGGCTGATAAAAGATATCTTATTCCTCTGGAAGAAATTTATACAATTGAACACATAGAAGATGATTGTTGGATTAACAAAGAAGAACTTAAAACAACTCTTGAAGCTCTGGACAAGGTTGAAAGTGAGAAAAAGGGTTTGAAAGAAAACCTTCAAGAAACAAATGACTGTATCAAAAAATTGAAAGATTGAATCAAGAAATTCAAAGAAAGACATAGGGAAGTCAATGCACAGTTGAAGCAAGCAAATGAAGACATCACCAGATTGAAAGTATAAATGAAAAAAAAGAAGAATTGAGGAATTTTTGAATGCATTGATACTAAGAAAGACTAAATAATTCTCAAGACCTAAACAAGAATCGTAAATTTTAGATCAGATCTGGAAAATGCAAGAATACATAAGGAAAAACTCAAAACAAGTTCTACTATTTTTGATGAACTAATTGCAGGATAGAAGCCATCTTAGATAAAGGTGGTTTGGGGCTTGAAGAAGGACAAAGTTAAAAGGAAAATTAGACACCTAACAAGGTTGAAAATCAAAGGAAGACTCAAGGAAATGGAAGACAATTCAAAAATCAAAGAAGTAATGCTAGAAGACCTCCCATTAGACAACCAAATGCTCAAAGGTACCCATCTTTCAATGGTATTTATTTTTCATGCAATAAATTTGGACATAAGGAAATAGAATGTAGGGGTGGAATGAATTAGAATGTTGGATTCTTCTCTAGACAATGTTTTTCATGCAATAAATTTGGACATGGAGTTGTTGAATGTAGAAGTTAGATGATGAATAGATGTAATACTAGGAGAATGGCTCAATCTTTCAGTGGTTACTGTTATACATGCAATATGTTTGGACATAAAGCTAATTAGTGCAGATCAAGGATTAATAGAAGTTAGATAAGTGTTGTATGCTACTTTTGTAACAAGCCTAGACATATTTCAAGATTTTGTAGAAGCAAAAATAGAAGACAATCTAATCTAGTAAAGAGTAGTGAACCTGTGAAGAAAGTTGATCCTATTGAGGTTAAGAAGGAAATGGACAAGATATGCAAAAATAAAGAGGAATCTAAGAACAAAGATGAATCAAGAACTTCAAATCCATCTATACCTCCCTTTGCTATAGATAGTTCACTTGGAAGTTAAACCTAGGCATGAGCTTAGTGGGAGCAATAAAAAAAATTCTAATAACCCCTTGGAAATATGAGGTGTTAAGATGCAACATGAGGATATATCTTGGAAGAGTAATTTATAAAGTTATAGAAGAAAGTTGTGGAAGAAAGTATTGCAATGCGGAAATTTGTGGAGCATGGAAAGATGTATGTGCACACATTTTCTTTAAAACATCAAATTTTTTGTTTGAAGCATTTATTGCAAGGGTTAGGTGAAATCAGAGAGTTAAATTCATATGTGTGAAGGAAAGTTCATTTATTTTGAGTCATCCGAAGAAGAAACAAAGAAGAAAGAAGTGTGGAAAGGATTGAAGTGTCATCTAGAAGCTGAACATCAATGCTTTGGTTCGTTGAGCTCATTAAGAGGTATTTTTACAAATCCTACATATTTTGGTCTTCCAGAACAATTCTCTAAAAGAAATTTAAATATAATAGAATTACCTAAAGTAGTAGATAATTCACAAAGACCGCAACTAGTGCTTTAGAGGAATTCTACAAAAGTATTGTTGGATGATCCCTTGGGTGCATTCTCTCACACTCCTATTAGGGTTTTAGCTACTGAAGATATTAAAGTGTCTATTCATGGGAAAATTGAAGAAGTATCACCTAGTAGGTCATCTATTTTATGGAAAAATGAGTTGGGAGAAATTGATGATACCCTAAAACCTTAGTACAAAAATATAAGTGAAGAGAGGTTGGACGTCTAGCGGAAGTTTTCAAATTTTGAAAATTAGGAGAAGTATATAAGAATGGTATTAAGCAGAATTCATGACCAATCCATATGGGTTGGCAACCCTCACTTAATAAAAAAGGAAGTAATTAAGGGTGTAACCGGTTTGTGGTCCACTAGACTAGTTCTTGATCAGAAGGCAATTGATACAAAGAACATAATGGAGAAAATAGGTGCTACTCTTGAAAAAAAGGAATTCACAGTGAATTCTATTACAAGCTTGACAGTTAGATTTGCAGTCATTCTTATTGGTTAGAAAACTTACCAGTCAAATAGTGTAAGCTCTATCCCTCCTATTGCAATTCATATGGCCCTTGATATGATTGAAAGCAGTGTTGACTACGACCTTTGTGAGTTCTCTTACAAAAATTGATGGAAAACCTATGAGACACTAAAAAAAAGAAGTGTACATTCCTATATAGAACCCTAGTAATTTGCTTATTGCTCTACTCCTTGAAATAAGTACTGATGGTTGGAAAAGTAAATTGGAAAAATGTAGAGCCAATTGCACATCAAATAGCGAAGTACATGAGAAACCTTGGAGGTTTGGATGCTCAAGAAGATGCCTTGGTAGCATTCTTTGGAGTATTTCAGAACAGGGTGAATAAGAGAATGAGGATTCCCACAAAAGTGGTGAAAAGATATTCAAAATACATTACCTTTCTTCTCTCTACTGATTTTTTCTTTATTGAAGCCATCAAACCTAAGACTGTTTGGATCTCATAATTAGATTATGAAGTATCAGTGGATGAAATAATTATTTATGTAGAAGCCCTTCTAAGTAGTCCTAAAGATACTAACAGAACAAAGGTGAGTGCAGAGGCCTTTGGTAGCTCTAAGAGAGCTAATAAAAAGAGAAAAGTTAGAAAATCCTCTAATTATTAGTAGAATCAAACAAGAAACTAATGATATTGAAAGAGTTCATGAGCATGATATTAGTTTCAAGTCTATAGATGTACAAAGTTTGGATGAAGCAATAAAATCCCTACTAGAGGTAATCCCTAGTGCAAGCATTGATGTTTCATTATCTACTATAGAAAATCTCAATCTCTTGATAAAATACTTTAAAGAACATGTCTTTGGATTGAAAAGTCAAGTTGAAGTTGAAATTGATGCATGGCTTGTAAGAAAGAGTCTAGTGAATATCACAAGAAAATGTATAGAAGCATATCAAAAGGTTACAAAATGCTTGAGAGAAGTACAAGGCTATGCAAAAGAAGCAAGGAGCATACTGTCATACTACATGAAATGGCCAAACTTCACTCAAAGTATAAAGGATGAAATGAGTACAATTGAGACTCAAATAAACATTGTTGCATATTCTTATGATCCAGTGAAAGACAAGGATGATTAAACTTGGATCTCTATAATGAAGCTTAATGAAAAATTATTCACCCTATAAATTCAAAGAGATGACATGATCAAGCAAATTATAAAGTTAAGGTACGGTTTAGTAAAGATAAAGTATATGTTGGTTTCAAGTGCTCTTGGCAATACTAATAAGCTTTCAAAGATAAATCTTGATCCCTTTACTCCGAAAGAAGGAGAAGAAACTCTATTGGAACTTGAACTTCTATATAGGACACTTACTACAACAAAGAAATAGTGGGAAGAAAAAAAGTTTGAATGGCAAGAAACTTTTCAAAAGCTTCAAGATTTTGCATCCTCGGGTTAACTATTTATCACGATTTAACAAGTTTTTCAAATTTTGATACACATACACACATATATAAGGCAAGAAAATTTTGGGTTGACCTCCTAAGGGGGAGATTATGAATTTTTGGCACACCCTTTTCCATTGATGTCAAAGGGGGAGAGAAAAGAGGAAAGAGAAGTGCAGTGAGATTTCCTATTCTTATTATGCATGTTGCCATCAATGATAGGGGGAGATTGTTGGAAGTTTTGGATAGTTGGAAAAATGAGCATGATATTATAATATTGCTTGATGCAGTGTTGTCATTGATGTCAACATTGTTATGATCAGCCTAGTATGATCTGGAAGTGCTACTAAAGATATGTGTATAGAATAAGTTGGTTTAGAAAATATGGTTGTACAGGAAATTAGCTAAGTACTTCTACTGATTGTTTTGTGGTTCAGTGCGTCAGTTTTTTGGTTTACACTCCTCCACACTAAAAGATTTAGCTTTATTCTCCTAACCATGCTTTCAAGATCATCAAATATAGGGAAAATCAAGATTTTTTGATGTTTTGTGAAATAGTCTAGAAGATATCATTGACAAAGTTTAGCTCTATGTATCATAGTTATTTCTTTGTTTAGTATATCAGTGTGGGATATTTTGCATTTCCCTGAGAAGAATGTTTTTGTTCTATGGTTCTAAAGTTAGACTTACTAATGTTGGTGAAGTGTGAATTTGAAGAAAGATTGAATCTAGAAGTTACTTGCATGAAGAAGTGTATGTATGATTGAAAGTTTTTGTAATTAGGTCCAAATCTTAGCTGACCTAATACATGATATATGTTGTGAAGATTAAATATATAGTGTGGATGTTTTTAGGATCTATTTTAGATCCATTTGGACCTAAATTCAAGTTTTTCATTTTTTTGAGTGTGAAGAAGTTTTGAATCAAGTTTGGAGATGACAAAGTGTTTTTGAATTAAATAGGGTTACATCTAATTAGACCAACCTAATTGATGTATGTGGATATAATTAAGTATATATATGTAAGAAAATTTTGAGTTGTAAATGGTGTGTGAGTATGCACAAGTGGTACATCAGGTGTGAAAGGTCTCATATTGTGTGAACATGTGAATTCAAAGGTGTGAGATCAAAATAAGAGCATAATTATTGAGTGTCTTCTAAGCAGAGCAATATTTTGTTTTCAAAGCTTCAAAGGAACTGAAATTTAGCACAAGGAAGGTGTACTTTTATCAGCTCACATTTTGGCTAAGTATCCATCTTTTTTTTGTATCTAATTCTAGTTGTGAGCCTTATAAGGATAGTGCATCTTGACAGTGAGCCCTTGTAATATATTATATCTAGATATAATATATTGTGAGTTATTCCTCACCGTGGTTATTCCCTTTTTTGGTTTTCCACGTAAAAATATTGGTATTCATGTGTCATGTGATCTTGTGGATGTTTTATGCTTTCATTCCTTATTTTTGTTAATATGTTTTGGTGATTGGATAAGTTGTGTTCAAAATTTTAACAAAATATTGATTCACCCCCACTCTCAATATTTTGGGTGTTCAACACATTCTTTGGGTTTCCACATTAAGAAGAGTTAGACTGACTTGTGATAATATCAATTGATAGCAGTTCATAAAATCTATAACCTTTTCACCTTGTTTTTATTTGCATCTCATTAAATTACTTATGTTGATCTTAGGACCAATGTTGACTTGAAAATGATTGAGGAAAGCATCAACAATCGCATTAAATGAGTGGATTGAATTATTGAGAAATGAACAAAACCATTATGAGGCAATGTATTTCAATGACCTAGGGGAAATTTTAGCTAGGAGCTTATCCTCAAAAATAAAGTCACTACATATGGTGGTATATGTTGATATGTGGTTACTAGGGTTGCCTTTACCATTGCACTTGTCAAATCAAGGGATCTCTATGTTTAGTTGCATTGTGCTTTCAATATCTCAAGTGACAATGGACTTCTTTTAATATATTGTGATGGTTTTCCATTTTGGTTTTGGTTCAAGTTTGAGATTTTTTGTTGGAGTGAGGAAACATTTTGCAAAAGTTGGTTTATGAAAAAATCATTGTTTGGAATTTTTTGAGATTGGGGACAATATGGTGGAAGTGTGTATGTGTTAGGTGGGTTGTTGTGTTGCAAATTTATGAGTGGGTATATGACTTGATGTATGACATGTGAAGATCCAAAACCAAAAGGATTTCCAGTAGAAAGACCTATAGTTGAAGTTGTGCCAATGCTTAGTTGTATTGTGGAAGCAATAGTTGGATTTGTATATGTAGAAATAGAGGCTATAGTGGTAGGGAGGGAAACTTGGTTTCCTCCTTGACCTTGAGTGTATCCCAAAGCTTGAGTGCAACTAGCCATTGTAGTTATATTATCATCAACTATATGGGCTAGGCTACACACAACCTCTAATCCATGGTCATCATTAAGTAGTTTCCTCATGTTGTCAATTATAGGAATTGTTGTACCAATAAAGTGTTACAGTACTCACATAGTCTTGAAGTTTTTCTAGATCTTTATCCAGTTTTCCTAGTTTGTCTTTAGGAACATATGCAACCATAGTCTCAACATCAGTAAAGATAGGTGCTTGTAAGGTTTTTATTGTCATAGTAACATCAAGAATAGAGTCCAAAATGGGTTGAGTATTGACAACACTAGTCATGAAAGAATTAGTAGACTCATGATCCACAACAAATGTAAAACCAACGTGGAATTCCATAAGTCTAGAAATACGTCTCACTAAAGTATTAGAAATAGGACACCAGATCTTGAAACTCATACAAGTTCCAAAACACTAAGTGTACCCACTATGAACACTAAGTTGACAAATAGACACTGTTGGTGTAATTAATATTTAATTACACTTTACATAAGTTTACTTAGGTAATTATTTAATTCCTAAGTTAATTAGTTGTCATCCTTATCTTGTTGAGCTATCTTGTTGCTCAAGATAAGATTAGGGTTATGCATATCTTTGCTTTTATAAAGAAAATCTTTATCATGTAATTATTGAATTCTCGAATAATAATTATTTGCACATCTTCTTGCAAATCTCTGCTTTTTCTATTTTTCTCTTCTGTGGAAGGATATTCTGGTTTGTAAATTTGATCTTGGTTTCTAACATGGTATTAGAGCCTTGATTTGCAGCCCCTTCTCAGATTTTTGAGAAAATCACTGCAGGGTTCGTTCGAGATTCCTTGAGGGTATCACGCCTTGAGTTCATCTATTCAGCGTTTTGGATCAGATCGAGCCTCACCATTGGATTCGAAGAGCTAGAAAAAGTTAGGATTGAATTTTGTTTTGCAGGTTTTGGCCATCATTTTCTAGATTTGTGAGGGTTTAAGGCTGGGAGATTTTTTGCAAGTTTTGGAGGTAGCAGATTTTTTGGGGCACTTTGGGCACAAACGGAGGTCACCATTGCGTTCACAGTGGCCAAAAACCCTAAGAATTCCCTTTGCTTCATCGATTTTGGTGCAGTTGATCCAGGAGGCAAAAAAAATTTGCCTGGGGGGTCGTACGGCCTCCCCAATGCGTGTTACGAGGCACAAAAAATTAAAAAAAAAAAACAAAAAAACACATTTTTTGTGTTATGTGTTAGTGCCTGCAGTATAGAAGAAATGCGCCACCGCCACACCACTCGGCAGCCTCCAGGAGCGGAAGCCACTAACCCGCTGCTGGGCCTAACCAGCCCCCGCAAGCACCCAACGCAAAGGCTGGGGTCCTATGGGGGACCGGGCGCTATGTGCCCAGCCCCCACCCGGCTGCCTAACTCCCTCTGTAGAACCGGTGTCCCATGGAGGACCAGGGGCTCCGCCCCATCCCCCAAGCTACAAGCCCCTAGTCACATATAGGACCAGGGGCCGAAATTTTTTTAGCCCTTGGGGCCCCTGCAGCCCTCATTGGGCCTTCTGGAGTAGTGTTCATGAAATCAGGCGTATTTTTTGCATACAATCTCCATTTTTTGCAAACGAGATACCGTTGGAAAGATGATTCTGATGCCAATCTAGTGGTGTAGGTTTTTTTATCTGATTTTTCTCCAGATTTATTTTTAAGGCCTTTGAAATCAGATGTTGTTTTCACTCCAGAGGGCATATCTTTTGACTCGGTGATCCGTTTTTCGTCATTCTTGCGGCATTGGAAAGATGATTCAATCCTCTACAAAGATCTGAGGTCTATTTTTTTTTTTTGTTTATGAATATTTATATGATCTCTCCTTTTACAATCATTGGGTTATTGTAATAAATGAACTGAGATAAAGTTCCAATCGGGGGGGTTTCTTGCATAATAAATCTGATTAGAGTGTAGTTTTCACTTTGATCTCCATATCCATCTTGATTTTTTGGCAACTCGTATGGGTTATCTAGTTTCCTAGTTTATTTTGGCCACATTTTTTGCTATTGCTTGACACATATCGGATTCATCGGTTCACACTTTAGTTGAGAGATTATGTTTCTTGATCCTCATTGGTTCATATTCTTCTTAGTTTGAGGGCCATGTTTTTATGGTTAATGTTCTAGAGTCTATTTTTGGTACTCCTTCCCATGGAAGAGTTTTAGTCACAGTTTGGCATCGACATCGAGATACACGGCTTCTAGATTCTGTCATCATATCATCTACTGTTGTTTCACAGACTCTAGGGTTGTTCTAGTTTTTGATTTTTCAAGTGTTCCATGGCATCGAGTCTACTATCACATTATCATGATTCTGGTTTTGGTTTCAGTTGTAGACAAAAGTATCTTTCCTTGCTTGTTAGATTGCGGTTCCAGTGTTACTCCACGGTGTTCTTCCAGTGCTTCTTTGCAACAGTCATCTCATTGTATGGGGGTTTTGTCCCACTGGGTTTTCCTTCTCTACCTCATCATTTCATTTGTAAATGAGTGCCTGATCAGGCCTTGTTTCTGGGACTCATCTTTGCATAATAATTTTGCTTCTCCCTAAGTTGCACTTATGGGGGGTGTGTTGATGTAATTAATATTTAATTACACTTTACATAAGTTTACTTAGGTAATTATTTAATTCCTAGGTTAATTAGTTGTCATTCTTATCTTGTTGCTCAAGATAAGATTAGGGTTATGCATATCTTTGCTTTTATAAAGAAAATCTTTATCATGTAATTATTGAATTCTCGAATAATAATTATTTGCACATCTTCTTGCAAATCTCTGCTTTTTCTATTTTTCTCTTCTATGGAAGGATATTATAGTTTGCAAATTTGATCTTGGTTTCTAACATGGTATCAGAGCCTTGATTTGCAGCCCCTTCTCAGATTTTTGAGAAAATCATTGCAGGGTTCGTTCGGGATTCCTTGAGTGAATGAAATAAGGCCAATGGTGGTGATAATCATTTAGGCCAAGCCTCCGGCTTTGGCCAATTTTTCAAATTTGATAGACATGGTTATCAGTTTTAATCATGAGCTTTAACAATCACTAGTCAACTCCCGTAATCTCCTTAGACTCGATATTGTTTCGAACATTGATCACTAGCACAAACAATGCCAGTACTGCACCAATGATCACACTCGACAGTCCTTTATTTCACAAGGCAGACCATTCCAATATTACACCAAGGATCACACTCGGTAATGCTTGAGGCGATTTGGTAGATAAAGAAAATATTCCTAGATTTTGACTTCATTCAAATGACTTTGGCTCACACACCATTCGAGCAAACTAAGCTATGTTGGAGTTTCATTCAACATAGCACAAGATCCTAAGAAATTATTTATGCTTGTGAATTGCAGATCAGAGAGGAAACATTGGCACTATCTCTAATTCCTATGACATTGAACGGGAGTTCTGCGTTACCCGTGATCACCCGATGGTTTTCTCCATTCGAATGATAATCTATCCCTATTGACTTCGAGACTAAAGTTCTGAGCGATGCTTGTAATTCCTCTTGTGCATAGGGACAAGTGACGTGCTTTGGAGAGGGGTAGATTTATATCATGTGACAAGGTGTAAGCACTCAGGAACCAAGCATGAGGGTGCGCAACTATCTCCACAACTTGCCTAAACCAGAACTTAGAGGTTTCCGACTCCAACAAATCAGATTCGATACTCCAGATATATGGCAGAATTTCTTCACAAAATAATATCTCCTCCTTTTAACTTCTTCGAATAACCTCCAAGATCCGACTACGGTGACCAAGGAAAATAATACTCAACTTTTATGATCCTGACTGGAAGCTACAACGATAAACTCCAGTAGAAGGATCGCCAAGAATAAATGATTCTCAAATGTGATGCGCCCAGGTGTCCTGGTTCTATAACGATGACATGACGAGTATTTTCCTCTAGTGATTTGCTTCTGTAGAAGATTCAGACCATCTCACATACTCTACTCAGTGTACATGACTATGAGAAGAAACAATTACCTTCTATACACTTCCTTATCTCTCACATTCTTCCACAGAAAGGTTTAAGCAAAATTGATCAGATCTTTTCATAGACCTGCTCTGATACCATGTCATTTATTTAATCAAATTTGCAATAAACATAAACAAAAAAAATAACCAGCACATGAACAATAGAATACAATAAGATACCCTGGGAAAACCCTCCACTTGAGGGAGAAAAACCCAACAACAAAGATTTCTCTTATATATATAAATAATGGAAACAATTATCTTTACAATGAGGCCAATCACAAGGCCAATATTCAGCACAAACTCTAGATGCAATGACAGATTATAATCTACTCTTCCTTGATATAATTCTACTCTTAGAGAACCTTTGATCTACTCTTAATGAAATTCACACTTGTGAAGGAATGAATAAACTTGCTTGATGGACATGAATGGATGGAAATGACCTTGTATAAATACAAAATGTGAGAGAGGTTGTACCTCTTCATGTACAAGGTCAGCCACAATACAAAAATATAATTACAAATAAAAGATGTGAATTACAAGGAAGGTCGGCCAAATTATATTGTTGCCAAGTGAAGCACCTCTTCACTTTAATTTTCTCAATAAAATAAATATCTGATAGGCTATATGCAATTTTATGTCTTGACTCGTGGCTGGAAGGATGAGCCCGAAGCTACTATAACATCAACAGGATGGGCATATTACATTTGAAATTCCTAATGTTATGAATGATTTATTGGAGTGAATCTAACTCTTGCATATAATGTGGAATTCCTATTTCATGTGTCTTCTTGCATTACATTGAAAATAAATATTTGAGTATGGAAAATGAATGAAAGCATGTATTGGTATGTGAAATCATTGCATGAATGTGCAACTAGGAATGATTTGATTTGTGAATGTGATTGAGTATGTTCTTTAGCGCACCTAGGATGAGAGGTGTCATGTAGCCCTTCACTCTCACTGTGTGATTACTATGGACACACAATTATGTGAAGTGTCTTGAAAAGATGAGTTATTTGATTTCAATAATGAAAATATTTCTTGTGTTGTAAGGACCAACTTTTGTACTTTCATTTTTTTTATGATTGGATTAGTCACCAACACTTTGGTGATTGATTTTGTATTTGATCTATTGCTAGAATTATCAACATTCTCTGAATTAATGTTGAATTTGGTGATTCTTCTCTCTTGAATTTATTCTTGAATCTTCCAGTGACTATTCTAAATATTTGATATTGATGGTTCTATATAATGATAAGTGTCGTAACCTATCAATTTCACCATGAACAATGATAAAATGTTGAGGGAGTAAAATTATGGAGAATGTATAGACCTTGAATTTGTTTCACGATTGAATGTTGTCTTACAAATTGTGAAGAGTGGCATGTATGATAAATGAAATGGCATGCATGGTATGATATGCATTAAGAAGACCTAAATTTCATTAAGTGGTTGACAATAATGTATTATCTTCGTTCATGCAAGATGTACTAAAGATTGTTTTCTTGTATATGCTTGAAATGATACAAAAGTACTAGATAGCCTATAGCACATAGATGTATGATGCTAGTAGATGGTATAGAATGGAGGGATATCCTTTGTTTATGCTTTCTAGGACGGGTGCCAGAGAGAGCATATTTGATTTTCCAAATCTATCCCAAGTTGCATTTTATGCAGCATGTGCTTGGCCAAGCTTTGTAGTTGTTTTTTTTATTTGAAACATATTGTTTATTATTTAACCTCTCTTTGTCATTACCTAACATGGAACTTGCATGTTCTAACAATAGATATAAATGCATGTAGTTGGGAATGCATTGTTCCCCTTGCCTCAACTTATTTTGAGATAGCTAGGTGCTTGCAAGGTCAGAAGAACTCTGGATAGGAAAATCTTTGTGGAAGTATAAACCTCATGAATTGGGTGGAAAAGTGCCCAAATCATGAAAGCGACTTTGACTAGTCAGTGACGATTGATAGATAGTGATTAGACACATGAGGATTAATAGTCAGTGATGACTGATTAGCCAAGTGAGGAACTGATAGTCAAAGATGATTAATAGTTAGTAAGCGTAAGTGGATTGATAGTTAGTGACAATTAATAGTTAGTGACTAGCCATGAGTGGATTGATAGTCAAAGACTTCACAGATCATGTTAAATGCATACCATTACTTGTTTACAACTTATAGGATGCACTATCACTAGTAGGAGTGTTGTGCTTTGTAAACATGCTAATATATGAATGATGCACTTACACGTGGAGATATAACTTGTATGCAGATTATATTTAGTGGTTCAATTATTATTACTTTTACTCATGTACGTTGATGATCTTAGATTGCAAATGAGTCTCTATATGAGGATATTTTGTATGGACAATATACCTTTGATGATTGGAGAACATGCGTAGATGATCTATGGACGCACAAGAGTATCATTCGTGAAAGAAGATATGTGAATGAATTATATATTTTTTTCACTTATATATGGTCAAATTGTGATCTAGTCAATGTTAGTCATATTTTGGAATTGTAGTCTCTTCCCTACAATATCGACAATTCCCATGAGGTTTTGATAATTGAATGAGCTTGAAATAGCACAAGTGTGTGTAAGGAAAGATAGGAACATTGAAGAGGAAACATGAGCAACCTGGCCAACGTAATGAACTGCCAAGGTATGGTAAGCACAAGTATACATGTTTGTGCAAAAAATGTTTCTATTGTATAAGTATTGAGATGATTACATCTTAATTAGATAAGAAGAAACATTAAGAATAACTCTTGAATTTGATTTTTATTTTGGGTACTAACATGGACTAAAGTGTAATGTTGTTTCCATGAGTTCCATAGAAAGATCATCACCATTGCAAGGAAGAGAACATTGTTGAAGAAGAGGTAAACTAGATTTGTAAGGATTGAAGGGTAGTAATGGAATACACACACACAAAAAAATTGCAAGATTGTTCTATCAAATGAGTGTGCTTCTCATATTCTGAATGTGCATGTTGCATGTTTGTCAAATGAAAATTTGAGTGCATTAAGTTGATGAAAATGCATACCATGTCTTGTATGAGTCTTGATGACCATGTTTTGGATATAATGATAAATGAAATTGAAAGTACTTGTTGGCATGGTGTGGTGCCTCAATTACTTTAGTGACTACTGAGTAAGACATCAAGGCAATGTCTCTCTGAGATGGGAAGGATTTCATATCCCATTTCTCTTGCATAACTCAAATATTAAATTGAGGAAGATAAATTAATAATAAATTAATTTATACACTTTTAGTATTGAATGCTTGGAAAATAAGTGAATAAATAAACTTTATTTTAAAAGTGCTTGAAATTGAAATGATCAATTGATATTATTCAATATAATAAAGGAGATTGATAAATAATAAAATATATATATGTAATATAATAAAAATTATTTGCATGTAAAAGGTGGGTGCATTTAAATTTCATGTGGATGTTATATTGCATGAAGGAGATATCTTCAATTGAATGCCAATTATAGTTGTCTGCATGCATGTGTTACTTGTTTGCAATTAATTGCTTTTAAGTGCATGTCAATTTCAACATCTTTTGCATGTACAAGTAAATGGTTTTGCAAGTAAGCATGCAATTGCACATCAAGTCAACTGGCTCCACTCCTCTCTTAATGAAGTAGTATCAATAGTAATGTAAAGGAGGAGGGGAGGTCTCAAGTGAGTGAGTCTAGCCTCAAATCTGTGAGGCAGAGATTTCTCGGCTCCCTTTTACAAACGTCTCTTTGTTTCATCTTCGTGAGAAGTTTACTATGGTGGATAATATCACACAATTGTTTCTAGGCCAAGTCAATTTTGGTGTAGGTTTTTTAATATTTATTTTTCCTACACATTATTAAGCATACTTAGGTTATATGAGACATGGTTTATGTGAGGACACGTGGCGTAATCCATCGATTACATGTGTCACTCTCACCCACACTTGGGTGGTTGAGTATCACACCCTCTTTTGGCCTTTTATGCCACCTCACTTGAAACCACTCTCTTGTCTCTTTTTGAGTAGGTTATGCCACCTATTTGGCATTTTTCAAGTAGGCATAACTCCCACCTAATTTGGTTATTTGGGAGTTATTATCCCTCTTAGAATTATATGGACATATTATGTTATATAATCAGCACTCACCTCTCCCTCCTATCTAGTTCAGATGAGTTCATATCAACTCATTCAATTCAAGGGAGTGTTGATGCATATTGTATCATTTTGAGTGTGATAATATCATTATTTTGTTATTGCACCATATTCCAGCATTTCATCTTCTTGTTGCTCTCGTGTAGAAGGCCAATCTTGGTTTTGCAAGTGAACCTGGATGCTCGATTTCATCAGCAACTCTTACATGGTATTAGAGTGTTCAGATTTGTAAGCCCCTTCTCGATTTGGGAGGAATTAGTATTGAAATTTTGTTGGGAGCATTTTGATCCAAATCAAATTGCGCCATCACGTCAAGAAAACCCAAAAACCCCCATTTTCATATATAATTTGTCCAATTTGGCCAAAATTGAATTTGGGGGAAAAAAAATTTAGGGAGCCGAATTGTACGGCCCTATGTGTGAGGTATGACACATTTTTCAAAAAAATATTCTTACAATTTTTCTACGTCAAAACAATTTATTATTATTGATTTTGTAAAATTATTTTAGATTTTCAAAAAAAGCAAAAAAAAAATCATTGTAAATATTTTTTTTTAAGTTTTTATAATATTTTTTTTTTTAAAAAAAATGGCATTGCAAACCTATGCAGGCAAGTCATACCCTGCATAGACCTACAGAGTACCTTGCAGTACTGACTGTGTGCCCGAGCCACCATGTGGCATTCCCCCATTCGCCCACACTAGCTGTCACATCTGCGAGCCCCAATAAAAATTATGGTGTCGCCTTTTACACTTCCAGTGGCCCCCTTAAAATAGTGCAAGAAAATTCAAAAATTTGGTGGCAAACTTTAAAAAACCTAGAGTTGAAAAGAATATTTTGACTAGTCTTTCATCTTAGCAGCTATGAATATTCAAAGATTCCAAGCCAAAGATTCCCTGCTAAAGAATATTTTAAGCATCAGTTAAGATTCTGATAGGCAAAGGAAAATTTTGTTCACCGGGGGGCATATTCTCTTTTAATGGGCATTTGATCTTCAAAATTAAGCAAGTGGTCTGCTGATGTTAGTAGGGTGTCATCATTTTTTAAAAAAAATTGCCCCCCTCTCCAATTGAATTTTCATTTTTGCAGGTGAACTTTAGAGGCCTCTATCTCAGTTATTTTGGCTCCTTTTGCGATAATTTTTTTTTGATTTGGGGTAGAATTTTGCATGCTTTGTAGTGGTGCAATCCATTTTTTCTCAAGTGATCCATATTTTCCAGAAAATCAGTTTTCTCAGTAGATTTGAAGGACAATTCTAATTTTTTGTACTTCAAACGGTTGTAACTTTCACATACGACCTTGAATTGAGGTGATTCCTTTTTTGAAAGTTTATATTTTTTTGATCACTACACATTGGTGCTATTTTGAAGTTTTTATTTTGAGATTATTTTGTACTTTCAGTATTTGTGTCCAGTATTAGACATTGTAAAACTCTGGAAACAACTCCAGAATTGTAAACGCACTAATTATAAAGTGTCACCATTATATTTTTCTAGGGGGGATCATTGATTGAGTGAATTTGGGGGGGTGATCTTGTGGTGTTTTGATTACTTTCATTTCTTTTGTTGTGTGTTAGTACAATGGGGAAATTTCAAATTGAACTCCTAACTCCATATAATTATAAATCATGGAAAAAATCAATATGGAATTATCTAAGGGAAAAAGGTTGCATAGGTAATGTTTTAAAGAATCTATTCCCGAACCTACTGATGCTAATGCTAAGGAAAAGTGGGAGATCAATCGTGAGAGAGCTCTTGGTTACATGTGTTCACTAGTCTCTTTTGATTTACAATTTCATCTTGAATCATGCAAGAGACCTAAGGAGGCTTGGGAGACTCTTGAAAATTTGTATGGTAAAAATGATAAGATTAGAGGTTATCAGATTGATAATGATTTGATGAATCTTGATCCAAAAAGTTTTGACCACATCCAAGACTATATCTTCAATATTAAGCAACTAAGAACACAACTAGAGGATTTCAAGATTGCTAAGGAGGATTTACAGTTGATTCTTAATATGTTATCCAAGCTTGGTCCTGAGTATTTTGTCTTTGTTTTTTGCTTTCACATGAATAGGATTTCTATGGGAGCCGCATATGTTGTGCCTACATTTGATGCATTTTCAGATCTTCTAATCCAAGAGGAAGTGACGCTGATTCAAATGGGTCTTATCAAGGTTTCTGAGTCACAAGCATTGGTGGCTAGTGAGCCTAAGGTGTACATAAAGAATCAGGGCATCTTGATTAGAAATAAAAGAAGAAAAAGAACAAGCCACAAAAAGAATTTGAATCCTCTTCCTCAAAAGGGGAATCATCTAAGAAGAAGCCCACATGTGCATATTGCAAGAAATATGGGCATGATGAACATCAATGTTATTTAAAACAAATTGGTTAGTTGAAGCATCTTTTAACAAAGAATAAAATCAACTTACCTTCAACTATGTCAAAGGATTCATCATCTTCTTCTAAACCAAAGTCAGAGAAATAAAAGGGGAAAGCACTTGTTACCATCGTAGATTCTAAGTCAAGGAGATGGATGCTTGATTCTGGAGCTTCACATCACATGACTTCATCATAGAGTATGTCCTCTTCATTTGAAACTTTTTCATCACCAACATCCTAATGACTAACAACACATATATGCATGTTTGTGGGAAAGGATCTATTGACATAGATGAAGGATCATTTAATGATCTGTCCTTTGTGTTCCTTCATTGCCAAAAAATATCCTTTCTATCTATCAGATCACACATGGTGGGGAAGGAAAGAGTGTTGAGTTCACACTAGATTCTGTGATTATTCAGGATTTGCATAGCATAGATATTGTTGCAATTGGGGAGGCAGATCATCAATATCGAGTACACACCTTCTCACATTTTTCCTCTGATGTTCCTTCGATTGATGTGCACACTCAGGCATCTAGTGTGGATACTTTTGAGGAGATTTAGTATGGTCAAGTGAATCTTGGTATTATTTCAACTGAGGTTCAAGAGACGTGTTGAATACTTCATATCCTACATCACCTATTGTTTCTGATGATACTGGTATTGCTACATCCATGGCTTCTATTGATTCAGTGCAGTAGGACATTTGTTGTCTTCTAGACACAGCTACTTGGGATGAGTACTTGACATACATTGCAGATTTGTTTTGTGAGTCCTATCTTGTAGACTTGGAGGACACAATTGAGTGCATACATCTTCTCTTTGATGAAGTTTCTTTGTCTTCTTCAGATGTTGAGGAGGAACCCTTCGACCCTGTTGTTCTTTACCCACACAATCATTCCTCATAGGTTGAAATGATTGTGGCTACTATTGAGCAACATTTGGAGGAGGCAGCTTTTTCTTCAAAGGATATATCTTGGTATTCAGATTTTTCTCTACATCCATCTCCACTAGGTTTTGTATTGTCATCTTCTGCAGTGTGGCCTAGAACACCTGATGTGATGGTGACATCTTTCGATATCAACATGGGGACACCCGAGCAGAGTTCAAAGACATCATACATTTCCATCATTCTTCCTTCATATTCCTTTCAAGAATGGGAAGATATCCTACATACATACTTGGTTTTCTTTCTTCCTAAGGGAAGGAATATTGTTTGGCGATATTGGATCATCTTCAGCTTCTTGTTTTGAGCATTCACCAACAATGCAGGAGGTTCTACATTTGGGGACTATATGGTCTCTCTTCTTCTTCTCTCTCGGGGGAGATTTTTGTCCTATGGGTTTTCTCTTTATCATCTTTTGAGAGGTTTCATCATTGTACATGGGTACCTAACAAGGCCATGTAGTTGGGACCCATCTATGCATTGTTTCATCCTTTCACCCACCTAAGCTATGCTTAAGGGGGGATGTTGGTGTAGGTTTTTAAATATTTATTTTTCCTACACATTATTAAGCATACTTAGGTTATATGAGACATGTTTCATGTGAGGACACGTGGTGTATTCCATCAATTAAATATGTCAGTCTTACCGACACTTGGGTGGTTGAGTCTCACACCCTCTTTAGGGCTTTTATGCCACCTGACAAAACCACTCTCTTGTCTCCTTCTGAGTAAGTTATGCCACCTATTTGACATTTTCCAAATAGGCATAACTCCCACCTAATTTGGTTATTTGGGATTTATTATCACTCTTGGAATTATATGGCCATATTATGCTATATAATCATCACTCACCTCTCCCTCCTATCTATTTCAGATGAGTTCATATCAACTTAGTTAGTTCAAGGGAGTTTTGATGCATATTGTATCATTTTGAGTGTGATAATATCATTATTCTGTTATTGCACCATATTCCAACATTTTATCTTCTTGTTGTTCTTGTGTAGAAGGTCAATCTTGGTTTTGCAGGTGATCTTGGATGCTCGAGTTCATTAGCAACTCTTATAGTCAATGAGGTAAAAGAGAATAGGAACCGACCTGTGAAGAGAATGCATCAATGAGTAGGAATTTGTTGGAGGAAGATCATCAGAAGGAGGAAGGCTTTGTTGGGAAAGATTTCTCCACATAGGAAAAAGTCATTTCACATAAATACAACGTACATGGTTTGTATATTGAAATTAGTAATTTTAATTTAAATGTCTTGGACACTTTGAAAATGCTCTTAGTTTGGCTTCCAAAATTGAATCATCATGTGTGCATTCTATGTTCTTGTAATTACTGCATGTGATGACTACCCTTTGAATTGTTAAGTGACTTGCCAAGTCCAAGTCTTCAATGTCGATATCCTCCTTGAGATGTTCTTTGCTTTCTCTTCATCTTGTTCAGTTGTGCCAAGAATGTTACTTAAAAAGTATCCTTCTATCTGATAGGACAGTATACATGATGAAAGGAAAGACATATATCTTTGTATAAGTGATTTATGGCCTTTTTATAAGTGACCAGTTAGTGCAGTAGTGTATTAAGAAGATTTTATTTTTCTTCATTAAAGATCTAAACACATTACTTGCATTACGTTCGATGAAGAATAGATTTGAGCTTGGAATTTTGTCAGCATGTACATGCACAAGGAACTTTCCC
>VDFB02193867.1:779086335-779167379 GCA_007258455.2 Sequoia sempervirens | reverse complement strand
GCCCACACTCTGCATATTCTCCTGGTTTTGCGTGTGCTTTGACAAAAAGTAGCTTTTTGATGATGTTGTGAAGTGTGCATGCATGTTTTTCACATTCCACCACATTTTTCATGATATTTGTACCACCTTTACATGAAATAACAGAGTTTTCATGTTGAAAGACATAATATCAATTCAAGTTTGAATTCCATTGAAAACTATACAATTGAAGTTTGGAGGGGAACAAGCTTTTGAAAAAGTCAAATTGTTGATTTTGAAGAAAGAAGAAGCTAAGGCTACATAATTGGGTTGAACTCCTCCATTTGAAACTCTAGTTTTTTAGGTATGTGAAATATTTACAAATTTTCTTTCATTCTATTATAGCTTGCTTTCATTTTTGTTATTTTGCAAATTCCATGTTGATCATTGTTTGTTTGTCATTATAACGTTAGGTTGTCAATGCACATTTTAAATTACACGATTCTATACACTTTCCAATTACATTTTTAAACCACATCTCTTTGAGGCATTTTGTTATTTAACAATTGACTTACCTTGTGTATGCTTCCACATTTTGTATACACGTATATATATGACATATGTTTTAAGGAAGTAAAATAAAACATCATTCCTCAATCCTTTATTATGGAAGTGTATACCACTCTTTGAAGCTTTCATTGAGGTATTTTTTCAAACAATTATACCAAGCAACTCATTTCCTTGTCTATTCTACCAAATTTTCCATACATCTCTCTAAAAAAATGGAATATACTCCTCCCACATTGATAGATCTTAGAAACTATTTTGGTTTTCACCGCTATTTCTAAATTTACCTCATCACTAGACCTACATCATCACTTTTATTTGTGATATATTTTAAATCTTTCCTTGATTATTCTACCTACAAGGGATTCTAACCCTTCTCTCCACTATTAGAAGACTCTTTATTGAAGGCTAAGTTAGCAACATGGGGAAAGGTGCAACCTATCTTGCAATCATGGCTCAAAATGGAAGCATGGACAAAGCATTTGAATTGTGACACAACCAAGGGAGGTCATGCAACACAAATGAACACAAAAAATCAACCAACAACAACAATTCACAAGTCACAATTCTCAAAACTCTTCACTTTTCACCAAATCAACACTCTTCCTTGTACCATTGCCAACTCATTCAATCGGGTATTTCTTCTTGATAAGATTCATTTAGACCAAGAATTGAACCATTTAAAGGACCCTTATGGTACACAATCACATGCCAACAAACCAATATTGGTTACTTTGTAACAAATTTCTCAAATCAGGCTTTCTATGCCAACGAGGCCTCAAATTAGGACACTTTAGCAAAGAAACTTATCTTGAAAGTTGACCAAAACCTCCAAAATCATGTGGGAAGAAATTTATTTGTATTAAAACCAAATAATTCATAATTATTTCTTAGAAATTCATCCACCAAGATGCCAAAACCAAAAACTCTCTTTTTAAGCCAAATAACCCAGGGCTTATCGGAAAACACACTTCCCAACCTTACCAAACCATGCCACCACCTCAAACAGGTCTAAAACGGTTTGTAAAAACTTAATTCAACAAGAAAAAATGCTACCCTAACACAATACTCACTTTAGCATGTCAAAACCTCTCAAATTCACATGGAAAACACCAAATTTCATTCTAGGGCTTCATGCCCAATTCAACTCTTGACCTCCCCTATACACACTCAACATTCCAACACATTTTTAGTGATGTTTCAGACCCATTCCTTGAGTTAGAGTGGCCAAAGTGAGAGGAATGGGTTAATACACCATTGTAAATGACTTTCAAACCTTAAAATTGTGTGTTCAGGCTGGTCTCAGAAATGGTTGACATGGTAGGGGCAGCGTATGCCTCATATAAATGGGGTGTCACGGTGATTACATCATCATGGTACCCCATTCCTATGAGGCATATGTTGCCTCTACCTTCTCAACCCTACCGCATTGGCAAGCTAGTGAGTGAGCTAGCTTAGCTCACTCACTAGCTTGCCAATGCAATAGGGTTGAGAAGGTAGGGGAAGCATATGCCTCATATAAATGGGGTGCCACGGTGATGACCCCATTTCTATGAGGCATACACTACCCCTACCTTCTCAACCCTACCGCATTGGCAAGCTAGTGAGTGAGTTGCCAATGCTCCACTAGCTTGCCAATGTGGTAGGGTTGAGAAGGTAGGGGCAGCGTATGCCTCATAGAAATGGGGTGTCACAGTGATATATACATTGACCCTACCTTTTCAACCCTACTACATTGGCAAGCTAGTGAGTGAGCTAGCTTGCCAATGCTCCACTAGCTTGCTAATGCGGTAGGGTTGAGAAGGCAAGGGCAGTGTATGCCTCATAGAAATGGGGTACATCACCATGGAACCATGGAACCATGGAGCCCCATTTCTATGAGGCATACATTGCCCCTACCTTCTCAACCTTACCACATTGAAAAGCTAATGAGTGAGATAGCTTGCCAACACTCCACTAGCTTGCCAATAGGGTAGGGTTGAGAAGGTAGGGGAATCGTGATAGCAACCTAGGTGGTGAAGACCCCAACCAACTCAAAATGATCAGACTAAAACAACAAACCAACCCCTTAAACACTATACATTCAACTTATTCCAAACACACACCTAAAGGCTTGTAGCCCTCCAACACTACTTTTTCTCAATATCTCTTAGACAAGGCCATATAAAGACCTGACAAACATCATCTGAGACACACTTCAACTCCTAACACAACATACCAAAAGGTTTCAAGAGGTTTCTTTGCAATAATATTGAAAACCAATAGGTTGCCCTGCCTTGTAGGCCACCAAATAGCTCTCTTAGGAGGTACCTCCAAAAAACTTTGTTTTCACCAGATCTTAACTAACAGTCACTAATTGTGTTACAAAACAACAAATTCAACCATTATTTCTCAGAGCCTTGACCTCTAAAATAGTGTACCACCAAACCCTCAACTTTCATGCAAATAACCTAGGGTTTATTGAAAGTCTTGACAACAAGGCTTACTAGACCTCACCAATACCAACAACACTTCAAAAATGCCTTGCACAAACTCAAACAACCATTACATGGAAGGTTCCTTCAACATTTCATCAAAACCTTTCTTTAACACCCCATTTACACAAGGAAAACAATGTAATTCTGCCTATCTTGTAATCATGGCATGCCCCTACACCACCTTTTTCTATGCTAGAAATAGTCTTGTACAAGATGATTGTAAGTATTTTTTATGAAGCTTTGAATGACATATATTTCATTTATTTGAATGGAGAAATACTTTAGGAACTAATATTCATCTCATTACCCTGCTACTAAGTAAAATTATCCGCCATGCTGAAGAAACGAAGAAGGAATAAACTAAAAGACAAAGAGTATGAAAACTTCAAAACAAAGGAGAGAGAATGGGTGGCAGCATATTGTGAAAATAAGAAATTGGGTACTATTGACAAAAACAATCCAACTAAAGAGGAACCTCAACCATCAAGAAGAGAACATGATTTGGCAGCACAAAGGGCACGAATGTGAAAGCATCCTACTAAGACAAATTTAGATACCGTAGTTGGAGACACACCCTCTACGAAAAGTGAATACGAAGGGACACCATTAAGTACAAGTGAATATAGAGGGACACCAACTATTGCAAGTGAATATGGAGGGACCCCATCTATCGTAAGTGAATATGGTTGGACACCATCCAACGCATCTCAAGTTGAGAGTACATCATCACTCAGATTTGGCGAAGAAGCTATGCCATCCTCCCCATGAGAACCTCAAGGTATGTCTTCTACTCCACCCTTGATCAAAGGTATGCAATCTAGCCCACCTCAATTAAATATTGATGAAATTCCTAATGTTGAGATGTATGTACCTAGAGGAAAACCACCTAGAATTTTGCGTAGAAAGCCAAAGTATTTGATTAATATTGATGGGGATATTTTGCAGCACATGGAAGGTAAGATTCCAGCATGCGCTTGTAGAAGATATGCTGATAAGATTTGGAAATTCTACTTTGAAAGGATAAATGAGACTGTAAGATGTCAACTATTTGTTGAAATGATGCAGGGTATAAAGTACAGAGGCATCATGAAGACTCTTGGGTTGAGAACATCAAATGCATTCAGTGAAAACACTATTGTGAAGAATCTAATGGATGCATATGAGAGTGTGGGTAAGACCTCACACTCAAAGGATAGTAATGTCACATGACATGTCATTACATCGACTTTGGTAAGCAATCAAACAAAGAGAGCTCATATCATTAGAAAGACAAGTGAACAAATGAGAATTAGTAAAAAACTTTATGAAAATCCATTCAAAGGCAGCAAAGAATTGAGGGCACTAATTCAAATGAATTATGGGCATTCTCGGGGAGACTGCCACAAAAAGATAAAAATGTTGTTGAAGCATTGAGAACACTAATTGAAGAGTATTGGAAGAATAACACAAGGCCATCTCCAAATCAAAGGGATGTGGTAAGAAGGAGAATCGGTAGTTGGAACCATGGGCCACATCCAAAACATTTTTTGGATATGACTCAAACCCAATTTTTTCGTAAATTTCAAATGGATTATCATCAAATTAGTATTTTTTAAAGATTTTTTGAAATGCTTAAACCTTTTTATGTGAAGATAAATCACACACGCACTACTTGTTATTGTAGACTACATATTGAATTCTCTAACCATTATGATGTTTATCGTTCTATATGTTGTGATTTGCATACTAACAATATTTTGTAGGATTATGGCATAGAAGCCCCACCAAAATCTTCAAGAGAGTTCTTATCAAAAAATTTATGTGAAATAGAGGATGGCCAAATATTCTACAAGACAACATGCTTAGATGGTTCATGCGAGTGTTGTAGTGGCTTGCAGCATATGCCAGTATGTCAACATATGGAAAGCATAGATGAGGTGGGACAAAAAATAGTAGAGTTCGAGAAGTATAAAATGGTGGAATACGCTAAAAAAGATGGGTCTCAAGAAAAAGGTGTGATTTGGTTTTTAAGAAGATTCCAGTGTATCAGTTTATGTCCACGTTTCGTGACAATATAGTGTATGAGTATGCAAGGCATACACATAGAGCCTGATGGATGGACATACAATTCAAGCTATGCAAGGACACCTTTCTAGTTGGCAACATAGTATCAGTGGTTGACTTTGCAAAGAACTACACTCTACAACCACAACATGACGTTCAATCATAGTATTACAACTCCACACAAGTTTCAATATTTGTGCAAATAGCATTCATTCATGTAGCTGATAGTATAGATGGCAAAAGGAAGGTATTGAGGGAGTATCACTTTTATATTAGTGATGATCGCACACATTCTCAGAGTTCATGCAAGGTTTCTTCCAAATGTTCTACAGTGATTTGGCTCAAAGGGGCATAGCATATGGTCGACATATAATATGGTCAAATAACTGTGCAACACAATTCAAGAACTCGCACATGTTCTACTGGTTGAGTAGTATGCATGTCATTATAGGTGTACGACATATGTGGAACTTTTGTGACGTCGGGCATAGAAAGGGGGAGCATGATGGTGCAGAAGCATGTGTGAAAAGAGCATTAGCATGAGAAGAGTTAAAGTATAAAGACAATGCAAAGTTGAAAGATGCAAGATCAATCATTGAGTGGTGTAATGCTTCAATGGGTCCAGGTAATGAAGGTACGTCTTCATTTTGTAGGTATTTTTGGTTGATAGATGATACTAACATTGTACCATATGAGGATTGTTGTACACTAATAGGATCAAGTGAGAAACACTCTTTCCTTAGCTCAAATGCAGGTTCATGGAGTATTGATACAAGAAAGATAACATGCTTTTGTTCTTCATGTACAATGCAAACTTGGAATGATTGTGAGTTAGGGGAGTGGGTTGACAAATGGTTGACAAGTTATCTTAGCCCACTTCACATGTATCGCCCTCCGACGACATTGGAACTAACACTAATGGAATCATCAGTTGACTTTGACCACATATCAGATCAAGTTCAATGAGGTAATATATCTGCTTGCTTAGTTTTTGAAATTCCATATTGTTATATTACTTTTCTAGTGTATTCGTAATGTTGACTAATTTCAAGAGATTTGCTACACATATCAATGCAGGGAAAGTTTATGTAGTTATTGCAGATGAAGACACCAAAGAGGGAGCAAACTATTACTTGTGTCGTTGTGTTGAGGCCAAAAAGAAATTGGAGGCCCCAGTTATAGATGGAGAAAACATTGAATACCTTATAGGCTCGGTTGTTGTTACTGGAACGTGGCTTAGAAGGTACCCACATAAAAGTGTTAAAGATTAGATGTTTTAGGAATTTGACATGCATTGTAAGATTCTTCATTACTCGAACCTTGTCATGGCATCCAATGTTCATTTGACAAAATATGGGGGTAGACCTTTGAAAAAGGTCTTGTGGAAGGTCCGTGAGTCAAACCATGAGGCAATACTTGACACAATAAAGAGTAGAGTAGACCCAAATGGTTCGTTGGATTAATTTGTAAGTATTCACATTGGTTCTTATTAATTTATACTTGTATGCACATTAATTTGTTTGATGAAAATTCTATCATCTTCTTTTACTTTTCCTATTTGTAAGTAACCTACTACAAATTTATTAGTGTCCCCTTGTAGAAAATGCAGATTTATGAGCCATCCAAGAGAATGTTAGCCAAAAAAGCAATGCAACATCCTTATTTTGATGATCTTGACAAATCTCAATCATGATTTTAAGCCATTACAAAATTGTGTGCAAAGCTTGGTGAGGGAATTTCAAATTATTAATTTGAAGTTAACCTTATAATGAGCAGCTATGATCTAGACATTATAAGAGCATCTCAAATTTCAACTTACTCTATTCATGAGAGGTGTTGTATGCAATAGGTTTCTTGGAACTCCCACTAAAGATGTATGACCAGGAGTGACTAAGTTGAGAGAATCACATGCCTATCTGTAAGTGCCTTCCATCTATTTTCATTTCATTTCCATTTTGGATGCTCTTTCTTTTTCTCTTTTACTTTGCATATTTGTAAGTATACTAAAAATTGATTGGTCTCTCATTGTAGAAAATGTTGATTCAAAGAGAATCTCAACCAAAAAAGCAATGCAAGATCCTTATTTTGATGATCTTGAAAAATCTCAATTCTGATTTGAAGCCATTATAAAAGAGCGTGTGAAGCTTAGCGAGGGAATCTCAACTTACTTAATTGAAGTTAACCTCATAATGAGAACCTATGATGTAGACATTTAATGAAGTTACTCCATTCTTCAGGCCTGCAACTATGGTTCCCTAGGTGGTGGATTGAGAGTGTGCTTCATCCAGAAGTACATATTGAGCATTATTGTGGAGTTTTGGTGAGATATTTCCAGTTTTTATGTTGCTGGTTTATCATGGCTGAAAGTGATTTTTGTATACAACTTTTAGTATGAATTTTATTTTGTTTTGGGTACTTGATCATTGCATTTCTATGATAGAGGTGACCATATTTGGAGGTTATCATAATTTAATTCCAAGTTTCAAATTTTATTAAGCAAAATCACCCTTTCA
The DNA here is from genome assembly GCA_007258455.2 of Sequoia sempervirens. Classification (NCBI taxonomy): domain Eukaryota; kingdom Viridiplantae; phylum Streptophyta; class Pinopsida; order Cupressales; family Cupressaceae; genus Sequoia; species Sequoia sempervirens. Next base: position 779,159,821 of record VDFB02193867.1, on the reverse strand, counting down.
AGGAGGCTGTACCTTTTTGGAGAGCATTGGGATTCGTGCATAAATTAATGGTTGAGTTTAGATGTTGTTTTATCATTGCGAATTGGGTGCCAACCTTCTCAAGAGATTTTGCAAGTTATATTTCATCTTCTGGAGGTATTGTGAAGGATTTGTGATCATTTTTTATGTGTTTTCAGTTTGCTGATAATCATTTCCAGATTGCTGATTTTTATATCAGTTTGCTTCAGTATTCTGATTTTGGTTTCAAGCTTCATTAATTGAGAGGATATCAAGTGGAAAAATCTTCTATTTCATTGTGCTTTGTAAAGATTGTAATAACACTTGAAAATGGCAGTTGTTTATCATTGTAAGACTGTAAACAGTAGTACTATTCTAGTCATTTAATTAGCTGCAAATTCTTATGATTAATCTCTCATATATGTAACCCCTGGATGGTATACCGCTAGTGCGGATAAAGAACATTCTAGAAGCTTATCTCTCTTATTTGCAGCTATTTCTATTCATTGTAAAGCTAGTTAGTAGTACTAACAACTATTTCATTTTATTGCTACAATTTATACTTGATTACACTCCCACAATTGAGTGGTTGAGTTTTAGAATAAACACCTTTCTTGATTGTAAATTCCCCCCACAAAATAAGTGGTTGTGTGGACTATATTTCCATCCACGTTAATAAGTGGAAGTGAGGATTTAAATGGCTGGCTTGCCGCCTTTAATAATGTAATAATATCACCCATTGAATAAGTGGAGTATCCCCACTGCTTGTGGATGCCTGCATCAGCAGATGAATTGTAATTTTAGTTCAGTTTACTCCTAATGATCCTCTGACCATATGCTATCACCTCGCCCACATTGGGATCTTGGTGAACATTCTTGGTTAGAGTTACTTCCATGCTGATTTGCTTTTGGAGCTAACGCTAATCAGTGACTTGTTGTTGGTTTGTGTGTTAAATTTTGAGAAAAAAATTAAGGGGAATATTTCAGTGGTATCAGAGTAGAAGATCCTGCCATCCTGTTGATCAGTGCTTCATGTTTAGGCAGAAGAGTGAAAGAGATCTCCGGTACTACATCGAAAGTGAAAACAGATTGTAGTTCAACTCCTTGTGGTATTCAAAAGTTGGCAATTAGGCATGGCTAATGAAGAAGAGATGAAGTTGGCTGAGACTCTATTTATGGCTGGAAAGAGACTTGGTAAAGAATTTCAGTCAAGAGAAAATGAAGAGAACATTCTTCATTTGTTAGAACAATGTTTGAGACAAGTGAAGCCATCACCTTCAGAGATAATGGAGTTGGCACTAGCTCCTGCAGTGAATTCTTTGAATCAGCCCTATTGGTTGGGGCATCCTGATGAAGAGACCAAATTGCTGATTTCTTCTTGTTTCATGGAGATAATAAGAATTGGAAATCCCCATTTACCTTATGATGTTGAAACCACGAAGATCATATTAAATATGATAGTGGAATGTTTTCAAGATTTGGATGAAAATTGTAGTAGCTTGTTTTCAAGAAGAGATGCTGTTTTAAAAACATTTTCTGAAGTTGGTGCTTGTATCTTATTGATAGAATTTGAGATGGAGAATCAAATTTATCACTTGTTTAATTATCTTTTCACCTCGACTTGGAATGAGCAAGAAGAGAGTATGCTTGCAGCTGTCATAAATGTTCTGGTCTCTACAATTAAAGAATTTGATAGTCTTCCTGAAAGTGTACAAACTCTTCTCTTGGATGCTTATAAACGTGAAGAGAAGATTTCTCCCACTGCTAATTTGCTAGTTAAAGAAATTTTCAGTCAATGTGAAGATAAGTTGAAACCATTTTTGAAGAAGATTGTTGTGAACAAAAAGGATATTTCTGAAGCTGAAGAGGAGGATGAAAGTTGGAATCCCTTTGAAGACATTGCAAAAGTTCAAGGGGTATCCACAAATTTGCACTTATCCAAGTATTCTATAGAAGAATGTAATATGTTAGTGGAAGCCTTGAAGACTAGTGAAGTACTCTTGTTTTCTACAAAGGAGAATAGTGAGTTGGCTTGTGTTAAGAAGCCTCATGTTGAAGATTCAAAGAAAGAACTTTTGGAAACAAAAGTTGAAACAAAGATGCATGAAGACGCCATAAGTGCAGATCCAAATGAAGAAGAAGTTGGGATGGAAGGAGTTATGAATTCAATCAGCGAATTGCTTCTTCACAATTCCAAAGGATGCTCATTTGAAATTCAAGCTAAAGAGGAGAAAGAGATAGGGGAAGTAGTAGTCACTTCCTATTCCAAAGCTGATTTGACTAACTCCCTAAAATCATGTGTAGGAGACAACATGGAAGGTGAAAGTTCTAGTAGTTATAAGGCAGATTTTTCTTCACCGGAAATAAAGCTAAGGAAAAAAACTAAGGAATTGGAAGGCACTATGGATGGAATGATGAAGAGTGTTCATCATATGCGAGACAAGTTGAGGAGTACAACTCAAACCATTTTTGAAATCTTTATCCATCAAAATTGTTCTACATCATCTCAACAAGTATATAATGATTGCAGCTCAAGTTCACACATTGCTAATAATGGAATTCAAATTTTGTCAAATCTTGATAGAATTCATAGACATGTAGAACAGTTGATTTATGATGTGCCTAGGGGAGAAGTTGTATGTTGCATTTCTATTGATGACATGAAGTCTATTAAATTTACTTTGGAGGAAATTAAATCTAGTCTTTTGCACATCCTTCGTGACAAAGACATAGTGGCCAATATTGCTGACAAGGCATTGGAGTGGAATGAGCTTACCAAAGCAAAGTTACAAGAAGTGCATGAGACTCTAACTGAAGCAGAGAATCAGATTTCTGCTGTTCAATATTCATGGGAGCAAGAAAACAATAGAAGAGCTGAGGAGCTTCAAGAAATTCTTGATGAGCTTGATCTCATACAAGAAACATATGATTTGGAATGCTGTCCTGAGAGACCAAAGCATTCAAATTCTCAAGTTTTTCAAGCTTTTGACAATCTCTTGTATGAAGAAGGTGCTAGTAAGGTTTATGTAAATCCTCTTTTTGAAAATGATGAAGAAATTGCTTCAGAGATTACTGAAGAAGGGGATTTGAGTTTGTCTTCCAGCATTGGAGAGTTGATACGTGAGTTGCATGAAGTTGAATCTATTGCTGCTCCTAGTGCATCCACTCGGCAAGAATTGGTAACTCTTGAAACACAAAGAAATGAAGGCATTCTTATTGTTCATCAACAAAGAGTTGATGGGTTTGTTGATGAAGGTTTAATTTATTTTTTGATGAGGATGCTTGTGAGGCTCATATCAGATTTTAGTTCATCACCATCTTCTCTTAGAGTGATAGATTTCAGAATTGTATTTGATGAAGGATTTGTGGAATCTTTCCGGCAAGTCATATCACAAGATTTTGGATTTGATTTTTTCAACGAACAAAGGTTGGTTGAATACTTCTTGGAATTTCAAGAAGTGGCATTGCAGATGGAACGAGCGAATCAAATGATTCGTGTGAGAGCAGTTCTCAGTTTGAGAAGTGGTTCTTCATGGTTGTTAGTTTGGGATCCTGGCATTACTTGGGAAGAAGGTAATTTTAAAGTAGATAGACCAGCATATAATATTCAGAGTGTAGTTGTGACCATTTGCTTATGTGTTGGAAAATGTCTTCAATTGAAAAATCAGTGTTTGGGATCTCAAGCATTTTCTTTTGAAGAATGGAATGCATAAAAAGAAGGTTGGATGGAGAGATAAGTGTCAAAAATTTTGTTTTATGTTTGCTGCTTCCTTCTTTCTATGTCATTGCCTCTTTATTTCTGATCATACATTGGTGTTCTGGGAAGGAAATATGATCAAAAGTTGGTTTGTGGTGACATGGGGTCTCTTGCTAAAAGTTCCACTAGCTTGGTTCATGAGCAGTTATGCTCATTTTGATGGAAAGTTATTTTGTAGCAGCTGCTGCTTGTCTTCTTGGATGCTGATTTTCCAAAAATCAGATCTCAAGATGATTATTTCAGACCTCTTAGGAAGATGGTTACTTCATTTCTAGGCCTCTTCACCTCCTATTTGGATTGAATTTCTGCCAAAAATAAGCAAGGGAATGTTTTTGTATGGTCAAAGTTCAGGTATGGGTTGTTCATTGATAGTTGACAGTGAATTTTGTGGTACCAACTCATACATTACTTTTTGGGACAGCGAGTTAATAGCTGATTTGATTTGTCAAATTGAGACTCTTGATGTGAGATATGTGAATATTTCTTGGAGTTCTTTCATTGAAATCAGTTTGCTTCAAAGGAAGCATTGTGCATCCTCTTGGATAGGGATGGAGTGTGGAGCTTTGCTCTTGGTTTGGTATTGGTTTAGAAGCATGTTTGAAAATATTTTTGTTGCTTATCAGAATTATGACTTTGGAGGTCCTACAGACTGATATGGGACCCAGGAACTGACATGTTTGATGCATTGTCTTTTGTGGATCGTGACATGTTGGTCCACTTTGAGTATTCGGTTGTATTAATTAGAGTAGCGCAACTTATTAGAGGAACAATGTTCTTGAGAAAGATTTGGAATCCTAGTATCACTTGGATTTGTGATTCCATAGTTGAAGATGATGAAGCCAATGATGGTCTTCTAGAATTTATTCCCATGATGTTTCAGTTTAATTTTAATCTGGTGATTTCTTGTGTTGGCATCCAGCAGTGCAGTGCTTACATCAGTTGGTGCTATCCTTCTCCTAGGATGATTTGGGACCCTAGGATCCTATTTGGCATGGTAAGGATCAAATTGTTCCGTTGGAGTGTGGTGGCATTGCTTGGGGACAAGCAATTTTGGGAAGGGCAGACTATAATGTCCCCATTTTGCCCCTACACTCTTCAATAGGATTTAGCCTATTTCTAAAAATCTATAGGCTAAGCTGAGGTGGAAAATTAGGGTTTCCTCTTTCAGATATTGCTCGGTTGGCGTTCAGAGGATGTTGTGCAGACTTACTATTTATAGCAGTTGCTATTTTTAGCAAGTCTATCTTTTGGCAGTATTTGTTTAGCAGCGGTTCAATCCTTTGCAGGTTAGTGTTCAATTTGGCTATCTATTGTTTTGATGTGAACTTACTATTTATAGTAGTTGGCTATTTTTAGTAAGTCTAAATTTGGCAGTAGCATCATCAGCAGCTCAACTCAAGTCATCTTGCTATCCATCAGTTTCAGTATTGGCATTGGTTTTGGTTATCTCCATGGACTGAGTTTTTATACTTAGTCAAATTTCATGTTTCTCAGTTGTACCCCACGCCTAGGAGTAATAACTTCATGTTGTTTTAAAAGAGGGGCCATTAAGGGGGTCAATTATGCATTTAATAATTTATTAAATGCTTTATTGTTGCAAAGTGAAAAGGAGGTTGAGTAATATTATATTATTTCAAAAAGTAAAATGCAAAAAGGTGGCATCCCTTTTGGAAGTTGAAGTGATTCAACTTCTTGGAATTTGAAGAGTTCTTGTTGCTTCATTTGCCAATTGAAGTTTATATATTGCTGCTGTTTGAAGAGCTGATAATGCATGTTTTTGAAGAGCAAAGTTACGCTGCTGGAATGAATCCAGAATCCGGCTAAGGGAAAGCTTAGCAAATTTACTCCATTCTTCAGGCCTGCAACTATGGTTCCCTAGGTGGTGGATTGAGAGTGTGCTTCATCCAAAAGTGCATATTGAGCATTATTGTGGAGTTTTGGTGAGATATTTCTAGTTTTTATGTTGCTGGTTTATCATGGCTAAAAGTGATTTTTGTATACAACTTTTAGTATGAATTTTATTTTGTTCTAGGTACTTGGTCATTGCATTTCTATGATAGAGGCGACCATATTTGGAGGTTATCATAATTTAATTCCAAGTTTCAGATTTTATTAAGCAAAATCACCCTTGCAAGGAGGCCGTACCTTTTTGGAGAGCATTGGGATTCGTGCATAAATTAATGGTTGAGTTTAGATGCTGTTTTATCATTGTGAATTGGGTGCCAACCTTCTCAAGAGCTTTTGCAAGTTATATTTCATCTTTTGGAGGTATTGTGAAGGATTTGTGATCATTTTTTATGTGTTTTTAGTTTGCTGATAATCATTTCTAGATTGCTGATTTTTATATCAGTTTGCTTCAGTATTCTAATTTTGGTTTCAAGCTTCATTAATTGAGAGGATATCAAGTGGAAAAATCTTCTATTTCATTGTGCTTTGTAAAGATTGTAATAACACTTGAAAATGGCAGTTGTTTATCATTGTAAGATTGTAAACAGTAGTATTGTTCCAATCATTTAATTAGCTGCAAATTCTTATGATTAATCTCTCATATATGTAACCCCTGGATGGTATACCGCCAGTGTGGATAAAGAACATTCTAGAAGCTTGTCTCTCTTATTTGCAGCTATTTCTATTCATTGTAAAGCTAGTTAGTAGTACTAACAGCTATTTCATTTTATTGCTGCAATTTATACTTGATTACACTCCCACAATTGAGTGGTTGAGTTTTAGAATAAACATCTTTCTTGATTGTAAATTCCCCCCACAAAATAAGTGGTTGTGTGGACTATATTTCCCCCCACGTTAATAAGTGGAAGTGAGGATTTAAATGGCTGGCTTGCCGCCTTTAATAATGTAATAATATCACCCATTGAATAAGTGGAGTATCCCCACTGCTTGTGGATGCTTGCATCAGCAGATGAATTGTAATTTCAGTTCAGTTTACTCCTAATGATCCTCTGACCATATGCTATCACCTCGCCCACATTGGGATCTTGGTGAACATTCTTGGTTAGAGTTACTTCCATGATGATTTGCTTTTGGAGCTGACGCTAATCAGTGACTTGTTGTTGGTTTGTGTGTTAAATTTTGAGAAAAAAATTAAGGGGAATATTTCAGGTGTTTAGTTTTCACTTGATGGAAAAAGTATCAAATGGAAGCAGTGTAAAGTTGCAAAGTGGTGCAAATTTCGTTTTGCAATTTGTGTGACCAAAAAAACTGCTCCAATGCGTCTTGATAAGTAGGTTTACGCTAGGCATGGTCCTCTTTCGCACCCAAACACACAAAATTCCTCTGAACTACATTCAACTGACTTGATCCCTTATGATGGCATGCAAAACAATGGAAAAGAGAAACATACACACAATGGTTGAGAGGTCTGAGTATTCCACACCAAAAGCATATGATCATTGGTGTAGAGCACCTTGTTCCTCCATTTGATGAAGAAGGTCTAGTTCAGTGGTTTTAGTCATTATAATGTCAAGTAAGGCCATGTTAGGCCATTTGGTAATCTTGCTTTTAGTTTTGAGTTAGTGTGGAGTCATTTGAGTCAATTATGTAAGTAAGAATAAGAAAATAGCATTGGTAAAGGCATTGGAAGTGATTACTAAAGTTTCCCCTATTCAAAATTTAGAATTTAGGCCTTAAAAGCAAGGCTTGACGAGGTGAAAAGAAGAAATTGCTTGAAAATAATTTAGAACAGGTTGGAAATAGGGTGAGATTGTGGAGTTTGATGTGTTCAAATGGTCTACAAGGACAAGAGAGGTCAAAATTATTTTATGGCATGATGCCCTAATTGGGAATAGAGGAGTTTTGAATGGAAAAGAGAGGTTTGAGGGAGTAAAAGTGGGTAAAGTCAAGGGGCAGCATAATTTGGTGGTCAATTAAGTTTGTGCAAGTAGAATGAAGAGTTTTGGAAGAGGTTTTGAGGTTGTATGATGTTTGGATATTGGGATTTCAATAAACCCTAGTGAAATTTGAGAAAAGTGAGGATTTAGAGGATAGTGGGGTTAGAGGGCCAATCATGCCCTAAAAATTGTGGATTTTGTGGATTTGTAGACTGGTAAATGCTGCCCAATGGTGTTTTGCAATTGGAAGAGTGATTGAGAGTGTGTTGGTTTGTTAAATAGACCTATTCGAGGGTTGAGGATAGCGTTGAGTCCATTTCTTATTTGTATTATAAATTATAACTTTCTTTTTCCCAAGTCCATTTTGTATACAAGAAATAATATTGCAAAAAGTTGACATATAAATATTTCAATGTGTTTATATGGTGACACATCAAGAACATAACAATTCATTTTGCACTATTAGGATTATGTTGTGAAAATGTTTAAAGACTATTGAAGATAAATGTTTGTATGATAATGTGCCAAGTTAACTACTTCATCTACTCTGAATATTATGTTTTGCAAGTGTTGTGAAGATTATGTATCCTTTGCTTAATTGAGTTGTTCCAATCAAAGGATTAAATATATTGGAATCTTTTTATGAATCATTTCATGGAGTACCAATTGAAAACATGTTTTTTGCTTTTAGATAAAGTTGTTTAGCATCAATCAATTAATAATCAAGACAAACCATGAAGGACAACAATGATCAGTGCTAGGGCTAACCAATTAATAAGTATACACATGAATAAGTCAAGCATGTACATGTGAATAAGGGAAGCACAAGTCCTCAAAAACACGTAAGCCTTGAAGTATACACACAAATACATAGTATACACAAATTAATACAAAGTATATGCACGAATACAATGTATACACATGAAAACAAGTAAGTTGCAAAGTATACACGTAAGTCACAAAGTATTCACATAAGTTGTAAAGTATACACTTGAATACACGTAAGTCATATCTATTGAACCATCAATTTAGAATGCAAATATGGACACCATCGATAAAAAATATTTGTATTAACCAAATAGCCATGTAGGCATACATCAATATATGTCGATATAAGTATGAAATATAGGTACAAAATAGCCATATAGGCTTACGAGAATGCCATATAGGCATACAATGTAAAATATATCCAATACAAAATATGTACAAAATTGCCATGTAGGCATACAACAAAGGGCTCTGGAATCAAAATTCATTGCTCTCCATGCTTTGGAAATAAATTATTTCCCTTTGCTTGTCGATTAGATGGTGATAGGTCTGTCACTCGTTTGTGTTGCACTCGAGGAGTGCTCTTGCTACTCCTCCTAGTGTTTAGTTCATGGTGAAGTTTTAACTGTTATAATAAGAAGTAAATACATTAATATATGGAAATTACATTATAAAAAATGATATATTTAACAAAATAATCACTTACCGCCATCTCATTATCACTCTCCACGAGGGAAATATTCACACACGCATGCTGAGGTGTGCTCAATCCTTGTATAAACTATCCAAATAGAAATTAAACTACGAATCAATAATGGTTTGATTTTTCACTAACATCTATAACAATGAATGTAAATTGGAATTTACTAATTTGGCTCATACCTCCCCTATCAGAGCCATCGAGGATTTTATAGTAGATGAAACACTGATCTCCATTTCCCTCGTCACATTCAAAGGTGTTTTGGCTTGCAACATCTGAAAATAAAACAACAAATTATTCAATCACAAAAACTACAATAGCAATCCATGTCATGACTTATAATGTATGAGATAATGAACAAAATTTTGAGTACTTATTAAACTATATATTTCTGATTATCATGCTTACTATTTTCCCTATCCATATCTTGTTCGTAAGGACATGTTTTTAGGCTTTTACCCATAGCAGCAAGTTGGTGAACCTTTTAATCAAATGCTTTCGTAGACATGTACGATAACTGTGGTGGCATAGAGAAGGTAGTGAACTATTTAAAAAAATGCCTCAAAGAAATGGGGTCTCGTGGTGATGGAATGCCATTACAAACAAATGCACGTCATGGCATTCCATCACCATAAGACTGCATTTCTTTCTAGCATTTTTTTAGAAAGTTCATTTCCTTCTCTATGGTATTATTGCTTACTATTATGCTTTGATAGATATTTTTCCAAGCATCCATAGTTTGTTGGAAAGCACCTATTTTAGGCTTTTAGCCATAGCAACAAGGAAGTGAGTAGTTTGATAAAATGCTTTGGTACACATGTATGGAAAATGTGGTATCATAGAAAAGGTGGTGAGTTGTTTGAAGAAATGCCCCGAAGAAATGTTGTCTCATGGTGATGGAATGGAATTCCATCACCATGAGACCATATTTCTTCGAGGCATTTTTTCAAACTACTAACTGCCTTGTCTATGCCATTGCTTACTATTATGCTTTGATAGATTTTTTCCAAGCATCCATAGTTTGTTGTGCAGGTGCACCTTTGCAAGCACATGCTTCCATGAGGCAAATTTAGGAGTTTGAATTGGTTAAGGTGTTTTGATGATGTAATAAGGCCTAAATAGCCATTTTGGAGGTTGTAATAGTCTTAGTTAATTTAGGCATAAATTGAAAAATTACAAAATATTGACAAAGTTGTCAATTTCAAATGTTTTAAAAATGAAAAAAAGGTGTAAAGGAATGGAATGCCAAGGGTCAAAGTAGTTGGAGAGGTTATTGAGTCATTGTAGGAAGTTGGAAAGGTTGGGAAATGTTTAAAAATGATATGATCCATTGATGTAAGTTGTTTTTGGAGAGATTGAAGGAGAAAACTAATAAAATATCATTGATCCAAAGGAGTTGGTATTGATTTTTTGATATGTGAAAGTAGGCCATGATGGGTGCTTGATTTGGGGATTTTTTGGCAAGGTTGTTTGAGAAAATTGAAAGTTTTGACAGGAAAAGTGGATTGGTTGACCTAGTAGGAAGACTAGGTAAAAGTTTGAAAACAAAGAAAGAATTGAGTTTTTGAGTTGCAAAGTAGATTGAATCCTTTTGAATGAGGAAGCTAAGTTATTTGACTTCCCTGCATTGCATCAGTGTATTTGAAAGAACCTTTTTTAAGCTTTTAGCTGTAACAGTGAGGAAATGAACTGTTTGATAAAATACTTTGGTAGACATGTATGGAAAATGTGGTAGCATAGAAAAGGCGGTGAGCTATTTGAGAAAGTGCGTCAAAGAAATTGGGTCTCATGGTGATGGACATCACCATGAGACTACATTTATTTGAGGATTTTTTCAAAAAAATCATTGCCTTGTCTATGCTATTGCTTACTATTATTCTTTCATATATTCCTTGCAAGCATCCATAGCATAGACAAGGTAGTGAACTGTTTGAAAAGATGTTGAGCAATAAAAAGTGGTCTCATGGAATTCCATGACAAGAAAATGCAATTGGAAGCTTCTCCTAGACTTATTACTTATGCTATGTGAAGTAATTGCATCACTACTTATGTTGACTTTCTAAACAACTATATTGTAGTTGAAATTTTGTCATCTATTAACATCTAGTTATTAGTTATGGAATGTGAAGTAATGCTTTGAGTTTGAATGATGTGCAATGCAATGTATCAATGATATGAATATAAACTACACAAATATATTAAGTACAATTCATTACTTAAACTCTTTATTCTATTACCTACATGTAGGTTTGAGTAAATCCACTAGCACTGGGAGGTGTTCCCTCAAAACCTCCAATATTGGCCCGTTCAACATCCAAATCACATATTAAAATACCATTCATAAAACAATGCTATTAACATGTAATAAATTTATAATTGTTTACTAGTTACATACCCCATTGATAGATGTAATGCATAAATAAGTAGGTGTAGGGCCGGTGTATCTAGTCTCAACACTGTGATCCTGCAATTTTATTAAAATCATAAAACTAAATTACTTAATCTTGCATTTCAAAATTGAAATTTAATAAATTAAATTCAATGAACATGCTAAATTTTACCTGACTATCAATGCCATATGCCTCATGCAAAATGTTTTCCCTCTCTATCTCCATAGCTGCATACGAATCCTATGTAGCAGCCTCTTGAGTGTCGGTGGGGTCATATGAATAAGTCACCCCGCAAGATTGACACACATGGGTTTGAAGGCCACAACTTGAAGACTCCCCTGGATGGCACTGTAGAATAGAGCTAGTATGATGGATGACACTTTGGTTCAAAGTGTTGATCGCCTACAATGTCTCTACGTCTCCACTCTCCTTTGTGACGAAAGGCATAACAATGTGCTCATGAGGCAACCTAGCGAGTGCTTGTCTCCCTTGTCCCGTAGAATCTGGCTGTGCATCGAGTCTATCTTGAGCCGATCCCCCACCTCTCCCCTGGAAGTCCCTCATATCAAAATAATTTGGAATTTTGTTCAATATGAACTCATTGTATAGTTTCCTAAGAAAATACTGTGGGACTTCGTGCAATTGTTGCATAGTGGGTAATCAAAGACCATGTACCACCTATCATAAAAATAGTTCCTAATCTGTTGGTGGTGGCACCAATGAATAGGAAACCTCTTCACATTGAGGGTAAGATTTTTATTTGTGCGTGGGTTAGTGAATAATGAGCACAAATCACCTTTTGTAATTTTTAAATCCTTTACATTTTTATATGATAGTTTATCCGCATAATAAGCCCTAGCCGCCTACCTCCTATCTTGCCATCCAGTTACTTGTTTGCTAATTGAATCTACATTTTTTAACATATCTTTCAATGAACTTGCTAGGGTCATTCTTTTTGCAGTTGAACTATTTGGATCACTCAACCTACTGATTAAATCCTCAATTTGTTTTTTGTTGTTCTTAATTTCACTCATTAAATTTAGTTGAGTGCAAGTAGGGTGTTGAGTGATTGGTGGAGGATATTGTTGTTGAGGTTGATTTTTTTGTTGAGGATTTTGTTCTTGAAGATTTGGTTGCTCTTCTTGTTGAGTATTTTGAGGGTTTGCAGGTTGATTTGCATCTCCTACAAATTCAAAATTTAAATATATATCAAATACAACCTAAAACTAAAAAATTCAAAACAAAAAGAAAACAATCCTTACCTTTCACACCTACACATCGTCATGGCGCCATCCTTGCAACCACCTTGAAACTCCTTCGACCATCTCGAGGGCGAGAAAATTGTGGAAGCACATTTCCGCCCTACCACGAAGTGAAACACTTCCCCAAAATTCTTCACTCCATTGAAGAATACCTAACCCAACATGAGGAAAACTAGCAATGCAACACTGAATGGGAGTAATAGAATATATGTAGCAAGTCAAATCAATATCTTATCATATCATGATCATCACAAAGTTTCTCCAAAATGTCATTATGCTTGACACTTGTGCACATACATAATCAATCATAAAGGTTATATGTTAGTTTACCGTCAACATTGCTAAATCCATCATTTCATGAAAGCAACAAGTAATTATTTGCAAGTTCTAGTTTGCTAATATGATATCATGTCTACATACATGCAAAACTTTTCAATAATCTTTTCATAGTGCAAGTCAAGTAAGGAAGTTGATCCATTGTAAGAACATGCAAGCAATAGCATGAAAATAGTTAATATTAAATAAAGAAGGTATAGCTCATGTATGTATGTATATAGATATATATGGGTATATATATGAGTATACATTCTTCAACAAAGAAATTTCATTATCACATTACCTCCTATCTAACTATCATGAGAAATCATGTTCGATGATTAGTGAACAAGCATTACCTTTAGACATGGGAAACATATTCAATAATTCATAAAGTGAGAGATTCTATTGTCAGATAAGTCATGCAACCATCAATATCTACATGATGGTTCATAATGCACAATTGTTATATAAACATCTTCCTATTCATCCTTTAAAATTCATCTCAGCTTCTAATTTAGCTTTAAGAGACGATTAAACAATAATGGGAAAATTTTAAGGTTTATTAATCTAAAGACTTCATCAAGATTATGACTTTTCTAGCCTCTCTCTCTCACCATCTTAAGCCAATATATTGATAGGTAGACACCTCTTGAACATAAAAAATACGTTATTTCTTGATTGAAATGGTATCTATTTAATACTATGATCTTCATAATAATCATCATTATAATGCATGAACTATTTAGATCTTTTAACCTTATAGATTCATTCTAGTTATAAAAACTTTAAACATGTCACTAGGTATCGCTAGATTATTCAATATTTCCATGTGGGAATTGGAGTTTCCAAATGCTACCATGCATTATTCAAATTAATATTTATGCCAAAAGTCTCATTTTGGCAAAAGATCAATTGTATTTTAAGCTCACTTATGGTGATGTTGTAGACGTATTATATACCAAGATGTAATACTTGTCTTTTATTGTTGCCACTTGACAACTCAAATATTCTTTTAAGACAATGTTGTTGTCAAATATTATATTATTGACCTCAATGTAGACTTAGCCCATAAAAATGAATCCTTAGTGCTAGCACTAGTCTATTCGTTGTATAGTTTGGAGTCAGATACTATTTCGGCTCAGTAGGATAGGATGAATAAATATAACTGCTTACATGCTATGAGACTAAGGAACGAAGGGCTCTCAATAGGCTATACACTATGAGTCTCCATCACCTAAATTCTAGTGACAAGCATACAAAGCCATGCAGAGAGGGCAATATCATTAACAGGCAATCTGATCCATCACTTCTTGCAAGGTCATCTTTTCTAACAACTGGTTTGAGAGAGTGACTAGAGAGACTTTATAGAACAAAAGAAAATGGCATATTCCAAGCTAACTAACATACTCACACCACCAAGAAACCTAAAGGGTGTGTAGCTGCTATATGTTGCTATTCATGCATGCATCTCGAAAAAATTAGTGTTCGACAGAGAGCCTCAAAAAGATGTCTCAGAGAATGCTACATTGGCACCAGAAGCAAGCGAAGGGAAGAAGAGGGACTTAAGATCAAATATTTCATGATCCAGTTGTATCTTGCATGAGGATGGTACAACCACTAGGAGACTTTTCCATTACTAAGCCGCCCACCTATGACGAATATGAGGAAGAACCCTTTCTCGATCCGCTCTAAGGGAATTTTAAGGTTGATTGATCTTGCCCGAGTTAAGATGTCTATAGGTGCAAGCTTGCAGAAGCTGAATAATAGCACGGGCTTGTGGAAACAATAGAACAAGAACGATAGATTTGACAAGAAGAAATTAACACTGTGGTATAATCTAAATTCACAATAAATCAGAAGATTTCTCTTATCTAAATTTGATTACAATTCCAGACTTTAAGAAGGAAATCGACCCTCTACTAAGGGGAAAGTTCCTTGTGCATGTACATGCTGACAAAATTCCAAGCTCAAATCTATTCTTCATCGAACGTAATGCAAGTAATGTGTTTAGATCTTTAATGAAGAAAAATAAAATCTTCTTAATACACTACTGCACTAACTGGTCACTTATAAAAAGGCCATAAATCACTTATACAAAGATATATGTCTTTCCTTTCATCATGTATACTGTCCTATCAGATAGAAGGATACTTTTTAAGTAACATTCTTGGCACAACTGAACAAGATGAAGAGAAAGCAAAGAACATCTCAAGGAGGATATCGACATTGAAGACTTGGACTTGGCAAGTCACTTAACAATTCAAAGGGTAGTCATCACATGCAGTAATTACAAGAACATAGAATGCACACATGATGATTCAATTTTGGAAGCCAAACTAAGAGCATTTTCAAAGTGTCCAAGACATTTAAATTAAAATTACTAATTTCAATATACAAACCATGTACGTTGTATTTATGTGAAATGACTTTTTCCTATGTGGAGAAATCTTTCCCAACAAAGCCTTCCTCCTTCTGATGATCTTCCTCCAACAAATTCCTACTCATTGATGCATTCTCTTCACAGGTCGGTTCCTATTCTCTTTTACCTCATTGACTATAAGAGTTGCTAATGAACTCGAGCATCCAAGATCACCTGCAAAACCAAGATTGACCTTCTACACAAGAACAACAAGAAGATAAAATGTTGGAATATGGTGCAATAACAGAATAATGATATTATCACACTCAAAATGATACAATATGCATCAAAACTCCCTTGAACTAACTAAGTTGATATGAACTCATCTGAAATAGATAGGAGGGAGAGGTGAGTGATGATTATATAGCATAATATGGCCATATAATTCCAAGAGTGATAATAAATCCCAAATAACCAAATTAGGTGGGAGTTATGCCTATTTGGAAAATGTCAAATAGGTGGCATAACTTACTCAGAAGGAGACAAGAGAGTGGTTTTGTCAGGTGGCATAAAAGCCCTAAAGAGGGTGTGAGACTCAACCACCCAAGTGTCGGTAAGACTGACATATTTAATTGATGGAATACACCACGTGTCCTCACATGAAACATGTCTCATATAACCTAAGTATGCTTAATAATGTGTAGGAAAAATAAATATTTAAAAACCTACACCAACATCCCCCCTTAAGCATAGCTTAGGTGGGTGAAAGGATGAAACAATGCATAGATGGGTCCCAACTACATGGCCTTGTTAGGTACCCATGTACAATGATGAAACCTCTCAAAAGATGATAAAGAGAAAACCCATAGGACAAAAATCTCCCCCGAGAGAGAAGAAGAAGAGAGACCATATAGTCCCCAAATGTAGAACCTCCTGCATTGTTGGTGAATGCTCAAAACAAGAAGCTGAAGATGATCCAATATCGCCAAACAATATTCCTTCCCTTAGGAAGAAAGAAAACCAAGTATGTATGTAGGATATCTTCCCATTCTTGAAAGGAATATGAAGGAAGAATGATGGAAATGTATGATGTCTTTGAACTCTGCTCGGGTGTCCCCATGTTGATATCGAAAGATGTCACCATCACATCAGGTGTTCTAGGCCACACTGCAGAAGATGACAATACAAAACCTAGTGGAGATGGATGTAGAGAAAAATCTGAATACCAAGATATATCCTTTGAAGAAAAAGCTGCCTCCTCCAAATGTTGCTCAATAGTAGCCACAATCATTTCAACCTATGAGGAATGATTGTGTGGGTAAAGAACAACAGGGTCGAAGGGTTCCTCCTCAACATCTGAAGAAGACAAAGAAACTTCATCAAAGAGAAGATGTATGCACTCAATTGTGTCCTCCAAGTCTACAAGATAGGACTCACAAAACAAATCTGCAATGTATGTCAAGTACTCATCCCAAGTAGCTGTGTCTAGAAGACAACAAATGTCCTACTGCACTGAATCAATAGAAGCCATGGATGTAGCAATACCAGTATCATCAGAAACAATAGGTGATGTAGGATATGAAGTATTCAACACGTCTCTTGAACCTCAGTTGAAATAATACCAAGATTCACTTGACCATACTAAATCTCCTCAAAAGTATCCACACTAGATGCCTGAGTGTGCACATCAATCGAAGGAACATCAGAGGAAAAATGTGAGAAGGTGTGTACTCGATATTGATGATCTGCCTCCCCAATTGCAACAATATCTATGCTATGCAAATCCTGAATAATCACAGAATCTAGTGTGAACTCAACACTCTTTCCTTCCCCACCATGTGTGATCTGATAGATAGAAAGGATATTTTTTGGCAATGAAGGAACACAAAGGACAGATCATTAAATGATCCTTCATCTATGTCAATAGATCCTTTCCCACAAACATGCATATATGTGTTGTTAGTCATTAGGATGTTGGTGATGAAAAAGTTTCAAATGAAGAGGACATACTCTATGATGAAGTCATGTGATGTGAAGCTCCAGAATCAAGCATCCATCTCCTTGACTTAGAATCTACGATGGTAACAAGTGCTTTCCCCTTTTATTTCTCTGACTTTGGTTTAGAAGAAGATGATGAATCCTTTGACATAGTTGAAGGTAAGTTGATTTTATTCTTTGTTAAAAGATGCTTCAACTAACCAATTTGTTTTAAATAACATTGATGTTCATCATGCCCATATTTCTTGCAATATGCACATGTGGGCTTCTTCTTAGATGATTCCCCTTTTGAGGAAGAGGATTCAAATTCTTTTTGTGGCTTGTTCTTTTTCTTCTTTTATTTCTAATCAAGATGCCCTGATTCTTTATGTACACCTTAGGCTCACTAGCCACCAATGCTTGTGACTCAGAAACCTTGATAAGACCCATTTGAATCAGCGTCACTTCCTCTTGGATTAGAAGATCTGAAAATGCATCAAATGTAGGCACAACATATGCGGCTCCCATAGAAATCCTATTCATGTGAAAGCAAAAAACAAAGACAAAATACTCAGGACCAAGCTTGGATAACATATTAAGAATCAACTGTAAATCCTCCTTAGCAATCTTGAAATCCTCTAGTTGTGTTCTTAGTTGCTTAATATTGAAGATATAGTCTTGGATGTGGTCAAAACTTTTTGGATCAAGATTCATCAAATCATTATCAATCTGATAACCTCTAATCTTATCATTTTTACCATACAAATTTTCAAGAGTCTCCCAAGCCTCCTTAGGTCTCTTGCATGATTCAAGATGAAATTGTAAATCAAAAGAGACTAGTGAACACATGTAACCAAGAGCTCTCTCACGATTGATCTCCCACTTTTCCTTAGCATTAGCATCAGTAGGTTCGGGAATAGATTCTTTAAAACATTACCTATGCAACCTTTTTCCCTTAGATAATTCCATATTGATTTTTTCCATGATTTATAATTATATGGAGTTAGGAGTTCAATTTGAAATTTCCCCATTGTACTAACACACAACAAAAGAAATGAAAGTAATCAAAACACCACAAGATCACCCCCCCAAATTCACTCAATCAATGATCCCCCCTAGAAAAATATAATGGTGACACTTTATAATTAGTGCGTTTACAATTCTGGAGTTGTTTCCAGAGTTTTACAATGTCTAATACTGGACACAAATACTGAAAGTACAAAATAATCTCAAAATAAAAACTTCAAAATAGCACCAATGTGTAGTGATCAAAAAAATATAAACTTTCAAAAAAGGAATCACCTCAATTCAAGGTCGTATGTGAAAGTTACAACCGTTTGAAGTACAAAAAATTAGAATTGTCCTTCAAATCTACTGAGAAAACTGATTTTCTGGAAAATATGGATCACTTGAGAAAAAATGGATTGCACCACTACAAAGCATGCAAAATTCTACCCCAAATCAAAAAAAAATTATCGCAAAAGGAGCCAAAATAACTGAGATAGAGGCCTCTAAAGTTCACCTGCAAAAATGAAAATTCAATTGGAGAGGGGGGCAATTTTTTTTAAAAAATGATGACACCCTACTAACATCAGCAGACCACTTGCTTAATTTTGAAGATCAAATGCCCATTAAAAGAGAATATGCCCCCCGGTGAACAAAATTTTCCTTTGCCTATCAGAATCTTAACTGATGCTTAAAATATTCTTTAGCAGGGAATCTTTGGCTTGGAATCTTTGAATATTCATAGCTGCTAAGATGAAAGACTAGTCAAAATATTCTTTTCAACTCTAGGTTTTTTAAAGTTTGCCACCAAATTTTTGAATTTTCTTGCACTATTTTAAGGGGGCCACTGGAAGTGTAAAAGGCGACACCATAATTTTTATTGGGGCTCGCAGATGTGACAGCTAGTGTGGGCGAATGGGGGAATGCCACATGGTGGCTCGGGCACACAGTCAGTACTGCAAGGTACTCTGTAGGTCTATGCAGGGTATGACTTGCCTGCATAGGTTTGCAATGCCATTTTTTTTAAAAAAAAAAATATTATAAAAACTTAAAAAAAAATATTTACAATGATTTTTTTTTTGCTTTTTTTGAAAATCTAAAATAATTTTACAAAATCAATAATAATAAATTGTTTTGACGTAGAAAAATTGTAAGAATATTTTTTTGAAAAATGTGTCATACCTCACACATAGGGCCGTACAATTCGGCTCCCTAAATTTTTTTTCCCCCAAATTCAATTTTGGCCAAATTGGACAAATTATATATGAAAATGGGGGTTTTTGGGTTTTCTTGACGTGATGGCGCAATTTGATTTGGATCAAAATGCTCCCAACAAAATTTCAATACTAATTCCTCCCAAATCGAGAAGGGGCTTACAAATCTGAACACTCTAATACCATGTAAGAGTTGCTGATGAAATCGAGCATCCAGGTTCACTTGCAAAACCAAGATTGGCCTTCTACACGAGAGCAACAAGAAGATGAAATGCTGGAATATGGTGCAATAACAAAATAATGATATTATCACACTCAAAATGATACAATATGCATCAACACTCCCTTGAATTGAATGAGTTGATATGAACTCATCTGAACTAGATAGGAGGGAGAGGTGAGTGCTGATTATATAACATAATATGTCCATATAATTCTAAGAGGGATAATAACTCCCAAATAACCAAATTAGGTGGGAGTTATGCCTACTTGAAAAATGCCAAATAGGTGGCATAACCTACTCAAAAAGAGACAAGAGAGTGGTTTCAAGTGAGGTGGCATAAAAGGCCAAAAGAGGGTGTGATACTCAACCACCCAAGTGTGGGTGAGAGTGACACATGTAATCGATGGATTACGCCACGTGTCCTCACATAAACCATGTCTCATATAACCTAAGTATGCTTAATAATGTGTAGGAAAAATAAATATTAAAAAACCTACACCAAAATTGACTTGGCCTAGAAACAATTGTGTGATATTATCCACCATAGTAAACTTCTCACGAAGATGAAACAAAGAGACGTTTGTAAAAGGGAGCCGAGAAATCTCTGCCTCACAGATTTGAGGCTAGACTCACTCACTTGAGACCTCCCCTCCTCCTTTACATTACTATTGATACTACTTCATTAAGAGAGGAGTGGAGCCAGTTGACTTGATGTGCAATTGCATGCTTACTTGCAAAACCATTTACTTGTACATGCAAAAGATGTTGAAATTGACATGCACTTAAAAGCAATTAATTGCAAACAAGTAACACATGCATGCAGACAACTATAATTGGCATTCAATTGAAGATATCTCCTTCATGCAATATAACATCCACATGAAATTTAAATGCACCCACCTTTTACATGCAAATAATTTTTATTATATTACATATATATATTTTATTATTTATCAATCTCCTTTATTATATTGAATAATATCAATTGATCATTTCAATTTCAAGCACTTTTAAAATAAAGTTTATTTATTCACTTATTTTCCAAGCATTCAATACTAAAAGTGTATAAATTAATTTATTATTAATTTATCTTCCTCAATTTAATATTTGAGTTATGCAAGAGAAATGGGATATGAAATCCTTCCCATCTCAGAGAGACATTGCCTTGATGTCTTACTCAGTAGTCACTAAAGTAATTGAGGCACCACACCATGCCAACAAGTACTTTCAATTTCATTTATCATTATATCCAAAACATGGTCATCAAGACTCATACAAGACATGGTATGCATTTTCATCAACTTAATGCACTCAAATTTTCATTTGACAAACATGCAACATGCACATTCAGAATATGAGAAGCACACTCATTTGATAGAACAATCTTGCAATTTTTTTGTGTGTGTGTATTCCATTACTACCCTTCAATCCTTACAAATCTAGTTTACCTCTTCTTCAACAATGTTCTCTTCCTTGCAATGGTGATGATCTTTCTATGGAACTCATGGAAACAACATTACACTTTAGTCCATGTTAGTACCCAAAATAAAAATCAAATTCAAGAGTTATTCTTAATGTTTCTTCTTATCTAATTAAGATGTAATCATCTCAATACTTATACAATAGAAACATTTTTTGCACAAACATGTATACTTGTGCTTACCATACCTTGGCAGTTCATTACGTTGGCCAGGTTGCTCATGTTTCCTCTTCAATGTTCCTATCTTTCCTTACACACACTTGTGCTATTTCAAGCTCATTCAATTATCAAAACCTCATGGGAATTGTCGATATTGTAGGGAAGAGACTACAATTCCAAAATATGACTAACATTGACTAGATCACAATTTGACCATATATAAGTGAAAAAAATATATAATTCATTCACATATCTTCTTTCACGAATGATACTCTTGTGCGTCCATAGATCATCTACGCATGTTCTCCAATCATCAAAGGTATATTGTCCATACAAAATATCCTCATATAGAGACTCATTTGCAATCTAAGATCATCAACGTACATGAGTAAAAGTAATAATAATTGAACCACTAAATATAATCTGCATACAAGTTATATCTCCACGTGTAAGTGCATCATTCATATATTAGCATGTTTACAAAGCACAACACTCCTACTAGTGATAGTGCATCCTATAAGTTGTAAACAAGTAATGGTATGCATTTAACATGATCTGTGAAGTCTTTGACTATCAATCCACTCATGGCTAGTCACTAACTATTAATTGTCACTAACTATCAATCCACTTACGCTTACTAACTATTAATCATCTTTGACTATCAGTTCCTCACTTGGCTAATCAGTCATCACTGACTATTAATCCTCATGTGTCTAATCACTATCTATCAATCGTCACTGACTAGTCAAAGTCGCTTTCATGATTTGGGCACTTTTCCACCCAATTCATGAGGTTTATACTTCCACAAAGATTTTCCTATCCAGAGTTCTTCTGACCTTGCAAGCACCTAGCTATCTCAAAATAAGTTGAGGCAAGGGGAACAATGCATTCCCAACTACATGCATTTATATCTATTGTTAGAACATGCAAGTTCCATGTTAGGTAATGACAAAGAGAGGTTAAATAATAAACAATATGTTTCAAATAAAAAAAACAACTACAAAGCTTGGCCAAGCACATGCTGCATAAAATGCAACTTGGGATAGATTTGGAAAATCAAATATGCTCTCTCTGGCACCCGTCCTAGAAAGCATAAACAAAGGATATCCCTCCATTCTATACCATCTACTAGCATCATACATCTATGTGCTATAGGCTATCTAGTACTTTTGTATCATTTCAAGCATATACAAGAAAACAATCTTTAGTACATCTTGCATGAACGAAGATAATACATTATTGTCAACCACTTAATGAAATTTAGGTCTTCTTAATGCATATCATACCATGCATGCCATTTCATTTATCATACATGCCACTCTTCACAATTTGTAAGACAACATTCAATCGTGAAACAAATTCAAGGTCTATACATTCTCCATAATTTTACTCCCTCAACATTTTATCATTGTTCATGGTGAAATTGATAGGTTACGACACTTATCATTATATAGAACCATCAATATCAAATATTTAGAATAGTCACTGGAAGATTCAAGAATAAATTCAAGAGAGAAGAATCACCAAATTCAACATTAATTCAGAGAATGTTGATAATTCTAGCAATAGATCAAATACAAAATCAATCACCAAAGTGTTGGTGACTAATCCAATCATAAAAAAAATGAAAGTACAAAAGTTGGTCCTTACAACACAAGAAATATTTTCATTATTGAAATCAAATAACTCATCTTTTCAAGACACTTCACATAATTGTGTGTCCATAGTAATCACACAGTGAGAGTGAAGGGCTACATGACACCTCTCATCCTAGGTGCGCTAAAGAACATACTCAATCACATTCACAAATCAAATCATTCCTAGTTGCACATTCATGCAATGATTTCACATACCAATACATGCTTTCATTCATTTTCCATACTCAAATATTTATTTTCAATGTAATGCAAGAAGACACATGAAATAGGAATTCCACATTATATGCAAGAGTTAGATTCACTCCAATAAATCATTCATAACATTAGGAATTTCAAATGTAATATGCCCATCCTGTTGATGTTATAGTAGCTTCGGGCTCATCCTTCCAGCCACGAGTCAAGACATAAAATTGCATATAGCCTATCAGATATTTATTTTATTGAGAAAATTAAAGTGAAGAGGTGCTTCACTTGGCAACAATATAATTTGGCCGACCTTCCTTGTAATTCACATCTTTTATTTGTAATTATATTTTTGTATTGTGGCTGACCTTGTACATGAAGAGGTACAACCTCTCTCACATTTTGTATTTATACAAGGTCATTTCCATCCATTCATGTCCATCAAGCAAGTTTATTCATTCCTTCACAAGTGTGAATTTCATTAAGAGTAGATCAAAGGTTCTCTAAGAGTAGAATTATATCAAGGAAGAGTAGATTATAATCTGTCATTGCATCTAGAGTTTGTGCTGAATATTGGCCTTGTGATTGGCCTCATTGTAAAGATAATTGTTTCCATTATTTATATATATAAGAGAAATCTTTGTTGTTGGGTTTTTCTCCCTCAAGTGGAGGGTTTTCCCAGGGTATCTTATTGTATTCTATTGTTCATGTGCTGGTTATTTTTTTTGTTTATGTTTATTGCAAATTTGATTAAATAAATGACATGGTATCAGAGCAGGTCTATGAAAAGATCTGATCAATTTTGCTTAAACCTTTCTGTGGAAGAATGTGAGAGATAAGGAAGTGTATAGAAGGTAATTGTTTCTTCTCATAGTCATGTACACTGAGTAGAGTATGTGAGATGGTCTGAATCTTCTACAGAAGCAAATCACTAGAGGAAAATACTCGTCATGTCATCGTTATAGAACCAGGACACCTGGGCGCATCACATTTGAGAATCATTTATTCTTGGCGATCCTTCTACTGGAGTTTATCGTTGTAGCTTCCAGTCAGGATCATAAAAGTTGAGTATTATTTTCCTTGGTCACCGTAGTCGGATCTTGGAGGTTATTCGAAGAAGTTAAAAGGAGGAGATATTATTTTGTGAAGAAATTCTGCCATATATCTGGAGTATCGAATCTGATTTGTTGGAGTCGGAAACCTCTAAGTTCTGGTTTAGGCAAGTTGTGGAGATAGTTGCGCACCCTCATGCTTGGTTCCTGAGTGCTTACACCTTGTCACATGATATAAATCTACCCCTCTCCAAAGCACGTCACTTGTCCCTATGCACAAGAGGAATTACAAGCATCGCTCAGAACTTTAGTCTCGAAGTCAATAGGGATAGATTATCATTCGAATGGAGAAAACCATCGGGTGATCACGGGTAACGCAGAACTCCCGTTCAATGTCATAGGAATTAGAGATAGTGCCAATGTTTCCTCTCTGATCTGCAATTCACAAGCATAAATAATTTCTTAGGATCTTGTGCTATGTTGAATGAAACTCCAACATAGCTTAGTTTGCTCGAATGGTGTGTGAGCCAAAGTCATTTGAATGAAGTCAAAATCTAGGAATATTTTCTTTATCTACCAAATCGCCTCAAGCATTACCGAGTGTGATCCTTGGTGTAATATTGGAATGGTCTGCCTTGTGAAATAAAGGACTGTCGAGTGTGATCATTGGTGCAGTACTGGCATTGTTTGTGCTAGTGATCAATGTTCGAAACAATATCGAGTCTAAGGAGATTACGGGAGTTGACTAGTGATTGTTAAAGCTCATGATTAAAACTGATAACCATGTCTATCAAATTTGAAAAATTGGCCAAAGCCGGAGGCTTGGCCTAAATGATTATCACCACCATTGGCCTTATTTCATTCACTCAAGGAATCCCGAACGAACCCTGCAATGATTTTCTCAAAAATCTGAGAAGGGGCTGCAAATCAAGGCTCTGATACCATGTTAGAAACCAAGATCAAATTTGCAAACTATAATATCCTTCCATAGAAGAGAAAAATAGAAAAAGCAGAGATTTGCAAGAAGATGTGCAAATAATTATTATTCGAGAATTCAATAATTACATGATAAAGATTTTTCTTTATAAAAAGCAAGATATGCATAATCTCTATTCCGACATCTCGGTACACATAAGCAATGACAACTTAATTTAATCATAATGGAATAATTACCTAAGTAAACTTGATAAAGTGTAATTAAATATTAATTACATCAACATACCCCCATAAGTGCAACTTAGGGAGAAGCAAAATTATTACGCAAAGATATCCTTAAAATACCCATCGTTCCATTTACAACAAGAGGCAGGAGAAGGAAACCTGTAAGGGCCAAAACTCCCCATACAATGAAGGATCAAGTAAAGAAGCACTGGAAGAACACCGTGGAGTAACACTGGAACCGCAATCTAACAAGCAAGGAAATATACTTTTGTCTACAACTGAAACCAAAACCAGAATCATGATAATGTGATAGTAGACTCGATGCCATGGAACACTTGAAAAATCAAAAACTAGAACAACCCTAGAGTCTGTGAAACAACAGTAGATGATATGATGACAGAATCTAGAAGCCGGTGGGTCCTCTACGCCATGCCAACTGCGGATTAAAACCTTCAGCGATACCGCACAGACTTCTAGAACATTTAACTATAAAACAATGCAGCCCTCAAACTAAGAAGAATATGAACTTAATGAGGATCAAGAAACATAATCTCTCAATTGAAGTGTGAATCGATGAATCCAAGATGTGTCAAGAAATAGAAAAAATGTGGCCAAAAGAAATGAGGAAACCAGATAACCTATACGAGTTTCCAAAAAATCAAGATGGATATGGAGATCAAAGTGAAAACTACACTCTAATCAGATTGTTATGCAAGAAACCCCCCTGATGGAACTTTATCTCAATTCATTTATTACAATAACCCAATGATTGTAAAAGGAGAGAATGCAAACATGCATAAACAAAAAATAAAAATAGACCTTAGATCTATGTAGAGGATTGAACCATCTTTCCAACGCCGCAAGAATGACTAAAACCTGACCACCGGAACAAAAGATATGCCCTCCGAGGAAACAAACATTCCATTTCAGCCTTGTGGAAATCTATGGAAAAATCATCGATAAAAACCTACACCACTAGATTGGCATCGAATCATCTTTCCAACTGTGATCTCGCTTTGGTAAAAAATGAGATCGTAAGCAAAATTAATACTGATTTCATGAACACCATCTGCATAGTCTAATGGTTGCAGGGCCCTAAGGCTAAAATTTCAGCCCCCGGTCCTATATGTGACTAGGGGCCAGAGTTTGGGAGCAGCTGGAGCCCCGGTCCTTATGGGATACCGGGTTCTACAGAGGGAGTTAGGCAAAATGGCGGGGCCAAGCATTAGGGCTCTATCTCAGTTAGGACCCTTTCTGCCTCTTTATGCTTGGTGTTTAAGTGCGGGAAATGTTTAGGGGCTCCAAATAATGTATTATGGCTTCCCTCCCGAGAGGCCTGCCTATGCGGGTTGCGCATTTCTTCTATAATCGTTGTGCACTAACACATAACACAAAAAATGCTTTTGCTTTTTAATTTTTTGTGCCTCGCCAGAATGACGATTGGGAGGTGCCTGACGGACCCCCTGCAGTGCAAAATTTTTGCCTCCCCGATCAACTGCACTGCAACTGATGGAAGCGTAAGCAATTTGAGGGCCGCAGCCAACGTAACTAATGCAGATCTCCGCTTGTGCCCATGTCTCGCAATTCAGCTACTCCAAACAAAAATTTTAAACCCTCACAAATCTAGAAAATGATGGCCAAAACCTGCAAAACAAAATTCAATCCTAACTTTTTCTAGCTCTTCGAATCCAATGGTGAGGCTCGATCTGATCCAAAACGCTGAATAGATGAACTCAAGGCGTGATACCCTCAAGGAATCTCGAACGAACCCTGCAGTGATTTTCTCAAAAATCTGAGAAGGGGCTGCAAATCAAGGCTCTAATACCATGTTAGAAACCAAGATCAAATTTACAAACCAGAATATCCTTCCACAGAAGAGAAAAATAGAAAAAGCAGAGATTTGCAAGAAGATGTGCAAATAATTATTATTCGAGAATTCAATAATTACATGATAAAGATTTTCTTTATAAAAGCAAAGATATGCATAACCCTAATCTTATCTTGAGCAACAAGATAGCTCAACAAGATAAGGATGACAACTAATTAACTTAGGAATTAAATAATTACCTAAGTAAACTTATGTAAAGTGTAATTAAATATTAATTACACCAACAGTGTCTATTTGTCAACTTAGTGTTCATAGTGGGTACACTTAGTGTTTTGGAACTTGTATGAGTTTCAAGATCTGGTGTCCTATTTCTAATACTTTAGTGAGACGTATTTCTAGACTTATGGAATTCCACGTTGGTTTTACATTTGTTGTGGATCATGAGTCTACTAATTCTTTCATGACTAGTGTTGTCAATACTCAACCCATTTTGGACTCTATTCTTGATGTTACTATGACAATAAAAACCTTACAAGCACCTATCTTTACTGATGTTGAGACTATGGTTGCATATGTTCCTAAAGACAAACTAGGAAAACTGGATAAAGATCTAGAAAAACTTCAAGACTATGTGAGTACTGTAACACTTTATTGGTACAACAATTCCTATAATTGACAACATGAGGAAACTACTTAATGATGACCATGGATTAGAGGTTGTGTGTAGCCTAGCCCATATAGTTGATGATAATATAACTACAATGGCTAGTTGCACTCAAGCTTTGGGATACACTCAAGGTCAAGGAGGAAACCAAGTTTCCCTCCCTACCACTATAGCCTCTATTTCTACATATACAAATCCAACTATTGCTTCCACAATACAACTAAGCATTGGCACAACTTCAACTATAGGTCTTTCTACTGGAAATCCTTTTGGTTTTGGATCTTCACATGTCATACATCAAGTCATATACCCACTCATAAATTTGCAACACAACAACCCACCTAACACATACACACTTCCACCATATTGTCCCCAATCTCAAAAAATTCCAAACAATGATTTTTTCATAAACCAACTTTTGCAAAATGTTTCCTCACTCCAACAAAAAATCTCAAACTTGAACCAAAACCAAAATGGAAAACCATCACAATATATTAAAAGAAGTCCATTGTCACTTGAGATATTGAAAGCACAATGCAACTAAACATAGAGATCCCTTGATTTGACAAGTGCAATGGTAAAGGCAACCCTAGTAACCACATATCAACATATACCACCATATGTAGTGACTTTATTTTTGAGGATAAGCTCCTAGCTAAAATTTCCCCTAGGTCATTGAAATACATTGCCTCATAATGGTTTTGTTCATTTCTCAATAATTCAATCCACTCATTTAATGCGATTGTTGATGCTTTCCTCAATCATTTTCAAGTCAACATTGGTCCTAAGATCAACATAAGTAATTTAATGAGATGCAAATAAAAACAAGGTGAAAAGGTTATAGATTTTATGAACTGCTATCAATTGATATTATCACAAGTCAGTCTAACTCTTCTTAATGTGGAAACCCAAAGAATGTGTTGAACACCCAAAATATTGAGAGTGGGGGTGAATCAATATTTTGTTAAAATTTTGAACACAACTTATCCAATCACCAAAACATATTAACAAAAATAAGGAATGAAAGCATAAAACATCCACAAGATCACATGACACATGAATACCAATATTTTTACGTGGAAAACCAAAAAAGGGAATAACCACGGTGAGGAATAACTCACAATATATTATATCTAGATATAATATATTACAAGGGCTCACTGTCAAGATGCACTATCCTTATAAGGCTCACAACTAGAATTAGATACAAAAAAAAGATGGATACTTAGCCAAAATGTGAGCTGATAAAAGTACACCTTCCTTGTGCTAAATTTCAGTTCCTTTGAAGCTTTGAAAACAAAATATTGCTCTGCTTAGAAGACACTCAATAATTATGCTCTTATTTTGATCTCACACCTTTGAATTCACATGTTCACACAATATGAGACCTTTCACACCTGATGTACCACTTGTGCATACTCACACACCATTTACAACTCAAAATTTTCTTACATATATATACTTAATTATATCCACATACATCAATTAGGTTGGTCTAATTAGATGTAACCCTATTTAATTCAAAAACACTTTGTCATCTCCAAACTTGATTCAAAACTTCTTCACACTCAAAAAAATGAAAAACTTGAATTTAGGTCCAAATGGATCTAAAATAGATCCTAAAAACATCCACACTATATATTTAATCTTCACAACATATATCATGTATTAGGTCAGCTAAGATTTGGACCTAATTACAAAAACTTTCAATCATACATACACTTCTTCATGCAAGTAACTTCTAGATTCAATCTTTCTTCAAATTCACACTTCACCAACATTAGTAAGTCTAACTTTAGAACCATAGAACAAAAACATTCTTCTCAGGGAAATGCAAAATATCCCACACTGATATACTAAACAAAGAAATAACTATGATACATAGAGCTAAACTTTGTCAATGATATCTTCTAGACTATTTCACAAAACATCAAAAAATCTTGATTTTCCCTATATTTGATGATCTTGAAAGCATGGTTAGGAGAATAAAGCTAAATCTTTTAGTGTGGAGGAGTGTAAACCAAAAAACTGACGCACTGAACCACAAAACAATCAGTAGAAGTACTTAGCTAATTTCCTGTACAACCATATTTTCTAAACCAACTTATTCTATACACATATCTTTAGTAGCACTTCCAGATCATACTAGGCTGATCATAACAATGTTGACATCAATGACAACACTGCATCAAGCAATATTATAATATCATGCTCATTTTTCCAACTATCCAAAACTTCCAACAATCTCCCCCTATCATTGATGGCAACATGCATAATAAGAATAGGAAATCTCACTGCACTTCTCTTTCCTCTTTTCTCTCCCCCTTTGACATCAATGGAAAAGGGTGTGCCAAAAATTCATAATCTCCCCCTTAGGAGGTCAACCCAAAATTTTCTTGCCTTATATATGTGTGTATGTGTATCAAAATTTGAAAAACTTGTTAAATCGTGATAAATAGTTAACCCGAGGATGCAAAATCTTGAAGCTTTTGAAAAGTTTCTTGCCATTCAAACTTTTTTTCTTCCCACTATTTCTTTGTTGTAGTAAGTGTCCTATATAGAAGTTCAAGTTCCAATAGAGTTTCTTCTCCTTCTTTCGGAGTAAAGGGATCAAG
The DNA here is from genome assembly GCA_007258455.2 of Sequoia sempervirens. NCBI lineage: Eukaryota > Viridiplantae > Streptophyta > Pinopsida > Cupressales > Cupressaceae > Sequoia > Sequoia sempervirens. Next base: position 779,129,206 of record VDFB02193867.1, on the reverse strand, counting down.
ATTTATCTTTGAAAGCTTATTAGTATTGCCAAGAGCACTTGAAACCAACATATACTTTATCTTTACTAAACCGTACCTTAACTTTATAATTTGCTTGATCATGTCATCTCTTTGAATTTATAGGGTGAATAATTTTTCATTAAGCTTCATTATAGAGATCCAAGTTTAATCATCCTTGTCTTTCACTGGATCATAAGAATATGCAACAATGTTTATTTGAGTCTCAATTGTACTCATTTCATCCTTTATACTTTGAGTGAAGTTTGGCCATTTCATGTAGTATGACAGTATGCTCCTTGCTTCTTTTGCATAGCCTTGTACTTCTCTCAAGCATTTTGTAACCTTTTGATATGCTTCTATACATTTTCTTGTGATATTCACTAGACTCTTTCTTACAAGCCATGCATCAATTTCAACTTCAACTTGACTTTTCAATCCAAAGACATGTTCTTTAAAGTATTTTATCAAGAGATTGAGATTTTCTATAGTAGATAATGAAACATCAATGCTTGCACTAGGGATTACCTCTAGTAGGGATTTTATTGCTTCATCCAAACTTTGTACATCTATAGACTTGAAACTAATATCATGCTCATGAACTCTTTCAATATCATTAGTTTCTTGTTTGATTCTACTAATAATTAGAGGATTTTCTAACTTTTCTCTTTTTATTAGCTCTCTTAGAGCTACCAAAGGCCTCTGCACTCACCTTTGTTCTGTTAGTATCTTTAGGACTACTTAGAAGGGCTTCTACATAAATAATTATTTCATCCACTGATACTTCATAATCTAATTATGAGATCCAAACAGTCTTAGGTTTGATGGCTTCAATAAAGAAAAATCAGTAGAGAGAAGAAAGGTAATGTATTTTGAATATCTTTTCACCACTTTTGTGGGAATCCTCATTCTCTTATTCACCCTGTTCTGAAATACTCCAAAGAATGCTACCAAGGCATCTTCTTGAGCATCCAAACCTCCAAGGTTTCTCATGTACTTCGCTATTTGATGTGCAATTGGCTCTACATTTTTCCAATTTACTTTTCCAACCATCAGTACTTATTTCAAGGAGTAGAGCAATAAGCAAATTACTAGGGTTCTATATAGGAATGTACACTTCTTTTTTTTAGTGTCTCATAGGTTTTCCATCAATTTTTGTAAGAGAACTCACAAAGGTCGTAGTCAACACTGCTTTCAATCATATCAAGGGCCATATGAATTGCAATAGGAGGGATAGAGCTTACACTATTTGACTGGTAAGTTTTCTAACCAATAAGAATGACTGCAAATCTAACTGTCAAGCTTGTAATAGAATTCACTGTGAATTCCTTTTTTTCAAGAGTAGCACCTATTTTCTCCATTATGTTCTTTGTATCAATTGCCTTCTGATCAAGAACTAGTCTAGTGGACCACAAACCGGTTACACCCTTAATTACTTCCTTTTTTATTAAGTGAGGGTTGCCAACCCATATGGATTGGTCATGAATTCTGCTTAATACCATTCTTATATACTTCTCCTAATTTTCAAAATTTGAAAACTTCCGCTAGACGTCCAACCTCTCTTCACTTATATTTTTGTACTAAGGTTTTAGGGTATCATCAATTTCTCCCAACTCATTTTTCCATAAAATAGATGACCTACTAGGTGATACTTCTTCAATTTTCCCATGAATAGACACTTTAATATCTTCAGTAGCTAAAACCCTAATAGGAGTGTGAGAGAATGCACCCAAGGGATCATCCAACAATACTTTTGTAGAATTCCTCTAAAGCACTAGTTGCGGTCTTTGTGAATTATCTACTACTTTAGGTAATTCTATTATATTTAAATTTCTTTTAGAGAATTGTTCTGGAAGACCAAAATATGTAGGATTTGTAAAAATACCTCTTAATGAGCTCAACGAACCAAAGCATTGATGTTCAGCTTCTAGATGACACTTCAATCCTTTCCACACTTCTTTCTTCTTTGTTTCTTCTTCGGATGACTCAAAATAAATGAACTTTCCTTCACACATATGAATTTAACTCTCTGATTTCACCTAACCCTTGCAATAAATGCTTCAAACAAAAAATTTGATGTTTTAAAGAAAATGTGTGCACATACATCTTTCCATGCTCCACAAATTTCCGCATTGCAATACTTTCTTCCACAACTTTCTTCTATAACTTTATAAATTACTCTTCCAAGATATATCCTCATGTTGCATCTTAACACCTCATATTTCCAAGGGGTTATTAGAATTTTTTTTATTGCTCCCACTAAGCTCATGCCTAGGTTTAACTTCCAAGTGAACTATCTATAGCAAAGGGAGGTATAGATGGATTTGAAGTTCTTGATTCATCTTTGTTCTTAGATTCCTCTTTATTTTTGCATATCTTGTCCATTTCCTTCTTAACCTCAATAGGATCAACTTTCTTCACAGGTTCACTACTCTTTACTAGATTAGATTGTCTTCTATTTTTGCTTCTACAAAATCTTGAAATATGTCTAGGCTTGTTACAAAAGTAGCATACAACACTTATCTAACTTCTATTAATCCTTGATCTGCACTAATTAGCTTTATGTCCAAACATATTGCATGTATAACAGTAACCACTGAAAGATTGAGCCATTCTCCTAGTATTACATCTATTCATCATCTAACTTCTACATTCAACAACTCCATGTCCAAATTTATTGCATGAAAAACATTGTCTAGAGAAGAATCCAACATTCTAATTCATTCCACCCCTACATTCTATTTCCTTATGTCCAAATTTATTGCATGAAAAATAAATACCATTGAAAGATGGGTACCTTTGAGCATTTGGTTGTCTAATGGGAGGTCTTCTAGCATTACTTCTTTGATTTTTGAATTGTCTTCCATTTCCTTGAGTCTTCCTTTGATTTTCAACCTTGTTAGGTGTCTAATTTTCCTTTTAACTTTGTCCTTCTTCAAGCCCCAAACCACCTTTATCTAAGATGGCTTCTATCCTGCAATTAGTTCATCAAAAATAGTAGAACTTGTTTTGAGTTTTTCCTTATGTATTCTTGCATTTTCCAGATCTGATCTAAAATTTACGATTCTTGTTTAGGTCTTGAGAATTATTTAGTCTTTCTTAGTATCAATGCATTCAAAAATTCCTCAATTCTTCTTTTTTTTCATTTATACTTTCAATCTGGTGATGTCTTCATTTGCTTGCTTCAACTGTGCATTGACTTCCCTATGTCTTTCTTTGAATTTCTTGATTCAATCTTTCAATTTTTTGATACAGTCATTTGTTTCTTGAAGGTTTTCTTTCAAACCCTTTTTCTCACTTTCAACCTTGTCCAGAGCTTCAAGAGTTGTTTTAAGTTCTTCTTTGTTAATCCAACAATCATCTTCTATGTGTTCAATTGTATAAATTTCTTCCAGAGGAATAAGATATCTTTTATCAGCCATGTGTTCAACCTCCAAGATCTTCCTCAAGTTGTTAGGCTTTTCTAAAGGAACCAAGCTCTGATACCAATTGTTGAACACCTAGAATATTGAGAGGGGGGTGACTCAGTATTCTATTAAACTTTTGAACACAACTTATCCAATCACCAAAACGTATTAATAGAGATAAGGAATGAAAGCATAAAACATCCACATGATCACATGACACATGAACACCATGATTTTTACATGGAAAACCTAAAAAGGGAAAAACCACTGTGAGGATTAGCTCACAATATATTATATCCAAATATAGTATATTACAGGGGCTCACTACCATGATGCACTATCCATATAAGGCTCACGACCATAATTATATACAAAACAAAGATGACTACTTCGCCAAAATGTGAACTAATAAAAGTACTCCTTCCTTGTGTTGAATTTTAGTTCATTTGAAGCTCTAAAAATAAAATACTACTCTACTTAGCAGTCGCTCAACAATTCTACATTTGTTCTGATCTCACACCTTTGAATTCACAGGTTCACACAATATGAGACCTTTCACACCTGATGTACCACTTGTACATACTCACACACCCTTCACAACTCAAAATTGCCTTGCATATATATACCCAATTATATTGCATACATCAATTAGGTTGGCCTAATTAGATGTAGCCCTATTTAATTCAAAAACACTTTGCTGACTCCAAACTTGATCCAAAACTTCTTCACACTCAAACAAATGTGCAAAAATTGAATTTAGGTTGGCATGGATCTAAAGTAGATCCTAAAAAAATCTGCATTATATAATTAATCTTCACAAGATATATCATGTATTAGGTCGGTCAATATTTGGACCTAATCACAAAAAATTTCAATCATACATACGCTTCTTCATGCGAGCAACTTCTAGATTCAATATTTCTTCAAATTCACACTTCACTAACATCAATAAGTCTAACTTTAGAACCACAACACAAAAAAATTCTTCTCGAAGAAATGTAGAATCTCCCACACTGATATACTAAATAGAGAAATGACTACAATACATAGGGCTAAACTCTGTCAATGATATCTTCTAGACTATTTCACAAAACATCATAGAATCTTGATTTTCGTTTTATCTAATGATCTAGAAAGCATGGTTAAGAGCGTAGAGCTAGATATTTTAGTTCAAAGGAGTATAGACCAAAAACCTAATGCACTAAACCACAAAATAGTTAGTAGAAGTATCTAGCTAATTTTATGTACAATCATATTTGTCGGACCAACTTATTCTATATACATATATCTTCAGTAGCACTTCCAAATCATACTAGGTTGATCATAACAATGTTGAAATCAATGAAAACACTAGATCAAGTAGTATAATACATCTCATGCTCATGTTTCCAACTATCCAAAACTTCCAATAGAATGTTCATTAGAAACTTGCAAAAGGATATAAGGGAAAAAGTCTTATTGATGAAATTTCAATCCTTTATAAGCTTGTGTATGACACTTCATGATCATTAGAGTTCAGTTAGTAAGTATGAAGAAGCATCCTCATTAACTCATACTAATAAATTTGAGCCCGTACATCAAAATAATTACCAACAATTCAAGAAACTAAATAATAACTTTCTAAAGATAAATCCATCCCAAACAAATCATGTTGAGCCTCAAGTTGCTACCATAATTTCAAACCCATAATAAATTAAGGAAAAAGATAGATAGTTTACCCCTCTACCTAATTCCCTTCATTTAGTTTTGTTGAAAATTTTGAGTAAGAACCTAATCTAACTACCTCATGTTAGACCACTAGATACAACCAAACCTTTACCTCCAAATTACAACCCAAATTCCTTCTGTCAATATTATCACACAAGTGGAAATGACACAAAACGATGCATGCATATTAAACATCAAGTTCAAGACCTCATTGATTCTAATAACATCCAGTTGGGTGGTGTTAATGACCAGGGGAATAAATTTGTCGCCCTACCTAGCCAAAATATGCAAATATTTACCAATCCTATGCCTAACTATTCAACCAACTTTGTGCAAGCTTGTGATGTTAAGAATTATGAGATGAATATTGATAAACCAAATGAAATCAATAATTATTATAATATTAATGAATATGGTCTACAAACAATGGTTTGTTTTGTGGATGTGCAACCTTGTAAGGGAAAAACCACTATGCTACCCACCATTAATTTCACTAATGATGATGCACTTAGGCATGTACCTGATGGTCCTCTCTACATTGTTGGCTATATCAATGACAAACCTACACAAGGAATACTTATTGATCCTGCATGTGCATAGAATGTCATCACCGAGGAATTATTGTTCGTGTAAGAGCTTTATCAAGATACCTATGAACAATCAAAAGTATGGATAAAAACTCATGATGGTTTTGCTCACCCTATGATAAGTTTCATCACTCTTCCTCTCAAATTTTGACCTAAACAAATAGATGTCTCATTCTCCATCATCTTTTCATCGTATCAATTTTGTGTGAAGCTAGGTTATTCATGGCTATGCTCCATGAATGTTGTCCCGTCAATTATTCACAAGTGCATAAAGTTTCTCTTTAGAAAACACATATTTATAGTGCATGATAGTGGGTTTAATCCTTTGTATTCCCATGTAAATTTTTCATTGGATTTATTTTGGCCTTAACCTATGGAACCTATAAAGCCTCTTGAAGATTTATTTTTTGAGTCATAACAAAAGTTCAAGGAAAAGAACATAGTAGAATTATATCTTAGCAATGTTCCTGAAGGTGATAGGTCCATGGTTGTTCCTTCTCCCCAACCCATAATGGATAAACCTATGATTGAGATTAAAACCCTTCCAAGTAACCAAAATAAGTACACTGCAGTTCCTTCACTCATATCCTACAAAATAACAAGAGAAAATGAGGTGATTCCTTTTGTGCCTCCAAAGATAAAACAAGTGTATAGACGTAAAGAGACAATGGTTTCCAAACCCCTAGTGGTTCCTTTAGTTCCTCCCTTAAGGGAAGAAAAGAAACCAATGGTTGATAAACCCTCTCCTACCCCATCACAACTTGAAAATTGTATAAGAAGAAATAGAAACATTGTTAAAGAGATTAGGCATAAATGTTGTGATATTGCTTTCCAATTAGAAGAAAATAACAAAACAATGCATGCTAATCCAACACCCATGGAAAAAACTCAAGAAGATATTCAACTTTCACCAAAGAAAGAAATCAAACAAGAAAATTCAAATTCAATTATCATAAAAGCTCCCATTGTGATCAATTTGGATGATGGTGATGAAATTGCTAAAATTTATGAGGAGGTGCATAATGAGCTTAATATTTTATTTTCCAAGCAAATGAATTTAGACGGGGGCAACAATGATGATCCTCCTGATAAGAGTGACCCACCATGTGTTGCACCTAGATATACTCCTAGTATGACACTTGTTGTAGTCCCTTTAGCTAGTTGTTCGCCCTCCATTTATGATGAGTAAGATTGGGATGCAAACAACCTGCTCTAGGTTGGATCACATGTGAAGTATTTATTTGGTGTATTTTATTTATGTGTTCTTTGTGTCTTCTTGCATGTAATGTAATCTCCCATGTTGTGCTACTTGGTGTGTCTTTGTGTTTGTGAGTTTTCTTTGGATGGCCCTTGTCGCTCCATTGGTGCAAGGATACAAAGGAAATAAACCTATTGTGACATTCTTCTATTTGTATCTCAATTATTTTATATGTCATAAAATTTTCCTTTGTCTTGTGTTTTCCTTTTGAGATGTGAAGGTGTTATACCCAAATTTTAATATCAATAATCCCTCTCCAGAGAAAGTTAGGAGTGATAGAGTATCAGATTGTGTTAGGATAGTTCAAAGTAGTTCAAAAGGCTTGTTGGAATGCTTCACATTCCTCTGGAAATGAAGGTTTTTCCAAGAAGTTTTGAAGACATACTCAATGATGTCCAAAGTGTGTTATATTGAGTTTTCATGTGGTCTAGTGCTCCACGTGTTTAGTTTTCAAAGTGAAATTAGAATAAGTGTTTGAATACTTTCACCTACAAAAGGTTATGAATTTAAATTGTATGAGATTGTGTGAACACTCCACATGTCTCATAGTGTCTAAGGTATGAAGCAAATGATCTTTCTTATTTCCAGTACCGCACAAGTGTTTCAAGTTATTTTATGAAGTTATGTGTTTTTTGAGGCCAACTAAGGAATGTTGATGATGTGCACCACTAATTCAAGTTTGAATGGAGTTTAAGGATTGATTGGAGATGTTGTATGGTCATTCTAACTCATTTGGGAGAAATGTAAATAATGTTTTATAAATTTTGTGTACCATCGATGCATATAAAGGCCAAAATGCTACAAGTTCCATATTTTGTGTTTGTGGTCAACTTAATTTGTATTTACAAGTATGTAGATGATATATAGAAGATCAAAGATGAGAAGAGTTGAATGGAAGTGTGCAAAGATGTGTAAGTGCATGGGAAGACTGTAGTAAGGTCCACTACAGACCTAATGTGCAAAATTAATGACTATCAGTGGGTTGAAGCCATAAATTCAGTCATATTCTTTTTATTCTAATCAAGGAGTTGTAGCTTCCTTGGGTTGTAGCCCTAACCCAGATTTGTAGTTGCTGTTCATTTGTGAGGCTAGATTTGGACAATAGGTCCAAGAAAAATTTCTCACTATGATTTTTCCCTTGTGGGATTTCCATGTATATCTGGTATCAACTATGTTCTTCTCTAGATGCTTATCTTCTTTCCTATTTTTATTAAGTAGATGAGTTCTTTATTGGTATAACTTAGCTTCAACAATTAAGGATTAAAATTGAAATTTGATGGAATATTGATTCACAAATGGATATCCATTTTGGAGAGCTATACATAAATTTAAAAAGCTCTCCAAAATGGATATCTATTTTGGAGAGCTATGCATAAATTAAAAATCTCTCCATTAAAAAATGCTCTCTAAAATGGATATCTATTTTAGATAAGTATAAGTAAAAAAAAGAAACTTTTTAACTCATTCTGATTGTCAAGAGTTTCACAGCGGCATGGGAAGAGCTTAGGAAATGAATATTTGAACCGATCAGATATCCATTTTTGCTGTCTAAATCAAAATTTATCAATTTCCCTTCAATTTTAACAACATTCAAGTGAGGAAAGTTGAATCTTGTTTATGTTTTTTATGATTTTAATTATTTTATCTATTTTTTAACATACATATTAGTTTTTTTTATAGATTTTAGTAATTAGAACTTAAAATTATGTTAATTTTAAAATTGTAATTTTAAATAGGTTTTAAATGCAAGAAATTGATAGAGAAAACTTTCCACAAAATCCTCCTTCAATTCAGGGTTTAATTGAGATAAATATGATTGAATTGAAGAATATTGCTGAGAGATACCATAACCACCCATATTTGTATTCATTAACACCTAATATAGAGGCCATAATAAGTCATGTGCAAGACATCACAAGGAAATATACTTCATTTCAAAACTAGAGAGATACAAAGATGTTTTGGGCTATGATGGGATTGAAAAAATAGAAATATCTGAAGTTGATTTAGCCCAATATTTTGTGAACCCAAAAATTGGACAACCTATTGGTTTATGTAAACCAAATTTTTTCATAAAATGGTGCACACATGAGGGCATAACAATTTTTTGGGGGATTGTTGGTGGATGGTGTTCGATAAACCACCCAACAACAATCTCAATGTCCCTCTTTATTTTCTCCATAAATTATATGCATATTTTGTTTTAGGCATGCATGTGAACTATTTTGATTTTAGGAATTTTTAGGGAGTAGGTATGGGAATTCCCCAAGATAGACCTGAGGAAATGTGTTAGATGAAAGGTCCATATGTTCCCCCTCCTAGTATTCCTCCCCTACCTTGAGTAGCTCATCCAGATATTGTTGCAGATGCAACAATGCATAGTCTCTTGGCCTTAAACTCTTTGACTAGCCATTTGATTACATAGTCCTCACAGTTTGCCTAGGTACTTGATAGTGACACTTTTGGTGGTTTAGATGATATTGGTGGAGCATTGAAATGTAGAAATATTTGTGTTCCTTATCATTGTATTACGTGTAACCATATGTCTAGGTCCTATGGTAGATACTACCGAGCCTCCCCTAGATACAACTGAGTATGAGGCGCATGATGTGACACATAAAGGAGATGAGGTAGCATTACATACTACATACATAGAGATATGTGAGGGAAGAATAGATGCAAGCCCATCCATGATTGAATATGAGGAGCAACAATCTTATGTACAAGTAAAACTTAAATTTATTTCATGGTGCATTTCATTTAAAATTATTATAACAAATAGTACATTATTAACGTATATTTAAGTGGAAATTTGAATAGTTGATGATTGAGGATGAGATTAGAGAAGTACATCATGGTACTATTTTGGCCATCTAATTTTTCCTAGACATGGTATAATTTTTTGTACATGTAAATCTTTTTTTATTATACGCATATCATTTAAATTATGATTAATTAAATACATACTAATTTATAAGTTGATCTTATTTTACTTTTGAAGTGTACTCTAGATGTGATTGATATGACACCTTTTATTGTGTCATATACTAAAACACTTGATCATCCTCAAAGATAATCATTTGTAGAGCAATTCATAGTCAAGGTAATTGAACTAAATTTTAATTGAATTAATAGTTTAGTGAGAACTTATACAAGTTATTATAGTGATTTAATGCCAATTTCAGATATATTATGGTTATTTGTAAATATATTTTTAGTCTTACATTCTTTCCATGTTTAATGTATATGACGTTGATGTTACTACATCTGTGACAATTTCTTCTCAAAAAATCTCAATTTCATAATCGATTTGGGTATATGGTTTTTTATATCTAGTAGATACATAAATTTCTAGATATATGTTTAGTTTATGTTTGTTTGTTAGCAATTATATATTAATTTTTTCAATTTTATTTTTCTTCTTATAGAGTATTCCCCCATCCACATATATGGATCCTCTACCATTTTAATATGGTAGGACTCTTGATCATCCTAAGGGACCATCATTTGTTGAACATATGCTAGCAAAAAAACAAAGGCTTGAGGTAATGAAGAATTGAATTTGACTTTATTTTATAGTTTAGTATATTAGGTGGCATGAAGAGCCTACATTTTGATGATCCGTCACAAGTTTAGGATTTTCTTGACATGGCACAGCTATTTGAAATATACATTATATATAGACCATTATATGAAATATGCCACATTTTGTAAATATTGTTTTGATTTGGAATATATGCCAAATTTGTATATGTACATACATAATTACTACACTTTTATATATAAAAATTGATATTTGATATATTTTGTTCATTGTATGCATGTTTTCCTACTTTGAAACTTAAAATTTGAATGTATAATCATTATATAATGGTTGAGCTATGATGGAAAACATGTTATATCTATTGATTTCTTGCAATCTTGCACTTTAATAGTTTATGATGACATATCATTTTCACCCATGTTATACTAATCTTAAATTTGGTTGCCTTGGGTAGCTTCACCAAATTTGATCCCTTTATCATTAGTATCTATAGTTGCAACATCCTTTACACTTTGATTCCTTTATCCATTAACATCCTTAGTCTCTATGGTTTTATTTTGGTATTTATCCTTTCAATGAAGTTAGATTTCCCATTTAGCAATGATGGATGTTTCAATTTGAATTTTCCTTTTGAAATTAGTGCATCAGAATAAATGACATGGAATGAAATTTTTGGTGTACAATAATACATATACAAACCCATTATTTTAGCTTTATTTTTTCATGTCAATAAGCACACCATGCAACATGATAGCCATATATTCAAAACAGTTAAATGCATGATACACTACTTTCTAAGCATTCAAAGAATTTAGTGTTTTTTCAAAAGATGCATGTACTATAAACAATTTATGTCTTTCATAATGCAACATGAATAAATCAACAATAGACCATATCATACTTCATTTATAATTCATTAAAAAATCACATATTTTCATCAAGAAAGATTCAAAATAATGTTACAAAAGTAGTCCATAATAACCTTAGTCCATATCTACCTATCTTAATTAATCCAACCCAAACCTTACTCCATTCTTAAACTATTAAATCAATCCCAAACATCCCATTAATACCAAATTAAATCAATCTAAACCTTCAACCAAGACACCAAAAATATAATCCATATGATGATGGTTATGGTTTTGACCAAGACACCATTGATGAGATCGTTATGGGTCATATTTATATAGATTCTCTATACCAAACCATGAGAAAACTATTATATTTTATGAAGTGATTTACAAACTAAAAGAAAAAAAAATGACATTGCAATAATGTCAAAATTGTAACCATATAGAATCATTATGGAATGCATATAAAGATGTTTCCTATATATATGCGTATATATATATATACACACACATATATATATACATATATGTATACATATATATACATATATATATGTATACATTATATGTATACATACATACATATATATATGTGTTATTATTATTGTATACATATATATATATATCATATATATATATATGCATATATATATATATATGTGTATATAATAATATACATACCATATATATATATATTATCGACATATATATATACATATATATAAGTCATATATATACATATATTATATATATATGTATACATATATACATGTGTATGCATATATACATGTATCACATACATACATATATATACATACACACACACACACACACACACACACACACACACACACACACACATATATATATAAGCCCCTTAAAGAGAACCTTGATTACAAAACAAAATGTGTATGCTAACATGAACATGTTCCATTCATTTTCAAAAAGAGGGATATACAAATACCTATAGTTTCTAAAAATGATAGTCCTTTTGGAATGCTAAAGCAATGCATGATGCAATATCTTTCCCAAGTATTTAGTTGTTTGTAAAGCTTTAATTGAATTGTGTATTGAATAGTATCTATAGCCTACAAAGCCAATATATATAATACAACAAAATTAATGTGATGTGTTATCGAAGATGCAATTGCATAGTTTTTGAGTCAAACTCATTGAACCATGAGTAGTGGTTCCCAAGAACCAATACCTTATGAATATGAATGGTCGACTTAGCATCCATTGCATCTAGTTAGTCCTAACAAGGGTGAAGCATTTGAACTTCACAAGAGATCACCCATCCCAATACTACTCAAAATCAAGTGTGCTTTACCATGGAGTTCCCTAGGGAATGCATACATGGGCTAGGTATGTCAATCTAAAAATTTGTTGTTTCACCCACTTTGTGGATGTGGAATTGCACTTGTGCCCCAACCAATGAGGTACTAATCAAATGGATATGCAAGAGAAGAAAGAAGATTGAGGGAATGAAAGAAATTATAGTTGCTTTACTTTGTTGAGAAAATAATTCAAGTAGAGTGTAAAGTAGTAAGTCTTCCACATCCATGTGGGTAGCTAAATGCTAGGGAAGGGATATGTTCATTCTCCAAGTCACCCAATCATTTCTAAGTGCACTATTCTGATGTAGTCTCTTAAGAGCCCTAAGAGCAAAAATTGCCAAACTATGATGAAGTGTTTCTCAGATCACGTGGGACCCAAAAATGTTCCATCTACACTTACAAGTCCATATGGCATCCCTCCACATAAACCAATCTCATTTTTGGTCAACTCAACACCGTTTGGCCATGCCAACTTAGAATAGAAACTAGTAAAAAGCATCAGTAGAGAGCAATGCAAATTTGGAAACAAGCATATTTTGTGTTTCATGAATCCTAGACCAAAATCAACTACACCAACATGTCCAAGTGGGCAGCTAAATGCTAGGGAAGGTCTTTATTTTTTCTCCAAGTCACCCAATCTTTTGGAGTGCACTATTTTGGCATAGTCTCTTAAGAATCCTAAGAGAAAAAACTACAAAACTATGACAGAGTGGTTCTCAGAGCTCATGGCACCTAATAATGCTTTGTCTACATGTACAAGTCTATATGGAATCCCTCCACATAAACCTCTCTTATTTTGGTCAACTCAACACCATTTGGCCATGCCAACTTAGAATGGAAACTTGCAAAAATTGTTAGTAGAGAGTAGTGCAAATTTGGCAACAAGCATATTTTTTGTTTCATGCATCCTAGCCCAAAGCTGACTGTGTCAACATGTCCAAGTGGACAAATAAATACTAGGGAAGATCCCTATTCATTCCCCGAGTCATTCGATCATTTTAGATTACACTATTTCGACATAGTCTCTTAAGAGCCATAAGAGTAAAAAACTGGCAAACTATGACAAAGTGTTTCTCAGAACTCGTGGAACCTAACAAAGTTTCATATTCATGTATAAGTACATATGGAATCCCTCCACATAAACCTCTCATTTTTGGTCAACTCAACACCATTTGGCCATGCCAACTTAGAATGGAAACTTGTGAAAAGCGTCAATAGAGAGCAGTGAAAATTGGCAAGAGGCATATTTTTAACTTCATGCATCCTAGACCAAAACTGACTATGCCAACATATCTAAGTGGGTAGATAAATGCTAGGGAAGGGATATTTTTCATTCTCCAAGTCATCAGATCATTTTAGAGTGCACTATTCTAGTATAGTCTCTTAAGAGCCCTAAGAGCAAAAAAAATTCAAACTATGACAGTGGTTCTCAAAGGTTGTGGCATGTAACAATGTTTCATCGACATGTGTTGGAATGTGCTAAGATGTGATGTTGTTTGTTGTCATTAATGATTGTCATTGATGTCAACATATTTTGGTTAAGTAACTAAGGTTCAGTTGTAAAGCTTTGATGATCCAGATTGGCATGATTCTGAATGTTATGCTGTAATGATCTATCTTTGATTGTGTCTATCCTGGTCCTATTCCTTTTGCAACATAATGAAATACACTCTTATGGGTCTAGACCAATCTAGACGCTGATTAATGTGCTCTAGAACATTGTAACATGTATGTCCTATTCTCTGGTTCTGAATATCATGGTAAATGTAATGTGTTGATTTGAGCGAGGAGGTTTTGTTTGGTCCATGTTTCATTCCTTTCCATCATGGGAATGTTTTTGTGGTGACCTAATTCAAAGTGTGTTTTTTCAACTTAGAAGCATGGAATGAAAATGTGTTTGTCCAACTTAGAAGTTTTTGGAAGCATGGAATGGTATAAGTAAACTTTGATTATGTTCGATGAAAGCAAGTGTGATGAATGCAAATCTGAAGATCTAGACATTGCGAAGTAAGAAAAAATATACAATCAGAGGTAGCAGATAGTGATATTTTAACCCGTGTCATTTTTGGTGACAATCATTTTAGTGGTGGATTCCATTTCATCATTCTTCTAGCAATGAGCCTTTTTTTGTTGGCAGCGAGTCTTTCTCTTTTAGCAGTGAGCCTTTTTTTATCTTTGGTTGTAATAGCTGGGAAGTGATCCGACTAGCTATGAGCCTTACCTGTAGTGAGCATATTTGGCAATGAGCCTTTGTAAAAATCACCTTAACCGATGTTCTATAATTGAGAATTCGCATTCTCCATGGTTTTTCCCTTCTTTGGTTTCCACATAAATTTTGGTGTTCATTGTGCATGGTGTTTTTTATGTGCTTTCATGTTCATTTCTATTAGATGCTTATCTAAATGATTTAAGTTTGCTCCAGATTAATTAAAGTCAAGAAAATTATTTTATAATAACTGATTCACCCCCCCATTAGTTATTCAGATTGTTCAACAATTGGTATCAGATCTTTGGTTCCTCGAAGAGGAGCTTAACTGCTTGGGGTAGATCTAATGGCACACAAACTAATAATTCCTATATTTGATGGATTTGAATATAGTTTCTAGAAAGTGTAGATGAGAGGTTACTTGATCTCTCTAGGCTACAAGACTTGGAAAGTTGTTGAGACATAATATGTTGAA
This sequence comes from Sequoia sempervirens, assembly GCA_007258455.2. Taxonomy (NCBI): domain Eukaryota; kingdom Viridiplantae; phylum Streptophyta; class Pinopsida; order Cupressales; family Cupressaceae; genus Sequoia; species Sequoia sempervirens. The sequence goes on along the minus strand of VDFB02193867.1, from coordinate 779,113,837 downwards.
TTGACATAAGGTATTTCTACTGTGGATGACATTTCAACCTATGAAGAGAATGAAAAGGAAAGGTATGCAATCTTTAGTTGTTTTTCTAAGACTAAGTTAACAAAAGTTATTTCATTGGGCACTGCTTCTGAAGTTTGGGAAAATTTGAAAGAAATTTATGAAGGAAATGATAGAGTCAAATTATCAAAGAAGTTGAAAGCTAAGCACAAATATGAAAAATTGAGGATGGAAGATGGTGAGGATATAGAAAACTAATTTCAAAGAGTTGATAGTGTAGTAAATGAAGTCAAAAATCAAGGAGGTACTTTGACAAATGAAGATGTAATGGAGAAAATTCTAACGACCCTACCAAAGAGTTACAGTGACAAGATCTCAGCTATTGAGGAAGTGTATGATCTAAAGAAACTCACCAAAGAGCAACTATTTTGCACCTTGATTGCGTTTGAGATGAGGAAATTTGGAAAAGAAAAGTAGAAATCAAAAAATTCCTTCAAAACCTCAAAGATTGAAGATGATCCAGATAGTGAAAGTTCAGAAGAGTTGGAAGAAAACTTCACAAGGAAACTAAGGAAAGTTACTGTCAAGTACAAAGGTATGTTTTCTCTTAAATGTTTTATGTGTGGAAATATTGGTCATTTAGTAACTAAGTGTCTAGAAAAAGGAACAAGGAAAAAGTTTAAGAAGATCAATAAGAAGGCCTATTATGTCAATGAGAATGTCATAATTTTAGATTATGAGTCAAATCATGAGGATTGTTTGTTTTTGGTGGAAAAGGATGAACCTATATTTGATATCTCTAATATTTGTTTGAAATCTAAAGACTGAAGCTACATTATTTGTTAAAATAAATAAATATGAATGGTTGATTGATAGTGGATGTTCAAATGATATGACTGGTGATAAAAGTAAGTTTGTAAATCTTGAGAAATATGATGGAGGTTATGGTAGATTTGGAGATGATAAAACAACATAGATTGTTGGAATTGGTTTTATTACCTTTGATGGAAAACATAACACTGACAATGTTTACTATGTGAAGGGTTTATACCATAATCTTCTTAGTGTTGGACAGATGTGCGAAAATGGATATAATGTGGTATTTCAAGATGATGGTTGTGAGATCTAGAAGAAATCTGAAACTATTATTGTAGCTGGAAAAAGAACAAGTGGAAATATGTATCAACTGGAAGGAGCCACAAAAAGATGATTATTCTCTCATTCTGATGACAGTTGGCTCTGGCATCGGAGGATGTGTCACATCAACTTCGACAACTTGATAAGGATAAGTTCAACAAGAGCAGTTAAAGATTTTCCAAGACTGACCAAACCAGACAACACTATCTACAAGGATGTCAAGAAGGAAAGTAGACCAGAGAAATGTTTTGAAGAAAAGAAGAATCATCTATTGGTTTGTTGGACCTTGTACACACTGAACTATGTGGTCCAACCAGAACAAGAAGCTTACAAGGTCAGAAGTATTTAATACTTTTAATAGATGATTATTCTAAACTAAACTGGGTCACATTTTTAAGAAAAAAATAGAAGCTTTAGAAAAATTCAAGATCTTCAAGGCAAGAGTTGATGATGACATTGGCAGGAGAATCAAGTTCTTAAGATTTGATAGAGGAGGAGAGTTTACTTCTAATGAATTCAACAAGTTCTGTGAAAAACATGGCATCAAAAGATAGCTATCTACCCCTAGAACACCACAACATAATGGTGTAGTGGAAAAAATGAACTGGACAATTCAAGAAGTAGCTAGAACAATGATCATGGAAGTAGGTTTACCATATGTCTACTGGAGAGAAGTGATACATACAACAATATACACTCTTAACAGATTAATGTTTCAGAGGAAATATGGAAAGACATCATATGAGCTATGGCATGGAAGAGCTCCCACAATAAAGTACTTCAAAAAATTTGGAAGCAAATGCTACATTCAAAGAGATGAGGACAATCTTGGAAAGTTTGAAAGTAGAGTTGATGAAGGCATATTTCTAGGTTACTCTACAAGAAGCAAAGTGTACCAATGCTATAACAAGAGATTGAACAAGGTGGTTGACAGTGCAAATGTGAAAGTAGATGAAGATGTTCAAAGAATTCTTGACAGGCATATTGAATATGAATCAAATGACTTAGAGGAAAAAGGAGAAAAGGATAAGAAAGAAGAAGAAGAAGAGATAAAGGAGGTTCTGGCAACTACAACTAAAAGTCCAAGGTATGTGTAGAAAATCCACTCAAAAAATTAGATTATTGGAGATAACAATAAGGAAATCACCACAAGAATCAAAGTAGCTCAAGAGAAAGTATTATTGTGTCTACTCTAAAAAAATGATCCAAAACTATGGAAGAAGCATGCAATGATTAGAATTGGGTGAAGGCAATGAAAGAAGAGCTTGATCAGATAGCGAAGAATCAGACCTGGGAACTTGTGCCTAGATTGGTAGAAAAAAATATAATTGGAACAAAGTGGGTATTCTGGAACAAGCTAGACGAAAACATAAAGGTAACAAGACACAAATCAAAATTGGTTTGCAAAGGTTACACTCAGATTGAAGGTATTGATTTTGAAGAAACATATGCACCTGTTGCCTAGATGGAAGCGATCCGAATATTCTTGGCTTTTACAACTTTTAAGGATTTCAAAGTCTACCAAATGGCTATAAAAACTACATTCTTGAATGGAGAACTGAAGGAAGAAATCTACATTGAGAAACCGAAGGGATTTAAGTCCAGAAGTAACTTGGATGTTGTTTACAGGTGAAGAAATCTTTATATAATTTGAAGCAGGCACCTAGAGTCTGGTATGGAAGATTAGACAAGTACTTGATTGGACAAGGATTTCAAAAGGGATAAACTAATAGTAATTTATACTATAGAATTCACTCAGGTCAAATGTTGATTGTTGTGGTTTATGTTGATGACATAATATTTGGAGGAAATGATGATATGTGCAAAAAATTTGTAGATGAAATGCAGAAGGAATTCAAAATGTCCATGATAGGTGAGTTAAATTTCTTCCTTGGATTACGAGTAAATCATAACAACAAAGGAATTTTCATTTCTCAATCCAAGTATACCAAAGAATTACCAAAGAAGTTTGGATTGGAGAATTCCAAACTAGTTTGTACACCTATTGTTACCAGATGTAAGTTGACAAAAGAAGTTGATTCACCTAAAGCTGATGCAAGTATGTACAAATCAATGATTGGAGGATTGTTATATTTGACAACTACTAGACTAGACATTAAGTATGTTGTTTGTTTAGCAGCCAGATTTCAACAAGAACCAAATGAATCACATGTTGTAGTAAAAAGGATATTTAGATACTTGAAGGGTACAAAAGACATGGGGTTATGGTATCCAAAGGACTCAAACTTCACTTTGATATCCTATACTAATGCTGATTGGGCCAGATGTGTTGATAACAGGAAGAGCACAAGTGGTGGAGCTTATTTTGTTGGCTCACGGTTGGTTGCTTGGTCAAGTAAGAAACAACATTCTATATCTTTATCTATTGCTGAAGCTAAATACATTGTAGCATCCTCATGTTGCACTCAAATATTGTGGATGAAACAAACACTGAAGGAAATGGGCATATCATTTGATGAACCTATCTCAATTATGTGTGATAATACCAGTACAATAAACATTTCCAAGAATTCAGTACAACACTCCAGAACAAAACATATATCCATTAGATATCATTTCTTGATAGAGAAGGTTTTGGAAAATGAAGTAAAACTTGAATATGTACCTACAAAAGTGCAGATTGTGGATATCTTTACAAAACCATTGACCAAAGATACTTTTGAGTATCTTTGGGAAAAGTTAGGGGTTCTACCCCCTCCTAGTCTACAACAATTTGCACCAAGGTGTGCATTGGTCCAGGGTATTATATGTTCACTCTTATTTGGATCAATTCTTGGTGGCTTCCTCTTAGGAGGAGCAAAGTAAGTTCTTCAGGGGGATTTTTTCCCTTTGTCTTTGATGTCAAAGGGGGAGGAAGAAAAGAAGACAAGAAGTTGTGTTGTTTAGTTTGTTGTTGATGAATGTTGACATAAATGAAAAAGGGGGAGATTGTTGGAATGTGCTGAGATGTGATGTTGTTTATTGTCATTAATGGTTGTCATTGATGTCAACATATCTTGGTTAAGTGACTAAGGTTCATTTATAAAGCTTTGATGATCTAGATTGGCATGGTTCTGAATGTTGTGTTGTAATGATCTATCTTTGATCATGTTTGTCCTGGTCATATTCCTTTTGCAACATAATGAGATACACTCTTCTGGGTATGGACCAATCTGGAAGTTGATCAATGTGCTTTGGAAAATTGTAACGTGTATATCCTATTCTCTAGTTTTGGATATCATGGTAAATGTAATGTTTTGATTTGAGTGAGGATGTTTTGTTTGGTTCACGTTTCATTCCTTTCTGCCATGGGAATGTTTTTATGGTGACCTAATTCAAAGTGTGTTTGGCCAATTTAGAAGCGTGGAATGAAATTGTGTTTGGCTGACTTAGAAGTTTTTGGAAGCATGGAATGGTATAAGTAAAAGTTTATTATGCTCGATGAAATCAAGCATGATGAATGCAAATCTGAAGATCAATACATTATGAAGTAAGCAAAAATATATGACTGAAGGAAGCAGACAGTGGGATTTTAATCGGTATCATTGTTGGTGACAATCATTTCAGCAGTGGATTCCCTTTCATCATTCTTTTGGCAGTGAGCCTTTTTTTGTTTGCAATGAGCCTTTCTCTTTTGGTAGTGAGCTTTTTTATCTTTGTATGTAATAGCTAGGTAGTGAGCCTACTGGTAGTGAGCCTTACCTGTAGTGAGCATATTTTGTAGTGAGCCTTTATAAAAATTGCCTTAACTGGTGTCACCTTAACCAGTGTTTTATAATTGAGAATTTTCTCTGTGGTTTTTCCCTTCTTGGGTTTCCACATAAATTTTGGTGTTCATTGTGCATGGTGTTTGTAATGTGATTTCATGTCCATTTCTATTATATTCTTATTTGAATGATTTAAGTTTGCTTTAGATTAATTAAAGTCAAGAAAATTGTTTTATAATAATTGATTCACCCCCCCTCTTAGTTATCTGGACTATTCAACAACACGTACAAGTCCATATGGAATTCATCCACATAGACCTCTCTCATTTTTGGTCAACTCAACATTGTTTGGCCATGCCAACCTAGAATAGGAACTTACAAAAAGTGTTAGTAGAGAGAATTTCCAATTTGGAAACAAGCATAGTAGACCAAAACAAACCGCGCCAACACATGTAAGTGGGAAAATACATTCTAGGGAAGGGCTCTATTTTTTCTCCAAGTCACCCAATCTAATTGGAGTGTACTATTTTGATGTAGTCTCTTACGAGCTTTTGAGCATACACATGAGATACTTACACATGAACAATAATACACTTGACATTTATGAACATACATACATACACATGATATTACACTTGAGATTCATGAATATACATACATACATTGTGAAATTGTTTACACTTGTCAATCCAACTACATACCATTTGCATTCTTAGCATACACATAAAACATCACATCCATAATGTTATTATAACTAATAACTTACATATCATGTCTTCCATATCCTCATGCACAAATACATCAAAGTACCACCCTAAGTTGTACAAATTGTATGTATATCATATTTCCCTCTCTATGGCTACATGCCAATCTCATCTCTGCCACCCTAAAGTGTGCAAATTTTATGCATATCATATTTTCCTCTCTATGGCTACATGTCATTCTCATCTCTACCACCCTAAAGTGTACAAATTTTATGCATATCAATATTCCTTCTCTATGGCTACATGTCATTCCCATCTCTACCACCCTAAGGTGATCCCTGCCATTATCCTTGTAGAAGCCACTTGTCATTGCTCACTTCTCCAAAAAACAAATATACCTGCATATAAATATAAATAAATTGTTGTATATAAGCAACATGAACTAGAAACTAAATATGATGCAAGATTAGGAATCACTACTTATAATTCTATCGTAGATGTCACCTTAAGAACTATAGGGTGGATTTATTATTATTGTAACCTTGTCATGCTCCAAAAATCCTACACATATAAATAAGTGAATTTTTAAAAAAATAAAATTTGAAGGCCTATTTGAAACTCAAAAGTTGTGGATTTACTGTAATTCTAACCTCCTCATGCTTCAAAGTTGAGTGTAGTATACTTGCATATAAATATAGAAAAATTATTGAGCATAAGCAACATGAACTACAAAGTTTGAACTAAACATTCTTTCAAACCACATATGATGCAAGATTAAGAATCAGTACTTATGAATTCTATGTCCATGTGCATTACCATGATTACCTCATTGTAAGTTCATAAGACAATTGTGGATGTATTGATCTAAATAGCTTAAAAATATTCCTTTCTTCTCCAAAAAAATTACACATATAAACAAGTGAATTGTTAAGAAAATCAATCTTCAAGACCTATTTGAAACTCAAAAATGGTGGATTTATTGTCATTGTAACCTCATCGTGCTCCAAACTTGAGTGTAGTAAACCTGCATATAAATATAGACGAGTTGTTGAGCATAAGCAAAATGAGCTACAAAGTTTGAACTAAATATTATCTCAAACCACATATGATGCAAGATTAAGAATCACTACTACATCAGTGCATTACCATTATTACTTCATTGTACTCATAACACAACGTTGGTGGATTTATTGACTTAAATCGCTTAAAAATATACCTTTCCTCTCCAAAAAAGTACAAATATAAACAAGTGAATTGTTAAGAAAATAAATCTTCAAGACCTAATTGAAACTCAACAATGGTGGATTATTTTCATTGCAACCTTGTCCTGCTCTAAACTTGAGTGTAGTAGACCTGCATATAAATATAAACAAATTGTTGAGCATAAGCAACATGAACTACAAAGTTTGAACAGAACATTCTCTCAAACCACATATGATGCAAGATTAAGAATCACTACTTATGAATTCTATGTCAATGCATTACCATAATTACCTCATTATACTCATAACTCAACCATGGATTTATTGATTTGAATCACTTGAAAATATACCTTTCTTCTCCAAAAAACCTACATTTTTATATACTAGTTAATTGTTATGCAAATTTTTTATGTAATTTTAATCCAACCCATAAAAATAACATGAATCTAAATAAGGTGAACAATATCATACATTTCCCATACAAAAAATAGATCCACTACTCAAGTGTGTCTGAGGGGCAACCTCTTATATTCAAAGTTTCCAATATTGCTTCATGATCAACAATAGTAATCGTCCATAGTTATTTTGTTCTTTTTTTTGCATGATGCTTCAATAACTTAATATTTGTAGCTACAACTAGGTGCAAATACATGATTATGGTTTTGTGCTTCTCAAAGTTCTCAAATATAGGAATTCCATTATTTCTAATCATATATGTTGGCAACCAAGTTCCAACAATTACAATTGATCTCATAGGACATGTGAACCCATCATCATCTATCATAGTTTGTAATAGATTTATTTTCCTTGAACACATCATTCCAACCAATAGTCTGATCTCTCTTCATTCCCATGTGGTGCAACAACTACATAAAAATGTCCTAGTTGTATAAGGTCTAAAATATGGTAATAGTCAAATAAAGTTTCCATTTCATTGAGTAAAGATGAATGACCTTCATATAAAGGGGTTAGATATTGTGGAATCCATGTATCTACCCAATCACTTTACTCACAACTATCCCACTCACATTTGATACAAATTTGACAAAAACAAGATAAATATCGTGTCCAAATAGTCCATGTATTTACATCTTTGACAATTCCCTAATTTTCTAACAATCCAATCTCTATCCCACTTTACTTCATCAACCAACCAAAAGAACCTACACATTTCTGAATCAAGTGCCCCTTCTTGTGATAATTCATAGTTACATCACTCAACAATTGAACTTGCATCAATGAATGTATCACCACCTCTAATCTTTAGTTGCTCTTTAACTAGAGCCATCTTTATATATGCACCTGTTCCATCATGTTCCTGTTTTCCATGCTCAACTTCAAAAAAATCCAACTATGAGGTGTACCCCTCTCTTCATGCATTATACTCAACCAATAAAACATACAAGCATTCTTCAATTGACTAGTGCAATTTTTTGACCAAATGAGATGTTGAACCATTAGAATATCTTTTTCCTACAAGAACTTCAAAAAATTGTTAAAATAGTATGTATATACTCTGATGAATAAGATCAATAATCACTCATGTAAAAATGATACTCCCTAACTATCTTCCTATTCTCTTTTGTACTATTAGGGTCATGTTTGTATGTGATGTGAACAACTTTTCAACTTTAATTGAATTGTAATATTGAGTTTGGACTTCATTTTGTGGTTGCAATGTGTAGTTTTCTATGAAATCAAGTACACAAATGACGGTTCCAGTTGGGAAAGAATCCTTACACATCCTAAATTGTTGATCTAACCATGTAGACCTATGGTTGTGTCTTGCATACTTGTAAAAATATTTTTCTTAAAATTAGAAATAAAATCATCAATACTTACCTCTCTTGTAACCGACTTACATCTCAAACCTTCACCTCCACTCCTCAAATTGTGTTTCACTATCTCAAATCTCTTTTTCTCAACCATTTTCTTTCCAAAATCATGCTCTTCATCCTTATGAATACATGATATAAAAAATGAGAACCCACTACATTACAAACTCTTTTCATTTAAACAAACATTGCTATAGAAAATGCAACCATTATCTCTAGTACATAGAAATAAATCTACTAACTCCCTTGACGACCTTGGTAGTTGCATTGTAGCACACTCCTACAACATTTTTTTAGTACGTAAAGTAGAACGAATATTGTGTAATATTTCATGATATATAGAAAAACCCACATGGTATTTGCAACATGTATTACGAATTTTAAGAGGCAAACAATAAAATGGCTTACAAGATTCAAATGTCCTTTGTGAGATTTTTAAATTTGGATGTGTTTCAGAAAATAGTTTGTACAATTTTTTTTGGCTATGCTCTAAGAAATTTTTAGGATGTGGTGTGCGCTCTCAATCACCAATTGTTAATTTTAAAAAATATTTTACATTTGGTGATACTCTAGAGTTAGAGTGCCAAAATTGTTGAATTTCATCCTTTGTGATATTAGTTAGCTTCTTATCAACTCATGGAACCCTACCACTAAAATACCAAGTATCATTTCAAATAGGACTAACTAGTCTTGATTTTATTGCTAGTGCTTTTGAAAAAGTTATGTGATTTAGCCTAAAGTCAACACATGTTTGCCTCAACAATCGAGCCCTTCTTAATTGATTTCTTACTAAAGATGTTATTACTCTACAAGAATCTCTCTTATATTTTTCCGTACTAGTCTTTCTAATAGAATTGAGTGCATTAAAAATATTTGTAATAATTTTATTTCAATATAACTTCTTGTTTACATGAATCTTCAATTTATTTAATAATGGTCACATTTTGTAAGACTAGCAATTGTACAAAAAGTTGTTTTGAGCCATGAAATTGCACCCTAGTGTAATTTACCATAATATACCCTTACTTTAGGCTTATATGATTGATAATGAAAAAACATGCCACCCTAAGCCTTTTTCTTATTCACACATTTGGTGTTTTCCATTGGTGGAGGGAATTTTGACTAGGTTGCTTCCATACTACGTAGATGTCTGTGAGCCACACAAACATTCTTGACAAATTCTCGGGTCTGCGAATGTTGAGACATTACATTTTTGTGGCATCCACAAGTTGTAACACTTCTAGTGATGACTGGCCTTCTCAAAAATGTCCCTTTTGCCTCCAAATCCTCATTTTGAACTAAACTTTCCATTCCATTAACTCTCTCTCTCAATCTATCACATTCTAACTTCATTCTTGTAGCTTCACTTCACTCTCTCCATTATTGCTTCTTTCTACACCATCTTCTTGTAGGTTTCAAGCTATTGGCACTACATTCTTGCACATTTGTCTTGCATTTTCAAGGCTATCATCTTTCCTTTCAGCTTCTCAATCTTTCCAAAGGGAGGGTAACATTTTCTTGTTGTCATTTCATTGCATTATCAATAGTATAGATAACATATAGATTGTCTTTGCTTTCTATACATATTATCTACTTATTTTCTTTATCATTTTCTCTCTATTGTGGTATATCAGTTGTTCATGGAGGTAGAAACACCAAAGTGGGAGTTTGATTGAGGCAAAATCTAAGACATAACCCCAAAACTTTTCCATCGTCATATGTGTAGGTACTTCGTTCATGTGGATCTTGTGAGAGGCTAGACCACCCGTAAGTTGGATTTCTACTACCCTTGTCATTTCATTCATAATCAGTTTATTATTCAAGTTAAAGTATTCTTCTTGTTGTAGTTATTTTATTTATTTTATGCATTTATAGCATTCTATAATTTTCATTTAAACTGTTGGATTAAGGTTTTCAGGATGTTAGCACACCTTGAGTCTCAGATTGCAAACTTTTTTCTCTTCCTGTACGAGACACTAGCATGATATAAAGATGCCAATGCATCACATTGTCGTCCATGACCTACGCAAATTTCCTTTGGCCAAGATCCAATTAGTTTGTCATCTGAGACCTCTATGGTCTGCTCACTCGATTCTTGAAATCCTTCATCCCTAAAAACCCCAAAAACATAGATTAGTTTATCCTTTGTTTATCATACTATCTTCCAACCTTTGTGATTGAGGTGGCTGAGGGTAATTTTATTCCTTTAGACCCTATTTTTCTTGGGACTTGGGAGTAGAAAATCCCCTCCTTCATATTTAGGTCAACTCAACTTGAATCTTCCATCTCCTTCTCTTTGGTTTGAAAATTTTCTTCTCTCATGTCTAGAGTGTGTTGCAGATAGTGCATTATGAGGCTTTTATAAGATTTTATGACCCAATCTACAACATATGGACATGTTGTAAGAATAAGTATTCAAAACATTATAATAGGATCTAGAAGGTATATTCCCCCTTGAATGGGTCCTACTTTCGAAGAAATTGTTTCAAGAATCACTAATGGTTTCTTTTCTCCCTTTGGTGAGGTGGCAATTCATGTCCCTACCCCTGCCTCGCCCTTTGTCTCTTTTGTGGAGGATAATGTTATTCTTAGGGTTCCTATAGAGGAAATTTATTCCTTGTATATGAGACTCGAGGAGCTTGAGAGATTTATGGAATAAGATGATAAATTTTCCCAAGTGACTCTTGTCATTGAGTAGTTAAGAACTACATTGAGTAAGGATTAGAAAGGCATAGATCTTCTCTGAGGGATAGTACATATTGTAGATACCCATGTCCCCACCTACACTTCTAACTTGGTTATTACTTAAGATTGTGGCTTGGAGATTGCTAGAAAATAGCTTAATGTCTCGATGCCTGGGGTGTTAGTGTTTATGGCTGACACATGTCCTATCATTGATACCAATTTTGTACTTGATAAGAGTAATATGATTAAAGTAAATAAGGTTCCTTTGGGTTTCAACTATTCTACATCTGAAACTTAGAGTGGCCCTATTTCTGGCTCTAGCATTGATGCCTTTATAGGTACTGGCACTAGGTCCTCTATCTATGCAAGTGTTGGTGGTCCTTTTGGAGGTTCCTCTAGTCACACCTCATCAGTTGATCTAGTGCTCAATGATATATTACAAAGCATGGAGTGCATTCAAAATTATTTAGCAAGTTTGTCTGGTTCTTCCCAACCTATGTTCTAGCTTTTCCATCATCATATCCCTCTTTTCATTTCCATCTTGAACACTCCTATCCCTCAAGGGGTGGAGATACCTAAGTTTGAAAAGTATAATGGTCGTGGGGATCCTTGGACACATGTCTCATCCTTCAATGTGCTATGCATTGATTTATTTCATATCGATGCTTTGTTGGCAAAGCTATTCTAGTTTTCCCTCAAGGACATTGCCTTGGAATGGTATTGTGCTTTACCTGATAATTCTATTTTCTCTTTTGACTGTATAGTCAACTAGTTTCTCTAGTAGTTTTAGGCCAACATTAGGTCGAAGATTTCCTTCAACAATCTCATTCGATGTAAGCAGGGGATCCATGACAAATTGACCGACTTCATATTTTGGTGTCAAGTTATCTTTGCTTAGATTTCCTATTATTTTCCTGACTTTGATGTTCAAAAGGTGCTTATTAGAAACTTACAACTTTCTCTGCAAGAGAAGTTTATTGTAATGAAGTATTCTTCTTTTGTGTAGTTGTGTGTCACTTTGAGAGAATACCATCAACCAATTGTTTAGTATGGGGAATCGTCCTCGTGCTCCCACTAGGATGGTTGATTGGTTATGTTAGTTTCAAGAAAGAACAAGATTGTGGCTAACATGGTCTCTATTCCATTTAATAAAAATAATATAGGACATAATATAAATTTTACTAAACTATCAAAATTATACACTAGCATCTTGCAAAAATTATTAAAAGATAAACTAATAACATTTCTTGAGATTCAACCACTATCCCAATTGTATCCTCGATGGTATGACTCTAATTTTTTTTATCAATTTCATCGAGTTGTTGGACATGATACCAAAAGATGTGTCCACCTATGTCACATGATTCAGGACCGCATTAATGATGGGACCATCCGCCTCGATGGTAGAAAGAAAATTTGTAACAAATCTATAGCCAAGCCTAACATCCAACTACATATATACGTGGATTTGTTCCTATCATGCTCTGTGAAATTGGTCATTCCTTTGTCTTCTTCTAAGCTAGTCCCATTTGAATATGTGAATGTGGTCTCATTCACTCCTATTTCTCCTTTAGAGCATACAAATGTTGTGCTTGATATTATATTCAACTCACATGATCTGCCCTTGAACAAGGAGCCTTCTTTGCTCTATGTTCCTGCTTGAATCAATGGTAACATGTTGACTAGTGTTATGGTTGATTCATCAATTCAAGTGAATTTTATCATGGAGGAGGCCTTGTTTATCAATAATTTTCACAAGGATAAATATGATGAGTCATAGGCCACCCTTCACACTCATGATGGGTTTTATATCACCCTTATGGCTCTATTTCTTTGTTATTTTCAATTGGTCCTAAGTTTATGGATGTTCCATTTGTTGTGATCTTAGAGTCATACTTACTCAGAACAAGGTTGGGCATTCCATGGATGGCCTCCATGAATGCAATCACTTCTATGATCCACAAATGTTTGAAGTATCCCCACAAGGGTATCATGCATGTTTTCTAAGACATTAGATACAAGCCACTAGTAGCATGTGGGGTATTCTCCCTTGACCATTTTTTTCCCACCCTAGTCAAACCCCTCCCTCCTAGGGGATATCTCTTGTATCAGGCTTATTGCAAGTATAAAACTGGGGGCTTGACATTGAAAGATGGTTTTCCTCCATCTCCTTATGTTGTGTCTCTAAAGGCTTGTTTGGGTGCACAACAACAAGATCCATCCTCTTCCCCTCCCAAGGGGAAGGACAATATTGCTCTTTACCTTAGGACTTCCCCTTCTAATTCTTCTTTTTCACCTCCTACTTCCTCTTCTCAACCCTTGGCGGCATCCTCTAATCTTGCTCCTATGCATAACGTAGGAAAAGGAAAATTTTCCATTTTGTGGAATTCAAAGTACTGAGTCTTTCAACTTGTAGTAGAGCAAGAGCCCCCATACTCTTCTCAAGCCATTCCTTCTAGTTCCCATAGTTGATGTAATTGGATTTTTCATGAGTGTAATTGCTAATGAAAGGATTTTACCAAGGAGAACATGACTTTACAAAAGAGAGGGGGAGTCTATTGTTTCTATTTCTAGTCCTGCTTCTTCTATGGTTGCTTCTGCTCCTTTCTCTTTCACTTTAGTTCCCATCACCTTTGTTCTTCTAGATTCATCAATAGATCTCAATGAATCTCACCCCAAAAGGGTGTAGGTGTTCATCACTCCTTTGGTAGAGCCTCCCCTTCTTACCCCTCTTCCTAATATTTCTCCTTTCTCACAACTTGTAGAAATGCCTCATACAAAGGTGGTATCCTTTGTGGCTCTACCTCCTTCTTTCGCTTCCACTTCATCTATGTGGTTTCTTCATCCCCCAATGAAGCGCAAGCTTGAGGATGACCTTGTTGCAAACAAGGGTCGTAATAAATACTTGTCTCTTGTAGAATTTTGGTTATGCTTTGGCTTGTGTCATCCTTGTGATGGAGGAAACCCCTGCATCTTTGAAGTTAGTCACTGCTCCTCTTCTTTAGGTTATTCTTGAATCCTGGGTGTCTTCCTCCCCCAACTCAATTGACACATGGAACTCCTAAGAATTACATGTTCAACTCGTTGGAGGATATCTCAACTTTGTCATCAATCTTTGAGAGATAGGTGACCCTAGTCTCACAAGAGCTCAACAAAAAGGACCTTGATGGGCCCTCTTCCTTAGCCCTTGTCATAGGTGAGTCAGATGGTGCAACCCTTGATATCTCTCCCATCTAGGATCATCCTCCCTCGCCTTACAATGATCTATATTGGGAGTAAGATGACCTATTGGTGGATTTGGATTAGGGTCACACCTCTTCTACATCTGTAGATTAGATTTGTGTGATTTTTATGTTCCCCCATACTTGTTTGTATGTGTTTAGTGCTCTTTCTTGGAGGACCCTTTCTACCCTTGTAGGTTCTTGGATAAAGGCATGAAAATATATCGTAATATTCTTCTATTCATTTAATCATTCTTCCATGTTTCATAAATCTTGCTTTTCACATAGAGGACAATGCAAAGTGTTGGGGGTATTTAGGCCTTCTTCCATGTTGACCCAATATTTTTCATTTTTCTTCATGTGATCTTCTTAATGTTTTGATACATTTGGGGATTGATGATATTTGATATGTATATTATATTATATCTATCTATCTATATCTATGAGCAATTCTAACCCCAAATTATCACATACCTCTATCTCCTGATTTCTTCATCTTTGTTTGTCTTCTTTCTGATGTTGTGATTCTTATTTGTTGTCCCTCACTTGTGTGACAATATTTCATGTGATGAAATATCTCATATTTCTCTCCTCTCCTTAGAATGGCATGTGCTCCTTTGTGTAGCACGCATCATTCTAAGGGGGGATCTCATATCTGCTTATTTTCAACAAGCAGTAATATTTCAAAAATATTCCTTGGTGAAATTTCTTTAAAAATGAGCCTTTGGTGAAAGAATATAAAAATTTCCTTTCAAAAAAGGAGTATTATTTCCAAAGGATTCCTTGATGAAAGATCTTTTAAAACTATTCCTTAATGATAGAATCATTTGGGAAAATTTTTGTCTTTCAAAAGGATTCCTTGATGTCTTAAGAAAAAGATTCCCTGATGAAAGAACCCCTTTCTAAAAGACTCTTTCAAAAGGATTATTTGATGCTTGTTGTCTTATGTATTGATGTTTTATGACTTATATCTAATATTTTACTTCTTGTGTCTTGATTTCTAGATGTCTTATATCTTGGCATCTAACTTGTGGACAACTTGACTATACCTATCTTTTTTGTGACTGTCTTGCAACATAGTTTGTAGTAGCCACAAGCCTACATGCTTTCCATATGAAATCTATCCATGCTATCCATACCTATCAATTCCATCTTATATTTGATCATATTCTGTCTTATTGTGTCTTATGATTGTGTCTATTATTTTTCTGTTTTTCACCTAACATGTTTTTTTGTAGCTAACATGTTTGTGGTGAGATTGCAGCTAGCTTTACAGGATCAAAGATTGGTGTCTTCTCAACATTCTTGTGGAGATCCATTTCACACCAAGTATAATAGATTGAAGGACTAATTCCTCTCATTTTTGATATATTCTCTTCAATCTCTTTCTACTTTAGCTCACATATGCATTGACACATATGCTTGATAAAGTGGGGGGAAAATGTTGAGGCATTAAGTTGCACCCTAGTGGAATTTACCATAATATACCCTTACTTTATCCTTATAATAATGATAATGCAAAACTTTTCCACTCTAGGCTTTTGTCCTATTTGAACCTTTGGCATTTTTGTCGGTGGAGGGAATTTTGACTAGGACGCTTCCACACAGTGTAGAAGTTTGTACACTATTTGAACATCCCTGAGAGATTCTTGTGTCTGTGAATGTTGGGATGTTACATTTTCATGGCATTCACAAGTTATAATTCTTTGGTGATGGAAAAATTGCCCAAAAAACATCCCTTTTGCCTTCAAATCCTCATTTTGAATCAACTTTTCCATTTCATTCACTCTCCCTCTCAATCTATCATATTCTAAATTCATTCTTGCACATTCACTTCACTCTCTCCATTCTTGATTCTTTCTACACCATCTTCATGTTGGTTTCAAGCTATTGGCACTATATTCTTGCATGTCCATCTTGCATTCTCAAGGATACCATCCTTCCTTTCAGCTTGATCTCAAGCTTTCCAAAGGGAGGGTAATGCTTTATTGTTGTCATTTCATTGCATTATCAATAGTATAGATAGCATATATATTGTCATTGCTTTCTATACATATTTTCTACTTCTACCACTTGTAAGGAAAGCAGAGGTGCCGAAGCAACTTTCCTAACATCAAAACCACAGGGGAGTAAGTAGGCAGTACTTTTAATTTTCTAACTACAGTCCAATTAAGACACACATGCAAGATCTACAAAAACAAAGAAGATACTCAAAGACAATGAACAACAGATTTATGTGGGAAAACCCTTTTGGGAAAAAACCCACCACACCAAGCTGAATCTCTTTGAATTATAGTAACAAACTATTACATACAATTCAGAGATGCAACTCTCTGGTTACCAGTTCTCAACAACTACATTCAAATGTTCATTCAGTTACAAAACATATCTCAACAATTCAATTTACTCATCGTCACAGTCTCAAAAAAATTGATCTCCTTTAAACTAATCACATTCTGATTTTGCCATCTGCGCATCCTTATCTGCCAGATCTCCATTCAAGAAAGTTTCCATGCCGATACAGATTTTTCCCTGCAAGCTATTTTTCTCCAGCGTCGCAACAGTTACAGAAATCCAACCGTCATTCAATTTGAAGAACCGTTTCCTCTTATTGGTTTAGTGGGATGCCACATAGGATGGTCACACAGTCAATGGCATTCAAACTTTGTTGGCATATTGGTGAGACACTCATAGTGTCTCCCTGATGCCACAAAGTTTCTCTATCGATATTGGATTTAAGTCTCCAGCAGTTAGCAAGACAACAAAGAAGTTATACCGAAACCATTGATGTCCATTTTGTTCCTATCGGCAAAGGTTTCCCTTATTGGTGAGACTCATATCGAATGCATAAGTCACATCGATCAGAAATTCCATCGGCAAGAAACTTCATTCTTGCCAAGACCTCATGTCGAGTTCTCAAGTCACACTGATGAGGTTTCCATTCGGTGAGACATTTTATTTTCAGAGAGACTCATATCGAAGTCTTCAGTCACAGTGATGAGCTATTCCTTTTGGCAAGACATATCGATCTAGCCAATACTTTCTGCCGAAAACCTTATGTTACTCCGAAGCCTTTCACCTATCGATAAGACCCCCACAGTTTCGGTGAGACGTCATACCGAAACAAAGCTTCCACTGAAAGTCACACTATCACCAAGACTTGTGTCTATCGCTGTGACCTTTCTCCGAGCTCCCTAAGTCTTACCGAAGACTTACTATCGACAAGACTCATGACTTTTTCCAAGACTTCTTAGCGAAGTCTTGTCACTGTGAAGACCATGAGACATCTCTTGTCAGCATGACCTAACCAAGTCGCTAGGACTTCCCAGCGAAGTCTTTTGTCACCGCGAAGAGCTCCAATTGGCGTGACCAAGCTACATCATTGAGACATCTCCCCGTGACCTCTGTGTTACCCCAATAGCTTTAAGCTATCAGTGAGACATCCACCAATTGCTGGGACCTCTCCCTGACACCTGAGTTGGCCTGATAAGATCACACTATCGCCCGAGGAAATCTATTCGCCAAAAGGTCATGCCGAATGCCGAAAGTCACAATGATAGTCTTGTCGGCAAGACATCAACCCTGTCACGTTGATATGAACATTTTAGAACTTTAGAATAGTTAGTCGGCTAGACATCCATGATGTCACACTGACTTTTCCTTCAAGGAGTTTCTTGTCAGTAAAAATTGAGGCACAAATTCCAACAAGCTCCCACTTGACGAAGATCTTACTGAGACCTCCAGAGCATCATAAAACTACTAAGATTCATGGGCCAAGAGGCCCATCGAATTGGCACACCAACTGAACTTGTTTGTGCTCATAGGCTTTGTCAATGCATCTACAACATTCTCTAGAGTATCCACTTTATCCAAAGAGACCTTCCCATCCTCCACCATATCTCGTACAAAATGATACTATACATCTATATGTTTCGTCCTGGCATGGAAAGTAGGATTCTTTGCCAAACATATAGCACTCTGGCTATCACAGTAGATAGTAATCTTTTCTGCATCAAAGCCAATGTTAGAACAAAAAAACCTTTTAACCAGATTGCTTCTTTACAGGCATGTGTGGCTACCATGTATTATGCCTCTGTAGTAGACAAAGCGACTACAGCCTACCGCATGCTCATCCAACTCACTGCACCACCATTTGTCATGAAAATATATCCACTGGTGGATCTTTTGCTGTCAATGTCCCCTACCCAATAAAAATCCACATAACCTTGAATGCTGAGAGTCTTCTATGATTCAACCAAGTTACCATGGTAACACAAAGCATAGTTTGAAGTGCTCTTCAGATATCTAAACACTCTCTTCACAGTATTCCAATGTGTTCTTCTAGTATTTGCTATAAAATGACTAAGAACTCCCACTGCTCGGGAAATGTTTGGCCTTGTATAGACCATAGCATACATGAGACTGCCAACTGCACTTGCATAAGGCACACTAGTCATGTCCTCCATCTCTAAAGAAGATTTTGGACAATCCTCAACAGATAGCTTCATTCCCTGCGTAACTGGAACAACTAGCTGCTTGCATTCAGTCATAAAAAATCTCTCTAGAATAGTCATGACATACTTACTCTGACTGAGCCAAAGCTTTTTGTTCTTTCTATCCCTGGTTATTTCCATTCCCAGAATGTACCCTACTGCACCAAGATCTTTCATCTCAAAATTTGCAGACAACTGAGACTTAAGATCAGAAATCATTAGCTTACTATTGCCTATGAACAACATATCATCAACATAGAGGGCAATAATAAGTATTTGATCACTTTCAACTTTATAATACACACAGTGATCACATTTTGATCTTACAAATCCTAATGAAAAAACAAACATGTCAAAATTTTGGTACCACATTCTAGGAGACTATTTTAAACCATACAGAGATTTCTTCAACTTGCAAACTAGTCTTTCCTTACCTTTTACCACAAAGTGCTCCGGCTGGGACATATAAATTTCTTCTTCAAGATCACCATGAAGAAACACTATTTTCACATCCATCTATTCAATCTCTAATAGATGTTAGCTTAGCTATAGAAGAAAAGATTTCTCCATAGTCAATTCCCTCTACCTGGGAATAACCTTTTGCAACCAACCTTGCTTTATATTTTTCTACACTGCCATCTAGATCAATTTTATTTTTGAATATCCATTTGCAGCCTACAGATTTTCTGCCTTTAGGAAATGGAACCAAACTCCAGGTGTCATTCTTTTCTAATGATGCCATTTCTTCATTCATGGCTTCCAACCAAGAGTTTGAATTAGACATTTTAAATGCCTCTTTCACAGTCCTAGGTTCATCAGTGCTAGAAATTAAAGCATAGGCACAAGTAGACTCTATTAAAGAAAACCCATACCTTTCAAGTTGCTTTCTTTCATGAGTTGACCTCCTCGTAGGCTGAGGCTAAGGTGGTTCTTCATCATCTTCAGAACTTTCAGAACTACTTGAGCTTTCCTCAGTATCAGGTACATTTTGATTTTTCAATTCCTCTTTATCTAGTGTCTGAGGAATTGCTGCTACATCATTTTCATTTTCTGATTTCTTCTCTGACTGCAGATCCAATGTAGAAAGTTTCAACTCACGAAAGATAACACTCCTGCTATACAAAATCTTCTTAGTCTCAGGATTTCAAAGCTTGTATCCTTTTATTCCAACGCTATAGCCAATAAAAATACACTTCACATCTTTTTTTTCCAACTTAGATCTTTTTCAAATGGCACATATGCATATGCCTCACAGCCAAAGACACGAATATGTCATAGCCAAAGACATGAATATGTCTCAAAGAGGGCTTCTTTCCAAACCATGCTTCCAAAGGCGTCTTCTCAACAAGAGCAGAGTTAGGAGAATGATTTACCAAGTAACATGCTGTAGAGACCGCTTCAGCCCAGGACTTCTCATCCAAGCCAACACTACTCAACATACTTCATGATCTTTCCATTACTGTCTTGTTGAACCTTTCGGTAACTCCATTTTGCTATGGAGTATAAGTTGTAGTCTTATGTATTTTGATCCCATGATCTTTGTAGTACCTTTTGAATTCATCTGAACAGAACTCACCGCCATTGTCAGTCTTTAAGCATTTTATTTTTCTACTAGTCTGATTTCTTACAAGGTTTTTAAATTCCTTAAACTGACTGAACACTTCTGATTTACTTTTCAGAAAATATATAGATGTCCTTCTAGAATAATCATCAATAAACGACACATAGTATCTTGATTTAGACAGAGAAAGAACATTCACTGGACCAAACACATTAGAATGTATATAATCAAGCAAACCAGAAGATTTGTGAGGATTGGAATAAAATGAAACACGGTGTTGCTTTCCATATATGCAATGTTCACAAAATTTGAACTCATGGTTACAATCTTCAAGCCCTTCTACCATGTTTTTATTTTTCAAGGTTTTTAAACCTTTCTCACCAATGTGGCCTAGCCTATGATTCCAGAGCATAGTCTTCTCTGTTGGAAGTTTAATCTCCATGGAGTTTACACCATCAGGAATGTTTTCCTTCTTTTCTCTATGAGCAACCTCAAGTGACTTTGCAGAGACACTATTGCATTGGACAGCCAGTGCATCTAGCTTGTATAGAGTACCAATTCAAGCACCCCTAGCCAGCACCATATAGCCTCTAGTAATCTTACAGCAATTTCGAGAGAACGTGACCTACACTCTGATATCATTAAGCTTACTTACATAAAGTAGATTTTGAGCCAAACTTGGTATATGCATCACATCATTGATTCCCTTCTCTCTTCCATTAGGGAATTGAATTCTGACTCTTCCACGACCAACAATTTCCAAAGATGAATCACTTTCCAAATACACCTTTCCACCATTGTATTCTTCATACTTCATGAACCATTCTCTATGAGATGTCATGTGGAAAGATGCTCCAGAATCAATCAGCCAGACATCATCTGATGCCCGTGTAGCCAAAGCTGCAATGAAGGCGTCTGCATCACTATGAGAAGAATCATTGCCAAAATTCTTCTTCTTCTTCTTTTTCTCCTCCTTGCAATCCTTTCAAACATGACTAGGTTGCCCACAATTCCAGCACTTCACCTTGGACTTCTTGCCAGGAGACTTTGATCTCCCTTCTGATTTTAATCTGGACTTCTTGTCCTTCTTCTTTCCTTTCTCCTTTGGTCTACCTCTGATAGCCAAAGCCTCCTTTGCCATCTCAAAATATTTTCTTCTCATTTCTTTTGATAACAAAGAAGCAACATCTTCCATCTTGAAAGTGGATGTCGTACTCCCAATAGCCATCACTCGATGATCCCAAGAATCTGGCAAAGAACATAGTAGTAGCATGCAGCGATCTTCATCTTCTATCTTCACACTAACATATGTTAACTAAGCAATCAACATGTTGAAATCATTTAAGTGATCAACAATAGACCCTCCTTCCTACATTCTCAAAGAGTACAACTTCTTCCTCAAGAACAACTTGTTCACCAAGGACTTTCCCAGATAAATCGATGCTAGTATTTTCCACAAGGAAGAGGCAGTCTTTTCTTCATGCACGTTCAGAAGAACAGAGTCTTCCAAATAGAGCCTTATCAGCCCTTTAGACTTTCTATCTGCTAGGTCCCAATCCTCTTGCTTCATGCCTTGAGGCATTGTTCTAGTCACGACAGTCCAAAGATCTTGATCAACTAACATATCTTCCATTTTGAGTTTCCACAGCTCAAAATTGCTACCATTGAATTTCTCTATTTCCATCCTACTGGATGTGCTCGCCATCTTAATCTATAATTAAATTAAAAGAACTCTACAAAATTAATCTGTAATTAAATTAAAAGAACTCTACAAAATTCCACTGGAAAAGGATTGACTAAAAAACCCAACCCACTCACAAGGACAACACAACTGGCCAGGCTCTAATACCACTTGTAAAGAAATCAAAGGTGCGGAAGCAAATTTCCTAATGTCAAAACCACAGGGGAGTAAGAAGGTAGTACTTTTAATTTTCTAACTACAGTCCAATTAAGACACACATGCAAGATCTACAGAAACAAAGAAGATACTCAAAGAGAATGAACAACAGATTTACGTGGGAAAACCCTTTCAGGAAAAAACCCACCACACCAAGCTAAATCTCTTTGTATTACAGTAACAAGCTATTACATACAATTCAGAGATGCAACTCTCTAGTTATTAGTTCTTAGTAGCTACATTCAAATGTTCATTCAGTTACAGAACATATCTCAACAATTCAATTTACTCATCGTCACAATCTCAATAGAATTGATCTGCTTTAAACTAATCACATTCTAATTTTTCCATATGTGCATCCTTATCCACCAGATCTCCATTCAAGAAAGTTCCATGCCGATACAGATTTTTCCCTGCAAGCTATTTTTCTCCAGCGTCGCAGCAGTTACAAAAATCCAATTGTCATTTAGTTTGAAAAACTATTTCCTCTGATTGGTTCAACGAGATGCCACATAGGATGGTCACACAGTCAATGGAATTCAAACTTTGTTGGCATATCAGTGAGACACTCATAGTGTCTCCCCAATGCCACAAAGTTTCTCTATGGATATCGGCTTTAAGTCTCTAGCAGTCGGCAAGACAACAAAGAAGTTATACTAAAACCATCGATGTCCATTTTGTTCCTATCAGCAAAGGTTTCCCTTATCGGCGAGACTCATATCGAATGCATAAGTCATAACGATCAAACATTCCATCGGAAAGAAACTTCATTCTCGCCAAGACCTCATGTTGAGTTCTCAAGTCACACCGATGAGGTTTCCATTCGATGAGACATTTTCTTTTTGGAGAGACTCATATCAAAGTCTTCAGTCACAGCGATGAGTTATTCCTTTTGGCAAGACATACCAATTTCGCCAAGACTTTCTACCGACAACCTTATGTTACTCCGAAGCCTTTCACCTATCAGCAAGACCCCCATGGTTTTGGTGAGACGTCATACTGAAACAAAGCTTCCACCAAAAGTCATACTGTCACCAAGACTCGTGTCTATCACCATGACCTTTCTTTGAGCTCCCTAAGTCTTACCAAAGACTTACTATCGGCAAGACTCATGAATTTCACCAAGACTTCTCAGCGAAGTCTTTTGTCACCACGAAGACCATGAGACATCTCCCATCAGCATGACCTAACCAAGTCACCAGGACTTCCCAGCGAAGTCTTTTGTCACCACGAAGAGCTCCCGTCAACTTGACCAAGTTTCATCATTGAGACATCTCCCCGCAACCTCTATGTTGCCCTGATAGCTTTAAGCTATAGATGAGACATCCACCAATCACTGGGACCTCTCCCCAACACCCGAGTTAGCCCGAGAAGATCACACTATTGCCCGAAGAAATCCATTCACCAAAAGGTCATGTCGAATGCTGAAAGTCATAGCAATAGTCTTGTCGGCAAGACATCAAC
Organism: Sequoia sempervirens; assembly: GCA_007258455.2. Taxonomy (NCBI): domain Eukaryota; kingdom Viridiplantae; phylum Streptophyta; class Pinopsida; order Cupressales; family Cupressaceae; genus Sequoia; species Sequoia sempervirens. The sequence goes on along the minus strand of VDFB02193867.1, from coordinate 779,089,934 downwards.
CCTGTCACGCCGATATGAACATTTTAGAACTTTAGAACAGTTAGTCGGCTAGACATCCATGATGTCACACCAACTTTTCCTTCAAGGAGTTTCTTGTCAGTAAGAATTGAGGCACAAATTCCAACATTCTTTATCATTTTCTCTCTATTGTGGTATATTAGATTTCCATGGAGGTGGAAACACCAAAGCGAGGATTTAACTGAGGAAAAATCCAAAACACAACCCCAATATTTTTTGTCATCATGTGTGTAGGTACTTTGTTCATGTGGAGCTTGCAAGAGGCTAGACCATATGTAAGTTGGATTTATACTACTCTTGCTTGTAATTTCATTCATAATCAATTTATTGTTCAAGTTAAAGTATTTTTCTTGTTGTAGTTAGTTTATTTATTTTATGCATTATAGCATTTTTTTATTCTCATATAAACTATCAAATTAATGTTTTTGGGTTGTTAGCACACCCTGTGAGTCTTAGATTGCAAGCTATGTTCTCTACCTGTACAAGACACCAGTGTGCCATAGAGATGCAAGCATGCCACATTTTCATCCTTGACCTACGTAGACATCATTTGGTTGAAAGCCATTAAGTTTTTCATTTGAGACCTCTATGGTCTGATCACCCAATTCCTAAAATCCTCCATCCCTAAAAAGCCAAAAAACATAGATTAGTTTGTCTATTATGTTCTCATCTATTTCAAGTAACCTTTTTAGGGTTCTTGAATGTTGAGCCTTTTCATTGAATTCATTACAAATATATGGATTCAAAATTTCATTTTCTTCTTTGTATAGATCCTCTCTTCTTATGCAATTTGGAGATACATTGACATTCATTATTTCTTGTGTCTTATCAATTTCATCAATGCTATGACTAGGTGGATTATTGAATATGTTTTCAAATTTTTGGGTTGTATATCCACATTGGTCAAGAAAGTTTTCATTTATTTCATGTTCAACATTAATATTTTCATTTTCATGCTCAACATTCATAATTTCATGTTCTAAAGTTTCAATTTAAATTTCTTGTTCAATATTTTCAAATTCAATATCATGGTCACTTTCAATTTCATTGAAAGGTAAAGATGAGCCTTCTCCTTGAATATAATGTGACATACCTTTTCTTTCCACCCTCTTCCTTACTCTATCTTTCTCCCTACTTGCCTCAATTTCCTCCGCTTGACATTTCCTCTTCTTTTTTCTACAATGACTGTTGCTTCCCATTCAACTCAAACAAGTACCTTGATGATTGAAAGCATAAAATTTTGTGTAAAAGAGTGCTTAAAAGTGAAAATTTGTTTTTAATCCGTAGGAATCACAATATTTCTAATAGAATAGAGAATGTGGGGACTATTGGAATTCCCAAAATGGACTTTTGGTCATTTTTTCGACTCAAACCATTTTGTTTTGGTAAATGGATATTCATTTAAAAAAGCTTGTATTCATATGCAAAAACAAATTTTACAAAAGAGATATCTGTTTTGGAAAGTAAAAAATATATCTATTTTGTGAAGCTTGTTTTCACATAAGTGAAAACAAACTTTGTGTAAAATGAAATGGGTACTTGTGTTGCACATAATAGATATCCTTTATTTAGAAAAAAATAGATATTCATTATATCAAACTATTAAAATTTTATAATATCTATTATATTATATATTCTGTATTATATTATATATTTGTATTATATTATATATATTATATATTATATTAATATTAATATATACTATGTATTATATTGTTATTAAAAAAATATAGATAGAGAAATGGAGATAGGTAGAGGTAGAGAGACAAAGAGGTAAGGTGGAAAAGAGAGAGAGAGAGAGGAAATGAGGGAGATAGGGATTGGTAGGGTGGGAAGGATAGAGGGAAGGAGAGAGAGGGAAGGAGGGAGATAGGGAGTGGCAAGGTGGGAGGGATAGATGGAGGGAGAGAAAGAGGGAAGGAGGAAGATAGGGAGTGGGATGGATAGGTATAGAAAGAGTTAGGGATGGAGGAAGAGGTAGGTGGAGAGAGGTTGTGTGTGTGAGGAAAAGAGGGAGGGAGAGAGAGGGAGAAGGAGGGAGATAGGGAGTGGTAGGGTGGGAGGGATAGAAGGAGGGAGAGAAAGAGAGGAGGGAGATATGGAGTGGTAGGGTGGGAAGGATAGGTGGAGGAAGAGAGAGGGAAGGATGGAGATAGGGAGTGATATGGTGGGAGGGATAAATATAAATAGAGTTAGGGATTAGTGTTATCAAAGCCAAGTTGGTTTTCTACTCGAGATAGTACAATCAATTTCCATGAAAAGAGGATAAAGGCATATCTATTTTTGGAGAGATTGGTGGTGGAAACCCTTGGAGTATTTGTTACTCATAGAATGCAATACACTCTGGAAAGTGATCAATCTCTATTCTAGTGTTTCTTGCAAACCCTAGTGCCAAATATAGAGATGAGAAGTCAGGTAGAGGATTATTTGAAATAGGAAATGACTCAACCTAATTATGAGATTTCCATTTTGTGGTCATTGTCCAAGCAAGTAGTGGAGGAGAAAGTCAGACAAGCAACCATCATAAATTTCAAGAACTATGTGAGATATAGGTGGATTGTGCAAGAGTTAGATTCTTCTGAGTATGCCATCATACATGATTCCAACAAGGAGAAAATCAAATCTCTATATTTATTTGTGAATGGGGAAAATTATTGTGAGAAATATGCAAAATAGAGTAGTGTTGGGGCAATTGTTTGAATGATAGAGGCTATGTTGTAGGATCTTTTTTTTGCTAAAATTTTAGGAGCTACCTGAGTTTTTGAGAACCATATGAAGGAATGGATGATGGAGTTTCACACTTACTTGAACACTTTGTACCTGACAGTGGAGGACAACCTTGTGGATCATCTTAGAACTACTATCTGTGAGAACATCAATCTCTACATGGAAAATAATGAAGAGGAGTTCCAAGAGTATTTGAAGGAATTTGCTTCCATGGTCTAGAGTTTACTCATGAACATTTCTACTATGCCTAGTATAGAGAGAGATTTAGGGAGGGAGGAAGGGGTAGGTGGAGAAAGGTTGTGTGTGTGAGAGGGAGAGAGGGAGGGAGAGAGAGGGGAGGAGGGAGAGAAAGAGGGAAGGAAGGAGATATGAAGTGGGAGGGATAGGTATAGAAAGAGTTAGGGAGAAAGGAAGGGGTAGGTGGAGAGAGGTTGTGTGTGTGTGAGGAAGAGAGGGAGGGAGAGTGAGGAAGAGAGAGGGAAGAAGGGAGATAGGGAGTGGTAGGGAAGGAGGGATAGAGGGATAGAGGGAGGGAGATAAAGAGGGAAGGAGAAAGATAGGGAGTGGTAGGGTGAGAGGGATAGGTATAGAGAGTTTGAGAGGAGGGGTAGGTGGAGAGAGGTTGTGTGTTCATGTGAGGGAGATAGGTAGTGGTAAGGTGGGATGGATAGACGGAGGGAGAGGAAGATGGAAAAAGGGAGATAGAGAGTGGTAGGGTGGGAGGGATAGAGAGAGGGAGAGAAAGAGGTAAGACGAGAGATAGGGAATGCTAGGGTGGGAGGGATAAAGGGAGAGAGAGAAAGTGGGAAGGAGGGAGATACCTGGATTGGTAATGTGGGAGGGAGAGAGAGAGG
>VDFB02193867.1:779025567-779085531 GCA_007258455.2 Sequoia sempervirens | reverse complement strand
AGGGATGGAGGGAGAGGGGCGAAGGTGGGAGGGAGGGAGAGGTAGGGTGAGACAGATTGAGAGAAATGTAGGTAGAGAGAGAGGGTGAGTAGAGATGCATATATTGCTCTCAACTCCTTGTAGTTTTATTATAATAAATATAATATTTAAAACTCCCTTGCAACAATCCATCAAATAATTTTTTATAATATAGTATATTATTAAATATATTTAATATTATAGTTATATAATATAACATATAATATTTATATTAAACATAATATTATATTATATTAATATTTCTTAGTATATATTATATTAATTTTTCATACATTATATTATATATATATAACAACATGTTATATTTTAATCTATAGTGATATATATATCTATTAATATTTCCAATTAAAAAAATGGATATCCTTTCCATCAAATAATTTTTTTATAATATATTATATTATTATATTTAATATAACATTAAATATTTATATTAAATATAATGTATATTACATTAATACTAATATTTCCTAATGTTTATATATTAATATCAATATTATATTTAAGTTTAAAACTATAATGATATTTTATATATTAATATTTTTGATTAAGAAAAATAGATATTTGTTTCTTAAATTAAAATAACGTATTTTTGTTATTTAACTTTAAGTAACAGATATCCATTTTAAATTGGATAGTTATTTTTACCTTTAAAAAATAGATATTTGTTTCTATCAATATCCATTAATAAAAGATATCCATTTTGCCTCATTATTGCTTTGGGATATGGCTTGGGGGTGTCCAACCCGAAAAGTCAACATCCTCAATGTGCTTACAAGGGTTTCAAGGGTTTTGCAAACTTTTTTTCATCTAATTTTGATAAAACAAAAAAGGTTTATTCAACAAATTTTCACCATTCTATCGATATAATATATTCTTTATTTTGAATTAAATAGGTAATTATTATTGATTTTCTACATGTACTATGTGTAAAGTCCTGATTGATAGGCTGGTTGAAAAATATCTATAACTTTTTAATGGTTATATATTTTTTGAATCCAAAAGATGTATCACACACTATGCTTCACAAACTATAGTTTAAAAAAAAAAACTCATAATTTTTTGACCAAGTTAGGGTGGCTGAACAAATGGTTTTTTAATATTTTTAAAAATTCTTACTAGAAAATTCATAACTAATTATTTACTTGCAAAAAAATAAAAAATAAATATGTGTCATATTCAGGCATGTGTCCTCTACTTATATTGAAAGATTTGAAAAAATATATTTATTGTTTGCTCTCATTATTGTGGCCGGAAAAAAACCCGTTTTTTAATTTTTTCCAAATTTTAATGTACTACTGCATTGAAATTTTAAATTTTCACCAAATCAAATTTCTTTTTTCCAAAAAAGGCCTAGTAGCTTACAAACTACATTCTATTTGCTACAAGTTCTATTGCTACATATTTTCAAAATTATGTTAATAACCTATTGAAATTCTTATGTGAAGTTTCTTAAGTTTGTTTTTTGTATTTTCATTGCCACTTAAGGGCCCTATTTGACCCATCATGGTCCTGGACTGTCCATGATAAATTGTGAGTTTCAAAACATGTTGTCTTTTCTAACATGCATTTGACAGGATATCCTAACCATATTATGTTTTGTATCTTCTATTGTGGAGATGTGCATTGCATTTTCCCAATACTAACAATAATGGCGTTGTTACTATTTGAATTGCAAACCTTGATATTCATAGATCATAACCACAAGGGTTGAGTACATTTTGAAGTGCATGTTAAAACTTAAATTATGTTTTTCAACCTACAATTTATTATCTCAGGCAATGTGTGCAATGTAAAATGTGTATTGAGAAGGTTGTCATATGCCATAAAGTGCAGGTTAAAAAACATAGCATGTTCTGAAAGCTCCTATTTGTTATAATACATCAATAACTATACATGTGTTTGTCTACATTTTAAATAACAAAAACATTTGACAACTATGTGTTTCATCATGAGAAATTATAGGTTTCAATACATGTCATGTTTTACAACTTGGACTTCATTTTTTCCAATTTTAAAACCCGAAAGAAGTGAAAATCCAATAAAAATAGGAAATGTTTTGTAATGCTTCTCATCCATCAACTAAATATCATTTGTCAACTTTAACCCCCACTTGCAAATCCTCCATGTTGACACCACCTTTATCTTTCAATAGAAAAAATAAATTCTATGTCACAAAATAGAGAAAACCATAAATATGTTGAATATAAAGCAATAGTAAAAATTCCAAAAGTAGACAGTTGAATATATGGAAATAAATGTGAGAAACACTACCATTATACCAAATGACACACCATTTAATTTTCTTCTTCCTCTTGAAAAAGTGTCATCGCATTATCAAAAATTTGTCATTTCAATCCCTTATATTGGTGGGTCCCCATTAGGATGCGGTGAATTTATGTATGATATTATATATGCTACGATATCTTACACATGTTGTTTTCTATGGGAGAGTAGCCGAGTGCAATTAACATAACTTACACAAGCCATTATGTAGGGAGAATAACTACCACCAAAAAAATATGTGGTGGGTGAATTACACTAGGGTTATTTCAACCTTCAAAGGTTGTGTTGATTGTTCTAGGATGTTACTAAAATTTGTGATGTAAACATGTGTAGTTGTAAGAAAAAATAGCCTCAAGTCGAGCTATAGGGAAATAATTATTGAACCTAAAATTTGAAATAGATAACCTCTATTTTAATCTAGAATTTAAAATAAATATTGTCCAATGCAACCTTGAATTTAATATAGATGGGGATGAAATGCACATTATGTATTTGAACCTTCATAGATTCTATTGCTTGTTTTGAGTTGTCCTTCAAAATATTGTGACATAAACATGTCCAGATGGTTGTGTGAATGCTTGGTCTAGACCCGCTCAAACATGATCAAATAATCCAATGTTAGTTAATAAAAAAAATCTAAAACAAACATTCCCCGTGCAATTCATTCAAGCACAATGAACAAGAAACAAAGCAAAGTTAATCAAATGAAAGCTACTAAATCCTATTCAAAACATTCAAACCAACATCTCATGGGGGAATTGGTGCTTCTTTGATGTGGAAAGAATCCCTTTCCCAATTCCTTGCAAAGCTTTGATGAACTTGATGATGATTATGTTCTCCTTGATGAAAATTGTCAATAACCTAGCTAAGATTGATGAGAAACTATGAAAACTTGGATGAAATGTTGATGAACTTTCTCAAAATCTGTAGATAGTAATCTTGCATAAAGTTGTGGATCCCAAATCAATAGAGAAGCCCTCTATTTATAGGAAAGAAGGATGGAGAAATGAGAAACATGAAGAATGTGGGATTAAACTTGAACCAATGGCATTGTGCCATGTCAACATGCTATTGAAGAGAGGTGGAGCACATTTTAATCAATGTGCAAATTAATGCAATTAGGTGGATTTTGAAATTCAAAAGATAGCTTGTGGAGGAAGAGTTGAAAGATGAGTTAATGCCACTTGGCTCAAGAAAAAGGATATGTAAGAGTTATAAATGCCATGTTGGAGGACAAGTCCTTTTGGGAGGGAGATTTCAAATTGAGGGAATATTCCAAAGAGATACCATTTTTGAATGGAAATAGAAGAATTAATAAATCAAATAAATTGATTTATATGTGCAAGTTGCAAAAGCTAGACAATTTGAGGATTAGAGTTAGAGTTAATTAGGATTTAATTAAATTTAGATGGAATTAGTTGATATGACATTTGATTTAGATTTTTAGATTTATTTAAATCAAATGAGAGGAATATTGAACATTAGTAATTTAATTAAATAGAGTTTGATTTATTCAATTAAATGAAGGACATTAGATTTAAATCAAATAAAGGTTAATTTATTCAATTTAAAGGAGATGACTTTATTAAATAAAATAATTTATTTAAAAAGAGGAATGTTAGGATTTAATTCGATAAAATTGATTTATTTAATCAAAGAGGAATTATGATTTAATCAAATAAAGTGGATTTATTTAATTAAAGGAAGAATCTTGATTTAATCAAATAAAGTTGATTTATTTAATTAAAAGAGGAATCTTGATGAATTAATTAAATAAGGGTTATTCAATTAATTGGTTAGTAAAGGAGTGATTTAAAGATGAATTGGTGTTAGTGAATTAGAATCGAGTGCAAGATATCAATCAGGATAATTTTAACATCTACATTTTTCCCCTCTTTGAAGCAATGCACCTACTGTGTTGGTTCAAAGAATAAGCTTGCCGAGATCAAAATTAAAAGAAAATTCTATTTTTTTCGGATGCCCCACTACTGCCCTAGTGAGAAGAATTACACTGGTATACTACCCCCTCAAGAGATTGGAAAGAAAATTGGATTTTTGGGTGATTTCTCGAAAAAAGAGGACAAGCTGCTCGACAGCTCTAGAAAGGCCCCAAGATACTGAAAATATGCCAAAATGTGAGAAAAAGACTTGAAATGAGCTTCGATTGGGAAAAAATGGGGTCAGGGGCATCAAACTGCTAGAAAGGGGCAAAAAGCCCTAATTTTCATTCTTAAATAGCCTTGGAGGGGTCACTTTCCATTCATTTTTTGCATTCACACTTTGAGAATTTCATTGTTTTAAGCTCTGACCCTCTTGTAGAATGGTACAAAGAGTGCTTCACCGACACATTTCTGAGTGAGTTCGAGTGTACCAAAGACCTCCAAGTGCAAGACTAGCGATATGTGATCCTAACCCAACCTTGAGTTTTAATTTTTTAGCGCATTTATTACATTTTAAAAGGTCAAACTCTCCAGTGTCGCTATATAGTGACGCTAAAAGTGCAAAATCAATGACGCTAGGCATCAAATAGCGCCGCTACTGTACATTGTGATGCCACATTGCAATTTAGCTTTAGGGTTGCAAACTACAAATGGCAACGCCATTGTGAATGGCAACACCACGATTCAATTTAGGTTTAGGGTTTTTAGGTCAAAGGGGTCTGTGTGTACAAATAGCGATGTTGCAGCCTGGTTTGCATTTTGAAGGGGTCTAACATTACTATTTGGAGTTTCCAAAGGGCAACACCATTGCAAATAGCGACACAATTGTGGTTCTTGTGTCAAAAAATCCAAACAAGGTCAGATTTTTTTGCGATTTTTGACGCCATGGCTTCCTAAGAGAAAGAGGAGAAAGAGCATGTGCTTTCACACAAGCATTGACCCTCAGTGTTGAGCAGATTGAGCGGTTTACACGAGTTGTGATAGGAGCACCTAGGTGAGATCAACCTCTGGTACATTGCCTATGTGCTTACCGTTAGGACCCACCTAGTGATGATGATATCACTAGTTGAGAGGTGGCATAGCAAAACCTCATCCTTTCTCCTTCCCACTGGTGAGGCCAATGTTACACTAGAGGATGTTTGGAGTATCTTGCAATTGTTGATTCACAGTGAGTGAGTTATTTATGACACCAATGCTCATGGTGATGCATGCTTTGAGGTCCTAGAGGTGGAGGAACTCACGCTTTCTGAGGGCCAGCTTGATCTGGACTATTATAAACATTGGGTGCTAATTTTTAGGTTGATCATTGCTGTGATCATATCAGGGTTACTGGCTCTAGATCGATGGGGCTGATATTTTAGTTTGGGATGGGGCTTGGCCTGAGATCGAATGCTTCGGGAGAGGACACTATTTGCTTGGGGACTAGTGATGTTGGCCTCATTATATCATGATCTGCATGAGTTCACCTATTGTGATAGTCGATCGATTGGCACAGGCATTACATTATTGCACATCTGGGCCTGGGAGCACACTTTCATGCTCTGACCAATGGTTACAGTGGTTGATGTTGATCCCAATGAGCCAACAATTTGGAGGTACTAGGGTGACATTACTTTGAGGCATACAGGACAGCTTGACCTACCCCACTGGTGCAGAGTTATCAATTAGATGACAGTGTTTACTTGGAGACCCTAGTCACATATTTCTGCTTGGTACGATGATTTGCAACAACTATTTTATGCTAGACAGGGCCAACTAATGTAGGGGTGCGAGCATACTATGATCGAGCACTACCTGCCAGATTGAGTAGCCCTACAATTCGAAGATGTCCAGGATCGCCCCAACAATAAGTATGTGGCTATTTTTGCTTGGACATCTAGAGAGACCACTTGGGGCCAGATGATCCCAGCATCCGATGTGGTTAACTCTTTCAGGAAGCTAGTGGCTAGGCCATGGTCCTACGTGCAGGGATAGGTGGATCTAGGCACCAGACATGCCTATGATGATTGGTTTAGTCCTCCATTATGGCTTACAGTTCTAGGGGTAGTGCTTCCTCAGAGGAGACCCTAAGGAAAGACAACTAAGAGGGGCTAGGCAGGACAGGTCCCAGGAGCACCTGGAGGAGGAGGTGGGCCACCTCCACGATAGCCAAATCAGCCAAGAGACCAGAGAGATCAGAGGGATTCCCACCAACAGAGGGACCAACACAGGGATTAGTAGCCACCCCAGCCACCTCAGCCCTCACAACCACACCCATGAGATGCCCAGATACAATAGCTTTAGGGGAAAATTCAGGGGTTGCAGGCTTAGATACAAGTGATTACAACAGAGAGGGACCAAGCCAAACAGTAGGTCTAGGCCCTCTCAATAGAGAGAGATCAAGAGTGCCAATAGAGGCAGGTGACTGAGCTACAACTAGCCTAGGAGGTCAGTAGGAGGCAATAGCTGGAGAGCATGGCTACATCATCTTAGCGTAGGATAGTTCCTACGTGGATGTACCATGAGGCTGAGTATTATAGGATTCACTATCGATAGGCCATACCCATGGTAGCTCGGGTACTAGAGTGCACTTTGCAGACAGGGATGAGGTAGATAGATGACTGAGCTAAGAGACAAACAGGCAAGGGGAGTAGCCACCAGGGCTAGCTACCACATACAATTTTGGTCGACATCACATAATTCTTTTTGGGACTCACAGATTCCGTTTTTGATAGCCTTGTGGGAATTGTATACTGATTGATACACATACACATGATTCTGATTTGTAGCATGACAGTTATATTTTTTGATATATATGATATGATTGATTTATTTATGTAATGCGTCTACTGTATTTATGCATTTTATGGATGGATGTATTTTCTATTCTATATGTGATGTGATTCTATATGATATGCTACGATGTATGATTATGCAGATGTTTATGGATGTCATGGATGAATTTTCTTTTTTGTATTATTTTGTAGACACATAAAATATACTGATAGATCTCATGCAATTGATCCCGATTAACTAACATCATGATGTAGAGCTAGGAGGATTCACAACACATCTCAAAAACCTTCAATAATAATCCAAAACAATAATTATATGACACATGTTCTTAGTCATTCTATATCACATTGAAAACATAGCTATGGCAGCCCATAATTTAATGTAATGAACAGTCATTAATAACTTCTAAAAAATGAATAATGAAGCCAATCCCTCTGGTGAGATTGAAGAAAACATAGTGATACACTTTCTTCCAATTCTTATAAGGATCCAACAGTTGAAATGAAAGTTATTGTATTTTTACCAAAACTGCAAACCCTAGGTAGGGTTCAGACCTGCCCTCACAAAAATGTTCATAACTTATTCAATTCTTAATGAATTTTGATGAGAGTTGAAGAAAATGAAAGTAGATTCACATGGAAAAAAAATCCAATTGGTTTTAGATCCAAAATATAGAATTTATATTCCGTACCATCACACTTCTTTAGACTGTAAATTCTGCACAATATTGTTAGAATAGGCAGTCTCACCAAAATAATCATATCTTCCACAAAACTTGATAAAATTCACTGAGACAAAAAGAATTGGAAACTAGAAACAGAGATATTTCCATCAATATATGATAATCTATCATTTGAGTCCATACCAGGCCGTACAAATCACAACTTCAATCTGGTAACAATGTAAAAATCAGAAAATGCATACCAAACTTGAGGTTGCCATTCATTTAACTTCAAAAATAATGTCTCCAACCCCCAATTCGAGTTTTGGAGGGTTTATTTATACATTTTCAACCCAAACCAACTATTTGCAACCACCTTTTGATTAGTGTGTTGACAAAACACCTTAATGACATTTCATCTACCTAATTTTGCACTTTTGACAATTTTTACAATATATGAGAAATGAACAACATCCTAGGACCTATAACACCACAAAGGTGGCCTCTTGGGCTTATTAAAATATCAAAACATAAAAATGGAACAAATTACTCAATATGGCCTCATGGAGGCATGTGATCAAATAGGTGCTCCTGCACCAAACTCCCGAGGGCAAAAGAATTCAAGCCCCTTTGAATTATCTTCTTCCTAGTCTTCCAGTTACTTTGCACCTTGTCCTTTGTATTTTCAATCAGATTTTGTCTTTTCTTCCTTTTGTTCTTCTTATGCCTTCTTCTATCAAGCATCCCTGCAACTTGGAAGTCCCAAAACTCTATCATATCATCAAACACTTCACTTTGTCCTTCATAACCTGCACATACATAGTCCAAGGAAAAATTAGAAACAAAATATAGAGACCTTGAGGTCTCCTCCTTGTCTTCTTGTACTTCAAATTCCTCTTCACCCATAACCAACTTATCCAATCTTGACACCAATTCACTTTCAACCTCAATTTCCTTGCTTTCTTCTACCTTGATGAGTTCTTCTTCCTCTTGTTTGAATTTTCCATCACCAACCTTACTATTCCATTCTTCTTCAATGGCTACATATTGTGCCCATAAATCTTCTTCTTCATCTTTGACTGAATTTGCTGCCTTCTTTTGTTTTCTTTGCTTCTTCATAATCTTCTTTATAGGCCAAACCATCTTCCTTTTCAATGTCAAATGCCAACTTGTATCTTGTTTCATCATTTGTTCCATCTTCATCATGGATTCTTGGAACTCTTCTTCAAGTCTTTTCAATTCTCCCTTCAACTCAGCAATCTCTTTGTCCATCTTCTCTTGCCTTATCCTTTTCTTTCTTTCCTTCTTTCTCAACTCTTTTTCCTCTCTTTCCTTCTTTCTTGAATCCTCAGCCTGCAAATATCTTTCCAATCTTCTCAACAAATCCATCTCCACAAGCAAGTCTCTCCTTGCTTCCACTTTACTTTGCCACACCTAGGCAATCAGGTTTTCTTCCTCAACCTACACAACACACAACCACAAACACCAACACAAAACCAACAAACTTCACCAGCCCATATCTTTTCTAGGCTCTGATACCAATTTGATGCAGAGCTATGAGGATTCACAACACATCTCACAAACCTTCAATAATAATCCAAAACAATAATTATATGACACATGTTCTTAGTCATTCTATATCACATTGAAAACATAGCTATGGCAGCCCATAATTTAATGTAATGAACAGTCATTAATAACTTCTAAAAAAAAATAATGAAGCCAATCCCTCTGGTGAGATTGAATAAAACATAGTGATACACTTTTCTTCCAATTCTTATAAGGATCCAACGGTTGAAATGAAAGTTATTGTATTTTTACCAAAACTGCAAACCCTAGGTAGGGTTCAGACCTGCCCTCACAAAAATGTTCATAACTTATTCAATTCTTAATGAATTTTGATGAGAGTTGAAGAAAATGAAAGTAGATTCACATGGAAACAAAATCCAATTGGTTTTAGATCCAAAATATAGAATTTATATTCCGTACCATCACACTTCTTTAGACTGTAAATTCTGCACAATATTGTTAGAAAAGGCAGTCTCACCAAAATAATCATATCTTCCACAAAACTTGATGAAATTCAATGAGACAAAAATAATTGGAAACTAGAAACAGAGATATTTCCATCAATATATGATACTCTATCATTTGAGTCCATACCAGGCCGTACAAATCACAACTTCAATCTGGTAACAATGTAAAAATCAGAAAATGCATACCAAACTTGAGGTTGCCATTCATTTAACTTCAAAAATAATGTCTCCAACCCCCAATTCGAGTTTTGGAGGGTTTATTTATACATTTTCAACCCAAACCAACTATTTGCAACCACCTTTTGATTAGTGTGTTGACAAAACACCTTAATGACATTTCATCTACCTAATTTTGCACTTTTGAAAATTTTTACAATATATGAGAAATGAACAACATCCTAGGACCTATAACACCACAAAGGTGGCCTCTTGGGCTTATTACAATATCAAAACATCAAAATGGAAAAATCACTCAATATGGCCTCATGGATGCATGTGATCAAATAGGTGCTCCTCGCACCACATCATTTCATCCTGAATCACCTTTTCTTATCATCACTATTTATCCTTGATTAAATAAATAATCATTTATCTAATTAAGTAATTCTCTCTTGTTAATTAAATTCATCAATTTGGTTTAATTAACCCTAGTCCCCCTTTAATTAAATAAATCAATTTTATTTAATTAATTTTTAAATTCTACCTATTAAATTAAATAAATTAAACATTTATCTAATTTAATCTAACATCACCTCTCTTTGGTTAAATAAATCAAAATATTTATTTAACTAAGTCTAAATCATTTTCATCTCCTTTTGATTTATTTTAATCCATGAATCTAAATCAAATCGGTCAAATCACTTAATCCTCTCTTAAATTAATTAAATCCCTATTAATCTAATCTAATCCATGTCACATCCTCTAGCTTTTCCCACTTGCACAATAAATCAACTTATTTAATTTATTATTTCTTCTATTATCATTCAAAAGGGCATCAAGATGGAATATTCTTCAAATTTAAATTTTCCCTCCCACATGTCTTATCCTCCAACATGGAATTAACTCCTCTTACATTGTCTCTTACATGTCTCCCACCTGGCATTTAAGAACCTTTCACCCTATCCTTCAAGCCATATTTTGAATTTGAATCTCCCCCCTCTTTGCACATTCTCCAAAATGTGCACATCCTCCATCCATTCACATTTGGACAAGTGGCACCTTGCCATTGGTTGAATGTTAGTCCCACATTCATCCATTTTTCGCATTCCTTCATCTTGTTCTTCTATTTATAGAAGGATTCTCTTTATATTTTGCATCCAAAACTTAGAGAAAAGTTACTCTCTTCACATTGAGAGCTAATTTTATCCATTTCATATCAAGTGTTCATCATTTTCATGGTTTCATAGCAAGGTTATGCCAAAATTTAATCAATAAGCTTCAATCATCCACAAATATTCATCAAAGCTTGCATAGGAGTTGGGAAAGGGCCAATTTCCACATCAAATTGACACCAATTCCCCCATGGGATCAAGATTTTACATCTTAAAATAGGATTTCATTGCTTTCTTGGTTCATTTCTTCATTGTCTTTCCTATTTGAGCATTGCAAATGAATTTCATGGGGAATCCTTGTTCTTTCTTGCATTTGATCTAATATTGTGTTTCTTTCTTGTATTTGTGTAGGTATAAGATTGGGGTTCACATTTTGGTGCTAGAAGGAGGGCAAACCAGAAGTTTAAATTAGTTTTTTTCATCAAATTCTGTATTTTTTCTTTTTTTTTTGGTGTATATAGGAAACTGCACCACTCACAGTCCAGTGATGCCATATAGTGCTGCTATCAGTTTAGTGGCGCTATACAACACTGCTTCAAACTCCATACAGAGCCGCTCAAAGTCCAATGGCGCCATATAGCACTGCTTCAAACTCTAAACAACAACGCCTATGTAGACAGAGCCGCTGGACTTTCTTGCTTTTTCACTCAAACTTAAAATGGCCGTATCTTGGTCATTTTTTGGTTTTTTTGGGAGATTTTTTTTTTGAAATGGGGTAGAATTTCATAATATATTCAATAGTGTAGGTTTTTATCAACTTTTATAGAGTTAAAATTTTCAAATTTTTACTTAATGTCAAAGCACAATGAAACTTAGTTTAAATTTTAGGGTTTTTGTGCTTAATTATTTATCTAACCCTCATATCTTCTTGTTTATTGATTTAATCTAACATTTGGATCTTGTATTGTAGGTTTTAAAGGATCATGGAACATGGAAGTCAAAGAAAAATCATTATCACATGATTGTAACAAGTGTTTTTAAATACTTTGGGAGCAATTATAATCCCATTCTTAAGGCTTTGTTATCTTCAAGTTTTAGGACACTAATTTATTTTGGGATCTAAAAAGAACACTACAAAAACTTTCAATTTTGGTACAAAGAGATTAAAAATAACCTTAGACAAATTGACTAGATTTTTTTTTAAAGATTAATAATTGAACAAAGAAACTTTCAACTTTCTTTTGGTGCTTTAAAAAGAATCAAATCATTGCTTTGAAAGGATTAAAATGAATATGTGCTACTTTGTTCTATAATTTCTTACTCAAATTAATACCATTGAAAAGACATATGTGCTTCTCTCACACCTCACGATGATCTTGAGAATCAAAAGGCTTTTTGGTGGTCTTAAGTTGAGTAAAGTAATTGCTTCCACATATCATTTTGGGATTAAAATTGAACAAAACATCTTGTAAGTGTGAGTGGAACATGTTGCTTGTGTTCTCCCTTTGTTTCTAAATGAAGATTGATCGAACTACGAATATGTTTGCTTGCTTTTGTTTATCTTAGAGGGCCTACCTTGGGGAAAAAGTATTCACCCATGGGAACAACCCAACTAGTAACACTCTAAAGCCAAGAGTATTTCCAGTCGAGATATAAAAGTGGGTACTAGAACAAAGGCTAGTATCATGCGGTTGGCTCTTATGAGAAGGGAAACAATGGTCTTTTGCCTCGATGAGCCAACTCCTACGAATAGAAAGTACGAATTAAAACCCCTTGTTAAGAAAGGCCAAAATCCTTATCTATTTGTTGGTGCAAGAACAGTCACTCTAAAGCCGCCCCACACTTTTATGACTTTTAGTGGAAATGGAAAGTATGCCGTGAGAGATTCATGGATATTGATGCTTGGATGACCTGAGAAATGAGCACACTGTAAGGGGGAGCTTGTGTGGTCAAACATCTAACCATTTGTTGAAAGTAAGCGTAGCTGGACTTGTCCAAGTGGGGACTCAACAAATATTGTCTCAAATATCCATAGCATTGTATATGTTCTTAAAATCAAAACACTTTGTTTGATCGTAAACATTAGGAAAACAAACATTCAATTAGAGGAGAAAATACCTTTGAAAAAATCCAAGTGCTATTGCTTTCCCTTGGGATCCTATCCTTAGAGACATCTAAGTACTTGGGTTTATATCTCAATTTTCTCTCACTAAATTCAACATTAGGGAACTATCACCTTGATTCTCTTTATTTCCACATAATGGACATTGTGGGATGAAAATAAATTGAGACATAGACATTTAGTTTGAAACTTAATCAAAAGAGTGTTTGTGGTAAAAACAATTCATTAATCAAGATGAAATCAAATGAACCCCACACATGTGCTTGTTTATCTTCTGTATGATGGTAATTTTTATGCAAAAATTGATCTTTTGGTTTGAAATACTTTTTAGGAAAAGTATGTTCTTCAATATCTTGGTCTTGTAAAAAAAGGTCCCTCTTATATTCATTTAGGATCAAAACAAACAATCATTTCATCCATCTCAAACATCAATCAAATCTCATCTCACAAACAACTTTTGAACCATTGGAAAAATCACTCATACTAGAGTTTTGGTAAAATCCTTCAAATCAACATCAAAATAACTTTGTTTGGCTAAGTGTGTGTGGATGAATCCTTCCTCATACTCCTAGTTAAATTATCATCTTGTGGACAAGTTTATTCCAAGACAACATCTAACCTCTTGGAGTTTATGAGTTCATTATCAAATCCAAATCAAACCCAAAATTAAAAATCCAAAAGTCCTAAAGTCTAGTATTCCTCCAAGGTTCTTAAGAGTTCAACATCTATATCATTCACCCCTTTCATCCTTCATCTCATCATTGGTCCTAAACATCTTAGAGGTCACTTTTGCAACAAGGTCAAAACACAAGAAGAAGATGGAATATAAACTTAATTCATACATCATTAGTGGTCTAAATCAACCATACTATCAAAGCCTTACAAAACCAATGGATTATCAAAACTCACATTTATACAATCCATACATAGGATCATTATCTCCTACAAACCTCAATGACACAACAAATGTGAGAATGCCCAATCTAAATTTTGGAACACCTTTCCCAATGGTAGATTTAAATCAAAGTCCAAACCTACAAATATATCAATCAAACAATCAATACATGAGTCTTCAAAAAAGCAACATTATGCCACCAAATCCATACATGCCAAATGTGAATACACCAAGTTTACCAAGCATGAACATTTTAAATCCACACTTGGTAAACTTTGGGATAGATATGTTTGCAAATCACACAAATGTTGTTCAAAGTCCAAACAAGATGTTGACGACTCAATGTATTAGTCCAATTCAAGGTAACACCATGCAAAATCAAAGTTACCTAAATTAAGGCAATGTGATTCCCAACCACAACAATGTTCAATTTCAACCTATCATGCCAAATCCAAACATCATTCCAAATCAGACCATCATCCAAAATCAATCACCACAAGGTCAATCTAAAGTACAAATCTCACAAGGTAACAAACAAAAATACACACCACTTGGGAAACCAATTGAATCAGTCGTGCAATAGTTGGTACAAGAAAATATCATCCAAATCCCCATCTATGAGAATTATCAGGAACCAAACGTGAAACCACCCTGGTACAATGAAAATCACCTTTGTAATTTTCACAAAATAAAGGGACACACAACATTAGATTTGATTCAACTCAAACATATCATCCAAGACCTGATTGATCAAAAATTAATAACTATTGGGACAATAATAAGGATTTAACCACTAGCGATAGCATTGACAATCTCTCTGCCACAATTGTTGAAAAAAATATTCAAGATCTTTCCATTAATGAGCACATTGAAAATGTTTCTACCCCATCTGATGATCAATTCAGTATACATCAAGAACCACTTTTTAGTGCTCTATTTCAAGGAGTGTTAGAATTATTTGATCCCATTGACATAATCTATGATCCATCGACCAATGATCATATTGAAAATGTCTCTACATCACCTTATGAGTTAGAGGACATATCTCAAGAATTTATTCCAAAGCATGATCAAAATCTTTCACCAAGATCTAGCAATGGTCCTTTTCAAGACATGTTGACCCCCTTTGACCTCATGGTTATAGATATTGAAGGGATTCTCAACTCAACATTTTATCCAAGTCCACTCAAAGATCAAAAGGATATTGAGCCATTTCCCATGCTAAATAAGATATCCAAGAACCCTTTGAAATGGACCCATGTCAAGAACTTGATCCAAAGAATGTCGAAAGCAATTATGAAATCATTCAAGATCAAGAATTTATATCCCCAAGCTACTACAATGATCTAATGGATACTCTCCTATCTATACAAGATGATCATATCCACATAGCACATACTCCTCCATCTACCCATGAGATGATTTATGTGGATGGACACGTAGTTGATCTTCATTTAGAACAAGATTCCTTTAATCCTGATATTATTACACAAAAAGAGTAGGTTATTGATTCCTATAATCAAACTAAGTTGTCAACATTAGGATCAGATATATCCCAAATTTAGACTGATGACATCATGTATGAAGATATCCAGAATTATCCACTCAAGGAAACAAGTTAGATAGAATAGGACATTTCAAAGTTAGCAAAGTAGCAAATTGAAACAATGTCATTTGCAGTGGTCATTTATCAAAGAGTGCTTACTGAACAAGACATCTCAAAATAGGTAGAATCAAGGAACAAAGGTGCTACTACCAACATACTGGGGGAAATTATGTCTCAAGAAAAAGTAAACATAGGGAGCATGAAGAATCCTTATGATGAAATTGATTCCAATACTACAACCAGCCACCTCACGAATCTTCATCCACCCATCACCCCATCCATGAATTGGGACTAAAATCAAAAGAAAGATTTGAATCAAAGCACAAAGATTTATCAAAGAAAAAGAAGCAAAGCGTGATGGAAAAATCAAATACACATGGATACCAAGAAATACAAAGAAAGATTATTCCTATCAAACTCCATTAGTCAAAGAAACTATGGGGAAAAATAAAAAAGGGAAAAATATCTATCAAAGATGTCCACAAAAGCAAAAGAAGGCTTCTCAACTGACATACAAAGTATATCAAGCAATTGGTCCTAATTCAACATACACTTTCATATTCACCCATCATTGCTCATCTTTCAAAGTTTGGAGAGTCAAAGGTTCCAAGCTGTCAACCAATCCACCTTCTATTCCTAAACACACTCCATCCAGGCCTCCACACATGATATCCAATTCTCACATTGACCATGTAGTGGAAACGACCCTTTATCATAAGGATTCAGAAGGAATTCTATCGCAATGTGTGTACAAAGACAAAGTTAACCCTAGTATCAACAAAGAATATCAGAAATCCCAAAAGTTGCATTCAAGTGCATGTATCTTAGAAAATTAGCTTCTTCAAGCAGGATACTGATGGCACATTATGATAGAAGATTCTACATTGACACCACCAAGTGGTTCAACATGAGCTTTAAATATTTCATAGAAAAATACAAAATACAATAAAATATGAAAATCCAAAAAAATCATAAAAAGGATTAAAAATAGTAAAGAGAAAAATTGTCCTCTAGTGAAAACTGCATGGGTGGTGCTTTGGATGGAATACCATGATGAAAACCTAGCAAAATAGGTGTCATGTGTAGAATTGAGCATCTATGTGCAGCTTTTCAAGTGGAAGCATCTCATCGCATCCATAATAAATCTAGCATTCCATCCATCTTATATCCATAATAAATCCATTTCATCCATGAACCATTTATCCAATCCATGTGCATATATCTGCATCCATAGTCCAAGTTATTTTGATCTTGAAAAATTTGGACACTTTTGCTTTGGTTGCTTACGGTAAACATGGACATAGGTCATTTTCATTGATCCTATCCTATCCAACGTTATTTGAGCCATGAAACATTATCCAAATGAGCATTCTTTATTTGAACATCATATCTTATCACAAGATAATCCTTGACATCCTTTGCGTGCTTACCATATCCATCCATCCATACATCTATCCAAGCATCCAACCATGGCATTTCATACATTGCCAGACACTGGGGGTAGATATTTACGTCTTGCTTCAGAAATAAATCTTGAACTATATCTTTAGCATATGGTGATCGAATATTGAAAAACGTGAAATCAAATTGATTCAAGCATGTGAAAAAATCCAAATCACTGAGTCCATGTTTGACAAGAAGACATTCCTTATCAATCTTCATCTTTCCTTCGAACATCAATCCAAACAAACACTATTAGTCGCATCTAATTTACACTTTAAACGTCACATCAAATCATTCAAAAAACTTTTGTTCCAAACCAAGCTTCAACAATCCTAATCAATTGAATCAAATCAATCCATAATCTTGGGATATCCTTCCTGATCATTGTTTTGCTTAACACTATCCTTGTTGTATTGGCCAATGATGTTATCATCATCAATACCACATCATCTTCGGGATATCCATTAATCTTGTGGTATGGCACTATCCTTGCATTGTTATTAGTAGTATAACAAATGTTATGTCAATGTCCTGCATGTCATCTTGGGATATCTATCCTAGTACTCATGTTGCTTAACACTATCCGTTTGTTGTATCCCTCAATAATGTTGAGAAATAAATAGATCAATCTATCAATTTGATCAATCCAACCCTTAACGAATTTTAACAAAATCCCAAAAAACACTAATATTTGTGGTACATCCATCCAAAAGTATAAAAATGAAAATCCGAAACGTTCAAAAATCTAAAACATTGCCGAAGTTAAGGAAATTGTCAAAAACATGCTATCAGAACTCTAAAACAATGCTTTGAGAGCTTAAAGCGTGGAAGGTAATCTTTTTGTCAACCCAGAGATTACAAGAATCCAAAAACATCCATAAAATATCAAAATCAAAACATTCATAAAATCTGGAAAACACAAAAACATTTGTAAAATCTCAAAAACCCAAAAACAACCTCAAAACATTTCAAAAACATCAAAACATTAAAAAACCTGCAAGAAATCCATTCGTCTCATTTCACTTCACCCACAATAATCTCATCCATAATAAATCAATCATCACACTCACCCTTTGACAAAACAAATATAAACAAGTACAACAATCAACAAAAGCAAGATTCAAATGTAAAATCAAAAGCAAACTTCAAACTTTTAAATGGAAAATCAAAATCTTGATCATTTTCAAACATGTCAGTCAACCTTATATCAAAATCCTATCAAATAACTTATCAACCCATCATCATCCTATACAATGCATGTCCTAGGATATATCATTTTTACAATGGGCATCATTTTGGATATCACTTTGGATACTTATCCTAAACAAAACACATCCCTTGGCTAGCGGTATGAAGAACATTGACTCATTTTTGTATTGGATATTTTCTTTTTTATTTATCTTATTGCGCTCACTCCAATGACCTCTCGATGATGCCAAATCAAAATGATTTAGAGAGAAAGGAATGGGGCATCAATCATTATCTTTTGTCTGTTGTGCTTGTTGGACATTTTTGCAATATAAATTGGTGAATACTTGCTTTGTTAGGTGCATCCTAGCAAAGTTTTTGTATGTCAGGTGTAAACAAGAATACTCCTATCTATTTTTCGATTCAAAGTCCATCGCACTAGGTACAACGCCATCCTAGTTCTTTATACCCTGATGAATTGTGCCTACGTGTGTTATCAAACATAAAGTAATTGGCCTTTTAAAAAAATCCCAACTCCTTGGTAAGCAAATCACCATCATCATCATCATTAAAGTTGGCTTGTTGGATTCACTTGTCATTGTCTTATTTCTTCTTACTTCCCTTCGTGCTAACATGGTACCATGATAGTTAATCATAAACCATCACCATTGCATCTATCTTACATCCACAAACCGTTAGCATACTGCATAATGCATATCATATCATAAAGAAAGCATTAATCATACCACATGCATTCATCTCCATCATTGCATAATATAGATTGGTTATTCTAGGCATCTCATAAACCATATATTTATCATCCACTGCATAATCATAAAAGCATCATCATATCATATCATATGTATCCATATCATCCATGCATCATCATATCATCCATTGCATATAAACATCATAATCATCTCATATATATCATCAATAATGTAACTGTCATGGTACAAAATCAGGATCAAGTGTGTGTAATATATCAAAGTAGACATGAGGTTACCCATGGCTAATGACTGTCTACATCATCAAATCTGTCTACATCAAACATAGAGCTAAACTAATCTTGAACCTCTTTGTCACGAGATCGACCCTCAAATTGAACATTTCCGCTCAATCTCTCGAGGGGGTAGTGTACCAACGTAATTCTTTCCGCTGGGGCAACAGTGGGGCATCCGAAAAATTAGAATTTTTTTGAAATTTGATTGCAACAAGATAATTCTTTGAACCAATGCACAAGTACATTGCTTCAAAGAGGGGAAAAATGTAGAGACGTAAAATATACTAATTGATCTCATGCCCTTGATCCTGATTAACTAACATCGTTTCGTCCTGAATCACCTCTTCAGCTTATCATCACTCTTCGTCCCTTAATTAAATAAATAATCATTTATCTAATTAAGTCATTCTCTCTTGTTAATTAGATTAATCAATTTGGTTTAATTAACCCTAGCCCCCCTTTAATTAAATAAATCAATTTTATTTAATTAATCTTTAGATTCTACCTATTAAATTAAATAAATTAAACATTTATCTAATTTAATCTAACATCACCTCCCTTTGGTTAAATAAATCAAAATATTTATTTAACTAAGTCTAAATCATTTTCATCTCCTTTTGATTTATTTTAATCCATGAATCTAAATCAAATGGGTCAAATCACTTAATCCTCTCTCAAATTAATTAAATCCTGATTAATCTAATCTAATCCATATCACATCCTCTAGCTTTTCCCACTTTCACAATAAATCAATTTATTTGATTTATTATTTCTCCTATTATCATTCAAAAGGGCATCAAGATGGAATATTCTTCAAATTTGAATTTTCCCTCCCACATGTCTTATCCTCTAGCATGGAATTAACTCCTCTTACATTGTCTCTTTCATGTCTCCCACCTAGAATTTAAGAGCCTTTCACCTCATCCTTCAAGCCATCTTTTGAATTTGAATCTCCCCCCTCTTTGCATATTTGCCAAAATGTGCACATCCTCCATCCATTCACATTTGGACAAGTGGCACCTTGCCATTGGTTGAATGTCAATCCCACATTCATCCATTTTGCTCATTCCTTCATCTTGTTCTTCTATTTATAGAAGGCTTCTCTTTGTATTTTGCATCCACAACTTAGAGAAAAGTTACTCTCTTCACATTGAGAGCTAATTTTATCCATTTCATTTCAAGTGTTCATCATTTTCATGGTTTCATAGCAAGGTTATGCCAAAATTTAATCAATGAGCTTCAATCATCCACAAATATTCATCAAAGCTTGCATAGGAGTTGGGAAAGGGCCAATTTCCACATCAAATTGACACCAATTCCCCCATGGGATCAAGAGTTTGCATCTTAAAATAGGATTTCGTTGCTTTCTTGGTTCATTTCTTCATTGTCTTTCCTATTTGAGCATCACAAATTAATTTAATGGAGAATCCTTGTTCTTGCTTGCATTTGATCTAATATTGTGTTTGTTTCTTGTATTTGTGCAGGTATAGGACTGGGGTTCACAATTTCTATGCATTTTTATGATGATGATGCATGTAGTATGGATGTATGGATGCAAATGTTTATGATATGCAAATGATATTTTAATATGATTAGACTAACAAATCTATATTATGCCCCTAATGGATAATGTTTATGAGTTATGATTATGAATGTATGGGATGTTATGATATGCTCCTTTTCTTTTCAATATATTTTTCATGTATGATATGAGGATGCATATATGGATGATATGATGATGCCTATATGATTATGCAATGGACACAATTTTATGGTTTATGAGATGCTTAGAATAACCAATCTATACTATGTAATGATGAAATGCATGTGAGATGATCATTATTTCTTATTATGATATGATATGAATGATATGCAATATGTTGATAGTTTGTGGATGCAGGATGGACGCATTGGTGATGTTTTGATTAACTGTCATGGTACCATGTTAGTGCAAAGAGAAGAAAGAATAAATGAGATGATGACAAGAGGATCCAACAAGTCCATGATCTATGAGATTTTATTAGAGATGAGGATAATGATGATGTATTGCTTATCAGGAATTGGGATTTTAAAAGGGCTTACTTACCTTATGTTTGATAACACACGTAGGCATGATGCATCGAGGTATATAGAACCAGGATGGCATTGTACCTAGTGTGATGGAATTTGAATTGACAATCAGATAGGAGTATCCTTGTTCACGCCTGGCATACGAAACTTTATTTAAAATGCAGTTTAGATATTCCAAACATCTCAAACCAAAACATAGAAAGGAAAGCCTTCCTATGTGGTCAACAAGACACCTAAAACACCCTCCCTACAAACCAAACAAAGTAAGCATGACCAAGGTTATATTACAAGAGTATCCAACAAGCACAATAGACAAAATATAATGATCGTCACCCCATTTATTTCTCTTTAAATCTCTTTGTTTGGACATCATTGAGAGGTCATTGGAACGAGCACAATAAGATAAGTCAAAAGACAAAGATCAAGTAAACAAACAAGCTAATGTTCTTCATATCGCTAGCCAAGACTAAACTTATTGTAATGCCTGATGTTGATATCCATTGTAGGAATGATGCATCCTAGGACATGATGTTATCAAATGATTTTGGGATTGATTGGATGATGGGCTATTAATACCGATAGTTAATCAACTAGTTTACCTACTATCCTAGACTTGAGACCTTGATGTTTGAGTTTTCACTTGCACCCTGCTAGAATTGTTTCTAATTATCGCACCAAAGGTTGAGCATGACGATGATTTATTATAAGTGGATGTTTATTTTGGGTGATTGCGAAATGTGATGGATGAATTTTTTTCAAATATTTGGATGTTTTTGGTGTTTTGAAATGTTTTGAGGCTATTTTTGGTATTTTCAAGATGTTTTACAAATATTCTAATTTTCAAATTTTCTAATGTTTTTGTGTTTTTTGAGATTTTGACCAAGGACCTAACCTAAAGACCTATCCTAGGGGCCTCGAGGGTTGATCAAAGATTAGCCTTTCCAATGTTATACACGTATAGACCATGTAGTTCGACTGACACAAACTCATTTATTGATGAGATATGAACAAATGGATTGCCAGTTTATTATGATAGACTCCTAAAGGACTGACCTAGGTGTCTCAGGGGATGATCAAAGATTAACCTTGCCTATTTTCAGAGCTTAGAGACTCGTAGTTCGACAAGACGACTCTATTTTTTGACTTTTTCTAACTTTTTGACCTGTTTTTGGATTTTTGACATGTTTTGAATGTTTTTGGGTTTTCTAATTTTATGAATGTTTTTTGGATTTTTTGATTTTAATATGTTTTTGGATTTTTTTTATTTTAAGGAAGACTGCAAGAATATACATGAATCTGATTTGATGCGGGTATAAGAACATGCCCCCAGTGTGATGTAATAGACTACTCCAATATAGGTAGGACAAACTGACCTTGGGAATGGGCCAAATAGTACTAGGAGGGATCATGATACAAACACAGGATCAAGCTACGATGTGAATGCAGATGGGTGATGGATGGAGATATGGAAGTGCAATAGATGAATGATGCAGAATGAGCCATAGGGATCATGGTTGATGGAGAGTGCTTATTTACACAAGGTGCCTATTTTCTAGGTTTTCACCAAGGTACTTGCCCAAAGCACCAACGAAGTGGTTTTCACTAGAGGACAATTTTTTTCTTTACTGTTTTCAATCCTTTTCTATTTTTTTTGGATTTTTGGATTTACACCTTGGAAATATTAGGCATAAATTTTTTTGAGATGGGAGCTATTTATGGGCTCCTGTAGAGGCTCCCCTTTGGGCGTAGATAGATGATATGCCGCTAACTTGTAGCTTGTTGTGATGATGAAGGGTACCAACCAGTTGGGTTCAAACTTTCCCTTGCTGTCAAGATTTGGTATATTTTTCAAATTTTCCATTAACACGAGCTCTCCAACTTGGAAGGTCTGACTCCTGATCTTCTTGTTGTAGCTTCACTTGAGATGGTTTTGGTAGACTCAAAAATGGTTTAAGGCATCCTTGTGCCGCTCATCTAGTAGTTCCAGCTTGTTCAACCACAACACCCAATATTCTTCATTTGTGATGAGATTTTGTAATGATATTCTTAAGGATGGGAGCTCAATCTCAATGGGAAGAATGGCTTCTGATTAGTAGACCAGGGAGAAAGGGGTTGCATCTGTTTGTGTGTGAATACTCGTTCGGTAGGCCCATAAGGAGGGATTTAGCTGCAAGTGCTAGTCACGACCAACATCATTGACTATTTTCTTTAGGATTTTCAAGATGTTTTATTTGTAGCCTTAGCTTGGCCATTTCCTTGGGGTAGTAAGGAGTGGAAAAACAATGTTGGATATTGAAATTTTGGCATAGGTCTTGAATATCCTAGTTTTTGAAAGGTGTCCCATTATCTGAGATAATGGCTTGAGGGACACTATAGCAGCAAATTAGGTAGTTCAAGATGAACTTGGAAATCTTCTTTCTTATGATATAGGTCATGGGAATGGCCTCTACCCACTTCATGAAGTACTCTATGGAGGTGATGAACTTATGTCCACTGGATGAGGTGGGGGTGATTTTTCCAATGAGATCAAGCCCCCATTGTGAAAAGGGCCAAGGTGTAATGATTGGATGGAGCTCCTGAGCTGGTGCATGGATGATATCCCCATGTTGTTGACACTGCAAACACATTTGGACATAGTCATGATCTTCCCTCTCCATTGTAGGCCAATAATACCCAATCCTCAGAAATTTATTAGCCAAGGTAATACCACTCAAATGTGACCCACAAATGCCATTATGTACCTCAGTTAAAGTAGTCAAAGCTTCCTCAACATTTAGGCATCATAAAAGGGTTCCTTCAATACTCCTATGGTATAGAGTGTCTCCTAAGATAACAAAGTGGGATCACTTGTTGAAAAATGTTCTTTTAAGGTTCAGGGTTATATCAGTGGGGAGGACTCCTATTCTCAAGTAGGTCTATGTATCATGATACTAGGGATCACCGGGACCAACAATTTCACACACAAATTTAGACTCTAGTACCTCAAATGCTAATATGAGAAGCTAATCTACAAGTAATTATTGCTTAGGGACATTGCGTGGGATATCCAGTAGTGATTCAATTAACATCCATTGCTCTGTTATTTTCTCTTGGTATTAGCTCAAACATGATATCAATGAAAAATTATTTGAGGATTTCTACCAGTTTCTTGTATGGGTTCAACTTGTCGTCCTTCATTTGATATTCATCATTGACTTGGTTGATGATAAGCTATGAATCTCCATATACTTTGAGTGCCATGATCTACCATTGTACTACAATTCTAAGTCCTATGACAAGAGCCTCATATTATGTAATGTTATTTGTGTAAGGAAAAGATGACTTATATGGGTATCTAATCCCTTTGTGGTGTAATGAAGAAGACTCTTGCTCCTGACCCATGTTGTGTGTAGGATCCATAAAAATACATTTTCTAGTGATCAACCATGCTTAGGTTAAAGATGGAATCATCGAGAAACTCTGATACAAGTGGGTTCTTTGTATATATCAGTGCCTCTTCCAGCTAATCTGCAATTACGTGTCCTTTAATGGCCTTCCGTTCTACATACTCAATATCGTGTTCTATCAAGATCATAACCCATTTAGTTGTTCACCCTGTGAGAATTGCTTTAGAAAGTAGATACTTGAGAGAGTCTATCTTAGCAATGAGTTTTATCTGGTGTGCCAACATATAATGTCTAAACTTCTATGCAGTGAATACGACTACTAGGCAAGCTTTTTCAATGGATGTGTAATTCAGCTCATGCCCCACCATGGTTCTATTGATGTAGTAAATATCTCTCTATTTCCCATTCTCATCATGTTGTGCTAAGAGATCACCAAGGGCTGTTGTTGTTGATATATACAAGATCAAGGGCTTTCCTAGAATCGATGGCATGAGAACTAGTGGTGTGAGCAAGTACTCCTTGATCTTGTTGAATGCTTGGTCACACTTCTCATCCCATTTGTATGCTACCCCCTTGTGGAGTAGATGAAAATATGGGATAGCCTTATTTGCTAGCTATGCTATAAATCAATAGATGGATTGGAGTCTTCCCTATAAACCCCTTAACTGCTTCAAGGTCCTTGGTGCCTCCATTTCGAGGATTGCTTTGACTTTGGTGGGGTCTATCTCAATTCCTCTCATAGATATAATGTACCCTAGTAACTTGCCTGATTGTACCCCAAAGACACACTTTTTTGGATTAAGCCTGACCTTGTATTCTTCTAGCCTATTGAAGATGGAGCTTAATGCCGCTATGTGATCTTGACGTTTCTTTGATTTTTCCAATATATCATCCACATAATCTTCCATAGTTTTGTGAATCATGTCATGAAATATTAGTGTCATGGCCCTTTCATAGGTAGTTCCTACATTTTTCAACCCAAATGGCATCATATTCTAGCAATATTTCGCCCATGGACAAGTGAAAGTCATTTTGTGTTGGTCATCCTTAGCTATCATGATTTGATTGTACCTTGATAATCCATCCATTAGTGATAGTATTTCATGTCCTGCCATCATATCCACAACCATATCTATGTTTAGGAGAGGGAAATAATCCTTGGGACATGCTTTGTTCAAATCTATGAAATCAGTGTAGATGTGGATGCCCCTAATGGGCTTTGAAATAGGTACAATATTTGAAACCCACTCTAGATAATCAATTGGCCATATGAACCCAGCATCAAGGAGATTTTGTAATTCCATTTTGATCAATAATGCTATTTGTGGATGTATCTTTCTCAACTTTTGTCTTACTGGCTTTGCTTCAGGATATATAGCTAGATGGTGAACCATAACTTCTAGATCAAGGCCAGGCATTTCGGCATAGGTCCATACAAATTTTTTCTTTCTTTCTCTTATAAATGTAGCTAGGATTTCTTGTTCTTCTATCAAATTTATTCTACATAGAAGGTGATATGTGGCATTTATTTTGTTCCCAAGTTGATTGGATTGCACTTCTTTGCTAAGAATGTTGACTTCTCTTGATAAATAGAACTAAGGGGAAGATTGAATCCCTCATCCTTCGATGCCTTAGAGAGGTTTTCACCATTGGATGCATCCTTTGTTTTTACTATTTTTGGGTTAGAGAGTGCCACAGTGTGATTTTCACTCAAAGACCTAGATATTATTCTTAAATTTTCACTTTTACGACTGAGGGATTCAATCATTTCCCCATAATAGGCATGTATGTCCAACATGATGTCAAACCTAGCTTTGTGATCTCCACATGGTGCAGTATCCCGCAATCCCATGAAGTCTGAGAGAACCTGATCATTTTCAAATGTGTCTAAAATTGGTGGTCCTCGTTGGTTGTAATTGATGAGTTGGGGATAAACTAAGTTTAGCTCATGGGTTTGGTTGTTTGACTCAAAAGATAGGGTAATAATCATGAGAAGGGAGGAATCCTTGAATAGCATGGGTAAGTTAGTTATGGGGTCCTCGCCACACACATCAGTTATGTCAAAGGTAAAGTTATCTAAAGGTAGACTTGTAGACATTGGTAACTGAAGGGGAGCTCTGAATTTTCTAACCGGTGCACTTTTTCCATGCATGGTTATTTTTGGAGTACATCCAAGGCCAAAATTTCTTATACGCTTCTTAGGAATGATAGGTACTAGAAGACCATTGTCATTATGTCCAAGTTTCTTGTTTTTGTTATAGCCCATACCAAGCATCATTTGTAGTCCTTTGTTGTTATCATCCATGGGAAGATCAGGTATAGGCCTTTCATCTTGGTACAACAGGCTTGATATGTCTTTTTGATCTACCACTTCCCGACTTAGGTCCCCCAACATCTGAATCTAGAGCTTGGGTCTGCTTTGAAAGTTTGGGATGATGTTTCAATTGGTTGGGGTTTCCCACAAGACCTAGGAGATTGAGGTAACTCTCGTATTACAAAGGCACTCTTCTTCATTTTGTAACCCCCACACCCATTGTCTTGGATAGTGACTATGATATCAGAGATGTCAAGAATGACGTACATCTTTGTCTCAGAAGTGGAGGCTAAGGTAGCTAGGTCTACATATGGAGTTGTAGGGCCTTCATCATTCTTTGGGACTTGAGGGATTTTGTAGTACTTGGCTTCCAAGTTCTTGCAATAATAAAAGGGCTCAGGATCACCATGGACTGTGACCTCTTGGTTTTGATAGGGAAACTTGACACATTGATGGAAGGTGGATGTGATAGCTTGCATCCCATGGATCCATGGATGCCACAGGAGGATATTATAAGGTAAATCAAGGTCAAGGACCTGGCATGTAGCTTCCATGACAGTTGGACCTACTTGAATAGGGATTTAAATAGTGCCTTGAGACACTCTTTCCTGATCATCATATGCCCTGATTGTAATACCTTTACCTTTTTCAATAATGTTCTCAGAGAATCCCATATTCTTTATTAGCTTGATTAAATAGATATTTAGATGTGTACCCCCATCCGCCAAGACCATTTCAACTTTAGTTTTATGGATTAGGACTTCGAGATGGAGTGCATGTTTATGAGATGGCTAAGTTGGGAAGTCCTGATCAGAAAATGTTAGGAGATGTGGGGTGGTGATGTGTCTGACCATAGCTTGGAACTGGTCAACATCAAGATCTGTGGGGACCATGGATGAAGCCAATGCTTCCTCTAGGATCTTCCTATGTGCGGGTGAGATATGAGCAGGGCCTCTTTTCAGCTAGTCCAAGACATTATAACCATTGGGAACAAATTTTGGATTAGAGGCTAGTGTCTTGGATGGTTGGAATGGTCCAGAAATGGTAATCTTGCCACCACGTGTGGTGACTCCACAATCAGATTTGGCTCCGTTGACATTAACAATAGTGAACCATTCATCTAGGGATGCAAAAACATGATCATAAACATGGCTTACATTGCCATACTTTGTATTTCCATGGTTAGTCCCTTTATTGTGATCTGGCATCAGATTCATGTATATCTTTATGTCTTCATTTCCGGCAAGTTGTTCAATGTCTATGATTTTGACATCGATAAGGTCTTGGATCAAATTTTTCAATCCCATGCAACTGGCCATCATGTGTCCCTTGATTTTATGAAAATCGCAAAGGTGGTTTTCATTATACCATGTTGGTTTCACTTGGGGCTTTTGATAATTCTCATAAATGGGGATTTTAATGAGATTCTCTTGTATCAGTTTCTTCACGAAATATTTGATTGATTCCCCAAGGGCTGTGTATTTTTTTTTGGGGGGATATTTGTTCCATGGGGGTGGTCTCCCTTGATTATTTAGATTATTGACCATTTGACTATTGGGTTGTTGTAATACTGCGTTGGCTTGTGTGTTGTTTTGATTGTTGGCTTGCGATTGTTGGTATGCTTGTGTGTTTTGTTTTGGAGCACTGATTATGACATTGGCGTCGACCACACCATCATTAGTTACATTTTTGTTCTTTTTCCATGTGCGAGGTTTTTTGTTGTAACTGGTTGATGGGAGATTTTCTTGATATTCTTGATATGTGGGTGTCCCCCCTTGTGCAATAAGGGCTATTTCGATGTTGAGCACCTTGGGGATCAAATGGTCATATGTGGTAATGCATTGCATTTTTAGATGGAAGGACAAGGTCTTTTCAAGATTGGTGATGATAGTGCAATTTTTTTGTTCTTCTAGCATGGTCCACTTGCTCCTATTGGCCTTGGATCGCCATCATTGTAAGAAGGATGTGAATGTTTCCCCCTTAGCTTGTTTGAGAGAAGATAGTTCCTCTAGGCTCACATCCATGCATATATTGAGTGTGTAGTTCTATATGAATGCATCCACAATTTCTTGGAACTTTTTGATTCCAAGAGGAAGGTGAGAGAACCATTCCATTGTTGGTCTATCCAAACTTTGAGGGAATAGTCACATTAGATAAGTGTCATCATATGCAACTTCCATACAATGTACCTAGAATTCCTTGATGTGATCTTCAAGATTACCCATCCCATGATATTTGTAAAATTTAGGGATTTCAAACCCCTTTGGGAACGGTACCATCACAATGCTTCTATCGAATGGATAGGGGCACAAATTACCTAGTGTTTTGGTTGTTTTTCCAAATTGGAGATCCAATACCTGTTGTGAGAGAAATTTGATTTGTGTTGTCACATCATTTTTTGGATCAAGAGGTGGGGTGAATGTATTTTGAGGTGGTTTGATCATTTGAGTGATAGGTGGGGTGTTTTGCATGTTTGCGGGAGGTTGTTGCAAGCTTTGTTGTGAGATAAATACTTGTTGGTATGCCTGCAATTGTTGTTGTTCCAACAACGCTTATTGTTGGTCTTACTACTATTGTGCCAACAATGCTTGTTGTTGGGATAATTGTTGAGTTGCTTCTTGTTGTGCTTGGTACTGTTGTAAAGCTTGTTGATATGCTTGTTGCTAAGTTGCTTGGTATTGTGCTTGTTCCTAAGCTTGAGCTTGTTGGGTGGCTTGTGCAGCCTAGGCAGCTTGTACAGCTTGTGTGGCTTATGTGGCTTGTTGTTGTTGCAACGAAGCTTGAGCTTGTTGAGCAACTTGCTATGTAGCTTGTGTGGCTTGTTGATCTTGAAACTACTAAATTTCCTTTTGGTAGGCTTGTTGAGCTACTTGCAACATGATACTGTATTGGTTTTCCATGTTTGGTCTTGGTGGTGGTGGTGGAGGATTTAGAATGGTGTGAGATGCTATGATGAGAGTTTATTGAGGTGGTTGTTGAGGTGTTGTTGGATTGATGATAGGATTTTGCATGGTAGATGGTGCGATTGATATCCTAGGTCTTTAGGACACCATGTTGTGAGGTATTTGGGGTGTTGTAGATGATTTATTGATTGTTTGTGTTGTTTGGATTGGTGCCACCTAGTGTTGTGATATCTGTGGCATGATCAAAGGATTTGGTATGTTGGTTTGATTTACGAATGGAGGATTGTTTTAATTTTTTTGACTGAGGATTGGTAAAGGGTGTTGCCCTAAACAAAGAATTGGTGTGGATGTTAGTGGTAGAGGGTGAAATGGTGGGAAGATGGGTGGTGTGTTTCCTTGAAAAAATGATGATGATGAGGGATCAAAGATTCCCCCTTGTCCAAATAGTCCCACTTGTCCTTGTGAAGTCATGGGGAGAGAGACTTGTGTGTTAAGAGGATATGTCAGTGTTGTAGAGAAAGAAGATGGATTGTTGGTGTCATGAAAGATGAGTAGAACGTATGGGAATTTTGGATCTATTGGAACATATTAGCCTAAGATAGTGTTTGCATCCAAGTCTTGGTTGTTTACAAGGGGGTGTGTTTGAAGATCATGAAGCAATGAACTCCCCTTGGTAACTATGGGTTGACTTGGAGCATGAGATGAAATTAGTTGTAGGATGGGTTGAATGATGCTTTGGAATGAAGGTGTGAATGAGACCAGTGACATAATACCAAGAGGTTTCTCCACAATAGTGATAAAATCATAGTCAGAAGGGAGTTTAGCCCCTTCCTTTTCTATTTCTAACATGTATTGCAAAGGATTTTGTGATTTTTGGGGTTTTGGACCATTTCTATGATTTCATCTTGAGTCATCCCTAGGACATTGTCGGTGATATCCTCCACTTGGCTGCCTCCCTCTTGAAGATCTTGTGGAAGTTGAGGAAGGTTCAGTGGGGGATTGCTAGATCCAATGGGGTTGACTCTAAGGGTAGTTTGACTCAAGTCACTTGAAGTGGATGTTTCTTTGTTTGTTTCCATGTTCTTCTTGTGTTGAGATCTAGTTTGGACCATAAAATAAGGATCAATTTTTAGAAATGGTGGGAGGTGAACCTCTAACTCCTTAGATTGATCTAAAATTTAGGTACAAAAAAGAAAGTATAGGATGTTAAGGATCAAAGGATGGTGATGAGATAAATGAAAGATAAATGATGTGAATGATTGAACTCTTAAAAAACCTTGAAGGAGATACTAGACTTTAGGACTTTTGGATTTTTGATTTTGGGTTTGATTTTGGATTTGATAATGAACTCATAAACTCCAAAGGGTTGGATGTTTCCTTGGAATAAAATTATTCATAAGGTGATAATTTAACTAAGTGTATGAAGAAGGATGCATCCACACACACTTAGCCAAACAAGATGATTTTGATTTGATTTTCCAAAAGTCTAGTATGAAGGATTTTTCCAAGATTTCTAAGAGTTATTTATGAGATGAGTTTTGATTGATGTTTGAGGATGGATGAAAGTGTTTGATTTGATCCTAAGTGAACTTAGAGATACTTTTGTTTACAAGAACTCAATATTGAAGAACATGTTATACATCCTATGTGAGAAAGTCAAACCTTTGAAAAAGACTTGGATTTTGACAATAGTAAAATGAATACAAATTGGGATTGTCCTTTGAAGCACATTTGTAAAAGTTATAGGCAAATCTTTCCCTAACTTCATAAAGAATAGATTGACATTTCTTGAGAGCTTTTGGACTAATACCTTTGGACTTTGGTTTTTGGATTTTGATCTTTCAGGAAATCATTTGAAAAATCACATGTGTGGGGTCCAATTGTTTCTTATCTTTTCTTAATGAGTTATTTTTACCAAATACACTTTCTTGCTTTAGCTTTTCAAACTAAATGTCTAATGTCCCAATTTATTTTCATCCCATAAGGTCCATTATGTGGAAATCAAGGAAATCAAGGCAATAGTTCCCTAATGTTAACTTTAGTGAGAGAAAATTATGATATAAATCTGAATACTTAGAAGCCTCTAAGGATGAAATCCCTAGGGACAAGCAGTAACACTTGGATTTCTCAATAGTATTTTATCCTCCTAAAGGGTTTGAAATTTTGATGATTTGTTGAATGTTTTAGATCCAAGCAAAGTGTTTTGATTTCAAAATGATGCACAACCCTAGGATAGAAGGAGGCAATATTTGTTGAATTCCCACTTGGATAAATCCAGTTGCCCTTATTCAAAGCAGATGACTAGAAGCTTGACTACACTGGATCCCCTCCATGACACTCACTTTTGCGGGTCAACCAAGCTTCAGTTCTCATGAATCTCCCATGACGAATTTTTTATCTCTACAAAAAATCGCAGGTATGTGGGAGGACTTCATAATGATCTTTCTTACACCAACAAATAGTAAGGATTTTTGCCTCTATGCAAATTGATTCTTAGTCAGGGTGATTGGGGTCATGGCACCTTGTGAGTGTCCAACAAGCCACTAAAGGATTTAATCAATCCTACTAGGGGCTCTTATACTTTTTACAATAATACCTCATTCTAAAAAAAATTGTATGGCTAAGGCCTACATACCATGAGGACTTGAAGGTTTAGTCTTATCTATTTGTATATCAACTTGAGTGAAAAACCAGTTGGAGTTTCCTTTGAATTGGTCTTAGGCAACCCCTCTAAAGGTAAAAAATAGTGAGCAAGCACATCTATAGTTCGATCAATCTTTGTTTGTGTGAATAAAGAGAGAACACATGTGATATACTTATCTCACACTAGAAAGATTTGTTCATTTTTAAAAAGCCCAAATTGAAGTGTAGAGGAAATATTTTAGACAACCTAATATCACCAAAAGACTTTTGATTCTCAAGATCATCATGAAGCACGAGAGAAGTGCATATACCTTTTAAATGATATTAGTTTGTAAAAAATATTACAAAACAAAGAATACACATGTTCATTTTAGACCTCAAAAGCAGTAATGGATTTTTTTATAGCACTAAGACAAACTGTTTG
Organism: Sequoia sempervirens; assembly: GCA_007258455.2. NCBI lineage: Eukaryota > Viridiplantae > Streptophyta > Pinopsida > Cupressales > Cupressaceae > Sequoia > Sequoia sempervirens. Next base: position 779,052,529 of record VDFB02193867.1, on the reverse strand, counting down.
GAGTTGTTTGTTCAATTCTTAAAATCCAAAACCAACTCTAGTAAGTTCCTAATGTTCTCTTTAACTCTTTGATTGTTCTTTTTAAAACCCAAAAGAAATTTATTTGAGTCTTAAAATTGAAGATAACAATATCCTAAAAGATGGGATTATAATTGTTCCCAAAGTGTTTAACAACACTTGTTACAAATCATGGGATATTGTCATAGGAAGCCTTCTCTTCGTTTCCTCCTTTCCTTCTTAATCACCTTCACCTACAAAATTTGGTCAATCCACATAAAACAGAGCCACAAACAGATTAAAAGTTCAAGGTGATAAAAAAAAAAGAGCACATGTTAAAATAAAACTAAAAAATGACCTTTTACCCAACTCCAGCATCACAATCCACAAAGGCATTGTTGTTTGAAGAAGTCAGTGTCACTCTAGTGAAGTCAGCATCACTCTATGGAAAAAAAGAGACTATGATTACATCACTATTTTCACCCAGCATCGCCCTTTGGAGTTTGACTGGTCTGACCTCAAGAGAATTACTTTAGCATCATGTTTTGGAGCGCAGACATTATAGCTACATAGTGACACAAGACTGATAGTGTTCTTGTTTTTCCTTCTTAGCGTCGCTCTTAATTCTTGAAGACACAAAATTTTGAAAAAATAGTGGAATTTGACCAAAAAATGTGTTAATTTGAAAGGTGGGCCCTCCTTCTAGCACCAAAATGTGAATGTTTGGTCTAGACCTACTCAAACATGATCAAACAATCCAATGTTAGTTAATAAACAAATCTAAAACAAACATTCCCCATGCAATTCATTCAAACACAATGAACAAGAAACAAAGCAAAGTTAATCAAATGAAAGCTACTAAATCTTATTCAAAACATTCAAACCAACATCTCATGGGGGAATTGGTGCTTCTTTGATGTGGAAAGAATCCCTTTCCCAATTCCTTGCAAAGATTTGATGAACCTGATGATGATTGTGTTCTCCTTGATGAAAATTGTCAATAACCTAGCTAAGATTGATGAGAAACTATGAAAACCTGGATGAAATATTGATGAATTTGCTCAAAATTTGTAGATAGTAATCTTGCATAAAGTTGTGGATCCCAAATCAATAGAGAAGCCCTCTATTTATAGGAAAGAAGGATGCAAAAATGAGAAACATGATGAATGTGGGATTAAACTTGAACCAATGGCATTGTGCCACTTGTCAACATGTTATTGAAGAGAGGTGGAGCACATTTTGATCAATGTGAAAATTAATGCAATTAGGTGGATTTTGAAATTCAAAAGATGGCTTGTGAAGGAAGAGTTGAAAGATGAGTTAATGCCACTTGGCTCAAGAAAAAAGATATGTAAGAGTTATAAATGCCATGTTGGAGAACAAAACCTTTTGGGAGTGAGATTTCAAATTGAGGGAATATTCCAAAGAGATACCATTTTTGAATGGAAATAAAAGAATTAATAAATCAAATAAATTGATTTATATGTGCAAGTTGCAAAAGCTAGAGGATTTAAGGATTAGAGTTAAAGTTAACTAGGATTTAATTAACTTTGGATGGAATTAGTTGATATGACATTTGATTTAGATTTTTAAATTTATTTAAATCAAATGAGAGGAATATTGAACATTAGTAATTTAATTAAATAAAGTTTGATTTATTCAATTAAATGAAGGACATTAGATTTAAATCAAATAAATGTTAATTTATTCAATTTAAAGGAGATGAATTTATTAAATAAAATGGTTTATTTAAAAACAAGAACATTAGGATTTAATTAAATAAAATTGATTTATTTAATCAAAGAGGAATTATGATTTAATCAAATAAAGTGGATTTATTTAATTAAAGGAGGAATCTTGATTTAATCAAATAAAGTTGATTTATGTAATTAAAAGAGGAATCTTGATGAATTAATTAAATAGGGTTATTCAATTAATTGGTTAGTAAAGGAGTGATTTAAGGAAGAATTGGTGTTAGTGAATCAGAATCAAGTACACGATATCAATCAAGATAATTTGAACTTCTACAAGTCGAACAACCATCTACAAGTCATTAGACATTTTGTATGTGAAGTTGAAATTTAAAATAGATACGGTGCATTTTAACCCACAATTTTTTGTACTAGCATTCATTTAAATATTAATTGAAAGCCATCTTGAAATTTTATTACATTTGTTAGTTAGAGTGTACTTTTCATTTCCATTTTTCATATGATTTCAAAAAATTCTTTTTTACACCAGATAATGCAATAAAATTTGGAACTTTAATTGTTACTAACATTGATAACTTTTTTATGTTTACAGACAACCAGGCATGCATCATTTTAAAGAAAAAATGGTTCATACTATTACAATTATTATAGAGGGGGCTAAGGCAATTGATAACATGTATAGTGGTCATCCTCCTTGGGTATAATCACATTTGAAAAATGTGTTGGTAAGATCCAATCATTACAAGATGCATTGAAATGTTTAATTTTTATCACTAACACAAATACTTATGATGTTGACTAAAATGTGGGAATTTTTTGAATCGGGAGGTAGAAAATGTTGTATGGAGGAACTCACCTTGATTTAGTAGAGTGAACATTGAGGTGATGACATGGTCAATAATGATAAGTTGAAACTTTTCCTTATTCTTTTCTTGCAATGTGTCAATCCTAATGTTTTAGAAATAGATTTCAAAATATTAATTCTATAATGGAGATAATCATTTTGACACTATATTGTTCATTTAGTTCAGGAGGATAAATAGGGTGATGATCATGATCATGAGGTAGTGGATGAGGAAAAGGAAGAAAATGATGACATTGATGAAGAGGATATGGCTAATGAAGACAACAAGGCTGATGATGACAAGGAGGTTGATGAAGGGGAGGCTAAGGATGATGATGAGGGTATTGATGATGAGGACATAGAGGGCTAGCCTAATGATGAGGAGGGTGTGGATAAGGGATGTAGTAGTGTGAAGGAGGGAAATGTTGATATAATATTGCAATTATTGCTTCATTTGGCTTTGTCTAAATGTTGTGCATTGAGTTTATTTTTATGAAATAGGGTACTGCTATTTCCTTTTTCGAATTTGTTGCGCAAGTCTATGCTCATCATAGAACAAAACAAGTGGGTAGTATATCAATCTATTTGTTTAAGTATAGTTCTTGTTGTATTAGTGGAGGGGTAAACTTTTGGGATTTGATAATGTTAAATATGCAAAGAATGGTGAAGCACAACCTTCCTTTTTTCACACCAAAAAAGAGTGATTGAAGTGCAATGGGACAACAAAATTATCACCTCCTTCCCCTAAGAAAATGAAAAAGTATATTGAAAAGAGGGAGAATGATTTTGAATACAAATTAAGGGTATGTTACAATACAAATAGAAGGCATGTAATTGAACGAGTATGCAAATCCTATGGTAATTTTTTTTTGGTGAACTTCCTATGAAAGGAAAGGAGGAGGTCAAAGCTGCAATGTGGTCTTACAACACTAAGGACAAGAGGGAGGAAATAAGGGGAAAAAATATTGAAGAAGGGAAAGAAAATTGATCAAATGGTAATTTTTAAGGGTAAGTGCATGGATTTGTGACACAATTTTGATGCCAAATTAAAAAAAAATGCAAAAAAGGCCAAAAGAGCATTTTGTGCATGCCAAATTTGGAGTGCACCAAATGACTTACTCATTTGGCATGCACCAAATTTTGCGCTCACCAAATTTGGTGTGCGCCAAATAGAAGAGCTCTATTAAAACCAAAAAAATGCATTTCTAAGCTTATTTTTTGTTCACCCGCTGCTTGGCTTGGAGGTTTTTAGCTTTGCAACTTGCACTCACCAAATCTCTTCCATTTTTTGCACTCTTAGCTTACAATTCTTCACAAGGATGCTGCCAACATGTCAAAGAGGTCAAAGATTGCGAAGAGGTATGTATTTTTATTGTTTTTATTTTGACTTTGATTTAGAATGTAGATTGAAATAGGTTTTTTAAATAAAAATTTGTTCTAATTCTCAGGGATGAATCTCGACCTCCAAACATTGAGAATTCACAATCACCCCCTCACAAAGAACCTCCTATACAAGAACAACCTGAAACCCCTCCATCAATTCATAGGAATCCTCAAGGAACACAAGAAAATATCCTAAATCAAATTGAAAACAATAAAAGAGACATTGAACAATTAATTGGAAGATTAAATGAGCATGTCGAAACCCACTCTTATAGGAGAGGTATTTCCAAATTGTTGAAGTAAATTGTATCTCATGTATTAGAAATGAGCGAGAAAATAATTTTTTGGTCAAATAAAAGGCATAAGTTGAGATGATTTTATGCTAGTGGTTTGTCATATGAAGATGTGAAAAAACAAAAATTAGCAAAGACAACTTGTGTGCCCTATTTACAAACTTGAGAACCAACACACCTTTGTCTCATGCATGTACGAGGTTCCCTATTCATTGGTGCCACCATTAATGAATTAAAAATAAATTTTGGGAGTGGTGGTGGATGGTATTTGACCAACCTCCATGCAATAACTATGAGGTACCACAATAGTTTTTGAGGAAACTCTATTGTGAGTTTGTCCTCAATAAGATGCCAAATTATTTTGACATCTTAGACTTTCAAGGTAGAGGTGGGGGCTCCACACATGATAGACCTAGTGCACGACGTAATCCACAGTTGGCATTGAGACCCTTGGCCAAACCCATGGTGGAGGATGTCATTGTTCCTTCCACTATTAAGGACAGTGTAGAGGTGGACATGCTGGAGTCGATTAGCTTGCTCACCCAAACCATTATATAGTGTGTGAGGCCTCTAGTAGAGCCTGATGTGGAGGAGATGTGTAGGTCTCGAGCTTCACCCCACCATTGTGGTACTTGTGGTGTTGTTTTCACATATGATTATCAGAGTGCTCAAGATGTAACTACATAGCCTACATTAGTTGTAGAGGTGATGACTATGGAAAATGAATTACTGAATAATACATACGACATTGATACTTAGATAAAATTCAGCAAGTTCATTTAATTTTTTTTATTAAATTATATTTTGAAATTTAAGAATAACTAAATTAATAGAATTGATATGATGAAATTTTAGGGTCCGAGTGTTCATGAGATGTGCTCCATTCTTGTAGAACATTATTCATTCTCGATGTTGAGTCCATAGGTATGTAACTAGTATTAAAGATATTATTATTGCATTTGAACAGTTGAATGTTATATTTGAATGTTTGTCTCATAAAATGCTTTGGATATCAAATAGTTTCTTGGTCAACCTTTGACCTCCACACCTCACAATTCATGTCCACAAACAACTTTCACTTAGGTAACCTTTATTCATTAATGGTGTTGTAAAACAATGTTAGCTAGTTTTTGTAATTTTGTGTATACAAATCTAAAAAATTAATGAGAAACAAAAACATTGGTTGGTCTTGTGAGATGCTAATTATATTTACCATTCAACGTCCATCTCATTCTTCCATTCCTTTCATCATGCATATTTTAACCATTTTATATCACATATCCCAATCTTTAACACCTTATATATTACACCACCTTCCTCCATATTTCATCTTATACACATATCATTACAAGAAACCTTTCCTTTTGCTCATTATTGACCAAATCTCTTATACATTATCACTGCACACCTCAAGTTCCCACTTCATGTCCTATATTCAAACCTTAGACACCGCCTAATTCACTTTATGGTCTAATATTCCCTCCTAATTACTTCCCATTAACCTCTAGTATAGTTCACCTTAAAAATGTTTTATTATCCCATCCTAGCTCATCCATTTAATCTCTACTAGTCCATTCTATGTTCCATCATCCCCTTTTGATTATGTCACATTATCTTCTCCTAATTCACTTTTTGTTACTTTATTCCTTCATAATCCAATCTCATTAACATTTAATACTTCACCCTATTTTCCATGATCCCCTCCTAGCCCATCCCACTAATATCTACTAGTCCATCCTATGTTTCATTATGCCCTTCTACTCCCATCTTATTGTACCCTTTATTATTTCACCCTATGTTCCATCATCTCTTATGTTCCACCCTATGTTCCTTTACCCATTCTATGTTATACCATCTTTATCCATGTTTCATCCTATAACTCTTCTATATTATTACTACACACAAGTCAAGTTCCCAATTCATGTACTATAGTCAAACCCTAGACACATCCTAATTCACCCTACCATGTAATCCCATCCCATTAACCTCTATTATTCACCCTATATTTTGTTATCCCATCCTAGCCCATCCCATCAATCATACTAGTTCACCTTATGTTCCATTAACCCCTTCTATTCTTATCCCATTACCCTCTCTTATTTCACTATATGTTCCATTATCCCCTCTTGGTCTTGTCCCATTATCTTCCCCTAATTCACCTATTTTCCTTTATTCCCTCCTAACCCCGTCCCATTAACCTCTAATAGTTCACGCTATATTTTTTGATCTCATCCTAGCCCATCCCATTAATCTATTCTAGTCCATCCTATGTTCCATTAACCCGTTCTATTCCCATCCCATTACCCTTTCTTATTTCACCGTATGTTCCATTATCCCCTCTTGGTCTTGTCTTGTTATCTTTCCCTGATTCACCCTATGTTCCTTTATTCCCTACTAATTGATGCAAAGGAAGGACAAGATTCGACAAAGCTTGACTGTACTAATTCACTCCCTTTAAGGTTTTCATTGAAACCAAGCCTTAAGCCCTCTTCACATCCTTTATCCCTATTGACCATTTGAGCTATTGGATCACCAGTGATGGAAATCACATTTTGAAAGGGTGGAACAACATAAAATGGTTGGACAACAATATTTCAATCACTTTTGACACACTAATTGACTTCATGCAATTTATCATACTGATAATGCCCTAACAATGACTTATACTTTTCCAAAAGTAATGACCAACACTTTGACAAGAAAGAAACAATGGAAACCTCAAGGAAAGCTTGAATTGAGATACAAATGATCATGGAATAATCCTATGTAATTTCCAAAAACGTGACCATTCATGGCTTGCAAAATTTAACCTTAAACTACATAATTTTCCCTCTTGCGAAAGTCACCAAAATTTGCATCAAACTAACAAATATGAGCAAGACCTTTAAACCACAGGTCTAAGTGACCTTTCTCCACAAGCCTACATCACTTTTTGGGTGATTTCAATCATACTTTTACATCATTCATGACTCTTTCCCTACCTTTTGTCAATTTTTTTGTCTGATACATCCACACTATCAAACTATTGGTGAACTATTGCACACACAAACTTTATCTCCAGCCCCTACAACTTAAAAACACATAAAAAAAAGCCTCTTGACTAGCTTCCTTCAAAAGTTTTTGCACTCATGATGCATGAATTTTCTACATTTTTATCTATGAATTTGTTGTACTTTTACATTTTTAATTCCTGCTCATTTATGACAGCCATATTGTTGTTTTCATTTTCATTTGCTACTCATTTATGAAAATTATAAAGGGACTACTTGAATTTCTTTATATGACTATTAGATATGTTGTTTCATTTTTTAGTTGTTGACTTCAGACAACCCTGGTGATGTTGGTGGCATGATGGACCATGGAGTTGCTACAACAATAGCCATTTTTGAACCTTTGAGAGAGGTATGCAACAAATTAGTCGATTTGACATTATATTTGCTCTTTTATGGTCTATTATTGAAAATTTTCATGATACTTGTACATGTAGTTTAATTTATATCTTGTTGGTTGCTATAGGTGGGCATCACTCTAGATTGTGGATGTGATAATGTTGTAAATGTGCATGATGACTATTTGTATGCAGTAAGTGACTATATTTTATTATATGTCATTCCATAATTCAATCTATATGTATTAACATCTATACTTTTTATTGTATCAAGTGCAACTCTAGAGGAGTCTATAGAGGAGGTCTAGTGAGCATGTTCAAAAGACAAGAGAACCAATAGGCACTCCATCTAGCCAAATTTTGAAGGCAACATAGGATATTTTTCCTTCCCTTAGAGGGAAATGACTATGTATTTGGGTCATTTGTTGTATGCCTATGTGGCATTTTAGAACATATGTTTTGTACTATTGATATATATGTGACATTTTATGTCCATATGGCTCTTTTGAAGTAAGCCTATATGGATTTTTTGGATATATTGTATATATTTTTATCAATATATATCATTGTATAGCCTTACGAATTTTTTATTAAAGAAAATATTATTTTGCTACTGCCATTCTTGAATGATGTTATCATGCATATTGTGTAAATTGTATGCTTGAATGTTGTAGGCATGGGTTTTGTTTACATCTAATCCTTAAGTAATTACTGTCGATTACTCAATAAGCTCCATCTAATGTGTATTGTGTAAATAAGCTTCATTCCTGGCGGTTTGTATCCTTTGCAATGCTTCAATTGCTTGTGCTTCAATTATTCACATGTATGCTTCACTTATTCACGTGTATACTTCACGTATGTTGTGTGTATTCATGTGTATACTTCATTCTTCCAATGTATAATTCATGTGTTCACATGTATTCTTCATGATTCATGTGTATACTTCATGTATTTGCATGTATGCTTCATTCTTCTTGAGTTCTATTGCTGTCTAGTGGCAAGGATTTTAACACCAAAAGGTTTCAAATAAATTGTAAGAGCTCCTTCCCATAAAAAAATATCATAGAAAAATGTATTACTTTCAATTCATGATTGATGTTGGCATCCAACAACTAATGGTTATGATTCTAAAGCTTAGCAATCATTGCATTTGCAACTATAGAACAAGTGGATGTTTCAAACCTCACGGGCATATATATACCTCTATGAATTTCTACAAATGTGCATCAAAACACATGATAGTTGTTGATGCAACCAACATCTACTAATATCACAACACTTGACATCTCATTAAATAAAATCAATGCAAAGGTTAGTTTTAATGATATTATGAAGATATTATATGTGTATGAACAATAATATAATCTTGATTTCTAGATGCATCATTCATATGCACTTATCACATTTCTCCCATATTCATCATTTGAATAAGTTAAAAACCCTCCTTCCATTTTCTATGCGTAAAATAACATGAAAAATCATTGGGAAACATGTTCCTATGACTGCCGCCACATCATGTTTTATAACTCTAGAGCATGAAAAACCATACATCATGGATATTGAATATCTAGATCCAATGTTTCACTAGTAGGTTGATTTTTGCATCTCAGCAAGGGTGCACTATTTGGTGGCAACTGCAGTTTGAACTCTTAGGGGATTCAACCGATTGAACATAGCTCAGAGTGATTCAACATGTTTAGGTGTGAAAGAGGACCATTCCTAGCATAAAAATACCCACTCAAATGTGTTGGAATAGTTCATTTGGTCACACAAGTTGCAGAACGAAAGTTGCACCACTTTGCAACTTTACACTACTTCCATTTGATAACTTTTTCCCCAAGTCAAAAGTCACCACCAAAGGAAAACGTCTCTGAGTTAGTAAAAAATAAGAGAGGTTATTGTATAGGGGCCCAACACGATCCCATAGGCTCAGACGAGAAGTTTTTAAGCATCACGGTGTCCGATTAATAGCCCGTCGAAGATTGCAACCATTTTGCACTTTGGACTCTTAAGAGATTATGCTGGTTAAACGTAGCTTAGAGCGATTCAGTGTGTTTGGGTGCAAAAAAGGACCACGTATAGCATAAACGTACCCACCTAGACACATTGGAATAGTTCTTTTGGTTACACGAGTTGCAGAACAAAATTTGTACCACTTTGCAACTTTACACTACTTGCATTTGACAACTTTTTCCCCAAGTAAAAAGTCACCACCATAGAAAAATGCCTCCAAGTTAGCAAAAAATAAGAGAGGTTATTTTATAGGGGCCCAACATGATCCCATAGACTCAAATAAGAATTTTCTAAGCATCATGATGTTCAAGTAACACCCCGTCAAAGATTGCAAGCATTTTGCACTTTGCACTCTTGAGGGATTTTATCAGTTGAATGTAGCTTGGAGTGATTTGACGTGTTTGGGTGTGAAAGAGGACCATGAATAGCATAATTGTACCTATTTGGACACATTGGAATAGTTCATTTGATCACACAAGTTGTAGAATGAAAGTTGCACCACTTTGCAACTTTACACTACTTGCATTTGACAACTCTTTCCCCAAGTGAAAAGTCACCACTATAGGAAAATTCCTCTGAGTTAGAAAAAATTGAGAGAGGTTATAGTACAGGGGCCCAACATGATCCCATAGACTTAGATGATAAGTTTTTAACCATCACAATGTCTGAGTAACAACCTATCGAAGATTGCATCCATTTTGCACTTTGGACTCTTAAGGGATTCGATCGGTTGAACGTAGCTCGAAGTCATTCAGCATGTTTGGGTGTGAAAGAGGAAAATTCATAGTGTAAAATTACCCACTTGGATGGGTTGGAACATTTTTTTTGTTCACATGAGTTGCACAACAAAAGTTGCACCACTTTGCAACTTTACACTACTTGCATTTGACAACTTTTTCCCCAAGTGAAAAGTTGTCACCATAGGAAAATGCCTTAGAGTTAGCAAAAAATAAGAGAGGTTATTGTAGAGGGACCCAAAAAAATCCCATAGGATTAGACGAGAAGTTTTTGAGCATCACAGTGTTCGAGTAATAGCCTAACGAAGATTGCAACCATTTTGCACTTTGGACTCTTAAGGGATTATGCCAGTTGAACGTAGCTCAGAGCGATTTGGCATGTTTTGGTGTGAAAGAGGACCATTCCTAATGTAAAAATACCCACCCATATGCGTTGGCAGAGTTTGTTTGGTCACAAAAGTTGCAGAACAAAAGTTGCACCACTTTGCAACTTTACACTACTTGCATTTGACAAATTTTTTCCCAAGTGAAAGGTTTCCACCATGGGAAAACACCTCCAAGTTAGCAAAAAAAAAGAGAGGTTATTGTAGATAGTCTAAACATAATCCCATAGGCTCATAAAAGAAGTTTCTAAGTGTCACGATGTCCGAGTAACACTCCATCAAAGATTGCATCCATTTTGCACTTTGGACTCTTAAGGGATTTTGTCGATTGAACATAACTAGGAGCGATTCGACATATTTGGGTGAAAAAAAGGACCATTCGTAGCATAAATGTACCCAATCAAACATGTTGGAATTTTTTTTTGTGACACAAGTTGCAGAACAAAAGTTGCACCACTTTACAACTTTACACTACTTGCATTTGACAACTATTTCCTTAAGTGAAAATTCACCACCATGGGAAAATGTCTCCGAGTTTGAAAAAACTAAGAGAGGTTATTGTAGATGGACCCAACATGATCCCATAGGCTTAGACGAGAAGTTTCTAAACATTACGGTGTTCGAGTAACACCCCGTCGAATATTGCAACCATTTTGCACTTTGGACTCTAGGGAATCTATCAGTTGAATGTAGCTCAGAGTGATTCAGTGTGTTTGGGTGAAAAAGAGGATAATTCCCAACATAAATGTACCCACCTAGATGTGTTGGAATAGTTCATTTGGTCACACATGTTGCAGAATGAAAGTTACACCACTTTACAACTTTACACTACTTGCATTTGATAACTTTCTCCCCAAGTGAAAAGTCGCCACCACAGAAAAACACCTCCGAGTTAGAAAAAACTGAGAGAGGTTATTGTAGAGGGGCCCAACATGGTCTCATAGTCTTATATGATAATTTTATAAGCATCATGGTGTCTGGATAACAACCCGTCAAAGATTACATCCATTTTGCACTTTGGACTCTTAAAGGATTATGTCGGTTGAACATAGCTTGAAGCAAAAACTAGTGCCTCACCTAAATAAGCTAAAATTTGTTGAAAAGCTATTTATTACCACACGTGTAAATCTTTGAAAAATTTGGAAATCTCCTTGCTTCAAATGAAGTTTCTTGGAAACATTCACTTGGAAGTCCTTTCCATTGACCTTTTGACTTTAATTTCAAAAGCACACACTTTTAATGACTCTACCACTTTTCCATCACTTAAGTTTGTTGCTTCAACTTCAATTTAACAAACACATTTCTATGGAGAGCATAAAATACAATAAATAGACAACCACCATAAGTTAACTTTTCCATCACTTAAGTTTTGTTGTTTGAAGTTTGTTGTTTCAACTTCACTTTTAATGACAATAAATAGACAACCACCATAAAGTATGCAAAGGATCATCAAATTATACACAGAGCAAAATGAAATACTCAGAGAACAACCATAAAGTATTTAAGTCAAATGTCTTTTATTTTATGACAAAAGCATTGAAAAGGCATTTTAATTATTTCATGGGGCTTATTTTCATGGTATTCATGTGCACAAGTGAAAAGGGATTAAGTAAATCATCTTTGATTTTTGACTTTGGATCAGTAATAGTGCATCATTTATGCATTGTGTCAATAAACCATGATGTTGATTTGTACCTAGGAATGTTGTATCATGGAAGTTTGAGTCCAAAAAGGCCCATGTGAATATTTTTCCATTTGACTATGTTGCAAAAGTTGACAAGAGCACCAAATGCCAAGTGACTGTTTGGAGAGATTGGTTGGTTGAAGAATGTTTGGGAATTTTCAAAGGTGTTGGAGGGTATTGAAACATTGTTTCCCCCACTGTCCATGCTATTCTACCCTTGTTGGTGTGTTTTTCCTTCCTTGGATGCCCACTAGGCTAGGTTGTCAATGGTGTCAAGGTGTACTAAGATGTCTTGTGCATTGCTTTTTAATGAAGCCCTTAAAGGGTGACTCAGATTATGTAAAGAGACAGATCATGATGATAGTGACTCTAAAAATCATCCAAGATTAGAGTAGATTTTGGAAAGCCAAATTTATATATTGTGGGGACATATTAATTGGAAAGGTGAGTTCATAGCCTTCTTATGCAAACTTTAGCCTCTAGTTGAAGCATACTAAACAAGGAAGGGTTGATCAAGTTTTAATTTCAAATAATGATGATGGAAGGAGTTCTAGGGTTTATAAAAGAGCAAGAAAATATGCCTTTGTAAAATAGAAGGCATTGTTTCATATTTTTCCATAAATCCACATGCTTTTCCTTCAAGACAACTTTAAATGTAAATCATAAACCATTACAACTAACTTTAAATATAATATACACATTTAATTGAGACATATATTAAGGAATATACACATTTGCATGTATTAATTTCTCATTATTTTTATATATCAAAAAATACACTAAGTCAATAACAAATATTACAATAGTGATGGAATAACATCTTGAAAATCCTTCCATTTATCAATACTTGTAGCAATACATGCAGGGAAATAATCCTCTCGTTTGCAACACAAATCATGAAATATATTGTACAAGATGAAACAAAAGGAGCTACTACCCAGTTATTTTTTCTCCAATCCACCTCAGGTGGCCTAGTTATTTGCATTAAAAAATGCTTCAAAACATGTACATCCCCTACTCCCTTGGAAATGCATGGGTAGTATCCTCTTCGTGGTTATGTACTCTCACTAGAATTTGGTCCACAAAAAAATTGCAAAATCCTAACAATTTCATACATGGACTCACATAAAAATCATTAAAAGACCAATAACTGAATAATGTCAAACATACACCTTTTGACTAGATCTATTATCACCTTCATGCATGCTATAAGTAGATTGATTGAAGGTCCTACAATGGTGATGGCCCATCTTTCACTACTTTCTTATCTCTCAATGATCCTATGTATAAATTTCAAATATATATAAACATAATTAACATAAAACATGTAGCATATAAGAATCCAACAAATCTACGAAATGGAAAAGAAAGAGAAGATTAAAAACTAGAAAATGCACCAACAACTAATCTTTCTCATACCACTGAACAATTGCAGTAGCAACCAATGTTATTCTTTTCTTAAGTTGATAATCTTTAATGAAGCCTTTCCCTTTTTTCTCCTCCACTAGTCTTGCATATCTCTTCACTAAAGAAAACATATAATTAATAAGTGGGTCAAAAGATAGTCACAAATGCATCACTGACAGTCCTAAATGCATATGACATCAAACACCAATAGAGAATACCAACTTAAAGGTAGTCAATAGAGAGCAACATATAATTATCATTTTGAAAATTAATAATAATGCAATTTTGCAAACCCTTCTACAATCAAACTTAAATGGTTGAAAGAAATTATTGTTCAATAACATGACTTTACAAATTCAATGTGCATACTTACAAATCAATCCAGGGAACCATCTGTGTTTTCTCTACTCTTTATTGTGTCAAGTATTGCCTTGTGGTCAAAATCACACACTTTCCATATGTTCTTGTTCATAGGTCTTCCCTTATATTTGATCAAATGAACGTTGGCTACGATGACAAGGTTGGAGTAGTGAAGAATCTTTCAATGTGTGTCGAAGTCCTTAAACAACCAAACTGTAGCATTCTTAACTAGGTACCTTCTAAGCCATGTTCCAGCAACAACCATCGAACTTGTAGGATATTCTATATTTTCTCCATCTATAACTAGGGCCTCCAATTTCTTTTTAGCCTCGATACAACAACACAGGTAATAATTTGTACGGGCTCTTCATTATCTTCATCTGCAACCACCATATAAACATGCCCTACATTGATATGTTCATCTTGTTAGATGTATTTAATGAACATTAAAATAAAAATTGAAAGTAAGATATATTACCTAGTTCTAGTAGGTTTGATACATGATCAAAGTCAATGGATGATTGCATCTTCATGATTTGTAGAGCCATTAGGAGCTGATAAGTTTCAAGTGGGGTTAAACTTCTTACAGACCATTCGTCAACCCACTCTATTAACTCACAATCATTCCATGCTTTAAGTGTACATGTAGAACAAAAGCATGCCATCTTCCATGTATGGATAGTACATGTACCTACATTGGAGCTTATAAAAGAGTGTAGCTCGCTCGATCCTATTAGTGTACAATAATCCTCATATTTTGCAATGTTAGTATCATCTACTAAATGAAAAAATATATGAAATAATTAATTACCTTCACTACCGGACCCATTGCATGATTGAACCACTCAATAATTGATCTTTCATTTGTCAACTTTACACTATCTTTCTATTTTAACTCTTCTCGTGCTAAGGTTCTTTTGATACATGCACCTGCTCCATCATACTCCCCCTTTCCATGCCTAGCCTTTGAGAAGTTCCACATATGGGGAACACCACTGATCCTATGCATCCTGCTCAACCAGTAAAACATTCTTGAGTTCTTGAATTGCGATGTATAGTTATCTAACCATATGATATACTAACTGAATGATATGCCCTTGCTAGCCAGATCATCATAGAACATCTAAAAGCAACCTTGCACAAACTTTGTAGAATGTGTGTGATCATCATTGATGTAAAAGTGATACACCCTCAATACTTTCCTACTATCCTTTGTACTATCATTTGCATGAATGAGCAATATGCATAAATATAGCAACCTGTGTGGAGTTGTAGTACTGTGATTGCACCTCGTTCTGTGGTTGTAGTGTGTAGTTCTCCGCAAAGTTGACAACTGAAATAATGTTGTGAAGTGGAAATGTGTCCTTACATAACTTGAATTGTGAGTCCAACCATCAAGCTCTATGGGTATGCCTTGCATACTCATATACCACCTGATCATGAAAAATTTCCATAAACTAATACATTGGAATCTTATCACTGACCAATTCACACTTCTTTGCTTCTTTCCCATCTTTTAGACTATAGGGCACTATCTTGTATTTTCGAAATTCCATAATTCCATTTCCAATTGTGTGTGTACTAGCCATGTGTTGGAAAATTGGAAAATGGTGCATGCCACCACAATGATCACATGTACCATCCAAACATGACTTCTTGTAAAAAAAATTGACCATCCACTTTTTCACATAAAATGGAAGATAAGAATTCCCTTGAGGATTTAGGTGGAGGCCTTATGTTACATTCCTACAAAACATTGTTAGTATGCATATCTACACATATACTTCAATAAACATCATAATTCCATCTTCCACGTATGGATAGTCCGTACAAAATCAACAAAAAATTGGGTTTGAGTGGTATCCAAATAATGCTTTGGATGTGGCTCACGTATTTGACTTCCAATTCTCCTTCTTACAACATCTATTTGATTGGGAGAGGTCCTTGTGTTATCCTTCAAATAACCTACTATTATAGATCTCAAGGATCGAGCAATTCTTTTATCATTTTATGGCACTCTACCCGAGAATTCCCATAACTCATTTCTATTTGGATCCTCCACTCTTTACGCCTTCCTTTGGCTCTCATTAGAGATGATCTACTTATTTTTAAAGACTTACTTGTCTTTGTAAGGTTCACCTTGTTCCTTGTTTGACTACTTAACAGTGTTGTTGTCATCACACGTTGTGTGGCACAACTATCCTTTGTGCATGAGGTAGAACCCACGCTCTCGTATGAACTCATAAAGTTCTTTACAATGGAATTTTCACTTGAGTCATTCAAAACTCTTAGCCCAAGAGCCTTCATGGTGGGCCTAAATTTGATTTTCCTCATCATTTCAACAAATAGTTGGCATCTTCCACCCTCACTTAGCTTCTCAAAAAATAAACTCCATATCCTTTGTGCATATCTTTGACATGAATGTTTTGGAATCTTATTAGACATCCATTTCAAAACATTGGAATTAATATCAATAAAAAATTTAGGCTTTCTATGCAAAACTCTAGGAGTTCTCAAATGTAGATTTGTGTCAACATTAGGAATGTCAAAAACATCCAGGATAGATCACATACCTTTAATTTGAGGTGAAATTGATGACATACCTTGGTGTTGTACCTCCAACTTGAGATGTCATTTGTGGAGTGCCTTGAAATAAAGATATGTTTTTTGATGTACTTTCAAAACCCAATGTTTTCGATGGTGTGTCTTCAACTGTAGATGTGATTTTTGATGTACTTGGAAAACCACATGTTGTTGGTGTGTCTTCAATTGAAGATGTGCATTGAACTTCACCTATGGTTGATGATGTGCCCCAAACTTAGGGACCCATTTATGTCCTTCCATGAACTTTTTTCATTCATGCCCTTTTTGTTTCCAATTGGACATCTCTCTTAGATTGCACATGAATTTCTTGCTATATGGGTTGCAATTCCTTTGCTTCACAAGCTTGTATTTTTTATTCTCTTCTCCTTGCATTTTTAACTACATGTTCCTCCAATGTTAGAGGCTTTGGTCATTTCCTCGGCATGACATTGAATGCTATATGTTCACAAACACACATAGAACAAAAGTAAGTAATGCATTTTATGAAACATATTGATATCACTGATTACATTACATTTTATAGAACAGATCAAAGCATTTTATGAAAGAAGGCAATGAGTTGTTTGGAAATATTCCTTCAAGAAATGCAGTCTCATGGTAATGGACATCATCACACGAGACCACATTTCTTTGAGGCATTCTTTCAAACAGCTCACTTCCTTTTTCTATGCAACCACATTTTTCGTACATGTCTACCAAAGCATCTTATCAAACATGTCTATGCTACAAAAAATTTCATACATGTATACCTTAGCCTTTTTCATAAATCTCTACCAAAGCATTTTATGAAAGAAGATGGTGAGCTATTTGGAAAAATGCCTCCAAGAAATGTGGTCTCATGGTGATGGACATCAGCATGAGACCACATTTCGTTGAGTCATTCTTTCAAACAACTCACTGCCTTATTCTATGCTACCACATTTTTTGAACATGTATACCAAAGTATCTTATCAAACATGTCTATGATACAACATTTTTTCATACATGTCTACCTCCATACCACAAGAAAAGTAGGTAATGCATTTTTTCAAACATATCCATACCATTGATTAGATTACATTTTATGAAACACACCAAGCATTTTATGACACATATTGATATCGCTGATTACATTGCATTGCATATCTTTAAAACTCAAAGCATTACTTTACATTGCATAACTAATGCAACTTATCAAAAATTGCATATCTTATCAAACATTGTTGTCCCCAACCTAGGGTTTATAGCAAGCTTCAAAAAACCCATAAATTTTGATGCGTTTGGTGAAAATATATGAAACTTGGTACTAATTTTTTGTAGGCCTATATGCATGTGATGGAAAAAGGAGGGTTGCTAAATCATCATTTTGTGTGATTTATTAAGGAAAATTTGTTTATTTTTGTAACTATACCATGTAAAACCTAGTACTTTGAGGGATTTGTACAAAATTGGTTCATGTAAGCATTGATCAATGTTAAGACTTGGGATTGAGGGGAGTATTTGGAGTGTGGACAAGTGCTTAGGAGCAAAGAAGTGTCAAACCCAGGGTATAAGTTGGTACCACCTTTGTA
This sequence comes from Sequoia sempervirens, assembly GCA_007258455.2. NCBI lineage: Eukaryota > Viridiplantae > Streptophyta > Pinopsida > Cupressales > Cupressaceae > Sequoia > Sequoia sempervirens. The sequence goes on along the minus strand of VDFB02193867.1, from coordinate 779,034,174 downwards.
AACTAGAGAATCTTGTGCTTATTGTTGTCAAAACCACATTGTGATTGTCAACCAAGCCATGAAGAACATGAATTCAAAGAAGGGTTTGTGATGCTATATCTTGGAATTATTCACTATTTCTTTGGAAATGAGGTAACTCAAAAAGACAAAAAGTGTTTTCAATTGCATCAAATTTTCCCTTTTTTAATTTCTTAGAAAGGTAAATGGTATGAATGAATGGAAACTTGCATTAACAACTATGTCATGTCACTTGAATTTATCTAAGCACATGATGAAGGTGAAATTTTTATGGCACATAAAAATTAATGGAAACTTGCATTAACATTGATGAAAGCTCTTAGGTTTTCCAAATTAGTTGAAAATAAAAGTTTTCCCACAACCATCACTAATAATGATATAATCTATTATGTCATGTTTTCCTCTTTTTTTCCTTTTTTTCTTCTTCAAGCTCCTAAAAATTAAAATTTTACATGCAAGATCCATCTAATTTAATGTTGAATTGGATGTGTAACAATGAAGATTAATAAAATCATCAAATGAATGGTCTATAAATTTTCAAAACAAAACAAAAAAACTCAATATAAACATCTACCTAAAATGAAATAGAGTGAATTCCACTAGCCATGATAGAAATAGACTACTATAGGCAATGCAAATAGAATTCATAAGAAAATTTGTGTTAAGTTGATGTCATTTATATAATTTTAAACATGAATTCATCTAAATTATGTCATGTTTTTCAAAAAAATTAGTTTTAGAGGAAACCCGAAACCTTTAACAGTAAGAAAGTGTAAGATAAAACATTAACAAAGCACAGACAAAAAATAGGACACTGCCCACAAAGAGAAACACAAAAGAAAACCAAGGCAGAAAGGACAAAAAGCCGACAGAAAACCACAAAACAACTGACCACTAGGCCAGGTTCCGAAGAATATCTACCGCTTCCTACTCCAGATTGTTCATGTTGAGAGCAGACTTTTTGATCTCTTGGATGTTGACTAACGTTTGGTCAGCCTTCCTTTTCAAATTAGCTCTGGTCCTATTACTTGGTCCCCCACTATTTGACTACCCTTCCTCATTGTCCAAGTCTAGAAACACAACAGTTTTAACCTGATGGTCTTTTTCCATATTTTCCACCATGGTGTTCATGGTCTGTGTAGTTGATTTTAAAATTTTATTGTTCATAATCAACACTTTGTGGAGAGAAGTTTTAATGTTCCTCAACTGCTCCTCCATATCCTCCTACTTATCATCATGATTGCCTTTGAAATCTTGTAATTCCTCCACCGTTTTCCTGAGGCATTCCACCATATACTTTTTCTCCTCTTCCATCCACAACCCAGTAGCTCGACCACTTCCACTACCTCTGTTATTTTCCTCCATGACTTTCTCCAATTTTCTAGTCATGGTTCTTTAGTTTAACTTAATTTCCTTGATTTTGAAGAACACCCATCTCATGAGCCTAAAATTATCCACCACCCCATTGCGGGAATTAATAAGCACATCAGTGGGAAATTCTTGTTCCTACTTAAAATAATGATCCACAGCGTTGAGGTCCATAGGGAAGCGAGATCTTTCTTCTTTGTCTGTCGCAGGATAGCTGGAGTACTCAGACAACGACTCCGACTACATTTCCTCTTCATTAACATCATAAGAGGGTTCCTTCGACATTTTTCTCTTGCCCTTTTTCAAAGAAGAATCCCTAGGTTTAACCTTGTCCTTATCATCAACCCTAACCTTAGGCGACTGGGGAGGCAGAGCTAGCATAGCTTTGAAATTATCATAAATAAGGACAAGCAAACCTTGATGAAGGATATGATACCTAATAGGGTTGTGTCTATGGTTTTTCAGACTAGTATTCAGAGAAGAAGCTAGATAAAAAGGAAACGATATCCTAACCTGGTGCTTAAAATTATTCAATAGGAGAAAGTGATACCCAAAGACTTTGGTATAACGCCCATCCAAAGTGACATACTCCATCAACACATTCAAAACCCTCCACTAATGTGAAACAATACTATCTGTGTTGAAGTAGCTTTTGGAGGTCCTACGTAATTCCTCCTTCTTAGCCTCTGACTTGGGGAACTTGCTGACCACTTCATCAAATTGCTTCCTGTCCCTATAGAATTTAATGCCCTCTGTAGATAGGCCAGTTACCTCAACAATCAACTGTTCATTGATAATAACATGTCTTCCAAATAGGTTAATCTCACCATTATTTCAATCTTTCTCAAAAACCCTAGTAACCTCTAGGTCCCAGCCATGGAGCTTTTCAATAAAAATAGTAATGCCACCATTCTCTAGCTTCTTCCATAGCTTAGGATTGCTCTTCAACTGTGCGTTGCTAATTGGTTCCACTCTGTGACTTTCACCACCCATCATTTTGCCAGCAAGAAAGTAATAGTCCAGAACCCTGTGGAAACAAACAACTAAAATGCCCAAAAAGCATGCAAAAAAAAATCACATGCAACTGGGGGATGAGATAATTATCCCTCAGCCAACTCAAAATAATAATTAAGTCATAGTCTCAAGACTACAGGGGAGGAAACTCAACCATCATTCGAAGGAATGGGAAATTGCACCTGCCCGTGGGTATGATCATACATCATCAGAGCTTTGACTTCAGCCTCCAACTCATCCTTCCCCTTCCAGATCACCTTATTCGGAGCCTTGACACCTTTGTTGGTGAAGAAATCCGCCACCGTGTTTATCTCGCAATAGACATGCTTTATGAAACTTTTCTCAAATGTATTAATTTTTTCTTAGAGAGATCTATCCAATTTTGTATTGACCATGAGGGTTTTTGGCAACCCTTTAAGCATTGGATAATATTGTTCAAGTCCCCTTCAATCCAAACATATTTATACCTTAATTGGCTAGCCAAATTCAAGGTTTGGAAAACACCTGAGGCTTCAACCACATGGTTGGTCTGAGTGCCCAAAGGAACTGCAACAGCCACAATAAAAGCACCATTTTCATCCCTTATCACCCCTCCACTCTTGGCAGGCCCAGGATTTCCCTTGGTTGTGCCATCAAAGTTGATTTTGACCCAACCAGGGGGGGAAGACTCTAGCATATGCCCTCTCTAGGATCCTTAATACTTTGGACATATTGAACATATCCACATTAATCTTCCAGGCTCCCACAATTCTACAATCATACTCCTACATACTAACCTTACCTTTGCCTTTCAACTTCTTGTTAAGCAAATTAAAGTTTTCAACCATGACTCTAGTAATCTTACTAAACACCACTTCCTTCGAGAGAACATCTCTAAATATTTTGTTATTGTATTCTTTACAGATACCCCAAGCAAGGTGAGGAAAGATATAATTCTAGAGTAGATTTAGGGCCCAATTCTTTGAGCGGGCCTTCCACTGGTTATAAAAATCTAGGAAAAACCCAACTGAGATCCCACATTCGAAGAATCCTACACCATATGGCATAAGCAAATGGACAAAGAAGAAACAAATGTGAAGAGGTCTCAGCCTCAACACAACACAAATAGCACCTGTTAGGAAAAGAGAACCCCCTCTTATGAAGATTATCATTAGTAAGTTGCTTATTCTGAAGAAAGATCCAGACAAAAAAATTAACTTTCGGAGTAAGGTTGTTCACCCACACCTTATCCCAAGCAAGGACATCAATGCCAAAGTAACAAGAGGCCACAACAGAAGAGATAGAGTAGGTACCAGAGGGTGAAAGCTTCCATATCATAGTGTCCTCCCTCCCTTGAGAGTTAATCTTAATAGAGTTAAGAAGAACCTGTAGAGGTTGAAGATCCTAACTGATAGAAGAGATCTCAACCCACTGATCATTCCTCCAATAATCCCCAACCAACCAACCAAACCTAGACTTGCAGTCCTCCATATAAATACTATAGATAGGATTATTACACAAACACTCCTTTCCAATCCACTTATCTTCCTAGAACCAAGTTTTTTGTCCATCACCCACCTTCCAGAAAGCTTCTTTGATGGCCAGGTCTCTAGCTTCTAAGAGTTGAGGAAATATTGAAGGGAATTAACCTCCCTCAAGTATTTTCTATGCCAAATATAATTCCACTCCCGAATGTCCACAAAATTTCTCCAAACTTTCTTAGCCAGGAGTGCTTTGATACTTCTAAGATCAAGGCCTCCAAGCTTCCCAGGTCTACACACTCTCTCCCAAGCCACCAACAGAATTCTCTTCTTCTCCTCAACCCTTGGCTAGAGGAATCATTTCTGGATCTTTTCAATAATATCAGAAAACTTAGCTAGAATCTTGAACAAATTGAGAGCATAAACAGGCAGATTATGTAGAGAAGCCTTAAGTAATAGAACTTTACCGACTTGACTCAAAATGGCGCCTTTCCAACCAGCTAACTTCTTGTTGAATCTATCAACCAAATAAATCGAGGAGTCTAGAGGTTTGGACCCTAAGGGAAGGCCCAAATAAGTTGAAGGAAGGGGATGAACACCACAGCCCAAGATATTAGCAATCCTCCTCTATCTCTGCTCAAGGGTATTGAAAAAATAGAGAGAACTTTTAGTCCTATTAATCTTTTTCCCCAATCCCTCCTCATAAAGAACAAGAAAAATCTTTAAATCTCGGGTTCACCAATAGTAGAACTTCCCATCAGCATCGTGTTGTCCACAAACTGCCGGTGTGAACATACCAGATTTTTCGAGGAGGGTTTTAGACCTTTCAAGCTACCTTTAGTCACTTTTTTATGCATAATCCTCCCAAGGCTTTCAACCATAAGGATGAAAAGAATAGGGGAGACAAGATCCCGTTGTCTAACCCCTCTTGACACTTTGAAAAAGTGGGAAGGAGACCCATTTATAATCACCGAGGTGCTCGTGGTAGAGATCAATTCCCATATCAATTAGAGAAATCTTTCAGAAAACCCAAAAGCTTGTAAGACTTTAATCAAGAATTTCTAGTCCACCCTATCACAGGCCTTAGCCATGTCCAGTTTAAGCAAGAAGCCTTGGTTTTTCAAAAGTTCGAGGGAGTGGATGTTCTCATGAATTGTAATTATTGAGTCTAGAATTTTTCTGCTTAGAACAAGACCACTCTGCTGGGGAGAGATCAACATAGGGAGAACCCCAAGCAACCTAGAAGTAATCACTTTAGATATAATCTTGTAAAAAGAGTTGCATAATCTAATAGGATGAAAAGAATCAAAAGAGTTAGCTCCATGGAATTTAGGTATTAGGACAATGAAGGTAGCATTAAGATCTTTCAGCAGTTTCCTAGCCCCAAAGAATTCTTTAACAACATCCGTTATATCATCAACAACAATTTCCCAGAAAACTTGGAAAAAGAACATTGGGAAACCGTTTGGGCTAGGGGCCTTATTGCCTTCAAAAGAGAAAAAATCCTTCCTAACCTCATCCTTTGAAGGGATAGCCGTCAAGAGCTTATTATGCTAATCATCCAAGGCATTAGGTATGGCCTCAATAAGGGTGTTCTAAGCCTCCACATTCAAGTCTTCACCCGCTAAAAGAAGGTCAGCAAAGAACTGAATAGCTTCACCTCTAATCTCTTCCTCTCTCTCAATTTTGACCCCATATTTCATAATATAGGAAATTCGATTAGAAGCCCTATGTTTCATGGTAGTCAAATGAAAAAACCTGGTATTCTTATCCCCAGCAACAAGCCAAGCACATCTAGATCTATGTTTCCAATAATCCTCTTCCTTCGAGATAATATTATGATATTTAGAGAGAATTTCATTTTTCTTCATGAAGATATCCCCAACATAACCATCTCTCTAGATACAGTCCTAAATGTCCCTTAAGTCTTGTTGAATGGCAGCTTTTGACTCAAAAATACCCCCAAAACCTCCCTGTTCCAAGTCATGATCCTAGATTTGACTTCGCCAAGTTTCTTAGCCACTCTAAACATGGAAATAACACTAACATTTATGTTCCACCACTCATGAATGCAATTAAAAATTGTAGGATGAGATAGCCACCTTTTCTCAAATCTGAAAGGAAAATTCCTCTTACCTGACACAGATTCAACCATAAAACTTATAGGGAAATGATCTGAGCCAATTCTAGAGAGAGCACTTAATGAAAAACAATAGTACTTCAACCAATTATCCAAAATTAGAGCTTTGTCAAGCCTAACCTGAATGAGTTCATTCCCAGCTCTCCTATTAGACTAAGTGTAAGTGGCCCCTTTAAGGTCCATATCATGCAAGCATTAAGAATTGATAAAGTTCATCAAATCCAGCTTACTATCCAACTGAATCTGAAATCCACCAAATTTTTCAGACTCCAACAAGGGTGTGTTAAAATACCCAATGATGATCCATTTCTCATTCGGAAAGCAAGACCTAAAAAACTCAAGTTTTTTCCAAAAATTCCTTCTAGCAATTTTATTGTTGGGTGCATAAATATTGGACAAAATCCAACTGAATCCATCTTTGATATGCCTAAATCGGGTAGCCACATGGTTTGCATCTCCCAGAATTGGATTACCTTGAATACGGTTCTGATTCCAAAAGGTCACCAAGCCCCCAAAGGCACCTTCCGAACTATAGCCCTGCACACCATCATTCTTAAAAAATTTAATCATCTCCACACGATCCTTGGACATTTTAGTCTCATGAATGATAAGAATATCCGACTTATGATCTCTAGCAAAATTGTGCAAAATTTCCTGTTTATGGGAACTGTTTAGTCCCCGAATATTCCATGACATAATTTTCATTTTTTAGATGGAGTTCTACATAAATCTAGGATGGTTTTTTGAGTTCCATCCGCAATTTTTTGAATACACTCCTACTCTCTGTGCCATTTAGTTGATTTTCTACCTGAACCTTTCAGAATTCCCACATCTACTTTGGCCCTATTTCTTGTAGAAACCCCCACTGTATTATTCCCCTTTTTACTCTTCTTCTTCTCAACTTTAGTGTATAGGTTTTCCTCTTTTAGTTCTAGATCCTCTAAGCCCATAAACTCTTGCCCATCCATAAAGACATCTATTGCAACAACTCTATGTGACAGGGTATTGCTATCCTCATTCCCCCCCTTGGGAGATCCAGTTGAATTCTCAAAAGTAGATTTCACTATCTCCGGAGAACTATGTGGCTCCACATGATCTAGAGAGTTAGACTCCCCCGACCTCTCATAGACCTCTGCCCCCCTTTCCAAGCTCTAGTGTGAGCGAGAAGTATCCTCTAGACTATCAGTTATTGAATCTGGGATAATGCTTAGGATCACATTTTGCTTTTCATCCATCCCTCCTACTATTATGTCATCCACCTCCTGGGAAGCCTTGGTGCTCAAATCAACCTCTTCTCTTTCAGGACCTTTAATCTCACTTTCAAGATTTACAAAGCTTTTAGCTCCTTTGCAAGAATCCTCAGCTTTCCTTTTTTTCAAGCTAAAGTTACACTCTCCGCTAGCTATTTTTCATTCCTTAAATAACTTAGCACTTTTCTCATCCTCCTGAGGCTTCTCCACTGATTGAACCTTCCACATCTTAGCCTCCTTAGGAGCCACCTTTTCATTGAGTTTAAGCTTGTTATTCGGGCATTTCTTCACCTAGTGCCCAACTTTTTTGCAAGTAAAACACACAAAGGGTAAAGTCTCAAACTCTACATTCTAGGTCCATTTTCCAAGTTTTGAAACTATCTCAATCAACGAAGGGAGATCTGAGGACTGGGTAACCCCCACACATATTCTAGCAAAAACTAGCCTCTTTCTGGATGAGGTCATAGAGTCAATGGATAAAAGTTCCCCAAAGGAGCTAGCAATCCCTCTGAATACATCCTCATTCTAAAACTCCAGTGGTAACCCAGGTAAACGCACCAATACAGGTACTACCTCAAAGGCATCATCTGAGAAGTTCATTTTTGGAGACCACTTCCTAATAGCCAGAGATGACTAGACAATCACCCAAGGGCCCCCACATAGAACTACAAGTTTATCTTCTTCACAAGAAAAAGTGAAAGAGAAGAAGCATTTAGGTAGAGCCACAACCTCTACTTGTCCTTTAACTCTCCATCTCTTCTTCACAAAGTCCTTGACCACATCAATATTTGGTCGTGGACCCATAAATTTACCAACCAGAGATGACTCCATTAGAGATACATTATGGTCTATTACAGGATCAAGAATCAGAATGGAAAACTTCCCATTCTCCGGTGATGAGATATTACTAACTGGGGGAAAAATGGATTTTCCAACCAGCTTGGTTCCAAAAAGTGAAACCAACTTCTTCTTAGGATCCTCCCATGAATGATCCCTAAGATTTTTTTCCTCAGCCTAGTTTCCAAGGCATCCGGACCCACAAGCCCCATCCTTTGACGAAGAGTTAGGGGAACACTTACCTTCAGATTTGACCTTTCCACCTGGATCCCCACCTTTCTCTAGGCCCAAGTCCTCGGACACTGCTCCCTCCTTTTCCTCATCTGCATTCTCACCTGCCGCATCCCCAGAAAGGTCATCCCCTGGTCCAAAACCAACATCTTTTAGACCAGCCTCCCATTTCCGCTCAGAAAATTCAAATCCTCTCTCCCGCCCAACACTCATCCTCTCCCCCCATCTAATTCAATGTTGAATTCTATGTCTAATTGTTATTATTAATAAAATCATGAAAGGAATTTAG
>VDFB02193867.1:778980629-779023132 GCA_007258455.2 Sequoia sempervirens | reverse complement strand
GGTAGGGTGGGAGGGATAGAGGGACAGAGAGAAAGAGGGAAGAGGGAGATAAGGATTGGTAAGGTGGGAGGGAGAGAGAGAAGGAAGGAGGGAGATAGGGATTGGTAGGTTGGGACGGAGAGAGGGAGCGACAAAAGGGAGGAGGAGAGAGATAGAGAGAGGTAGGATAGGAGGGATAGGTATATAGAGATTTAGGTAGCAAGGGAGGGGTAGGTGGAGAGAGGTAGGGTAGGAGAGGTAGGTATATAGAGGGTTAGATATAAAGAGAGTTAGGGAGAGAGATTGTGTGTATGTGGTGAAGGAGAGAGGGAGGGATAGGTGGAGGGAGAGAAATAGGGAAGGAGGGAGATAGGGAGTGGCAGGGTGGGAGGGATAGGTATAGAGAGAGTTAGGGAGGAAGGGGTAGGTGGAGATAGGTTTTGTGTGTGAGAAAGGGATAGAGGAAGGGAGAGAGAGAGAGGGAAGGAGGGAGATAGGGAGTTTTAGGGAAGGAAGGATAGAGGGAGGGAGAGAAAGGGGGAAGGAGGGAGATAGAGAGTGGTAGGGTGGGATGGATAGGTATAGAGAGAGTTAGGGAGAGAGGGAGGGGTAAGTGGAGAGAGGTTGTGTATGTGTGTGTGTGTGTGTGTGTGTGTGTGAAGGAGGAGTGGTAGGGTGGGATGGATAGAGGGAGGGGGAGAAAGAGGGAAAGAGGGAGATAGGGAGTGGTAGAGTGGGAGGGATAGGTATAGAGAGAGTTAGGGAGGGAGGAAGGGGTGGGTGGAGAGAGATTGTGTGTGTGTGCGAGGGATAGAGGGAGGGAGAGAGAGGGAAGGAGGGAGATAGGAAGTGGTAGGGTGGGAGGGATAGAGGGAGGAAGAGAAAGAGTGATGGATGGAGTTAAAGAGAGGTAGGCATAGAGAGAATTAGGGAGGGAGGGGTAGGTGGAGAGAGAAAAAGAAAAAGGGTGGAAGTTGGGAAGGAGGGAGAGGTAGGTAGAAAGAGGGGTGGTGTGGGATAGATTGAGGGAAGGTACGTATAGAGAGGTAAGGTGCAAGGAATAAAGAGAGAGGTTGGTAAAGCTAGATAGAGAAGTAGGGTGGGAGAGATGTACAAAGAGAGAGATCTAGTGAGAGAGAGAGGGGGGAGGGAGAGAGAGGGAGCAAGGGATAAAGGGAGGGATAAAATGAGAGAGTGACCTACAGTTGGAGGGATGGAGGGAGAGGGGCGAAGGTGGGAGGGAGGGAGAGGTAGGGTGAGACAGATTGAGAGAAATGTAGGTAGAGAGAGGTAGGGTGAGACAGATTGAGAGAAATGTAGGTAGAGAGAGAGGGTGAGTAGAGATGCATATATTGCTCTCAACTCCTTGTAGTTTTATTATAATAAATATAACATTTAAAACTCCCTTGCAACAATCCATCAAATAATTTTTTATAATATATTATATTATTATATATTATTAAATATATTCAATATTATAGTTATATAATATAACGTATAATATTTATATTAAACATAATATTATATTATATTAATATTTCTTAGTATATATTAATTTTTCATACATTATATTTTATATATAATATTTTAACAACATGTTATATTTTAATCTATAGTGATATATATATATATAATTAAAAAAATGGATATCCTTTCCATCAAATAATTTTTTTATAATAGATTATATTATTATATTTAATATAACATTAAATATTTATATTAAATATAATGTATATTACATTAATATAATATTTCTAGTATATATTAATTTATTATATTAATATAATATTATGACATCTTAAATTTAAATCTATAGTGATATTTTATATATTAATATTTTTGATTAAAAAAATAGATATTTGTTTCTTAAATTAAAATAACAGATTTTTCATTATTTAACTTTAAGTAATAGATATCTATTTTAAATTGGATATTTGTTTTTACCTTTAAAAAATAGATATCTGTTTCTATCGGATATTCATTTTGCCTCATTATTGCTTTGGGATATGGCTTGGGGATGTCTAACCCGAAAAGTCAACATCCTCAATGTGCTTACAAGGGTTGCAAGGGTTTTGCAAACTTTTTTTCATCTAATTTTGATAAAACAAAAAGGGTTTATTCAACAAATTGTCACCATTCTACCGATATAATATATTCTTTATTTTGAATTTAATAGGTAATTATTATTGATTTTCTACATGCACTATGTGTAAAGTCCTGATTGATAGGCTGATTGAAATACATATATAACTTTTTAATGGTTATATATTTTTTGAATCCAAAGGATGCATCACACACTATGCTTCACAAACTATAGTTTAAAAAAAAAAACTCATAATTTTTTGACCAAGTTAAGGTGGTAGAACAAATGGTTTTTAATATTTTTAAAAATTCTTAATAGAAAATTCATAACTAATTATTTACTTGCAAAAAAAATACATAAAAATGTGTCATATTCAGGCATGTGTCCTCTACTTATATTGAAAGATTTGAAAAAATATATTTATTTTTGCTCCTCATAAGGATGGCTGGACAAACACCTGTTTTTTAATTTTTTCCAAATTTTAATGTACTACTACATTGAAATTTTAAATTTTCACCAAATCAAATTTCTTTTTTCCAAAAAAGCCTAGTAGCTTACAAACTACATTTAGTTTGCTACAAATTCTATTCCTACATAATTTTGAAATTGTGTTAATAACCTATTCAAATTCTTATGTGAAGTTTCTTAAGTTTGTTTTTTTAGTATTTTCATTGTCACTTAAGGGCCCTATTTGACCCATCATGGTCTGCACTGACCCATGATAAATTGTGAGTTTCAAAACATGTTGTCTTTTCTAACATGCATTTGACAGGATATCCTAAACATATTATGTTTTGTATGTTCTACTATGGAGATGTGCATTGTATTTTCCCAATTCTAACAATAATGGTGTTGTTGCTATTTGAATTGCAAACCTCGATATTCATAGATCATAACCACAAGGATTGAGTACATTTTGAAGTGCATGTTAAAACATAAATTTTGTTTTGCAACCTACAATTTATTATCACAAGCAATGTGTGCAATGTAAAATGTGTACTGAGAAGGTTGTCATATGCCATAAAGTGCAGGTTAAAAAACATAGCATGTTTTGAAAGCTCCTATTTATTATAACACATTCATAACTATACATGTGTTTGTCTACATTTTAAATAACAACATTTGACAACTATGTGTTTCAGTATAAGAAATTATAGATTTCAATACATGTCATGTTTTACAACTTGAACTTCATTTTTTCCAATTTTAAAACCCGAAAAAATGAAATCCAATAAAAAAAATAGGAAATGGTTTGTAATGTTTCTCACCCATCAACTAAATATCATTTGTCAACTTTAACCCCCACCTACAAATCCTCCTGTTGACATCACCTTTATCTTTCAATAACAAAAATAAATTCTATGTCGCAAAATAGAGAAAAACATGAATATGTCGAATATAAAGCAATAGTAAAAATTCCAGTTTATCTTTCAATAACAAAAATAAATTCTATGTCGCAAAATAGAGAAAAACATGAATATGTCGAATATAAAGCAATAGTAAAAATTCCAATAGTAGTCAGTTGAATATATAACAATAAATGTGGGAAACACTACCATTATACCCAATGACACCATTTACTCGACATCTTCCTCACGGAAAAGTGTCATCGCATTACCAAAAATTTGTCATTTCAGTCCCTTATCTTGGCGGGTCCCCCTTAGGATGCGGTGAATTTGTGTATGATATTATATATGCTACGATATCTTACACGTTGTTTTCTATGGGAGAGAAGCCGAGTGCAATTAACATAATTGGAGAATAACTACCACCAAAAAAATATGTGGTGGGTGAGTTACACTAGGATTATTTCAACTTTCAAAGGTTGTGTTGATTGTTCTAGGATGTTACTAAATTTTTTTATGTAAACATGTGCAGTTGTAAGAAAAACCATCCTGAGGTTGAGTTATAGGGAAAGAATTATTGAACCTCAAATTTGAAATAGATAACCTCTATTTTAATCTAGAATTTGAAATACACATTGTCTAATGCAACCTTGACTTTAATATAGATGGGGATGAAATACACATTATGTATTTGAACCTTTATAGATTCTATTGCTTGTTTTGAGTTGTTCGTCAAATATTGTGACATATGGTCGAACAACCATCTACAAGTAATTAGACATTTTGTACGTGAAGTTGGAATTTAAAATAGAGTGTGCATTTTAACCCACAATTTTTTGTACTCGCATTCAATTAAATATTAATTGAAATCCATCTTGAAATTTTATTACATTTGTTAATTAGAGTATAATTTTCATTTCCATTTTTCATATGATTTCAAAAAAATATTTTTTACACCAAATAATGCAATAAAATTTGGAGCTTTAACTGTCAATAACACTCATAACTTTTTTTATGTTTATAGACAACCAAGCATCATCATTTTAAAGAAAAAATGGTTCGTACTATTACAAATATTATAGAGGGGACTAACACAATCGATAACAAGTATAGTGGTCATCCTCCTTGGGCATAATCATGTTTGACAAACGTGTTGGTAAGATCCAATCATTACAAGATGCATTGAAATGTTTAATTTTTATCACTAACACAAATACTTATGATGTTGACTAAAATGTGGGAATTTTTGAATCAAGAGGTAGCAAAGGTTGTACAAAGGAACTCACGTCAATTTAGTTGAGTGAACATTGAGGTGATGACATGTTCAATAATGATATGAAAAACTTTTCCTTATTCTTTTCTTGTAATGTGTCAATCCTAATGTTTTAGAAATATATTTCAAAATATTAATTCTATAATGGAGATAATAATTTTGACACTATATTGTTCATCCAGTCTAGGAGGATAAGTAGGGTGATGATCATGATCATGAGGCAGTGGATGAGGAAGAGGAAGACAATGATGCCATTGATGAAGAGGATATGGCTGATAAAGACCACAAGGCTAATGATGACAAGGAGGTTGATGAAGAGGAGGCTAAGGATGATGATGAGGATACTGATTATGAGGACATAGAGGGCTAGCCTAATGATGAGGAGGGTGTGAATGAGGGATGGAGTAGTGTGAAGGAGGGAAAGGTCAATATAATATTGAAATTATTGCTTTGTTTGGCTTTTTCTAAATGTTGTGCATTGAGTTTATTTTTTATAAAATAAGGTATTGATATTTCCTTTTTGGAATTTGTTGTGCATGTCTATGCTCATCATAGAATAAAACAAGTGGGTAGTATATCAATCTAATTTTGTAAGTATAGTTCATGTTGTATTAGTGGAGGGGTAAACTTTCAGGATTTGAGAATGTTAAATATGTAGAGAATGGTGAAGCAAAACCTTAATTTTGTCACACCGTAAAAGAGTGACCGAAGTGCGATAGGACAACAAAAATTATCACCTCCTTCCCCTAAGAAAATGAAAAAGTATATTGTAAAGAGGGAGAATTATTTTGAATACAAATTGAGGGTATGCTACAATACAAAGAGAAGGCATGTAGTTGAATGAGTATGCAAATTCTATGGTAAATAAAATACAATGAACTTCCTAAGAAAGGAAGGGAGGAGGTCAAAGCTACAATGTGGTCTTACAACACTAAGGACAAGAGGGAGGAAATAAGGGAAAAAAATATTGGAGGGAAAGAAAATGGATCAAATGGTAATGTTTAATTCAAATCTTAAATGTGAATTTTGATTAGTTCAATTTTGTGTTTTGATGTATACAAGGTCAATGTAATGTTAATAGGCATGGTATGATAGGGTGATGGTCAACAAGTTAATGGCGGGCCTTAGCAGGGTACTATCAATTTGGCAAAGGAAGCACTACCTACCAAAGAAAAAGATGTAGCTGGAAGGTGGTTGTCCAAAATTAAAAAGAAGAGGGACAAAAGATGAACAAAATTTTCAAGGTTCCTTGAGAGAAAGAAACTAGACATAATGGTAATTTGTAAATCTACTCTTAAATGTATTTTTTTATTACTTCAATGAAGTGGTTGCATTCATGTGAATTTGATGTAATTTTAATTTTCCTACCATTACAAGGCAAGGGTGAAGAAGAAACTAGTGGCCATGTGCACGGTATCATTGATTTAGGAGAGGAAAGTGTGCCTCAACAAGGCAACAAAAAAGAAAGGGTGCCTTAGCAAGGGAGAAAAAAAGTCAAAGAGGAAGCAATATCTTTTATTTTGATTTATTGAATAAGGATAGAGATTGTAAATTATGATCTTATTTATAATTTATTTGAAATTTATCTCCTAGGATGATGATATTCCTCTTTGACAACTTTGGCAAAAAAACTAGAATTGTGGCAATCAAAGAAAGATTGAGGTGTTGACTACATTCCTATGACTTCAACTATCTGAAGTGTGCTTTGTCATTTTATTTGATAGAAATATAGTTCTAAATTGAAGTTTCAAATTGTAATGTTTGGTTATGTATTTTTTGTTGTGAAACTTGTGGCATGTTTTCTAGGATAATAAAGTGAAAGGATGTTTGCGTTCTCAAAAAAAGTCAAGGCTTGACCTTATTGGTGAGGTAGTTGCAATGTAAGTGGGAGAGGATAATCATGATGGAGATGGGGATGGGGAGAGCACTAGCTAGCCATCTCTATCGGTAGTGTCATGACACATTTCCATGCTTCATTTCTAAATTTTTAATGAATATTTAAGTCTAAGTTGAATTAAGATCACATTAATGACCCTTCCATTGTAGCCAAATGTTGTGGACGATGAGAGAATAGATGATGAGGTGAACGCTTATATGGTTGGAGATAATGTAACCTATACTTGGTAGTAAATTTGTTGGAAAAGACATTGTTGTTGATGTGAGAAGATATGCACTTTTCAACAACATTTGAATCCCACAAGGTTTTATCAAAGTCTACATTATCGAGGCCATTGTTCTTGATAACGTGTTTCCTTATCCTAGTGCTTTCATAGATGTTATTTATGATTCTATAAATTCATTTGAGATATGGAACCTCTCAAACTTGAGGTGCTATCTATTTCTTGCTTTCTATATTATTGTATCATATAGTTTTTTTTTATCCAACATAACAACTTGAAAATTTTCTATAGACACTTAAAAATGTATTGAATGATATCATACACTGGAATCTGATATACTAACACCATTTCATCCTAAAACTCATCCTCTTTTCACTTAATTGATTAAATTAGCCTAGCTATTTAATTAATTGTATCATTTTCGTCTATTAATCTGATTAATTTAATTAGGTTAATTCCTCCCCCTTTCATGCTAACCTTTCATCTTGTTAAATTGGATAAATCAAAATATTTAATTTAACACCCTATGTCCTCTCATTTAAATTAAATAATCTTAATTATTTAATTTCATTTCATTTTGATCCATTTTTATTAAATAAGTTCCTAAATTCCCCTAATTTGCATAATTAAAAATTTGTTTTAATTATCAAATTACTAATTAAATATGATTCTCCCACTTACAAGGGAATATTCCTTGAGAATATTCCTCCTTTGCACATTCTTGCAAAAAGGGAATATTCTCATGGAATATTCTTAATTTCCCTCTTCACTCATTTGAAAAAAGAAATATTCTTCCTTATAACAAACTTTCACCAAAGTTCTTGTGCAAGTTTTGAACGTGTGTTTCTTTGGATGAATGTAATCCCTTGATTAAATATCATATTGCATTCTCAATCCTTGATGGGAATCCATGATCCATGCCTCCATTTTCCTTCCATTTTGACCATTGATCGATTCTTTCAATCTTGCCCATCAGTTTCATTTTTCCTATTCCATAAATAGACCTTGCATCTATTGAATAGGGATCCCACCTTTTCAAAGAAAACTTATGCTATTGAAAATCACTCTCATTTTCATCCATGTTTTATGTTTAAAATCATTTTAGGTTAATCTTTTATGCATTAGTAGCTTAAAATCATCCATTAATAGCTTCCATGGTAACTTAGTTGCATCCTTTCAGTAAAATTTAAAACTATTATTTTAATCTTTCGAATATTGCACACATATAGAATAGCTTTGCATACCCTCACATCAATCATCTTAGCTTTTATCATGTTAAATTAGCTCTCATCATGTTTTAAAACACATCTCTCATCAGTTTCATCAATTTTCTTCAATAAAACTGATTGAATCAAGCTCATTATCCAAGGGATTGGGAAAGGGTCGCCATTCCACATCAATGTGACACCACTCCCCCAATAGGATAAGTTTCAATGTCTTACAGCGTATTTTTATCAAGCTTTCATGTTTAGAATGATACTAGTTTTAATGGCTTCTTCACTTTGTTTAAATTGAATGATCTTATTGGGACCGATCCATAGTGGCTTAAGTATACTTCTAATCTATATGGAACAAGTGTAGTTAACCTATACTACGTCATTAGTCACATTTTGGTGCTAGGAGGGCTCTACCAATCGAATATGATGAATTTTTCTCTAGATTCCTATTTTCCTGGTTTTGTAGGTACAACGGTCGATGCTTTTGGAGACTACTGCGACACCTTTGTTAGGCATCGCCATATTGCGACACCCTTTTTTGCAAATATAGTGACGCTTAAATAAATCAACAACGCCTATTAAAAAATTGCAATGCTAATACTTTTTGAAGGTATCAAAGATTTGAAAACAACGACGCCTCAAAAAATAGCGACGCTCTCATCATCCCTGTTTTACTATAGAGTGACGCTTTTTCTCACCAAAGTGACACTTTTTTGAATTATGGCAACCCCTTTGCAAACAGTGACACTTTTTACTGGTAAGCAAAATAGTGACTGAATTTTAGCATGTGTTTTAAATTTTTTTATTTTATATGATCTTTAATATGTTGTTGACTTCTGGTTTTTTTTTTTTGAGGCTAACTAGTTTTGTAGGTATGAGCAAGAAAACTTGGAGTGAAGAAGCATACTATCATCATTTGACTATATATTGTAACAAGTGTTTTTACACTTATAGGGAAATTATAACCCATTTGTGATGCTTTACTTCACATTTTAGGACAAACTAGATTTCCTTTGGGTTTAAAATCAAATGCTCAAATTGATTAAAATTGATCCCTCATATCCTCATTTTGCGATGTTGGCTTAAAATTGAATAATCTAAAGCACTTCATTTGGTGCTTAAAACGAATTCATTATGCTTGTCAAGGTTAAAATGAACATGTGTCTATTGCTTGTGTATGCTTGTTGTGCATATGCTCTCCCCTTGTACTTCGTGCAATCTTGGGTGAAGATAAACACACAAGTATAGCTTATCTTCTTGGAAGCACCTATCCTCTCCCCTTGCGCCTTCCGATAATCTTGGGTGATGAAAAGAATTTTAAGCTTCAAACATGTGTTACCTTTAGAGAGCCTGCCTCCCAATTTGTGAGAGGGAATGACCCAAGTGGTGCTTTCATTTCAATCCACTATATAAATAATTGGTTGTGACTAAAGTCATTAACCAGATGGTTTTTCTGTCCTATACCAACGAATGTCTCCCTTGGTATCCTTGTGATGCGTTAAAACCCTTATATATTTCTAAGGACTAGGAGGCCTCTTGATTAAGTGAATCGCTGCACATGTATAGCACCAGTTTATCCCAAATATGGTCATTAAAAACCTTGTTTGTAGTGGCTAACCAAGTCTAATTTCAAAATGTATTTTAAGGTTGTGCATGGGAGGCACACCACTCCTAGAAGTTACTTACCATGTTTGGTTTTTGGTTGAGGCAATAAAGAAAATGAGGTAAGGACTCCTTTGCTTAGCATGTCCAGATGGTACATTTCCTTGACATAGCTTATTTTTCCATTCCATCTTCATAGATTAATCATCTCTTACGGGATGATGGTAAGCCTACTAAGAAATGTGTACCCGCTCGAACTAGGATTGTAAATGTGTGTGAGTCAATTAAACACTTGCTTGGTTCCAAAACATTACAAACAAACATCAACAAGTCTTTTCAAAATTTCAAACCCTTTGGTCTAAGCATGGATACCCTTTGAAAAATCCTTGATATTGATGCTTGTCCTAAGGATTCTATCCTTAGAGACTTCTAAATATTTTGGCTTACATCTCAATCCATAGTTTACAAAGTTAACATAGGTAACTAAGCCCCTAACTTCATGATTTTCACATAATAGACTTTATAAAATGAATGATGTTTTTGACATAAACATTTACTTTGAAACATAAGCAAGACAAGTTTTTGTTGTAAAAAGAAACTCATAAAGCAAGATAAATTGATAAATTGAACCCCACATATGACCATTTGGCGTCTGATCGCTCCAGTTGAACAACCAAACATCATTCAACCAAAATTTGAACTAATTGAAGGAGAACAAACAAACATAATTAGTAGTTTGAGGAGCTTCACTTTTGAAACAAATGAAACACCAATCCAGTGGAAAAATGTAACATACATCTTAGACGAACAAGAGGAAAGAGCCGATATTGTGGCCAGAAGGCCTATATTACCACCTCCTGCATGGCAATAAATATCTTATTTTTGTAGTCTTATGCTTGTCTTCATGATCCCTCACAAAATAAAAATCCCCAAGAGAAGGTCTACATATAGCCACTTCAAACTTAGACATCATAGTTCAAAGTATATCAGAAGATGTATCTTAAGGAATCACCACAATCGAGATAAAGAAATAAGGAGATTTTATCTACGTTCTTATATAAATGAACGGGATTTACACATTTCACAAGCACTTATCATTTTATCATCAAGTCCTTAGCGTTTGATCACTTTAGAAGTATAACATGTTTCTCACCACCTTGGTCTTGCAAACCAAAGGTTCACTCTAGGTTAACATTGGTTAAACATTTCATCCAACCCTCATCAAATTTCAAACCTCAATTCACCAAACTTTGTAGAATTTTGAACACACCAACACTTTGGTCTTAGACATTTATCAACCCAAACCCTAAATTAGCTCATTTTTATGTGAAATGAATCCTTTTCCATGCATTTAGTTAAGTTAGTTATCATTTTTTGGACTATTTTATCTTGAAGGTCACAATTCTACCTTACAGATTCACAAGTTCATTAACATCTTTTATTCCAACATCAAACAATAAAACCTTTAAGTCAAAAGTGTTATCCCAAAATGTTTGCAAAGATCACTCTCCACATCATTCACCTTTTTCATCTCCCATTATCACCATTGCTCCAAAAAAACTTAGCCCTTTTACCAAGATTTGAGTCAACTAGAGAGTTTAAACATTAAAAATCTCAACATAACTCTCCCATAGGTGACCCACAATTTATGGTAAATACAAGATCACAACATAAGAGAATCATGGAAAAAGCCAAAGTCGCATTCACCTTAAGTGATACAAATCCTCAAGAATTTGATTCAATAATTCATGTTACCCCATCACAACAACCCTCGACTCCATCAAGACCATATGAGATAGAAGACGTCACAAACAACCCATTTGGACTTACTAAGGAAGAAAACATGGAGTACAAACAAGAACATTAATCCTTAGAAAATATAGCTCCAATTTCCTCATATTTTATTGTGCAACCCTTGACACAAGGCTTAACTTCATCCGCCATTCAAGCAACTCCATTTCTAGGGCTAAGTCAAACACCAACTCCTAGTCTTGTAGCTAGTCTTGCTAAGGATTTTGGACAACTCTTCCACTACACACTTGTGGGTACCCTAAACACCAATCCTTCTCAAAACACCACTTGGAAACCAACATTTGGTGCTCCTCTTGTTCCTAAGAATCCTCTACATCCGCATAAACCACTTACAGTACATCATTCCATGACAACATTGAAATTTTGGGGACAATCATCTTCATCTATCCCCATGAGTACCACAAGTGTGCCCAACGTCATACAAGGTAGTGTGGACCAAGTCTCGCAAATAAACCCAAAAGAGAAAGTTAATAACCTTACGCACAATCAGTCTTCAATGCAACATGGGACATCTTCATCCAATCCTCTTGTTAATACATCCAACCCATCAATTGCCCAAAACACATCTATCCCATCTATCATCAACACAAATCAAAACAACCCCTTGGTCACGAACTCTGTCAACCAAGGTAATACCTTGATCCCATCTTTTCAGAGCAAACTTATGCTATTGAAAATCACTCTCATTTGCATCCATGTTTTATATTTAAAAGCATTTTAGGTTAATATTTTATGCATTAATAGCTTAAAATCATCCATTAATGGCTTCCATGGTAACTTAGTTACATCCATTTAGCATATTTTGAAACTAGGGTTTTAATCTTTTGAATCTTGCACACATCTAGAATAGCTTTGCATACCCTCACATCGATCATCTTAGCTTTTATCATGTTAAATTAGCTCTCATCATGTTTTACAACACATCTCTCATCAGTTTCATCAGTTTTCTTCAATAAAACTAATTGAAACAAGCTCATTATCCAAGGGATTGGGAAAGGGTCACCATTCCACATCAATATGACACCACTCCCACAATAGGATAAGTTTCAATGTCTTAGAGTAGATTTTTATCAAGCTTTCATGTTTATAATTATACTTTTAATGGCTTCTTCGCTTTGAATGATCTTATTGAGACTGGTGCATAGTGGCTCAAGTATACTTCGAATCTGTATGGATCACGTGTAGTTAACCTATACTGCATCATCGGTCACATTTTGGTGCTAGAACCTCATGGTAGGCATCATATCCCACATCAATATCATAAATCACATGGTCCCCATGTATCAACAACTAAAGTATCCACCATATGTCCTCTAAGGTGACCGTAGACTCACCAGTGGGTAAATGGAATGATGAGGTTTCAGTATGCCATCGCTCACATAATGTTGTCATCATCACTAGATGGGTCCTCACAACAAGCATATATGAGACGTACCGCAATCCAATCTATCCAAGGTGTTCCAGTTGAAGCTCAGATAAATCATCTAGTGGGGAAAGTAAAGAAGGTTAGTGCTTGCAGGACATCAAAGGCTGAATAACCTCCTACACCCACGAAGTGCACGCCATTAAAATTTGGTTCAAATCAATTAAGTTTGGAAATTTTTCCCCAAAATGACAAAGGCATCACCATTTACGAAGGTGTCACTATAATTCAAATTCCAAACAGTGAGGCCCAGTCCATTCAAATTCTAAATTGTAACTAGCATCGCTATTTACATTGGCATTGTATTTTGAAATATGCAAACCCTAATTCTAAATTGCAAATCATGACTAGTATCACTATGCACATCTGTGTCGCAATTTGAAAAATGGAAACCCTAATTTTAAATCACAAAGTGCATCACCATTCACAATGGCATTGCTGAAAAGGAAAAAAGCATCACTGAAACTCTAAATAGCATTGCAATACAGTGATGCCAACCTAGACCAAATTTCAAAGCCTAATAAATGCATCAAAAAGTCAAAATGCAAAGAAAGTTTTGAATTTCATACCATTGGTTATGTGCTTGGAGGCCTTTGGTACGCTCGCACTCGGATGGAAATGTGTCATGGAAGCACTCGTTGTGTCATTTCGTCAGGAGGTTGAAGGTCAAAGTGTAGCAAATCTATCAAGTGTGAATGCACAAATGACTTGAAAGTGACCCTTCATCACTTATTTAAGCCTAAAAATTAGGGTTTTTTTTCCCTAATTTGAGCTAAAAGCTAGGGTTTTGACCTATTTTACCTATTTTTTACCTATGCAACCTATTTTGAGCTATTTTTTGCATTTTTGAGGCCATTTTTGCATCCTGAGGCATGTTTTGTCATCTAAACCTATATTTTACCTTTATCGAGAGATCAACCCAAAATTCAAAATTTATGCCACTGAGACACAACTGATGAACCAAGCTTGCAGAACAGCTGAACACCAAACCATACAAGGGGAGATAGATACAATAATCATTAGCACATTCCAAAATCTGCATGACAAGAAAATTTAGCACAAAGAAATGTGGAGCAATTCCATTTCTCCTAGATATCCTCTTCATAGGCCAAACACTGTCAAACACATCTTCTATTGTTACACAATCCAAAACTTGAAACTCTAGATATAACACCTTCAAATACTTCTAATTATCACATCCAAACTACACAAGCACATCTTCAAGCATGAAGAAATGTGGAGCAAAACACATAACACGTCCCTATCGCCTTGTACACTCTTTATGCAAATTTTCTTAAAAGCACTTGGAAACCAAGTGACCCTGCTACATCTGCAACACCTTCTCAACACCACTAACACCTTCTCATCATAACCACACTAAAATTATACATCAATGACAACACTAGTGACAACATAGTGCAACAAAAGCTACCCGTGGAAGCAGATAGAGGCTAGACAGTGTCATTATCACGCATCTCTGAAGTGAAAGGAGAAGTAAGGTGTTTTTTAAAGATCACAAGATGGTTTGATATGGTAGCTACTTGCGTCACACCGAAGTCCACATCTAATGAAAGTAATCATTAAGACATTGGGCAGTTTCAATAGTATCATGATGGAGAGATAGACCAAGCCTTCTAGGTGACTTTCTATTACCTCATAACCTCCATCAAATTATAAATACGGGGCCTATATAATTTGAAGTTTTGTCTTATATTAAGAGTTCATAATTTTTGGAAAGCTCAGAGGAGTGATTGTAATAGTATTTCCATTTTAATGGGAAATAGTAGAGATTTTATTTCATTAGAACTTAATAGGTTCCCCTCACGGGAAGGATTAAATATCTTAAACTATGTTGTAGTGGCCTTTGTAATTTGTTCTCCCTAATTAATGAAGAGGATGTGGTGTTTTGTGTCTAAAATTGTGAAATCAATTATTAACTGTTATTTTTTACTTCTAATTTTGTGGTATTTAGCTTTGTGTTTATGTTACAAAATTCAAATCATGCATTTTCTCTTTTTCTCTTTCAATTCTTTCTTGATGTTTGTGGAGTTAAGTGTTACATATGCTCTATTAATTGTGAATCTCATTGATTTCCAATGCATCACCTTAGAGTAGATTTACAAGTTTAATTTCCTTTTCAATGATTTTCTCTCTTTCCATTTTCTCCCCAAATCTAAATGAAGAGCCAAATTTTAAAACCTTAAAGATCGTTTCATGGGTCACAATTACCCACACCTGTGAAACTTCCCAAGGTTGCTTCTCTCAAACACTAGTTTTAGAGATAAATAGTTTTTTTCTAACACACCTAATGGGATCTCTTTTAGTTCTAGATTAGAACTAAGATTGTATAAGCCAAATACCCATTACTAGATCTCAATTGGCATGCAACCCAAATAGCAGTCATCTACCAAAGAGCGACCAAAACTAGTGTAGTGCAAGCCCAAGTGCAAACCCATATGGATGCTCTAGGAGCATCAAGAAACTTTGTAGTGTGGAATGGTGGTAGCCCCCTTATCCCTCCAGTAGCTCTGGCCATGTGGGATCCTATTCTCACTAATGAATTGAAAGCACTCCCTAAATTCAATGGGAAATATTTTACAAATATCGTGAAACATCTTCAAGATGTTTCCAATGTTTGCATGGTGCACCATGTCACAGAGTAGAATGTGGCTTTGAGGTTACTGATTGCCTCTTTTAAAGGGAGAGACCTTGATTGGTATCGATCCTTGCCTCCTGACTCTATTTCCACCTTGGATGAATTAGGAAATAGATTATTCAATAGATTCTTTGAACAATTCAATGAAATAGGGGATCGGTCATCTCTCCTACAACAATTAATCACTATCAAAAGAGCCCTACAAGAGGCTATTATTGACTTCAATATTAGATTCCACAAAACTTGGTAGAGGATTTTTGTAGCAGCTCGACTACCAGTAGGTATGGCCATTATTTTCTATATTAAATCTTTCAACTCAAATATTGTTGTAATGATTCAATCTCTCGAAGTCCAAACACTATTGGATGTGTATGAGTTGGCTATTAGAGCAGAGAATAATTTAATAGATGTTGGGAAACTCACACCCCAACCACCTATTTCTATGTTCCTAGAGCTAACTATACCTCTACAATAAGAGGTCCCAAGTAATTCACAAGCTCATACCTCCATGTATGTATACCCTCCTACCTCCTAGAGATGAATGCATCTACCTCATCGTTACTAGCTGCAAAAATGAATGATATGAGGAATATCTTGCAAAACTTCTCAAATGAAATCATTAATCTCAAGAGGCAACAAGTTATGCCCCCTAATCCCCCTTACCAAAATTATCAAGATGGAAGGTATCTATATCAGCATAACCAATACCAAGGTGGGTAGAGGTCAAACAATTAGGTGCAACCCATAAATCCGATTGTCTTGACTCCTACTCCTCTACAAAAGATCTCACCAAATTCACACAGAGAATTGGTTACGGGCCAAAATAACTTGGTGGATGATTCAAACTCATGGTGTTTCCTGTGTAATTATGCACACACCCCAAAATTGTCCTCGAGGTAACCTACAACATAAGGTAGCAAAGTAGTGAAGGCAAGGGGTTACACTTGATACACCTCCTTATGGATACCAGTCCCCTAATGTTGAGAATGTTGTCCCGATGGCTCAGTTCAAGGTATGTCCTTAGAAAAAAAAGAGGAAATATGTTTAGATCATGTGCTCTTCTCTTGGGTGGAAGGTGAAGATACAATTTATGCAAACAAAGTTCATGCATTAAAATCCTCACAAGTCCAATCAAATTATTATACCCATTCAAAGAAGAGGTTGGTAAAGAATCAAGAATTTTTCATGAGGCCCAAAGTAACTTTTGGGATAAATTTAGGTCCTCATCCATCACCCCTAGTGTATCAAAAATAGAGTGAAGTAGTGTCAAATAGAACAAAGGAACCTAAATTCCAACCTCAAGGATCATTGAATGTGGTTGAGTAGCTAAAAAATACCCTAGCTAATGTTTCTCTATGGGATGTCTTGTCAATTCCCAAATATAATTCTCTACTATGAGAAGTGTTGGAGGATCAAGAGCAGCCTACACCAACTAATTTAATCATAGGACCTGCACAAGTGAAGGCGAGGGAAGCTAGCAGGAGTGTGCAATCCCATACACCATCCACATTCACCAACTTGAAATAAGGGGTGAGTAAATCAAAACCCACCCCATTTTATTTAATCTCATTGTGGTAGACAGATTATTGCATAATTCCATGATTAACTAAGGAGCTAGTACCACAATGATGCCCAAATAGATTGTTGTTCCATTGCAATTAGGGTATGAACCTTTAGATAGGGGGTGATGCAATTGGATTGAAAGAAAGTTCAAATAGTAGGTGTTATAAAGGCCCTTACATTGACCCTGTATTCTTGCCCTAGTATCATAGTACCCCAAGAAGTTGTGGTCATAGATATCTTGCCCATTTTTTTGGGCTATATCTATTAACATATTTCACTTCACAGCAAAGATAAGCCGATATTTGTCCTTGGATTGGTACCATATTATCCTAAGGACTAAGTATGGTTCAACAATGAAAGTGTTATCTAAATCGCTACATCAAGAGCACATAAAGGATGATGCTATGAATTTTTTTGAAGTTGGCCATACATCTTTCTCTAAATATGAGATGTATTGTTTAGAAATGTTGGAAGATGAGATAATGATAGGAAACAAGAGCTCTGAAGAGTAGTCCCTCATCAGCGACTTTATGAAAAGTGACCCTTTCGATAATTTTGATGTCACTAGTCTAGGGACTTACATAATTTTTTACGAAGATAAAATTATTCCTGAAGTTACAAAGTAAGAGAAAGATCAGATTGAAAGTTTTAAGGATAGCTCTAACATATGGACCCTGTACTAAGCTAGATCCGAAGTTGATATTTGTCTAATGTCACCTTCAGGGAGGAAGTATTCGAGGTTTTTTTGGTTTCAATTTTTTCTACACGAATAATGAGGCTGAATATGAAGCTTTGATCTGAGGTTTAAGATTCTCTGAATGGATATGAGTAAGGAAACTAAAAGTGTTCGAAGATTTCGAACTAGTGGTAAAAAAGTAAGAAAAACAACAGCCACAAAGAACATCTAAATGAGATCATACCATCATCAAGTAAGGAACTTAATTGAAGCATTAACAAAAATTCAATGTCTAGGTAATCCCAAGATCATAGAATGTAGAGGTCGATAGAATGATATTGATTGGTTCTCAATTCAACTCGACAGTTGATTTGTTTGTCAATAATCATTTAGTGAGAATGACTACTAGGCCCGCTATTCTGGATAATGATTTAACATTGGTAGGTCATTGAAAGTGATGCTCAAATATCTTTGTTTCTATAAAAATCATGCGAATTCACAAAACAATTGCAGTCAAAGATAGAGGAAGCTTACAGAGATCAGATCATTTAGTTGAAGACCAACAAACTTCAAAAAAATGCACTTTGGAGAATCTGTTTGATTCTAATGATGTGAAAATTGACAAAAGGAAGTTTGTTGCAAATAAGGGAGATTATTTTGAGCTTTATATAGGAGACGGGAAAAAGATGAAAGTAGGGAAAGATATTTCCAAAAAGGATAAAGAGTGATTGATATCCTTATGTAGCCAATATAAGGGAGTCATGGCATTGACCTACGAAGATATGAAAAGATACTTGATCAGGATATCATGTAGCACACCATAGAATCGGTCAAGGGAGCCAAATCAATTTTCCAAAAATAGAGATCAATGAATCTGAAGATTGAGTCTCTCATGGCTCTAGAGCTGAAAATTTTAATTGATTCAAAGATTATATACCCAATCATGCATTCCATGTGGGTGTCTAATATGGTCCTTGTGAGTAAAAAGAATGGATAGGTCAAGCTCTACGTAGATTTCAATGATTTGAATAGAGCATCTCTGAAAGATCATTACCCTCTCCCTTCTATGAAACAAATTCTTCAAAAGGTTGCGGGAGTAGAGATGTTTTCTCTACTTGATGGCTTCTCAGGATACAATTAGATATGGATTAAGGAAGAATGCCAACATAAGACCACCTTCACAACCAAGTGATGAATGTTTTTATATGCCAAAATTCCATTTGGTCTCTCTAATGTTGGACCCACCTTTCAACGGGCCATGGGTGTAGCCTTTCAAAGCTTAATTGACCTAATTATCCTTATCTATTTGGATAATCTCATGATGTTATCCAAATCCAAAGAAGACCATTTTGATCACTTGGAAAAAAATTCAGAGGTGCCAAGAGTTCGAGGTATCTTTAAACCGCAAGAAATGTGTCTTTGGAGTCTCGCAAGGCAAGCTATTCCAAGATATGTTGTGTCTAAGGAAGGAATTTCTATTGATCCCAACAAAGTAAAAACCATCAAGGGTTTGCCTCTACCAATAAATAAAAAGGGATTCCAATCTTTCTTAGGTAAGATTAACTTTTTCAATCAATTTGCATCTTGCTTTGCAGGTTTAATTGGCCAATTATTTCCTGATTCTAAAGAAGGGCCAAGTTTTTAAGTGGACCTGAGAAGGAAGGACAACCTTCGAGAAGCTTAAAGAGGCAATCTTTGTAGATCCCATGCTAGTTAACCTATACTTTTCTAAAGACTTCATCATGTATGTCTATGGAGGAAAACACAGCCTAGTAGTTGTGTTGACTCAAAAGGAAGATGACCGAAAAGGTGAGCACCCCATAGCTTTCTATTTGAGAACCTTGCAAGGATATGAGGCTAAATATAATTTTGTTGAAAGACAAGCCTTCACAATTGTTAAGGGTTTAAAAAAATTGGGCACCTAGTAGCCATAAATAAAATAATGATGTATGTTGCACACTCCTAATGTTGAGCCCACATTTCAACGAGCCATGGATGTAGCCTTTCAAAGCTTAATTGACCCAATTATCCTTATCTATTTGGATGATATCACGATGTTATCCAAATCTAAAGAAGACCATTTTGATCACTTGGAAAAAAGTTTAGAGGTGTCAAGAGTTCGAGGTATCTTTAAACGCTAAGAAATGCACGTCTTTGGAGTCTCGCAAGGCAAGTTGTTCTAGGATATGTCATGTCTAAGGAAGGAATTTTTATTGATCCCAACAGAGTAAAAATCGTCAAGGATTTTCCTCTACCAATAAATAAAAAGGAATTCCAATCTTTCTTAGGGAAGATTAATTTTGCTAGTCAGTTTGTATCTTGCTTTGCGGGATTAATCAAGCCAATTGTGCCTTGATTCTAAAGAAGGACCGAGTTTCTAAGTGGGCCTGAGAAGGAAGGAAGACCTTTGAGAAGGTTAAAGAGGAAATCTTTGTGGCTCCCATGCTAGTTAACCTAGACTTTTCTAAAGACTTCATCATGTATGTCTATGGAGGAAAACACGGCCTAGTAGTTGTGCTAAATCAAAAGGAAGATGACGGGAAAGGTGAGCACCCCATAGCTTTCTATTTGAGAAACTTGCAAGGATATGAGGTTAAATATAATTTTTTTTGGAAGACGGGCCTTCACAATTGTTAAAGGGTTTAAAAAATTCAGGCACCTAGTAGCCAAAAATAAAATAATGGTGCACGTTGCACACTCCAACATCAAAGAATACATTATGGAAGGAGAAATCATAGAAAAGAGAGCCAGTTGGATCACCAAGATCCTTGAGTATGGTATTGAAGTTAGGCCAACCAAGGTGATTTGAGGGAAAGGGCTCTGTGAATACTTAGCCCAAGGTTTAGAGATTTTGATAGATAAGGAAGGTGCATCAAAATAAGTGTTGGTAAACAGTTAGTATGAGACTTTAGATTCATGGATTACAAATAGGGTCCATTTCGTGAAAACTAGCTGATATCTAGAACACTTTCCTTCGCACAAGAAAAGATTCTACATGCCGCAAGGGGCTAGTTATTCTCTTATTTAGGAATTTATCTTCAAGAGGAATTTTAACAGAATATTTCTTTGATATGTAGAAAAGAATCAAGATAATAGAATATTAAATGAAATGCATAATGGCACATCGGGTGGCCTTTCTTAGCAAAAACAATTACAATAAAGATTATGTATGTAGGGTATTATTGGTCGACTCTATTTTTGGATTGCCATAACTTGGTCAAGAAATTCCAACAATGCAAGTTCTTTGTCGATAAACATAAAAAATTATTCCATGCCTCTCAATTTAGTTGTGGTAGATGAGCCATTCACATAATGGGGTCTAGATTTTATTGAGATGATCAATCCCACATCTAGCTTATCCCATAAATGGATAATCACCACTACAAATTACTTCACAATATTATCCAAGGCCATTCCTTTGCAAGAAGCAACTGAGAACGTAATACTTGGTTTTCTACAAGAATTGATTACCAAATTTGGCCCACCAAAAACCATAATATCAAACAATGCAAAAGCTTTCCTGAGTTCTAAGATATCAGAGTTCACACTGAAGAATGGCATCTTCCTTAAACTTCATCCAACTATTATCCCTAGGGAAATGGACTATTTGAGTCCACCAACAAGAATGATAAGGCTAATCAAGCGAGTTGGTCTAGACCACCAAAGAGAGTGGCACAAACATTTAAGGATAGCCCTTTGGGCTAATCAAATCACACAAAAACAATTTCTCGAGGAATCTCCATGCAAGGTAGTGTATGGAAAAGAGTTTGTTTTATTGATTTCCATGGAAATCCCAACCTTGCATCTATTAAAGGTTGTAAAAATTAAAGAAAATGGATTCATAGAAGTCAAGTTGGTGGAACTTCTCAACCTACAAGAAGTAAGGGAGAACAATCACGATGCTATAGTGAGTCATCAATAGATAGTAAAGCGATGGTTCAATAAAATAACTTCAAACCCTAGCTTCAAAGAAAGGCGATTTGGTTTTGAAGTATGAAGAGTGAGTCACTAAGCCTGGTCAACATGCAAAATTTGGCTCATTATGAAGAGGACCTTTCTTCATCATTGGTTACAAACAAAGTAACTCTTTTGAACTTGAGGATGAAGGAGGTAACACCCTTGAAATTCTAGTAAATCGAATCTACTTAAAACATTTCAACTAAATCCATTCAGTGGTCCCTTTGTATATAGTTAGTTAGTTTCCTTCTTTGTTGTTGTTTCCTAATTTTGCTAATAAGTGCCTCTATTGCAGTTGTTAATCCTGAATTTTCTCCAAGTGTCCTCACCTTGGTGCCTCTTTTTTAACCCTTTCTGAAAGATAGCTAGCTACCTCCCTCCTCTGTAATCGATACTCAAGCATACCAAATACATGACTCCCAAGGAAAATTCCCTAAATCTTTGGTAAGACAAATCACTGCATGCGGATCATCCTTTTTAATTAAGGGTATTGAACTTGAGGGATGTGCACATTTATTTTGTATGTGTGTCATCTTTTAAATACCCATCAGTGGGTGAAGAGAAACATTATATGCATTTATGAATTCACAAGCTATCTTGAGGGATAAAGAGCTTTGGCAATTGAATGAGAAGGAATTTATAGCAAGGTCCAGAGTTATTTCAATTTCAAGTTTTAGCCAGAGAAGCACGAGAGATGGAGGCCTTTGAGTCTACATATGGATCTATATCCATTTGCTTTATGTTATGAATATTTTAGCCTATCTTTATCATATTACTACCTATCATGCATATATCATAACCAAATATTAGTCTCAACTCAATTGTTAGTAGTTTATGGTATCAAAAATAGTTTACACTTCACACCACCACTTATTAAATAATTAATTATTTTATTTTATTTTTTACATTTTTCAAAGCTATTCCATTTATATTTACACTTTTGATTTGTGTATTAGTAGATAATAATACATAAACTTTATTATATTTATTTCTCAGTATTTCTCTTTGAATTATTCAATACCTCTTCCTTCCCTTAATACTCTTTTCATTGATCCTAACTTTATCGATAATGATGATATTTTACTCTATCCTTCTTACCATTTGTGTGTATCCTCCATGATGGCCTCAAACTAGAAGAGTTTAGTATATACAATCACTCTCCTAATAATCCTCCAAACATTCCATGCGATGAGCAACCTATTGAAATTCGCATAACTACTCATTGTTCCCCTTATACATGGACCCATCATAATTTAAGTGTTCTTACAAGTTTATTGAGCCTACCAAGTCATCTCCATCAATCCCTTACAAGTTTGCATATTTTTATGATGTCTATTTCTCTACTATTTTTTTTAACTATATCCACTTCATTCAATGAATTATCTTGTACTCCTTATGCCTTGTTGTCTCAATCATCCCATTTTACCATTTTTAATTGAATACAAGACTGTTTATTTTAATACACACATTAATAAAAATGATATTGTTGATGGTTTCATAGGTAACACCATAGATTTATATAGTGATGAAGAATACAGAGTTTACCCTCCTTCTGATGATGATTGTTCTATGCATGATGCATCTTCTTTCTCTCTCTCCAAATCTATGCTAGTGCTAAATGCAAATAATTATGAATTTAATGAGAAATTTTCTCTAGTTTCTATGATTAAATTTAATGATGAAACCATTCATTCTCTTCATTGAAATTCAAATAAAAGTATAGTTAGTCAATTTATTCATATGGAATAATTATTCCTTCTTTCTATAAGTTCTTAAGTATTTTTCCTATACATTCGTCATCTTTCACATGCTCATGTGTCACTTAGTAAGGATCCCCTTGTATCTTGTTATAATCATACACATATTAGTACACATGCTTTAAAGAAACCTAGCAAGTCATACCTAGGCCTATCTAGATTTACCTTCAATTTCATACCTAGTAATAGAGTTTTGCCTTATAGTAGTTCAAATTCCACTAGTACCACACCTCACCTTAATCTTAAGACTATTTATTACC
This sequence comes from Sequoia sempervirens, assembly GCA_007258455.2. Lineage (NCBI taxonomy): Eukaryota > Viridiplantae > Streptophyta > Pinopsida > Cupressales > Cupressaceae > Sequoia > Sequoia sempervirens. Next base: position 778,999,408 of record VDFB02193867.1, on the reverse strand, counting down.
ACCTTAATCTTAAGGTTGTTCCTCATTTCAATCCAATCATATTATGTGGATCTCCCCATACAAAAAAGATACATTATTGTTAGTCATACCCAAAAAATTATCATAATATTAATCATTAATACAACACTAAAAAAAAAGAAAAAAAAAATGCATACATAACTCAACAAACTAATAAACAATCTAAACCATTCATCTCTTCCTTCTAACACCATAAACCTTCCACCTCCACCTCATCTTCATCCTAGGAACCCTAAATAATATAATGTTGGGGAATAATTATAGACTCCCCAATCAATATATCCTTACAGGATCTCTTTTTTTTCTTACTCAATAATCCATTCTTGAGGAAGGCTTACAAAATATCTCTATCAAACCTTCAATCCCTTTTGTCAACTTCTCCCCATGGTTGAATTTCATATGAATTCTGACAACTTAGGTTTGTAAATTTGTAGTAAAAAAATGTATTTATAATGCTCATGTTGATTAATCTAACCTAGAAGATTAAAAAATTTATTTGTGGTTTTGACAAAGTTAGTTGAGAATATTTAAGGACCATTTTATTGTTTGCAATAGTAAGTCTTGTCACTATTAATACATAATTTCATGGCATGACTGGTAAAGTCACTTATAGTGTTCTTTGTTTCATCTAGATTCATCAAATGTATACTATCTCATCTACCCTTCATTAGTGTTTGAAGTTTATATACAATAGTAACATTTATAATGTTTATGGTAATGACCCTCCTTTTCAATAGTTTTCAAACTATTGAATCTAGGTCTTTCATTAACCACACCACATGTACTTCACCCCTTTCTCAAATATTTACAAAGGAGATCTCACCAAAAATATTCCTTAGTAACTCTACAAACTTCCACTCCTTGCCTAAAAAGCGTTAAAATTATTCCTCCTCCATCTTCAAGTGGCATACCCCCTACATGTACTATGCCTCTTTGAACTTCTGATAACCCCTCTTCTCCTTACCAACCCTATAATTCATTTCTTGGGGATGATTGGGCCTCATTATAATTCAACCCTCATGTTCCAACAAAGGAAATTTTCCTCTATATGCATCGACTTTAAGCTCTCGGTTTACCACCTCATTGTCACACCCATTCATCCTCCCTAGTTTAGAATATCATTGTTGACACTATTGAACCATATTAAAACACTATCAATTAATACTAGTATTTTAAAATTGATCCTTGGGATTTGGTGAATATAAGATATATTCTAATAATTTCCATATTCCAACACTAACTAACCACTCAAATGGAAATACCACTAAATATAATTATCCAACAAATTATACCATTCAAATCCCTTGAATTCCTCTTTATTTAAATAAAAATATCACCGATAATGAATTTAATTATGTTACCCTTAAGCTATTGATACCCGCATTCTTCTACTAAACTTGAAAGATTGTATTGTAAAGGTATCAAGATAGTAGTAATATTTGGGTATAAAGGAAAACGTGTCAGACCATATGAAAATGGTATTATTGAACCTATTTCCCTTAAAACACATCTTGGTAAATTTGGCCTTGGATATTCTCCTTTTAATGTTTCATCTACACCCTTTTATTCCCACCCTCTCCATGATTGTTCTCGTACTTTGATACCATGTCACTATAATTTTATTGTATTGCTATATATTAGGTAATTTTATCCTTCAATTATGCACTAAATGGTAGGAAACTTTTTCAATTATTGTCCTCTTATATGTGCCTACCTTATCTCACTTTTTTTAGATTTTTATTTTTCTCTTTCCTTTGTTCTCTTCCCTATTCTCATCTATTTTTCCTACATTTTATCTTTATTGTTTTATTTTATTTATTCTTGTAGTGCATACAATATTACAATAAATATTGCTAGAATCTTTATACTCCTCACTTATGCAACAATAAACAAATAAGAGTTTTACCAAACCATGCTATCATAAACACTTATTTTATCACCCATTAGTCCCCACATTTTACACTCTAATCATACTCTATATTACTCGGCCTAGTCACATACACCTCACACAACCTCTTGATATGATAAATATGCAGTAGACATAAGATCTTGTGGGATTTTATCCCTTCCCACATCCACCTTAAACTTTCCATTTCACCTTAGCCTTTCAACCCTATCAAAGATATGATGATCAAAATTGGGACCATGAATTTTTGCACCCTATATATTACAAATATCTAAAACTCTATTACAACTCTTAGAACCTTATGAATAGATCCAATTTCTCCTTTCATCATCTAGACATAAGAATAAAAAATCATGTAAATGTACATAAAAAAATGTCCATAATTGTTTGGTTTAATATGCAATGATGAGCCCTTGCATCTTTCTAGTTGCATAGTGTTGGTTAGATCATAGGGTGTCATCAAAAAAGAGAAAACAAATGAAATAAGAAAAAAAAAGTTAAAAAACATGCAATTCTAAGTGAACTCAAAACCCAATAAAAAAATCATGTAAATGTACATCAAAAAAGCCCATAATTGTTTGGTCTGATATTTAGTGATGAGCCCTTGTATCTTACTAGTTGCATAGGGTTGGTTAGATCATAGAGTGGCATCAAAAGAGAGAAAACAAAAGAAATAAGAAATAATAAGTTAAAAAGTGTGCAATTCTAAGTGATGAACTCAAAAACCCAAATAAAAATAATTCAAAGGATAAATCAATGTAAAAAAATTATCATGTACTAGACTTAAGATGTCCCACTTCTTCCATATCCTTTCTATTTGATCTACCTTATAAGTCATTATATGATGTGTTCTAAAGTAGGATGTCTTCTATTCATTTCTTCTTGTTTATAGGGCTTGAGTATGAGACTTTATCTCAATAGATCCTCCATATTTTACATCCTACAATACTTGTTTTTCTCATCCTTCTATACCTGAAAAATTCAAAGTTTAAATTGGAATTTTTTAAAATAAATTATTGCAAGAAACAATATACCTACACCTTTTTCTCCCTTCTCAAAAGTTGGTGGCATCCAACATTTAATAATTTAGCACTTTGATTTTATATGAATAAATATGGAAATAAAAGAATCTCCTATTTATATTGATGCATAAGCCTATGCCACACTATTGGAACCCATTGTTCCATATTGTCAGCCCGACCATGCACACGAGAACTTGCCAATTTTCTTTTTTATTTTTCTTTTGTTTTAAATTTTTAGTTATCCTTTCCCTTTTTATTTACCATTTTTAATCTCACCGTCTTATTGTTTCCCACTAGTTTATTTTTCTCATTTCCCATTTTCAATTGTTCACTTGTTTGAAATTTCCTTATACTTGAAAACTTGCCAGTTTTTTTTTTATTCTACTTTTGTTTTAAATTTTTAGTTATCCTTTCCCTTTTTATTTACCATTTTTAATCTCACCGCCTTATTGTTTCCTACTAGTTTATTTTTCTCATTTCCCATTTTCAATTTTCACTTATTTGAACTTTCCTTATTTCTATATCACTTGGTTTCCTCATTTTTTCCCTTTCTCTTTATATTCATCATAATTTTACTTTTTCCTTGTTTTTAATCCTTTTATCTTCTTTTAATTTTCATTTTATCCATCGTGTTTTCCTTATTTATCTCTTTTCATTGACTTTTCAATTTGCCTTCATGTTTTTTATTATGCCTCATCTTGTTGTGATGATATAGATGATGATAATCTGTGTTTAGTTTCTATAATATTTATTGCTATTAGGAATACATTTTTCCACATTTACTAATATGGTTTCAACCATACTATTTATCTTCCTCTTTGATTATGTGTCTTTCATATTTGTTGTGATTTTATGTTTTTACATTTACTCGTATTGATCATTGTGGGTATCATATCATGTTTCTCTCTTTTGTTTTCTTATATCCTCCTCTTTAGTTTTGTTATTACCATTATGATATATTTTGTAATCACTTGGGGGAATACTGTCATTGTTCCTCTAGTGATTTCTTTATCTAGTCATCTCTTGGGGGAATGACCTAGATGTTCCCCCTTCTTAATCATTACCTTCCTCTCCTTCTCATCAAATCCTTGGTATCTATCATATTTCTCCCTTTCCCCTTGATGATTAAAATAACTAACTCTTTTCATCTAACCTCTTCTTTTTCTAGTTTCTTCAAGTGGAGCATGTATACTGCCTCTCTCACCTTTTCCCCTTATAGCTTTTTATCCTTGAATCTTGACCTTTGACCTCTTTGATGACTAGGAATTAATATCATTTTAGACCTAGATTGTCCTTTTATCCAATTGTGTAGTTACCTTATAACTAATGGAAACATAATCAATAGATGGCTCATTGGGTTGAAAACTCAAATCCATTATTTCCTATATCTAGTTAGGTCAAAACCTATAGCTAAGGTGGAAACTTTCTAACCACATTTTGTTGGGTGGAAACGCATAGCAAGTTGAAAACCCAAAAAACATCCAATGTGTTGGGGTGAAACCTTAAATCGATTATTTATAATTTCCTTATCATTCCTAACCTCTTTTAGAGTCAAGTGTAGTCTTTTAACTTTGAAAGGAGGTTATATTTAGGGTTTACCATATTCTTGTTAAGGACATTATTCCTTTTAACATGTATAATGATTATAAATGAAGGAGCTTAGAGAAAATATAATTTTGAAAATCATAACGTGTTCTTGAGTTTTGAAGGATTTGTGTTTGAAAAAAAATATTACTCGATTTAGATTTTGGAAAGCTTGAAATGTTTTTAGAGAAAATAGAAATGGCTTCAAACCTTTGGATTCAAATTTGTGAAGTTCAAGATATTTTCTCTTATTATGAATCTCATTTGTTTATTGCTTGAAATGATGGAAGGGGTGCTTAAATTTGAGTGTATAAAATGAACGTTTTCATATGAGTAACAATACATTATTATGTTTCACATTTTACCATTATTGAGCAACTAAAATCAATATTTTTGAGCATTTTCAATTTGTGTCGATCATACCAAATGTATAGTCAAGAATTTAATGATGATGTAGACTAATGATTTATATAATTTTATATGTAGATTCAATTTATAAGTTTCTAAAAAATTTAAAGAATTATTTCTTATCATTTTATTTTATTTTAAAACAATTTATTATTTTTTCTATATTTTTTTGAGTGATGTTTTACTTTATTAGACAAATTTCACTACAACTAACATGTTTTCATGATTCCTTAGAATTAGATCATTAACTTCAATGACTAGGGAGAAAATATTATGGTATTTTTTTATAGAATATTTTATTCATTACAAATTATTGAATTAGTATTAACAAAAAAATTTAACCTATATTTTACCATATTATGTTTCTCTTAGTGTATATATAGAAAAATCATTGAAACAAGGACATCAATGTGGAAAGCTATGTAATTTTTAGACAAATTTTTCCTACTTTCTTGAATAAAGGTCATTAATTTTTTGTAATCGACCTACGACCATTATTAATATAATAATTTATAATATTAAAAATATAATATATATTATAATTTTCAGAAAGTTAAAACTTAAGGCTATGTACTTACAAAATAATTCTTTATTGATGACTTCATTTGATCCCTCAAAAGGTGAAGTGAAGATTTTTTATCAATATGTTGACAATCATATATGAGACTTTGTTCAAGGTCAATTTAAGCCTAGAGGTTCTAAGGGGGTTCAATCTTCATTTTGTCCCCCAAAAAGATAAGTGAAATTATTTTGTTGTCAATAGGGATGCAAGAGACTATATTAAGAATTAAATTTAAACCTAGGAGTTTTATCCAAGCGGTTTGATCTAAACCCCTTTGATTGAACCCCATTAGAAGGAACCCCTCTTAAGATAAAATAATGATTCTAAAAAAAAGATCTCTAAGAAAAAAATAGCCACTTTTGCTCTTTCCACAAAAGAAGACAAAATGCTCCATGCATGACTCATCATGACCCTATGACTCTCAACACCCCACAAATGACCTTATGTGTTCCTCCCATGACTTTTCATGTTATATCATGTTTCAATCAATTATAATTGTTGTTTAGCTCCCCTCACTATAAATAAGGCATAAATTCAATTTCACAGAACATTTATATGAATTAAGAGATGCAAAAAATTAGTACCAACAAATAATGTACATTAAATTTTCACATGCATTTCAGGAAAAAAATGTATTTTGATTTTATCAACAATTTTGCCCGAATACTTGTTGAAATTGATGTCTCAAAAGGACTGCCCGCTGAGGTTCTCTTAAAATCTTCTAGGGGGTCTTGGATCCAATCGTTGGATTATGAGGGGGTCTTTTTCCGCTGTAGAAGATGCTTCAAAACAAGACATGCTGCTGCGTAATGTGGATTCGAGAAGAAGACAAAGACAACTACTTGGTGGAATGGTGCTTCTCTACAACATTACACGGTGGAGAAGAAATCTGATCAGCTAAGGAGCTTCTCTGAGGTGGTGGTTTCTAATTCACAAGTTGTTGGGGCTTCTGATTCACAGGTTGCTGGGGTTTCGGCTGCTGGGGTTTCTCCTTCCTCCGCTGAGGAAGCTACCATGATAAATCATATTGAGCAAACGAGTAGACCAGTTTCTGTCTCTACTAATGGTGTTTCGTTTCCCATCTCTGGTTGCTCTCTAGTCATTTCCAAACCTGTTCAGGCGAACTTTGATGTTACCTCTAGAGCTGCGGATTTTCATCCTCAGGAAATTGATGGGCTGGCTTGGCAGGCTAAGGTGGCACAAGTTGAAGAAGGCTGGACTACTGTTACTGAAAAAAAATCTAAACCCTCTGGGCCTTCTTTCGATATGACTCTTCGCTCCAACAAGCGAAACTCTAATTGTAAAACCTAATGGTGTTTGTTTGGGAGCTGGTTTTTTTGTTGACTACAGGCTATCTTTTCTGTAGTCTGGTCTTTTTGGCTTTTTTAAGCAGTTTGGTTTTTTTGGTTGTAAAAGGTTTTGAATCCCTTCAAAATCTGTTTTCCCCAATATCAAAAACAATTTAGATCAAATTTTGTGATCCATCATATGGATGAGAGAAGATGTTAGTGGTCTTTTTGGCTTTTTTTAAGCAGTTTGGTTTTTTTGGTTGTAAAAGGTTTCGAATCCCTTCAAAATCTGTTTTCCCCAATATCAAAAACAATTTAGATCAAATTTTGTGATCCATCATATGGATGAGAGAAGATGTTAGAAAGATTGTCAAATAAGCTCAATATAAAGCACTAAAAGATGCCTATGTAAACACAAAAACCAAAGAAAAGGGGAGCAAGGGCTAATTAACTAGAAAAGATAAATTTCAAACTGTAGACAATGCTATCTACAGGATGAAACCTTGTGACAAATGAGAGACTTTATTATTAAATGATATTATGTCGAATTATAAACTTGAGAATCATAACTAGAAAGACCAATAATATAATAGTGCAAAATAAAATAACACCAATTATCTTGTTAAGCCACTAGAACAAAGTCAATCCTGAAAATTAACAGATAATATGAATAAGCAAGCCATCGTAGGTTTAAAATCAATATTCTCACTAAAATCTACAACTTTCATATTATGTCAAGATGAAAATGAGGGATAGAAACAATAGCATCTCTCAACCTCTCTTGTGAAAAGAACTTTCCCCTATAATTACTGCCTGCTATCAATTGTATAAAAGGCCTACCACCATAAAGATTGGTAAAAAGGGCATAATAGATGCATCGGGAATCATATTTAAAACTATCCATGTCATCTTCATTCAGATTCCACTGATAACTCTCACCAAGAAACTAGTTGATGTTACTTTGTTATGAGAGGAAAGACAAATATTTTTACTAGCCGTTGCTTCTCTTCGATCGTCTTGAAAGATAAATAAGATTAAAAGATATTTTGAACGATATGATAACATTCTCATTCAAGATGCCTTTCTAGAGGCAATAGCAAATCACAAAATGCCCAAGGGATGCTCTATGAAAATATATCCCTGTGCTCTCTCAATTAGGAAATTACCGACTCCCGCATCTCATATTTAAACAAAATCATTGGGAATCTGCCGTTTCTGAGCCAATGTCTGATCTGGAAGTCCCTCCAGGATGGTTTAAAGCTTCAGTGGTCTGGGATAAGTTCTTGTTCAAATAATCCTTGGCTAGCCAGATTGTTCGACACAAACCACCATTTGCAAAATGAGGAAGAATGATACGGGCCCAATAAGGATAGAAGGGGCCAAAAATCTTAATCAATGAAAAAAATGATATAATAATCAAAACATATCGGGGCAAATCTCCTTCCTGCCATTCACACCGCCTGTGTCAATATATATGAGCAAGGGCAATGGTAGCTTATGATACAAACAAGAAACAATGAGATCTTAAAGGGACATATAAAAGCATTACCTTAAAACTTTGAGGCAGCTTGAGTTCAATTGAAGTTTCATTTAAAACCTCTGTAAAAACACCGCCAGCAAAGAGGGCAATAGGTATAAACAACTCCTTGTTTTGTGCTATGCAGTATGATGCCTCCATAAAAAATGTGACAACGAGAATGGGAATTCCAAACTGCTTAGCTACATCCTCTATAAGAAGAAATAAACGGTCTATTACTCTCTCATAAGCTTTCTTCCAGGGAAATTTTTTTACTGGTTCAGGGCATATCTCCATCAGTTTTGCTGGTGTGTCCTCCATCTGAATATTTTTCATCACCCTCTCACAGGTTTCCTTCCATGGAAATTTTCTAACTGGTTCAGAGCACATGTTCCACAGTTTGTTTGGTAGATTCTCCATTGGAGTGTTTTTTCTGTCTTCAAATTTGCCAGATAGTCCTTCCAACGGTGTGTTCATTGCAGAAGGAGCACAAATCTTGATTTTTTGAGATCCAATAGATAACGACGAGCTGGAGAGCAATGGAAGACTATGACCATGATGCATTCTTCCCTACAAATGAACAAAATATCAACCATTAAAGAAAAAATGCATGCAAAGGCAATCCTGAAATGTTTTGGGGAATGTAATAATTCTAATATCTATACATCTATACTATTAAAATGAATATCAGTCCATACAAATGGAGCCTCTGTTTTCCATTCAAGTGTAACTGAAAAAAATCAGCATTGTGTCAATAGAATGAAATTGGCAACTACCACTGTGCCATCCCGAGTTAGTCTGTTTGAAGTTTTGGACAATACACTAGCAATCTGATCTAGAGCAACTGGCTAAAACCTCACTTTTGACGATGAGCAATTCATTGAACAAAACAAAAAACAGAAATAGCTCTAAGATTGGAAAAGCCATATCCAGCACTGATTTTAGGTCAACCTTCTGAATTGTGTTAATCTATACCCTGTAACTAGGCTCCAGTAAGTTAAATGGATTTAATCAATGAAATTAACTTTTAAACAAATTTCTGTTATCTTACATATTATCTGTTTGAAATACACTAGCATTCTGATCCCAAAGTAACTGGCTAAAACCTCACTTTCGAGTATAAAATATTCATTGAAGTTTTGAACAAAACAAAAAATCGAAATAGCTCTTCAGATTCAAAAGCCATATCCAGCAGTGATTTTTGGTAAACCTCCTGAATTGTGTTAATCTATACCCTGTAATTCAGTTCCAATAAGGTATATGGATTTATTCATGGAAATTAACTTTTAAATGACTTTCTGTTATCCTACACCCGCACACCTTAATCAGTATACTGTTTATTGTTCTTTCTAGATCCTATTCTCACAGAGAGCTTCCAAACTGACTAAATCATTTAAATGCACATCTAGGTACAGCTTTTCTGGTTGCTCAAGATAAAGAATGATAAGTAGTTGGCGGAATAATGTATTATTCATTTATGAAGATAGCAGCTTATGTATCAAATTTTATATGATCACATCATCAGCTTTAAAGCATAATTTCCTGCCCTTTCCCCATACCCCGTCCAAATACATGTCATGATGAGTTTCAACAATTGTAAACCTGGTTAAATAATCATTCATCCTGTAATGCTATTATAGATTTTGTCAACCACAGTATAGATAGTAAATGGGAGGTCCTGTTTGTGTACCATAAAATTATTATTTGATATGATGAGTACCATAGTCTCTGAGTGCCACTCTTATTGAGTAAACTAAATGATTCGGGGCTAATTCATCAGAACACAAAACCACTTGGGCTAATATTGTAGCATACAAGCCATCAAAATTAACCAGATAGTTTTAATTCACACAACCCTATACCTAGTCATGACATGGAGCTGCATGCATATTTGCAATTAGATTCTACAGTAAAGAGGGGAATTTCAATGCAAGATGCTGCTGATAAGAAGATAGCCAAAGCCTTCAGTGGCCAAAATATAAAGTGAATGCTTTCACAAAGTTGCATGGGATATATGTTGCCTTCCTAGAGACTCTGGAGGATTACATTTTATTGACATTAATAGACAAGGTATTGCTCTTTGCATTAAAAGGATTATCAGAGCTTGTGATGGTAATGAAGCCTGTAAAGTTCTATTGTGTGATTGTATTGCATCTAGCTCTTCGAATGGCAGATCTACCCATGCAATGTCCCAAATTCTAAGTATGAGTGTCTAGGTCATTTTCCAACTCTAAGAGAGGTTTCAAGTTTCCTCGTGCTATCATACCTTCCTTTTAATCCTTGCCCAATCCTATGCTTTTTGTTTGTGGGACTCCCCTTAACCTAGTGTCCTTTCCCATAATGTCCCATTTCTCAAACCCCAGCCCTGTCAACCTAGTCAGAATTCCAAACTTTCCCATGCCGACATCCCTTCTCCTTCATTTCCTTCAAGCTCCCAACTCTCAACTCCCTATGCTTCAGGCCTTGGGACTTTCCTCTACAAGCATGCCACGCTTGAAAAGCACAAAGATATACTGAGAGGGGGCGCGGGGAGGGTGAATCAGTATAGGCGGGGAGGGTGAATCAGTATATCAACTAACTTTTACCCTCTCAACTTTTATCAACTTCAAACTCTTAACACAAAATCAACTATGCAAGAATATCACAATATGAACAAGTTGACACCAAGATTTTAAGTGGAAACCCTTGCAGGACAAAACCACGGTACAAACAATGTACTTTATGAATTAAATTAACTTTTACAATGAATGTAGGCACCAACCTACTTGAATCACCAATTTGTAGTTTAGTAGGCACCAACCTACAAAGAGCACCAACCCTTAATCGTGATTTAGTAGGCACCAACCTACAAGGAGTTTCAACCCCTAGTACTGATTTAGTAGGCACCAACCTACAAGGAGCATCAACCCCTAATGTTTGTAGGCACCAACCTACCGGAATCTCCAACTCCCACTCGCCAAGCACCAACTTAGCAAAAATAATAACTTGAATGAATTTTGTGTTCCACCTTCAATGTTGCTTCTTCAACGGATGGTGGACTTTACAATCTTCTTGAAATTATTCTCCTTGAATGATATCAAAATCTATCTTGTTCACAACTTTCCCTTTCACATTAAATTTACTTCATGATGATGCCATCTACTTCACCAGATCTGTATTATTTTCACTTCAGTCTCCTTCATAAAATCTGCATATATTCTTCACAAGGATCTGCACATATACTTCTTTTTAAATCTCTTGATCTGCTATGAAGGATTCTTCACAAATCTGCCTTCAAGTCTCATAAAATCTGATCATAAACCTGTCTTAATGCCTTCATCAAGTCAATCATGAAATAGCATATTACCTCCTTTTTGAATCTGCACTTAATACTTTTGTAAAACTGTATAAAACTCCCTTTTATCTGCCTTTATATATTCTTCAAATCTGAAATGTTTCTCTCTCAAATCTGCTTTCATATACTCTTCCATACCCACACTATTCTACTCCCAATTGTGACTTAAGGATAAAACATTTATTCCACACATAATTCAGCGCTTTTCTTCCTCTTCAGATGATATACATTTTATACACAAATTCTACACCTGCTTGCAAATCAAAGATGAAGCGTTTTATTCCGCACACACACAAATTATTTCATTGAATTCTTTTTACAATGGTCTTCAGATAATATTCATTTTCACTCAACACCACACTACTTGTGTTTTGATGATATAACAGTTATTACACACAGCATAGACACACCTCAAGCTTAAATGGAGGGTTGTTCATTTATTTTACTCAAGCATTGTGTCCTTTAATTGAAAGAACACAACAGATCTTATATCCTTCAAAAATATTAGTTTGAATTTGTTTGATTAAACTGCTCTCTGAAACACGTCCTTCCAGATTGTATTCTTTCTTTAATTGCACCGATCAAAGCTTTTAATCACATCCCTTTAGTTGGTGCGATGACAGCTTTACTAACAAATGTTTTCCTCAAATCTGAGTTTTTCTTTTTATTAGTCACATTATATCTGATCTCATGAAGAGACGTGTCCATTTTATTTGTCGATGTTTTTTAAAAACTTTTTAAGAATAGATTGTTCCCAACAGCCCGCAACTCTTCACTATTCAACTCGTGCTTTTCTTATGTTAAGAATAGTTTGTTATCTTTTCTAATCACTGGATGTTATCATTTATTCCTACGTCATTGAATGCACAACAATTGTGTATATTTGAATCCACATAGGCTTTCACCATAGGTTGGCGTTCACATATAGTCGCTTCACCCAGACAAAATAATCTCATCGCCACATCAAGTCTCCACGAGCACCAATATGATGAAGTCTTCTTTAATACAACGGCAGGAAAGTAGAGAGCGGTGAACAAAATAGGCCGATATCATTCTCATCGTTGGTGGCAGTAGTTTATATTTGAAAGGCCCGATAATTATAATATTTGCCTTCGATAATAGCACATATTCTAAAGCAACTCCTCCATGGCTTTTACTTCAGATAACATTCTTAACGGCTGACTAAGACCCTTCAGTTATGACCAATCTTCTAACAACTATATCATAAGATCGATTATAATATATTTCCAGATATAAGACAAATTACTTTTAGGCTCTATCAATGCTCTTTTAAAAATTGATCCTTCTGTAATCTTCAAGCGCTGATATATTGCATTTCCATATTAGTCACCGTTGAGTATATTATTTGCGGTGATTAAGAATATTCATATGTGCCTTTGACTAATAACATCGCTTCTCCCAAACCTTCAATTGAACACATATAATTATATTAATGGAAATCCCGAATGGAGTCCCAATTCTGTTGTTTTAATGATCAGATTTAGTGTTCAGAATTTAATTCAAAATAATCAACACAAAACACAGCAGATACCCTGGGAAAACCCTCCTCTTGAGGGAGAAAAAACCCAGCAACAATATATCACTTATATATTGAATCAACACAATAATGTCGCCTTTACAGTGAGCCAATATGAAGGCCAATAATAAGCATCACAAGCTGATGCACACAGAAATATAATGCTATCTTCAGATGATAAAAACTCAGCTTCCAACTATGCCGATCTGCCTTTGCAGAATAACACACACTTGACAAAATGGATACATAAAACTTGATGATTAAACAATGAGAGGTAGTGCATATATATACACAAGTGGAAGGTCGTCACTCTTCAAGAAAGTCAGCCCTTCATAGGAGATAGCACCCTTTCAATAAATCGCCTCCAATGGCAAGTAAGTCGGCCTCCTCAAAAATTGTCACTTTGAGCCAATAACAGATATAAACTAATATTTACCAAGGGACGTGGTCCATCATAAAGTACAAACTCAACAATTAAATAGACGAAGGCTATTATTTAATTGTTCTTATATGCGCAATCTAGGCTGGAATATACGACTGACGCTGCCATAGAACATCAACAAATTCAACCCATATGGCGGCACATTCTTTGCTTTGACCTCTGACTTTGAATATGGTGTTTTTGTATTCTTTGATGCTTATTGTATCTTCAGTTATGCTTGCTTTTTGACATCAATGACAACATTTCCAACAATGCTCTCATCCCCCACACTGGCACAAACTTGTTCCCTTCTATCTTGTGGGCTTTGAAAGTTTTGTTTTTGACTTGCAACCATTCTGAAGGAGCTGGTATTCTTGATCCCCAATCCCTATGGTATCAAAATATCCTTGACCACCAACTTCCTCTATATTGCAAGCCTCTAGACTCTCTACTCTTGGCATACCTTAATGGTAAGTGAGATCTTAGAATTGTGAACCCTAAGCCTTGCTCCTTCATCACTCTCGGGTATGCGGGCTTCCAAGTTCCCCTACCTCCATTACACAAGTAGCCAATATGTCATATCCCTAATCCCCAATAGTATCAAATATGCCACAATGTCGACCCCCACTTCCTCCTTTATCGAGCATCTCCTAATTCCGATCTTTGTTGTCTCTTGTATGCATATCTCCTAATGCCAATCCCTACTCTCTCTTGTATTGGGCATCTCCTAATCTTGATCCTTGTTGCCTCATGTATCAAGTATCTCCTAACCCTAATCCTCAACATCTAGTCACTCTACTTTTGTGGGCCCTTGCAACCTAGTGTCTTTGCATCCCATGCCCTAAATCTCCAATGCCAAACTTTTGGGATCTTAATGCTAGCTTACTAAGAAAAAGGAAATTGAAGAGCATTCAAACTCCCAAATCCCTAACATTCTTCACCTCTATGCCCTACATGTGAATTCCTACACTTTGACCATAGACCTCTAGAGGATCCTATGCCCATCCCTTAGGTACACACCTCTCTAAATCCTTGCTTGTAAGCAATCAATTCACCAAACTCTCACCATTAGAACAGGGGACCTCACCTACCACACCACACAACCTAGGATGACATTGATGGCCTCGTTTGAACATAACAAATTGGAGGGAAACTCTATGTAATGTCCCCTAATTGGGGTTATATTAATTTTACCCTAATTTATCAATTTCCAGGCAGATAGTATCTTGGCTCGATTTAATCCCTGCTGACAAGTTTGAAACCAATTACTATAATCACTTAACGCATAGGATATCATACTTTAGCATTAATAATTCTAACAAAATTTCATTAATCTGATTGCTACTCCACCTTAAGGATGACATGTTCCTACTTTGTCCTCTACCATGCCCCCCCACTCCTAATTGCTGGGTGTCCTCTCACGGGTTTTCTTTGCAGATTTTTGTTTACCACTGTAATAATGCTTGCTTAGATAGAAACAGAATTAAAGCAACAATGATTACATTCACTAGCCCAGAATTTGACTGAAAGGAATATGCTCAGATCATAATAATCAAATCACATACTGTGCTGGTTATAAAGTAATTACTCAACTCATTGCAACCGTAACTCACTTACTATAGACAGAATTGTAGTTCCAAAATGGGATTCAAATACAAATTGGAAGATAAATATAATCGATTGGCATTCATCAAATATTACATAATGTTTTCCAGATCAAGGTATGCATGAACAAACTACCACTGAATATGATTCTGCCCTAAATCTGAGTGTAACAAACTGTAACAACTCTGCCCTAGATCTGAAGATGACAAATTCGCCCAGCAGCTAAAGTTATCTCAGATCTGCATATACAATCTGCTCCTAAATCGCCATTGAAGTCCAATTAGGCCTCCATGATGAAGCCTTCCCATCAATGAATTGGGTTTCCATCCAATTCATCTCCCAAGCATAAGGGTTTTCGTCCTTCTGCTAGTCTGCTTCAGAATGGAATAAAAACTGAATCTTGAATGCCCAAAACTGAGCAGCGGCCTAGTATTTATACTTGAGCAAAGGACCCTGCCCATAGGTCGGCTAGAAGAAGAAATTCAAAACTTATTTATTTAAATTTATTATGGCAGTAACCAAGAGGTCGGCCCAGAATATTATTTATTTAAATTAATATTAAATATTTTATTATTATTAAATTTAACTAAATATTATTTTATTATTTATTTATTTATTTAAAATATCAAGTTGGCTGACCCAGCCTTAAATCGGGGACATTACATACATGGCTTGATGGCTTGATGTATAACCCTCCAAATCAGGTATTAATCTAGGAAAACCATAATTTGTAGTGTTTTCAAATCCGAGGCATAAGGTGTGAAAAATCCAACACCAAACAACATTTAATAATGTATTTGGGGTCCGCAACAAAGGGCTTTTTATTCAACTTTTAACATTTACACATAACCGATTTTGTTTGCTTGTTGAAATCTGCAGATCATTAAAATATTTTGAAATCATTTTCAAATTTCAAATCCACCATAATTCGAAGCATACAGGGTTTTAACTTCTGTCAATTCTGTTTTAAAATCATTCGAAATCTATTTGAATAAAATTGTTTAAGATCCTTTTAAATTGGTTTAAAAACCATTCGAAAGCGGCTAGAAAATCTGCAAGGTTAGAGGGCCAAAAGTTTTAAATTTTGTTTAATAATTGTTTCAAATTCGTAGAATAGTGCATGGAAAATCCACAATAGGATATACTTAACGAATTTTTTCAAATTTGCCCCTAAATTCATTTCAAATCCAGATTTAAAATATCTTTGAATTCTTGTTTGCAATCTGAAAGGAGTAATTTTTTCTCAGAGTTATCAGTGGTTCATGAAGCTTTCAAGTCTGCAAGAGGGGTTCCACGGCTTAATTTTAAGACTATAAACTTGGAGGTCATATGAATGACCATGGGCACACCTAAACCCTTCGGTCATATTGACTTTTAGGCCCCGAATTCCATTCAGCCCACAGGAGCTTAGTTTAAGCTCCTAGGTGATCTAGTCCCTTCCCTCTTTGGCCGGTGATCACTTGGCCGACTAGGAGCCAACCAGTAGAGGGCTTAGCCTTATCATATCTCCATTGAAATTTTCTAAAATACACCTTTTGTTCAAACTACAATAACTTTTTCATTTCTTTATCGGAGTTTTGAAATTTTGCAATTGTTGGAAAGCTAATTCAGATGCTGATCTAGTGGTGAAGGTATTTTGTCAAAAAAAAATCTACGAATTTCAGGTATAAGCATCCAAAGTCAAGTTTTTGTTTTGCAAACTCAATTGGTCATAACTTTTGTGTTTTTATTGTTTTTCAGTGATTTTTTTTCAACTTATAAAAAAAAAAAGCAAAGAATCTGTTTCTGCTGTTTATTTTTCTATAGGATTAATTGATTTTTCATTTTTGAAATTTTTTTGTGTGCAGGTCTTTTCATGTTTCCAAGGATTCTATCTTACAAACTACTGACATAAGTGGTTTTGTAGGAACTTTGTTGACAACTATGTATTTTTTTGTGTTTTGTCTTCCTTGTTTGTGCTCATGTTGAAATTAGGTTAAAATTCACATTTACACTTCAATTTGGATTAATAATTTACATGTCTTTTAAACCCCAAGCACACTTAGGTATGCTCTCCTCTCACACCTTAGGGTGATCTTGAGGATCACAAATAAGTGTTGTCTTGTTTTTTCTTTTTAGGGAGCTTGCTTGGGAATTTCATCACCACAAGAGACAACCTCAACTCCAGTGTTTCAACGGAGTATAAATAGTGGGCGGTGAACTAAAAGACACACCTCTTGGAAGTTGTGATTTTTTCATTTGGGCTTAGCCCCCAAGAATTTTATACCTTGGGGAAGTGAAGGAGAAGGGTGGGAGTGCCCTCTTCTCTCAGCTGTTTGACTTTCTTGCACTTTCAATTTCACAGATTAAGCATCAAATACCCTTGTGGTATTTAGAGGATTCCCTAGATAAGCCTTGTATAACCTAGTTTAAGACCTTTCCTTTGTTGCTTAGTGTGGTGCAAGGCACACTATCATGCCTGAAGTTACCATGTACCTTCCTAAGTAGAGATATAGGCTCTTTGGGCAAGGTGTAGAAACCTCCAAAAAAAAAGGAAAAAGGTGAGTCCTTGTGCCACTAGACCCTATCTATTGACTCTTGAAAGATAAGTGCTTCGCACTAATCTTAAGGTATTCTATTGTATGGGCCTCAATAAGTTAACATACCTTTTTATTGAATAAATGTAGGTTTGTTATTATTTCTTCTTGTTTTGAGTGTTGTATATACTAAGTACTTGTTTGTGAGCCTTCATTGGCAAGTTTGAGTCAAGTCTAGTTTGAAATCCTTTTGTTTGTTTGAAAACATTTTCCAATTGGTATCCTTTTGAAACGCAAAACGTTGAAGCCAAACCTAGGATAACCATTTACTTCCAAATCAACCCAACATTTCTCACATCAACCACACACCTTGTCCATTTCACATTGGTCAAACCTACCCACATCCCTAGACCTTAATCCATTATCCACAACATACTTTAAGTGCAAGGTACACATTCCTTTGTCACTCAACCACTTGGTCATAACTTTAGTCACCTTTGAGTCACATCCAAGAGAAAATTAGGATACCCTTGATCATTATATCGTCATTATCATTTATCCACATCATCCTTATGGTCCAAACCAATCATCAATCAAAATCAGTCCTTGGACATAGTTGAA
Organism: Sequoia sempervirens; assembly: GCA_007258455.2. Lineage (NCBI taxonomy): Eukaryota > Viridiplantae > Streptophyta > Pinopsida > Cupressales > Cupressaceae > Sequoia > Sequoia sempervirens. Next base: position 778,981,069 of record VDFB02193867.1, on the reverse strand, counting down.
AGTGTCACTTTTGGATCTCTTAATGAAAATCATTACCTTAGTCCCAACCTTTGGGACCTTTAATCATCCTAAGGCCCATTGTTTAAACCTTGGAAACTCTAGCAATCCATAGATTCCAAAATCAAAGTCATAATCAAATCATCCTAAGATCCAACTGTGTAGACTTAATCTTTAATCCAAGCTTAGTAAGTCAAATTCGCATAGTCCACCTAATCATATATTCCCATCTTTGGGTTTATCATAATCATTCAAGTTATTCATCCAAGTATTCCATCTAAGTCATCTATCAAGTCCACCTAGGGTTATCCTTTTGATATAGTCACCATAAGTCAAAGCAACCCAAAATTCAAATCATCCCAAAGTTGAAAACTCAAGGACCTAACTAAAATGATGGACCTATATGCCATACCAACAAATCCCATACTCATAATCAAAGCAAT
>VDFB02193867.1:778914155-778980529 GCA_007258455.2 Sequoia sempervirens | reverse complement strand
TAAATATCTCATTAAATTAATTAACCCCTTGATTAATTAACTTATCTCATGTCCTATCGCCTAGATACTAAGTTGCACATGAAAATAGATTAATTCATTTATTAAATCTCTATTTTTCTCACAAGGCATCCTTTGGAATATTCTCTTAATTTGAATTCAAAAATTCCAAGTCAACATGTACATCCAAAAAGGCAATAAATTCATCTTACATGTCCTTTTCCTTGAGCCAAGTGGCATTTATTGCATTTTCCCTTCCCTCTTGCATGTCATTTCAACAAATTTGAAATTCAAAATTATGCATTTATTGGAACAAACCCCAAATCTTGCACATCCATCATCCATTCATGGCTTGACAAGTGGCATCATATCATTGGATGAATGTTAGTCCCACATTGCTCAAATTTGGACATTCATCCATCTTATAATTCTATAAATAAAGAGCTCATATCCTCATTTCATCATCCACAATCTAGGAAAAGTTACCATGCTCAAATATCTCTTGAATTTCATCCATTATCATTGAGTCATATCTAGGTTTTGCAGATTTTAGGTTGGAGCACTCTTCAACATCAACAAAGTGGATCAAATCTTCATCAACATATCAAGTTTGCATCATAGGAATTGGGAAAGGGCCAATTTTCACATGAAATTGGCACCAATTCCCCCATGGGATCATGAGTTTGCACATCTAATTAGGATTTAATCTTTATTTTATCATTTTGATTGTGTTCTTTGCTATTTCCTTTCCTAGTATGAAGTTGTAAATGGATTTCATGGGGAATCCTTGTTTTGGCTTGCAATCACTTTTCTAACTTGTTTACTCTTGTTCTTTTGTAGGTACCAAGGTTGGGGTTCACACAGGTATCACTTAAGCTGAATGTGACTTTTTCTTTTTCCATGATTCTCTTATGTTGTGATGTTGTCTTTACAATAAATTGTGGGTCACCTATGGGAGACTTATGTTGAGATTTGTAATGTTTAAACTCTCTAGTTGACTCAAATCTTGGTTAATTTAGGGCTAAGTTGTTTTGGAGCAATGGTGATAACTGGACATGAAAAAGATGAATGATGTGGAGAGTGATCTTTGCAAATGTTTTGGGATAACACTTTTGAATTAAAGGTTTGATTGTTTGATGTTGGAATAAAAGATGTTAATGAACTTGTGAATCTTTAAGGTAGACTTGTGACCTTCAAGATAAACTAGTCCAAAAAATGATAACTACCTTAACTAAATGCATGGAAAAGGATTCATTTCACATACAAAGTAGCTAATGTAGGGTTTGGGTTGATAAATGTCTAAGACCAAAGCGATGGTGTGTTCAAAATTCTGCAAAGTTTGGTGAATTGAGGTTTGAAACCTGATGAGGGATGGATGAAATGTTTAAGCAATGTTAACCTAGAGTGAACCTTTGGTTTGCAAGACCAAGGTGGTGAGAAACATGCTATACCTCTAAAGTGATCAAACCCTAAGGACTCAATGATTAAATGAGAAGTGCTTGTGAAATGTGTAAATCCAGTTCATTTATCTAAGAGTGTAGATAAAATCTCCTTATTTCTTTATCTCGATTATGGTGATTCCTTAAGATACATCTTCTGATATACTTTGAACTATGATGTCTAAGTTTGAAGTGGCTATATGTAGACCTTCTCTTGGGGATTTTTATTTTGCGAGAGATCATGAAGACAAGCACAAGACTATAAAAAGAAGATATTTATTGCCATGCAGGAGGTGGTAATATAGGCCTTCTGGCCACAATATCGACTCTTTCCTCTTATTCATCTAAGATGTATGTTGTGTTTTTCCACTGGATTGGTGTTTCCTTTGTTTCAAAAGTGAAGCTCCTCAAACTACTAATTATGTTTGTTTGTTCTCCTTCAATTAGTTCAAATTTTGGTTGAATGATAGTTGGTGTAAGGTTTGGTTGTTCAACTGGAGCGATCAGACGCCAAATGGTCATGTGGGGTTCAATTTTTCAATTTATCTTGCTTAATGAGTTTCTTTTTACCACAAACACTTTACTTGCTTAAGTTTCAAACTAAATGTTTATGTCAAAAACATCATTCATTTTATAAAGTCTATTATGTGAAAATCATGAAGTTAGGGGCATAGTTACCTATGTTAACTTTGGAAAGTATGGATTGAGATGTAAGCCAAAATATTTAGAAGTCTCTAAGGATATAATCCTTAGGACAAGCATCAATATCAAGGAATTTTCAAAGGGTATCCATGCTTAGACCAAAGAGTTTGAAATTTTGAGAAGACTTGTTGATGTTTGTTTGTATTGTTTTGGAATCAAGCAAATGTTTAACTAACTCACAAGCATTTACAATCCTAGTTCAAGCGGGTACATATTTCTTAGTAGGCTTACCATCATCCCCTAAGAGATGATTAATTTGTGAAGATGGAATGGAAAAATAAGCTATGTAAAGGAAATGTACCATCTTGAAATGCCAAGCAAAGGACTCCCTTCCCCATTTGCTTTATTGTCTCAACCAAAAACCGAACATGGTAAGTAACTTCTAGGAGTGGTGCGCCTCCGATGCACTACCTTAAAATACGTTTCAAAATTAGACTTGGTTAGCCACTGCAAACAAGGTTTTGAATGACCATAATCAGGATAAATTGGTGCTATACACACAATGATTCACTCAATTAAGAGGTCTCCTAGCCCTTAGAAACATCTAAGGGTCCCTTAACGTATCACAAGGATACTAAGGGAGACATTCGTTGGTATCGGACAACAAAACCATTTGGTTAATGACTTTAGTCACAACCAATTATTTATATAGCAAACTAAAATGAAAGCTTTGCTTGGGTCATTCCCTCTCACAAGTTGGGAGGCATGCCCTCTAAAGGTAACACATGTTTGAAGCTTAAAATGCTTTTCATCACCCAAGATTATTAGAAGGCTCAAGGGGAAAGGATAGGTGCTTCCAAGAAGAAAAGGTATACTTGTGTGTTTCTCTTCACCCAAGATCACACAAAGTGCAAGGGGAGAGGATATGCACAACAAGAATACACAAGCAACATACACATGTTAATTTTAACCTTGACAAGCATAGTGAATTCATTTTAAGCACCAAATGAAGTGTTTTAGATTGTTCAATTTTAAACCAACATCACAAATGAGGATGAGGGTTCAATTTTAACCAATTTGAGCATTTGATTTTAAACCCAAAGGAAATCTAGTTTGTCCTAAAATGTGAAGTATAGCATCACAAATGGGTTATAATTGCCCTATAAGTGTAAAAACACTTGTTACAATATATAGTCAAATGATGATAGTATGCTTCTTCACTCCAAGTTTTCTTGCTCACACCTACAAAACTAGTTAGCCTCAAAAACAAAAACCAGAAGTCAACAACATGTTAAAGATCATATAAAATAAAAAATTTAAAACATATGCTAAATTCAGTCACTATTTTACTTACTAGTAAAAAGTGTCATTGTTTGCAAAGGCATCGCCATAATTCAAAAAAGTGTCACTCTGGTGAGAAAAAGCATCACTTTACAATAAAAAAGGGACGTTGATAGCGTCACTATTTTTTGAGGCATCGTTGTTTTCAAATCTTTGATACCTTCAAAAAGTATTAGCATCACAATTTTTTAATAGGCACTACTAATTTAATTAAGCATCATTGTATATGCAAAAAAGGCTGTCAAAATATGGCGATGCCTGAAAAAGGCATCATTGTAGTCTCCAAAAATGTCGATGTACCTGCAAAACCAGGAAAATAGGAATTTAGAGAAAAATTCATCATATTCAATTAGTAGAGCCCTCCTTCTAGCCCCAAAATGTAACTGATGACATAATATAGGTTAACTATGCTTGATCCATATAGATTACAAGTATACTTAAGCCACTATGCATTAGTCCCAATAAGATCATTCAATTTAAACAAAATGAATAAGTCATTAAAGCTAATATCATTCTAAACATGATAGCTTGATAAAAATCTACTCTAAGACATTGAAACTTATCCTATTGGGGGAGTGGTGTCGCATTGATGTGGAATGGTGACCCTTTCCCAATCCCTTGGATAATGAGCTTGTTTCAATGAATTTTATTGAAGAAAATTGATGAAACTGATGAGAGATGTGTTGTAAAACATGATGAGAGCTAATTTAACATGATAAAAGCTAAGATGATTGATGTGAGGGTATGCAAAGCTATTCTATATGTGTGTAAGATTCGAAAGATTAAAACGATAGTTTCAAAATGTACTAAAAGGATGCAACTAAGTTACCATGGAAGCCATTAATGGATGCTTTTAAGCTACTAATGCATAAAAGATTAACCTAAAATTCTTTTAAACATAAAACATGGATGCAAATGAGAGTGATTTTCAACTGTATAAGTTTGCTCTAAAAAGGTGGGATCCCTATTCAATAGATGCAAGGTCTATTTATAGGATAGGCAAAATGAAACTAATGGTCAAGATTGAAAGAATCAATCAATGGTCATAATGGAAGGAAAATGGAGGCATGGATCATGGCTTCCCATCAAGAGTTGAGAATACAAGATGATATTTAATCAAGGGCTTACATTCATCCAAAGAAACACACTTTCAAAACTTGCACAAGAAGTTTGTTGAAAGCTTGTTATAAGGAAGAATATTCCTTTTTTCAAATGAGTGACGAGGGAAATAATATTCCATGAAAATATTCCCTTTTTGCAGGAATGTGCAAAGGAGGAATATTCCCTTGCAAGTGGGAGAATCATATTTAATTAGTAATTTGATAATTAAAACAAAGTTTTAATTATGCAAATTAGGGGAATTTAGGATATCCATTAAATAATTAACTTATTTAATGAAAAGGGATCAAAATGACATTAAATTAAATAATTAAGATTATTTTATTTAAATGAGAGGACTTAGGGTGTTAAATTAAATATTTTGATTTATCCAATTTAATAGGAGGAAAGGTTGGCATGAAAAGGGGAGGAATTAACCTAATTAAATTAATTAGATTAATAGACGAAAATGATACAATTAATTAAATAGCTAGGATAATTTAATCAATTAAGCGAAAAGAGGATGGGTTTTAGGATGAAATGGTGTTAGTATATTGGGTTCGAGTGTATGATATCATTAAATACATTTATAAGAGTCTACAAAAAGTTTTCAAGTTGTTATGTTGGATCAAAAAAACTATATGATACAATAATATAGAAAGCATGAAATAGATAAGACCTCAAGTTTGAGAGGTTTCATATCTCAAATGAATTTATAGAATAAAAAATAACGTCTATGAAAGCACTAGGCTAAGGCAATGCGTTATCAAGAACAATGGCCTCGATAATGTAGACTTTGATAGAACCTCGTGGGATTCAGATGTTGCTGAAAAGTGCATATCTTCTCACATCAGCAACAATGTCTTTTCCAACAATTTTACTACCAAGTATAGGTCAACATGATCCCCAACCATAAAAGAGTTCACCTCATCATCTATTCTCTCATCATCCACAACATTTGGCTACAATGGAAGGGTCATCAATGTGATCTTAATTCAACTTAGACTTAAATATTCATTAGAAATTTAGAAATGAAGCATGAAAATGTGTCATGACACTACCGATAGAAATGTCTTGCCAGTGTTCTCCCCATCCCCATCTCCATCATGATTATCCTCTCCCACTTACATTGCAACTACCTCACCAATAAGGTCAAGTCTTGACTTTTTTTTAGAACACAAACATCCTTTCACTTTATTATCCTAGAAAACATGCCACAAGTTTCACAACAAAAAATACATAACCAAACATTACAATTTGAAACTTCAATTTAGAATTATATTTCTATCAAACAAAATGAAGAAGTACACTTCAGATAGTTGAAGTCATAGGAATGTAGTCAACACCTAAATCTTTCTTTGATCGCCACAATTCTAGTTTTTTCACCAAAGTTGTCAAACAGGAATATCATCATCCCAGGAGATAAATTTGAAATAAATTATAAATAAGATCATAATTTGCAATCTATATACTTATTCAATAAATCAAAATAAAAGACATTGCTTCCTCTTTGATTTTTTTTCTCCCTTGCTAAGGCACCCTTTCTTTTTTGTTGCCTTGTTGAGGCACACTTTCCTCTCCTAAATCAATGATATCGTGCACATGCCCACTAGTTTCTTCTTCAACCTTTCCTTATAATGGTAGGAATATTAAAATTACATCAAATTCACATGCATGCAACCACTTCATTGAAGTAATAAAAAAATACATTTAAGAGTAGATTTACAAATTACTGTTATGTCTAGTTTCTTTCTCTCAAGGAACCTTGAAAATTTTGTTCATCTTTTGTCCCTCTTCTTTTCAATTTTGGACGGCCACCTTCCAGCTACAATATCTTCTTTTTCTTTGGTAGGTAGTTCTTCCTCTGCCAAATTGACAATACCCTACTAAGGCCCACCATTAACTTTTTTGACCATCACCCTATCATGCCATGCGCATTAACATTACATTGACCTTGTATACATCAAAACACAAAATTGAACTAATCAAAATTCAAATTTAAGATTTGAATTAAACATTATTTGATCCATTTTCTTTCCCTCCTTCAATATTTTTTTCCCCTTATTTCCTCCCTCTTGTCCTTAGTGTTGTAAGACCACATTGCATCTTTGACCTCCTCCTTTCCTTTCTTAGGAAGTTCATCATATTTTTTACCATAGACTTTGCATACTTATTCAATTACATGTCTTCTCTTTGTATTGTAGCATACCCTCAATTTGTATTCAAAATCATTCTCCCTCTTTTCAATGTACTTTTTCATTTTCTTAGGGGAAGGATGTGATAATGTTTGTTGTCCTATTACACTTTGGTCACTCTTTTGTGGTGTGACAAAATTAAGGTTGTGCTTCACCATTCTTTGCATATTTAACATTCTCAAATCCCGAAAGTTTACCCCTCCACTAATACAACATGAACTATACTTACACAAATATATTGATATACTACCCACTTGTTTTATTCTATGATGAGCATAGACTTGTGCAACAAATTCTAAAAAGGAAATAACAATACTCTATTTCATAAAAAATAAACTCAATGCACAACATTTAGACAAAGCCAAATGAAGCAATAATTGCAATATTATATTGACCTTGAACCCTCCTTCACACTACTCCATCCCTCATTCACACCCTCCTCATCATTAGGCTAGCCCTCTATGTCCTCATAATCAATACCCTCATCATCATCCTTAGCCTCCTCTTCATCAACCTCCTTGTCATCATTAGCCTTGTCATCTTCATCAACCATATCCTCTTCATCAGTGTCATCATTGTCTTCCTCTTCCTCATCCACTACCTCATGATCATGATCATCACCCTACTTATCCTCCTGGACTGAATGAACAATATAGTGTCAAAATTATTATCTCCATTATAGAATTAATATTTTGAAATCTATTTCTAAAACATCAGGATTGTCACATTGCAAGAAAAGAATAAGGAAAAGTTTCAACATATCATTATTGAACATGTCATCACCTCAATGTTCACTCTACTAAATTGAGGTGAGTTCCTCTATACAACCTTTGCTACCTCCTAATTCAAAAATTCCCACATTTTAGTCAACATCATAAGTATTTGTGTTAGTGATAAAAATTAAACATTTCAATGCATCTTGTAATGATTGGATCTTACCAACACGTTTGTCAAACGTAATTATTCCCAAGGAGGATGACCACTATACATATTGATTGTCTTAGCCCCCTCTATAATATTTGTAATAGTATGAACCATTTTTTCTTTAAAATGATGCATGCTTGGTTGTCTGTAAACATAAAAAAAAATTATGAGTGTTACAGTCTTTGGACTTAGTTGGCTGGTTTCTGGCTTACTTGATGAACTTTGTTATCCTACTTTTTCTGTTACTTTTTATTTTTTGATGATGTGTTGTGGGTGATGGCTTTCTCTCTGCTGTCACTGTGCTGTTAGTGTGATGTTGTTGGATGGCCTTTGTGCCTTGTACTTATGGGTCAGCACCCTTGTTTTGCTGCTTTTTATTTCAAAAACAGTTAAAGTTCCAAATTTTATTGCATTATCTAGTGTAAAAAATATTTTTTTGAAATCATATGAAAAATGGAAATGAAAATTATACTCTAATTAACAAATGTAATAAAATTTCAAGATGGCTTTCAATTAATATTTAAATGAATGCGAGTACAAAAAATTGTGGGTTAAAATGCACAGTGTTTATTTTAAATTCCAACTTCACATACAAAATGTCTAATGACTTGTAGATGGTTGTTCGACCATCTAGACATGTTTATGTCACAATATTTGAAGGACAACTCAGAACAAGCAATAGAATCTATGAAGGTTCAAATACATAATGTGTATTTCATCCCCGTCTATATTGAAGTCAAGGTTGCATTAGACAATGTGTATTTCAAATTCCAAATTAAAATAGAGGTTATCTATTTCAAATTTGAGGTTCAATAATTATTTCCCTATAACTCGACCTGAGGATGTTTTTTCTTACAACTACACATGTTTACATCACAAATTTTAGTAACATCCTAGAACAATCAGCACAACCTTTGAAGGTTGAAATAACCCTAGTGTAATTCACCCACCACATACTTTTTTGGTGGTAGTTATTCTCCCTTCATAATGGCTTGTGTAAATTATGTTAATTGCACTAGGCTGCTCTCCCATAGAAAACAACATGTGGAAGATATCGTAGCATATATAATATCATACACAAATTCACCGCATCCTAAGGGGGATCCGCCAAGATAAGGGACTGAAATGACAAATTTTTGGTAATGCGATGACACTTTTCCGTGAGGAAGATGTCGAGTAAATGGTGTGTTATTGGGTATAATGGTAGTGTTTCCCACATTTATTGTTATATATTCAACTGACTACTATTGGAATTTTTACTATTGCTTTATATTCGACATATTTATGTTTTTCTCTATTTTAAGACATAGAATTTATTTTTGTTATTGAAAGATAATGGTGGTGTCAACAAGGAGGATTTGTAGGTGGGGGTTAAAGTTGACAAATGATATTTAGTTGATGGGTGAGAAACATTACAAACCATTTCCTATTTTTTTTATTGGATTTCACTTTTTTCGGGTTTTAAAATTGGAAAAAATGAAATCCAAGTTGTAAGACATGACATGTATTGAAACCTATAATTTCTTATACTGAAACACATAGTTGTCAAATGTTGTTATTTAAAATGTAGACAAACACATGTATAGTTATGAATGTGTTATAATAAATAGGAGCTTTCAAAACATGCTATGTTTTTTAACTTGCACTTTATGGCATATGACAACCTTCTCAGTACACATTTTACATTGCACACATTGCTTGAGATAATAAATTGTAGGTTGCAAAACACAATTTATGTTTTAACATGCACTTCAAAATGTACTCAATCCTTGTGGTTATGATCTATGAATATCGAGGTTTGCAATTCAAATAGCAACAACACCATTATTGTTAGAATTGGGAAAATACAATGCACATCTCCATAGTAGAACATACAAAACATAATATGTTTAGGATATCCTGTCAAATGCATGTTAGAAAAGACAACATGTTTTGAAACTCACAATTTATCATGGGTCAGTGCAGGACCATGATGGGTCAAATAGGGCCCTTAAGTGGCAATGAAAATACAAAAAAACAAACTTAAGAAACTTCACATAAGAATTTGAATAGGTTATTAACATAATTTCAAAAATATGTAGGAATATAATTTGTAGCAAACTAAATGTAGTTTGTAAGCTACTAGGCTTTTTTTGGAAAAAAGAAATTTGATTTGGTGAAAATTTAAAATTTCAATGTAGTAGTACATTAAAATTTAGAAAAAATTAAAAAGCGGGTGTTTGTCCAACCATCCTTATGAGGAGCAAAAATAAATATATTTTTTCAAATCTTTCAATTTAAGTAGAGGACACATGCCTGAATATGACACATATTTTTTTGTAATTTTTTTGCAAGTAAATAACTAGTTATGAATTTTCTAGTAAATTTTTTTAAAAATATTAAAAAACCATTTGTTCTACCACCCTAATTTGGTAAAACATTTATGAACTTAAAAAAAAAACAAAACTATAGGTTGTGAAGCATAGTGTGTGATGCATCCTTTGGATTCAAAAAATATATAACCATTAAAAAGTTATATATGTATTTCAATCAGCCTATCAATCAGGACTTTACACATAGTGCATCTAGAAAATCAATAATAATTACCTATTAAATTCAAAATAAAGAATATATTATATCGGTAGAATGGTGACAATTTGTTGAATAAACCTTTTTTGTTTTATCAAAATTAGATGAAAAAAGGCCATCAACACGATGGGTGAAGTTTGTAAAACCCTTGCAACCCTTGTAAGCACATTGAGGATGTTGACTTTTCGGGTTAGACATCCCCAAGCCATATCCCAAAGCAATAACGAGGCAAAACAAATATCTTTTATTAATGGATATCCGATAGAATCAAATATCTATTTTTTAAAGGTAAAAACAAATATCCAATTTAAAACATATATCTTTACTTAAAATTAAATAACGAAAAAATCCCTTATTTTAATTTAAGAAACAAATATCTATTTTTTTAATAAAAATATTAATATATAAAAATATCACTATATATGTAAATTTAACATGTCATAATATTAATATTAATATATGATAATTTAATATATACTAGGAAATATTAATATTAATATAATATACATTATATTTAATATAAATATTTAATGTTATATTAAATATAATAATATAATCTATTATGAAAAATTATTTGATGGAAAGGATATCCATTTTTTTAATTAAATATATATATATATATATCACTATAGATTAAAATATAACATGTTATTATATTAATATTAATATCTATATATACTTAAAATATTAATATATAAAATATAATGTATGAAAAATTAATATATACTAGGAAATATTAATATAATATAATATTATGTTTAATATAAATATTATACGTTATATTATATAAATATAATATTAAATATATTTAATAATATAATATATTATAAAACATTATTTGATGGATTGTTGCAAGGGAGTTTTAAATATTATATTTATTATAATAAAACTACAAGGAGTTGAGAGCAATATATGCATCTCTACTTACCCTCTCTATCTACCTATATTTCTCTCAATCTGTCTCACCCTACCTCTCCCTCCCTCCCACCTTCCCCCCTCTCCCTCCATCCCTCCAATTGTAGGTCACTCTCTCATTTTATCCCTCCCTTTATCCCTCGCTCCCTCTCTCTCCCTCTCTTTACCTCTCCCTCCCCCCCCCTCTCTCTCTCTCACTAGATCTCTCTCTTTGTACATCTCTCCCACCCTACTTCTCTATCTAGCTTTACCAACCTCTCTCTTTATTCCTTGCACCTTACCTCTCTATACCTACCTTCCCTCAATCTATCCCAACCCACCCCTCTTTCTACCTACCTCTCCCTCCTTCCCAACTTCCCCTTTTTTTATTTTTATCTCTCCACCTACCCCTCCCTCCCTAATTCTCTCTATGCCTACCTCTCCTATCCTACCTCTCTCTAACTCCATCCATCACTCTTTCTCTTCCTCCCTCTATCCCTCCCACCCTACCACTTCCTATTTGCCTCCTTCCCTCTCTCTCCCTCCCTCTATCCCTCGCACACACACACACAATGTCTCTCCACCCACCCTTTCCTCCCTCCCTAACTCTTTCTATACCTATCCCTCCCACCCTACCACACCCTATCTCCCTCCTTCCCTCTTTCTCCCCTCCCTCTATCCATCCCACCCTACCACTCCTTATCTCCTTCACACACACACACACAACCTCTCTCTCCACTTTGTTGGTTGGAAATTTTGTATTCTCGTGAAAGCGTACAAAATTGAGATTTCAACCACAACACGTGAGTTAAACTCTCCTAATTAAAGGGAAGGCTCCCCCTTTAACTAAATAAAATTAAGGGTAGGACAGCAATCGTTCCTCTTGTTTCAGGAAAGATTACGTTCTTCTCTCTTCACAGAAAAGGCACAGTAAATGTTACTAAAACTTGTTACAACAGCTACACAGTGAAATTAAGAGAAAGGAAATAAAGTTTCCTGAAAGCGCAAAGACTTCCGTTATTTCCTCCGGGACGGGAAAACAATTCGATAAGCACAAAGTCTTAAAGAATGAAATCCTATCAACCTTTTTTTTTTAGAACGATTACTTTATGGAAATATACAAAATAAAACAGCTCAAAGACTGAAATTATAATGTATGCTTTCAACTATTCTAAATGAGAAATACTATGAGCGTAAAGACTTATAATTCTTCTCTATTTCTAATACTAACTAAGAATTCAATTCTCAGATTTACAGCACAAAGACTGTAGATATTTAAATTGAATCTCTCTTCAGCAATCTTCAACAATTCTCAAGTAATCACAATATGATATTGATCTAAAATGACATAAGAACATTTGAGATGCAAAACAAGAATTCAGCTCAAAGTCTGAAATTCCAGCTTTTTGATATCACTTGAAAATTTACAATATTTCACTATAAAGCTCAAAGACTTTATGAGTATAAAATTCTGCAGAGTTTTCTTGCTTGCTAAAAAGATAAAAATTACAATAGACCCCTCAAGTATTTATAGGAGGAAGGTCTGGAGAAAAGGTGGGAGGATCTCAACAAACTTGAGAAAATCTCTCAACCGATAACTAATTGCGATTGACTTATTCAAAATTACAATCCAAATTGTGATTTGTCTTGTAAGATTTTACATGTAATTACATTTTCGAAAATTGCAAGGAAAAGACACTTGCAATTGCAAAATTTGTTTTTACATATATATTGTCGAAAGTAAAATTACATAAAACAATCTAAAACTTAATTTATTTCATTCCTATCTTTGAAAGATAAGAATTTGCTGATGATGGTCTTCAACTCGTTCGGATCTGGACCCAAAGTGTTCTTGGCCACTGCAACTGTCTTCAGAATTACATCAAAGTATCTAATAGTTGCCAATCTATGCTCTTCATAAGAAGTTTGCATTTTCTCAAGGATTGTTTGATGATTGATAAGCTTTTGAATCGAATCCATAGAAAATTGCTCTGATTCCATTTGTTGACGAAGATTGGCTGCCATATCTGAAGTAACTGAATCAGCTTCAAGTAACTCATCTTCTTGATTCAAAACGGTACATGAGATCTTTTCAAAATTTGAAAGAATATCCTGCTGAACTTCGTCATTCATTTCTAAAGTGGCCTGGATATCTTTGATAAGATCTTGAATGACCAATGACCTATTTGTCATAAGTTCCTCAAATTCTATGTACTTTTCCCTATTTGGCAAAATCAAATTGCTGCATAGGATTAGTAAATCAACTTGATCTAACTCATGCCAGATTTTTAAATCTTTTTCAAGCGTTTCCAAACTTTGCTTGAAGGCTTCTAAAGTCTGATTCAGTTTTATCTTTGCTATCCTGACATTCTTGAAAACTTGCAACGTCTTCTCAATCATTGGAACACTTTGCTCAATTAGCTGAGTTATCCATGAATCAATTGCCTTAGCCTTTTGCGCAATTCTTTCTAACTGTCTAACTGATTCATTTGGAGGAGCTGTAGATAGAGAATCAACTGCTTCTGATGATCCTGTAATCCTCTGAATGACTGCAACCAGCTGAGCATTGTCTTCTTTGAGCTTTTCCTTTTAGCTAAGAGTTCGTTATAGCTTTGTGTCAGAATTGTCACTGAACTCTGAGCATCCTGCATCATATTCGCGTGAGTCTGCTTACCCAATTCCACCCTCGTGAACCTGTAGTCAGATACCTGCATCTCTTCATGCGGTTTATCAACTAAGGGCTCTGCAATCTCGGCATATTTCATCCTGTTGCTGTCAACAAAAACCTGTGAGACTGTTTTGGCTTTCTTTGCAATCACTGGTTTTTGTTTCTTCAATTTTCGGAAATCAAAAATATCAGGAGACACTGCCTGTTTCTTTCTCTTAGGAACAATTGAATTTAGCCATGGAGGAAGATCCAAGGTTGTCACATCTGAAATGGCAACTGCGGTCTCAGTAGAAATAGCCTCAGTTTGAGATACAACAGAAATTCTTGAAGGTGCCTCAGTTTGTATAGCAACAATGTTTTGCTCAGAAGACAAATTGCAACTAGGATTGGCCATGAAACAATCAAAGTTCGTGACAGACGTATCAATTTCTGGAAGAGTTGTTTCTGACATAGCTGAAAAGATTGGATTGATATCAAAAATACTCTTGAAGTTACTAGGTAAGTTCATCATGGGAGCATTTGTTACAGATGAAGGCTGATTACAAGTCTCTTGTGTTGGAATAGAAGGAACAAAAACGGTAGAGAAAGAATCAACATCACTGTCGATAGGAGACAAAGGAGATATAGCTGATTCTGGTATTGGGGCCTCAATGTGAGGAGTTATCTCACTTAGGATAGTAGAGGTCTCATGAACCTCGTCTTCTTCTTGCTGATCTAATACCTGAATCTGCATTTCATTGACTTCCTTACCTTTTGATGTTTCTCTATCCAATGGTTGTTCAGGAGCTCTGCTTACTTTCAGCTTGATTCTGGTACTTGAAGAGGAAGCTCCTTCTTTAGATTGTTCTCTGATTTCTGATTTCAATCCTCTAGGACCAGCTGGGTCATCTTCAGCTCTAACTCTGATTTTGATGGTCTTGACACCTATGCTTTTGAGCCAAAAATTGGTGTTCGCCAAGACTGATTGGAATCTATCAAAGATAGAGACGGATTCCTTCTGAGACCATTGAATTGCAGGAATGGGAGCATTAGCAACTCCCTGTTCTTCGTACTCAGGATCCAAAATCTGCTTATCATCAATTACTCCCTCTGGAATTAAAGTCAGATTCAGGTCAATGATTTGCTCCAAAGTTAGCCTGCAATAATCTATTTTGTATACATCCTTTTCTGTACGGAGGTCTGCCCAAATGTCTTCAATGCGGTGAACATGGGTGAAGACTCTTTTTATTTTATCCTTCATCCTCCTGTAATCAAAATCCACTCTAGCTTGGAATCTTTTCAATGTTATCTCCTGAAGTTCAGTTTCCATCGCTTTGGCTCTTGAAGAGGTTGTCAAAGAATACCTGCCAATTACCAATGGATTATGTGAAGAAATACCAATTCCAGATTTGTGTTGTGAAGCTTGACGTGAATGAACTGACATCAACTGCCTTCCTAGCTCCATCAAAATGATCTTATCAGTAGGATATCTCGGTAGCATATAATGGCTGATCTTCAAAGCAGCCAACTCTCATATAGGTGAATGTTGGAAATTGAAGGAATAAGCAGCCATATTGATTTACCTTATTCCAAGCTGCATCTGACACCCTGTTATTTACCAACTCTTTGTCAAACAAACACATAAAATAACCAAAGAAGGCATCTTGTACCCTTCTATAATGCGCTCGACTTGGAATAAAAGTCAGCTGATCATAATATTTCCATACGGGCACCAATGATCTGTCGCCTTCAGGAGATAAGCCTAGAAAATGTCTCAAGGAAGCTGCTATGTAGACCAAATATGAATTCATATAGAAGGTCAGAGTGGTAGGAACCTGTGCAAGCTGTTCGCACAAACAGTCACTGATTATTTCTCCCCAGAAAATTGGATGTTGTGCTTTTCTAATGACAACCATGAACTTATACATCCAGCTTTCAAACATGTTAGAAACTTTCAACCCTGCAATTCTGCTCAAAAGAGTGATCATGTCATTAACTTCTTCTATAAAATCAGACCGATACAACTTGGGCATACGGGTCGCACAAGGTCGTGATTTTAGAAGCCATTTAGAGTTGATGTGTTTAATACAATCATTCTTTTTCTGCTCAAAATGTTTGTGAGCACTCTTTAATGAAATCTCTGAATAAGTGGTTGCATCAGGTACTCTGAAAACTCTATTGATTGTCTCAGCATCAAGTCTGATAACTACGTTGCCATCATCATCCTTAATTGTCCTGGATTGTCTATCAAAGCGTGCTGCACATGCAAGGACGAATTCTGGTTCAAGGGCAGCAACAGGAAAAGAAGCCACGAGATGGATATGACTTCTCAGCAACTTTTGCATATCAGAAGACGTAGATTTCTCAACCCTTTCAAGAAAATTAGACATATCAACATGCCCTATTTCTGTATCTTTGATCTCATCGATGTTTGAAACAACGTGAGATGGAGAGATCTCATTTTGATATTTGTCGAACTTATACTTCATCTTTTTGCCTGCTGGAGAAGTTGGTTCATCCGTCATTGAACAAGAATCTGCAAGACTGCGGTGAAAACCCCATAAGGTCAGCACATCATCAGCATCAACGTGAGTGGACATGGCGAATCTCAAACCCTAGAACAATGAAATGGACTTTGAAAGAAAAATGGAAGGTGAATGAAGATGAATTCGAAATGGATGAAGTGGTGGAATGGAAAACGGCATTTTGTCTCTTTGAAACAGCAAGATAAAGAGATCTCAAAACTTGGATTTGGAATTTCGTCCAAAAAGGTCAACTTATGTGCTTTTTAAGGCAATTCGGGTTTTTGAGTGACTTGAACAATTTCGGAACTTTTTGACACTTTAGCAATTTTTGCTTTTTGCAATTTCGGGATTTTTCAGAGTTTTGACAATTTTCTCAAAGGCAATCGGGATTTTACAGAAGTTTAACAATTTTTGAACTTTGCAATTTTAAAAATTGTTATTTCAAATATAAATCCCGAAATTGTATCTTTAGGCTAAAAACCCGAAATAAGAGACAAAGTGAAATTTTCTTATTTTGTGAAAGATAGTGATGGATATATGAAGTGGCGAAATGAATGAAATGAAGGAAATGAGCATAAGTGACATTTTATTGCTGGAAATGAACGGTGAAATGGAAGAAATACGTTTTAATCATGTAAAGCATTTTTTAAAGGGAAAATGCATTATGTATGAAATATGGAGGTATGTGAAATGAGATGGAAGGTAAAATTTCAGTAAAATGGAGAAGGCGTGTGAATGAATATGAGAAAAACGCATTTTTATATAAGGGCGAATGGAGATAATATGGAGATATATGAGTGAAGATGGCGAATGAAATGGAGGAATAAATGGCAGTGAGAGTGAATAACGAAATGAAAGAAAATGGTGAGTAGACAAGTAAATGAAAGAGGCGAGAATGTATCAAGAAAACACGTTTTAGTATGAAGGCGGGCTTTTGAGATAAATAAATGTATTTAAGATAAAAAAAACCAGTAAGAGAAAACGCGTTTTGATAAAACTAGCAAAAATATCAACAAATATACCAAAATAACCATGATGAAAGCGAAGGATAGAAAGAAAAACGCGTAAAAAATAAAAACGCGTTTTGAAACAGTGATAAAAAGTAAAAACGTGGTATGTAAAAGACAAAAACGCATATATATGACAGTAAAACATTGAAAAGGAAGATAGAAAATGCGAATCATACCTGGAGACAAGTTGAATACGCGAAAATGCAGAGGCAAAAACCCTAGACGCGTCCAAAAAGACAGAAAATGGCTATTTACTGGTTAAAATCCGATTTTGAAGCATCAAGGTCGACCAAATTTCCATGAAATGAGGAAATAAATGCCAAGAACAATTCAACCAGCTTGAATCTAAGAAAAATCGGGCTTTTCAGAAGATTTGACAATGAAAAATAACATCAAAATGATGAATCGGGTTTTTATGAGGTCTTTACATGTCTTTTTTACAAAATCGGGTTTTTTATGAACTTTAGCAATTTCATTTTTGACCAATTCGCACTTTTCTAATAAAAAGACAACTTTCATTGTAACAAAATTGAAAAATTCGGACTTTTTATGTCATTTAAGCAAAATCGGGTTTTTTATGAACTTTAGCAATTTTGCTTTTTTGACAAAATAAAATGACTTTAACAAAAATCGGGTTTTTTAGATAACTTAAGCAATTTCGGGTTTTTCAGACACTTTGGCAATTTTGCTTTTGAGTCTAAATTTCCCTATTTGCTGAGTTGCTCAGAAAACCCGAAATTGGCCAAAAAGACATTAAAAACAAGTCAGAAATCGACAAAAACGGAAACGTAAAGAGGAAAAAGAGTAGCCCAAAGGTTAATCAACTTAAAACAGAGATTTTCCACCCTTTGCACCTCGTAATGCGTGCCTTGGAGAAGAAAAATCTCAAGTTTTAAGAAAATTTTGATTGGTTACCTAAATTTTGAAACGAGTTAAAAATTTAGGATAACACACCACCCTCTCTCCCTAACTCTCTCTATACCTATCCATCTCACCCTACCACTCTCTATCTCCTCCTTCCCTCTTTCTCTCCCTCCCTCTATCCCTCCTTCCCTGACACTCCCTATCTCCCTCCTTCCCTCTCTCTCTCTCTCCCTTCCTCTATCCCTTTCTCACACACACAACCTATCTCCACCTACCCCTTCCTCCCTAACTCTCTCTATACCTATCCCTCCCACCCTGCCACTCCCTATCTCCCTCCTTCCCTCTTTCTCTCCCTCCACCTATCCCTCCCTCTCTCCTTCACCACACACACAATCTCTCTCCACCTACCCCTACCTCTCTCCCTAACTCTTTTTAAACCTAACCCTCTATATACCTACCTCTCCTACCCTACCTCTCTCCACCTACCCCTCCCTTCCTACCTAAATCTCTATATACCTATCCCTCCTATCCTACCTCTCTCTATCTCCCTCCTCCCCCCCTTTTGTCCCTCCCTCTCTTTGTCCCAACCTACCAATCCCTATCTCCCTCCTTCCCTCTCTCTCTCCCTCCCACCTTACCAATCCTTATCTCCCTCTTCCCTCTTTCTCTTTGTCCCTCTATCCCTCCCACCCTACCACTCCCTATCTCCCTCACATATACAAAACCTCTCTCCACCTACCCATCCCTCTCTCCCCAACTCTCTCTATACCTGTCTCTCCTACCCTACCTCTCTCTTCCTCCCTAACTCTCTCTATACCTATCCCTCTTATTATATCTCTCTCTATCTCCCTTCCCTCTTTTTTTCTATCACTCTCTCCCTCCCACCCTACCAATCCCTATGCCACTTTTTTTTTCCAAAATCAGAAAAATTTGATTTGCACCAGAAAATGAAGATAGTTACGCTCAAAATTTCAAGATGCAACAAGAAGAAGAGTTGAAGTGCTCTGCCTCTAGTTTCTACCCTATTAATTCTTTTTGAAATTAATGAAGATTAAGGGTCTCAAAAAGGGGGGGCCAAAATAGGTCTTGTTTTTATAAAAAAAATAGCATAGCACCTAAGGTTTCCCCCTTTTTTGATTAACTTTTTTTAGAATTTAAAAAATTTGAAAGGTGAGAAATTAGCTACCACCATGTAGTTTATCCTCATTTTTTTGGATAATTTTTTTAACGAATATATAATATTTTATGAATTTTGAAAGTGGACACATCCTGAAAATCTAAAATTTGAGCGTGCTCCCTCCTAAATATTTTGAAAACTAATCAAAAATTGATTTTTTTCATCATGTGTAGAATGGAGTCTAGTTTTAAAAAATATAATTTGTATCACATTTTGATGAATGAATAAAAATCTATCTTGAAACTAGCACATGTTGGTTTTTGATAAAAAAATGGATGCATTTACAATAGATTTATGGATCAAAAACTTAACTGAATCAAAACAAAAAAAGAATTATATATTTAGATAGCTAAGAGAGAGGTTAACACCATCACAGTTTTTTATAAACTTGCATTGAAAGATGTGCAAATGTGATAGTGAGCATAGACGAAAATATGAGGAAATTCGGCAAATCCTGTCAATTCACTTGTCCAAGGTAGGTCATTTGGTGAGCACCAAATTTGGCACACACCAAATGTGATGTGTCATTTGGCGAGTGCCAAATTTGGTGCTCGCCAAATGACCTGCTTTGAACAAAATCTAACTTTCCCATCTCTTTGGTCAACCACTTTTATAATGTTGAGAGTGCATGATTTATGATCATAGATGGATAGTTGAGGTTTTACCTTTCATACATTTTATGCCTCCTTACCCTAACTAGATAAATCTATATCCCTTTAAAGTCTCTCTCTCTTAGGTCTCACTCCCTCCCACACTACCTAGACTACTCTCTCTCACTCCAATCCCCTCTCTTAGGTCTCGTTCCCTCCCACCCTACCTAGATAAATCAATCTCACTCCAACCCCCTTTCTCACACTCTCTCTCTCTCTGTCTCCATCTGGTGTTTTTGTCTCTCACTCCATCTCCCTCTCTTAGGTCATTATCTTTCTCTCTTTGTCTCTCTTTGTCAATTCTCTCATTCCTACCCCCTCTCCCTTTGCCAAGTCTCTCACTCACTCCCTCTATCTCTATCCCACTCCCTCTCTCTCACTCCCTCTATCTCTCTCCCTCTCTCTCTCTCTCTCTCTCAGGTATCTCCCTCTCTCTCTCCCACTCCCTCTCTCTCACTCCCTATATCTCTCTGGACATATCTCTCTCCCTCTCTCTTAGGTCTCTCATGTATCTCTCTCTCATCCCTCTATCTCCCACTCCATCTCTCTCCTACTCTCTTATGTCTCTCCCTCCCACTCCCTCTCTCATAATTTGTCTCCCTCTCCCTCTCTCTCAGGTCTCTCCCTCCCACCCTCTCTCCATCTCCCTCTCTCTCAAGTTTCCCCCTCCCACTACCTCCCACCCCCTCCCTCTCTTATGGTTTAGGGTTTAGGGTTTAAGGGTAGAGGGTTTAGGGTTTAGGGTTTATGGTTTAAGGGTAGAGGGTTTAAGGGTTGAGGGTTGAGGGTAGAGGGTAGAGGGTAGAGGGTAAAGGGTAGAGGGTAGAGAGAGAGAGGGTTGAGTGTAGAGTGTAGAGGGTAGATTCTTTAAGGGTTTAGGGTTTAAGGGTTAAGGGTTTAGGGTTTAGGGTTTAGGGTTTAGGGTTTAAGGTTTAAGGGTAGAGGGTTGAGAGTTGAGGGATTTATGGTTTAAGGGTTTAGGGTAGAGAGAGATAGGGGTTGAGGGGTTGAGGGTTGAGGGGTTGAGGAGGCAGAGTATAGAAGGTTAAAGGGTGAGGTAGGCGTTTAAGGAGTTTTGTTTTGGGAGTTGGGGCTGGGAGGGTTTTAAAGGTTTGGGGTTTTAGAGGTTTAAGGGTTAAGGAGTAGAGGTGAGGTATAGGGTTTAGGGTTGAGGGTAGAGGATAGAGATTGAGGGTGAGAGGTGAGGGTTTAGGGTTAGGGTGTTGGGGATTAGGGTTTTGGGGTTTAGGGTTGCAGTTTAGAGGAGTAGGGTTTTGGGGAGTTTGGGTTTGGGGTGGGGTTGAGGGTTTAAGGGTTTAAGGGTTGAGAGTTGATGGTAGAGGGTAGAGGGTTGAGCATAGAGGGTAGAGGGTTTAGTTGGGTTTAAAAGGTTTAAAAGGTTGAGGGTAGAGGGTATTGGGTTGAGGGTAGAGGGTTTAAGGGTTGAGGGTTGATGGTTTAGTGTTGAGGATTAAAGGGTTTAAGGGTTGAGGGTATAGGGTTGAGGGATTAGGGTAGAGAGTTTAGTTGGGTTTAATGGTTAAGGGTATAGGGTATAGGGTTTATGGTTTATAGTTTATGGTTTAAGTGTAGAGAGTTTAAGGGTTTAGGCTGAGGGTAGAGGGTAGAAAGTTTAAGGGTTTAGGGTTTAAAGGTTAAGGGTAGAGGGTTTAAGGGTTAAGGGTAGAGAGTAAAGGGTTTAGGGTTAAGGGTAGATAGAGAGAGGGTTTTGGGTTTTGGGTTGAGGGTAGAGGGTAGAGGGTAGATGGTTTAAGGGTTAAGGGTAGAGGGTAAAGGGTTTAAGGGGTTTAGGTTTTAGGGTTTAAGGGTTAAGGGTAGAAGGTAGAGGGTTTAGGGTTTAGGTTTGAGGGTAGAGGATTGAGGGTAGAGGGTCAGGGTTTAAACATTGAGGGATTAAGGGTTTAGGGTTGAGAGATTAGGGTATAGAGTTTATTTGGATTTAAGGGTTAAGGGTATAGGGTTGAGGGTAGAGGGTATTGGGTTGAGGGTAGAGAGTAGAGGGTTTAAGGATTTAGTTTTAAGGGTTTACAGTTGAGGGTTTAGGTCTCCCATCCCTCTATCTTCCACTCCCTCTATCTCCCACTCCCTCTCTCTCCCACTCCCTCTCTTAGGTCTTCCCCCCACCCTAACTAAATAACTCTATCTCCCTCTCAAGTCTCTCTCTCTCGGGTCTCACTCCCTCCCATGCTACCTAGACTAATCTGTCTCACTCTAATCCCCTCTCGCACACTCCCTCTCTGTCAGGTCTCACATACCTCCCACCCTACGTAGACAAATATATTTCACTCCAACCCCCTCTCCCACACTCCCTCTCTCTCTCTCTCTCTCTCTCTCTCTCCCCCTTTGGTCTTTTTTTATCTCTCAGGTCTCATCCCTTCCAACCCCTCTCCCATTGTCAAGTCTTTCCCCCACCCTAACTGGATCACTCTCTATCCATCTCAAGTCTCTCTCTCTCTTAGGTCTCACTCCCTACCATGCTACCTAGACTAATCTATCACTCCTATCCCCTCTCTCTCTATCTCAATTCTCACTCCTCTATATTTGGAAAACATTTCAAAGCAACACATTTGGCACTCACCAAATTTGGCACTCTCCAAATTTGGCAAGCACCAAATGTGTTTTTACCTTGAAACGATAAAATCTGGGTTGACCCCATGATTTAGACCCACATACTTATGCATTTGTTTGGTTCAATGCTTTATCCAACTCAGAAATTCCTTTTTTATGCAATTGACTCCTTGTTTTACCAATCTATGCTTGATCCATCACCTTTTTCCACCAATTTGCATGTTAGACAATGTAGAAGAACACATTTTGAATTTTCTACATCATTTTACATTATCAGGTAATATATTCATTTTGGTAATATTGAAATGTTTTTATTTAGTATATTTGTTTGTTTTTGATGATATAAACTAAATTCCTTTCATGATTTTATTAATAATAACAATTAGACATAGAATTCAACATTGAATTAGATGAGAGTTGCATAAAAAGTTTAATTTTTATGATTTTGACAAAAAAAGTTGAAAAACATGACATAATTTAGATGAATTCATGTTTAAAATTATATAAACGACATCAACTTAACACAAATTTTCTTATGAATTCTATTTTCATTGCTTATAGTAGTCTATTTCTAGCATGGCTAGTGGAATTCACTCTATTTCATTTTAGGTAGATGTTTATATTGAGTTATTTTGTTTTGTTTTGACAATTTATAGACCATTCATTTGATGATTTTATTAATCTTCATTGTTACACATCCAATTCAACATTAAATTAGATGGATCTTGCATGTAAAAGTTTAATTTTTAGGAGCTTGAAGAAAAAAAAAGGGAAAAAAGGGAAAACATGACATAATAGATTCAAATTGATTATTAGTGATGGTTGTGGGAAAATTTTTATTTTCAACTAATTTGGAAAACCTAAGAGCTTTCATCAATGTTAATTCAAGTTTCCATTAATTTTTTTGTGCCATAAAAATTTCACCTTCATCATGTGCTTAGATAAATTTGCGTGACATGACATAGTTGTTAATGCAATTTTCCATTCATTCATACCATTTACCTTTCTAAGAAATTTAAAAAGGGAAAATTTTATGCAATTGAAAATGCTTTTTGTCTTTCTAAGTTACCTCATTTCCAAATAAATAGTGAATAATTCCAAGATATAGCATCACAAACCCTTCTTTGAATTCATGTTCTTCATGGCTTGGTTGACAATCACAATGTGGTTTTGACAACAATAAGCACAATATTCTCTAGTTTACAAAGGTGGTAGCAATGTATACCCTGGGTTTGACACTTCTTTGCTCCTAAGCACTTGCCCACACTCCAAATACTCCCCTTAGTCCCAAGTCTTAACATTGATCAATGCTTACATGAAGCAATTTTGTACAAATCCCTCAAAGTACTAGGTTTTACACGGTATAGTTACAAAAAGAAACAAAATTTCCTCAATAAATCACACAAAATGATGATTTAGCAACCCTCCTTTTTCCATCACATGCATATAGGCCTACAAAAAATTAGTACCAAGTTTCATATATTTTCACCAAACGCATCAAAAGTTATGGGTTTTTTGAAGCTCGCTATAAACCCTAGGTTGGGGACAACAATGTTTGATAAGATATGCAAATTTTGATAAGTTTCATTAGTTATGCAATGCAAAGTAATGCTTCGAGTTTTAAAGATATGCAATGGAATGTAATCAGTGATATCAATATGTGTCATAAAATGCTTTGTGTGTTTCATAAAATGCAATGTAATCAGTGGTATGGATATGTTTGAAAAAATGCATTACCTAATTTTCTTGCGGTATGGAGGTAGACATGTATGAAAAATGTTGTATCACAGACATGTTTGATAAGATGCATTGGTAGACATGTTCAAAAAATGTGGTAGCATAGAATAAGGCAGTGAGTTGTTTGAAAGAATGGCTCAAAGAAATGTGGTCTCATGCTGATGTCCATCACCATGAGACCACATTTCTTGGAGGGATTTTTCCAAATAGCTCACCATCTTCTTTCATAAAATGCTTTGGTAGAGATGTATGAAAAATGCTAAGGTAGACATGTTTGATAAGATGCTTTGGTAGACATGTACAAAAAATGTGGTTGCATAGAAAAAGGAAGTGAGCTATTTGAAAGAATGCCTCAAAGAAATGTGGTCTCGTGTGATGATGTCCATCACCATGAGATTGCATTTCTTGAAGGAATATTTCCAAACAACTCGCTTCCTTCTTTCATAAAATGCTTTGATGTGTTCTATAAAATGTAATGTAATCAGTGATATCAATATGTTTCATAAAATGCATTACTTACTTTTGTTCTATGTGTGTTTGTGAACATGTAGCATTCAACGTCATGCCGAGGAAATGACCAAAGCCTCTAACATTGGAGGAACGTGTAGTTAAAAATGCAAGGAGAAGAGAATAAAAAATACAGGCTCGTGAAGCAAAGGAATTGCAACCCATATAGCAAGAAATTCCTGTGCAATCTAAGAGAGATGTCCAATTGGCAACACAAAGGGCACGAATGAAAAAAGTTAATGGAAGGATGTAAATGGGTCCCTAAGTTGGGGGCACATCATCAACCATAGGTGAAGTTCAATGCACATCTTCAGTTGAAGACACACCAACAACATGTGGTTTTCCAAGTACATTAGAAATCACATCTACAGTTGAAGACACACCATCGACAACATTGGGTTTTGAAAGTACATCAAAAAACATATATCTATTTCAAGGCACTCCACAAATGACATCTCAAGTTGGAGGTACAACACCAAGGTATGCCATCAATTGCATCTCCAATTAAAGGTATGTGATCTATCCCCGATGTTGTTGACATTCCTAATGTTGACACAAATTTACATTTGAGAACTCTTCCTAGAGTTTTGCATAGAAA
Organism: Sequoia sempervirens; assembly: GCA_007258455.2. Lineage (NCBI taxonomy): Eukaryota > Viridiplantae > Streptophyta > Pinopsida > Cupressales > Cupressaceae > Sequoia > Sequoia sempervirens. The sequence continues at coordinate 778,955,127 of VDFB02193867.1, read as the reverse complement.
ACCTAAATTTTTTTATTGATATTGATTCCAATGTTTTGAAATGGATGTCTAATAAGATTCCAAAATGTTCATGTCAAAGATATGCAAAAAGGATATGGAGTTTATTTTTAGAGAAGCTAAGGGAGGGTGGAAGATGCCAACTATTTGTTGAAATGATGAGGCAACTCAAATTTAGGCCCACCATGAAGGCTCTTGGACTAAGAGTTTTGAATGACTCAAGTGAAAATTCCATTGTAAAGAACTTGATGAGTGCATATGAGAGCATGGGTTCTACCTCATGCACGAAGGATAGTTGTGCCACATGACATGTGATGACAACAACACTATTAAGCAGTGAAACAAGGAACAAGTTGAACCTTACAAAGATAAGTAAGTCTTTAAAAATAAGTATATCATCTCTAATGAGAGCCAAAGGAAGGCGTAAAGAGTGGAGGATCCAAATAGCAATGAGTTATGGGAATTATTAGGTAGAGTGCCATGAAATGATAAAAGAATTGCTCAAGCCTTGAGATTTATAATAGTAGGTTATTGGAAGGATAACACAAGGACCTCTCCCAATCAAAGAGATGTTGTAAGAAGGAGAATTGGAAGTCAAATCCATGAGCCACATCCAAATCATTATTTGGATACCACTCAAACCCAATTTTTTGCTGATTTTGTACGGATTATCCATACGTGGAAGATGGCATTATGATTTTTATTGACGTATATGTGTAGATATGCATACTAACAATGTTTTGTAGGAATGTAACATAAGGCCTCCACCTAAATCCTCAAGGGAATTCTTATTTTCCATTTTATGTGAAAAAGTGGATGGTCAATTTTTTTACAAGAAGTCATGTTTGGATGGTACATGTGATCATTGTGGTGACATGCACCATTTTCCAATTTTCCAACACATGGCTGGTACACACACAATTGGAAATGGAATTATGGAATTTGGCAAATACAAGATAGTGTCCTACAGTCTAAAAGATGGGAAAGAAGCAAAGAAGTGTGAATTGGTTAGTGATAATATTCCAGTGTATTAGTTTATGGGAATTTTCCATGATCAGGTGGTATATGAGTATGCAAGGCATACCCATAGAGCTTGATGGTTGGACTCACAATTCAAGTTATGTAAGGACACATTTCCACTTCATAGCATCATTTCAGTTGTTGAATTCGTGGAGAACTACACACTACAACCACAAAATGAGGTGCAATCATAGTACTACAACTCCACACAGGTTGCTATATTTATGCATATTGCATTCATTCATGCAAATGATAGTACAAAGGATAATAGGAAAGTATTGAGGGTGTATCACTTTTACAACTATGATGATCACACACATTCTACAAAGTTTGTCCAAGGTTGCTTTTAGACGTTCTATGATGATCTGGCTAGTAGGGACATATCATTCAGTCAGTATATCATATGGTCAGATAACTATACATCATAATTCAAGAACTCAAGAATGTTTTACTAGTTGAGCAGGATGCATAGGATCAGTGGTGTTCCCCATATGTGGAACTTCTCAAAGGCTAGGCATGGAAAGGGGGAGCATGATGGAGCAGGTGCATGTATCAAAATAGCCTTAACACAAGAAGAGTTAAAGTACAAAGATAGTGTAATTTTGACAAATGCAAGATCAATTATCGAGTGGTTCAATCATGCAATGGGTCCAGGTAGTGACGGTAATAATTTAGTTCATATATATTTTCATTTAGTAGATGATACTAACATTGCAAAATATGAGGATTATTGTACACTAACATGATCGAGCGATCTACACTCTTTTAGAAGCTCCAATGTAGGTACATGGACTATCCATACATGGAAGATGGCATGCTTTTGTTCTGCATGTACACTTCAAGCATGGAATGATTGTGAGTCAATAGAGTGGGTTGATGAATGGTCTATAAGAATTCTAACCCCACTTGACACTTATTAGCTCCTGATAGCTCTACAAATCATGAAGATGCAATCATCCATTGACTTTGATCATGTATCAGACCTACTAGAACTAGGTAATATATCTTACTTTCAGGTTTTATTTTAATGTTCATTAAATACATCTAACAAGATGAACATATCAATGAAGAGCATGTTTATGTGGTGGTTGCAGATGAAGATAAGGAAGAGCTCGTACAAATTATTGCCTGTGTTTTTTTATCAAGACCAAAAAGAAATTGGAGGCCCTAGTTATAGATGGAGAAAACATAGAATATCCTACAAGTTTGGTGGTTGTTACTGGAACATGGCTTAGAAGGTACCTAGTTAAGAATGCTACAGTTTGGTTGTTTGAGGACTTCGATACACATTGAAAGATTCTTCACTACTCCAACCTTGTCATCGCAACCAACGTTCATTTGATCAAATATAAGGGCAGACCTATGAACAAGAATTTATGGAAAGTGTGTGAGTTTGACCACAAGGAAATACTTGACACAATAAAGAGTAGAGCAAACCCAAATGGTTCCCTAGATTGATTTGTAAGTATGCACATTGAATTTCTAAAGTCATGTTATTAATCACTACTTTCTTTCAAGCATTTAAATTTGATTGTAGAAGGGTTTGCAAAATTTCATTATTATTAATTTGCAAAATGATAATTATATGCTACTCTCTATTGACTACCTTTAAGTTGGTATTATCTATTGGTGTTTGATGTCATATGCATTTAGGACTGTCATTGATGCATTTGTGACTATCTTTTGACCCACTTATTAATTATATGTTTGCTTTAGTGAAGAGATATGCAAGACTAGTGAAGGAGAAAAAAGGGAAAGGCTTCATTAAAGATTATCAACTTAAGAAAAGAATAACATTGGTTGCTAGTGAAATTGTTCAGTGGTATGAGAAAGATTGGTTGTTGGTGCATTTTCTAGTTTTCAATCTTCTCTTTCTTTTCCATTTCGTAGATTTGTTGGATTCTTATATGCTACATGTTTTATGTTAATTATGTTTATATATATTTGAAATTTATACATAGGATCATTGAGAGATAAGAAAGTAGCGAAAGATGGGCCATCACCATTGTAGCACCTTCAATCAATCTACTTATAACATGCATGAAGGTGATAATAGTTCTAGTCAAAAGGTGTATGTTTGACATTATTCAGTTATTGGTCTTTTAATGATTTTTATGTGAGTCGATGTATGAAATTGTTAGGATTTTGTAAGTTTTTTGTGGACCAAATTCTAGTGAGAGTACATAACCACGAAGAGGATACTACCCATGCATTTCCAAGGGAGTAGGGGATGTACATGTTTTGAAGCATTTTTTAATGCAAATAACTAGGCCACCTGAGGTGGATTGGAGAAAAAAACTGGGTAGTAGCTCCTTTTGTTTCATATTGTACAATATATTTTATGATTTGTGCTACAAATGAGAGGATTATTTCCCTGCATGTATTGCTACAAGTATTGAGAAATGGGAGGATTTTCAAGATGTTCTTCCATCACTATTGTAATATTTGTTATTGACTTAGTGTATTTTTTGATATACAAAAATAATGAGAAATTAATACATGCAAATGTGTATATTCCTTAATATATGTCTCAATTAAATGTGTATATTACATTTAAAGTTAGTTCTAATGGTTTATGGTTTACATTTAAAGTCATCTTGAAGGAAAAGCATGTGGGTTTATGGAAAAATATGAAACAATTCCTTCTATTTTACAAAGGAATATTTTCTTGCTCTTCTATAAACCCTAGAACTCCTTCCATCATCATTATTTGACATTAAAACTTGATCAACCCTTCCTCATTTAGTATGCTTCAACTCAAGGCTAAAGTTTGCATCAGAAGGTTGTGAACTCACCTTTCCAATTAATATGTCCCCATAATATATAAGTTTGGCTTTCCAAAATCTACTCTAATAGTTTTAGAGTCACTATCATCATGATCTATCTCTTTACATAATCTGAGTCACCCTTCAAGGGATTCATTAAAAAGCAATGCACAAGACATCTTAGTACACCTTTCCACCATTGACAACCTAGCCTAGTGGGCATCCAAGGAAGGAAAAACACACCAACAAGGGCAGAATAGCATGAACAATGGGGGTAACAATGTTTCAATACCCTCCAACACCTTTGAAAACTCCCAAACATTCTTCAACCAACCAATCTCTCCAAACAGTCACTTGGCATTTGGTGCTCTTGTCAACTTTTGCAACATAGTCAAATGGCAACATATTCACATGGCCCTTTTTGGAATCAGTTCCATGATACAACGTTCCTAGGTACAAATCAACATCATGGTTTATTGACACAATGCATAAATGATGCACTATTACTGATCCAAACTCAAAAATCAAAGATGAAACTTAATCCCTTTTCACTCGTGCACACAAATATCATGAAAATAAGCCCCATGAAATAATTAAAATTCATTTTGAATGCTTTTGTCATAAAATTAAAGACCTTTGACTTAAATACTTTATGGTTGTTCTCTAAGTATTTCCTTTTGCTCTATGTATAATTTGATGATCCTTTGCATACTTTATGGTGGTTGTCTATTTATTGTCATTAAAAGTGAAGTTGAAACAACAAACTTCAAACAACAAAACTTAAGTGATGGAAAAGTTAACTTATGGTGGTTGTCTATTTATTGTCTTTTATGCTCTCCATAGAAATGTGTTTGTTAAATTGAAGTTGAAACAACAAACTTAAGTGATGGAAAAGTGGTAGAGTCATTAAAAGTGTGTGCTTTTGCAATTAGAGTCAAAAGGTCAATGGAAAGGACTTCCAAGTGAATGTTTCCAAGAAACTTCATTTGAAGCCAGAAGATTTCCAAATTTTCCAAATATTTACACGTGTAGTAATAAATAGCTTTTCAACAACTTTTAGCTTATTTAGGTGAGGCACTGGTTTTTGCTTCGAGCTACATTCAACTGACATAATCCTTTAAGAGTCCAAAGTGCAAAATAGATGTAATCTTTGAAGGGTTGTTACCTGGACACCATGATTCTTAGAAACTTATCATATAAGCCTATGATACCGTGTTGGGCCCCTCTACAATAACCTATCTCAGTTTTTGCTAACTCAGAGGTGTTTTTTCGTGGTGGTGACTTTTCACTTGGGGATAAAGTTATCAAATGCAAGTAGTGTAAAGTTGCAAAGTGGTGTAACTTTCATTATACAACACATGTGACCAAATGAACTATTCCAACACATCCAAGTGGGTACATTTATGTTGGGAATGGTCCTCTTTTGCACCCAAACATGCTGAATCGCTCTGAGCTACATTCAACTGACAGATTCCATTGAGTCCAAAGTGCAAAATGGCTGCAATATTCGACGACATGTTACTCGAACACCATAGTGTTTAGAAACTTCTCGTCTAATCCTAATGGTTCATGTTGGGTCCTTCTACAATAACCTCTCTTATTTTTTTCAAACTCGGAGGCATTTTCCTGTGGTGGTGACTTTTCACTTAAAGAAAAAGTTGTCAAATGCAAGTAGTGTAAAGTTGCAAAGTGGTGCAACTTTTGTTCTGCAACTTGTGTGACCAAACGAACTATTCCAACACGTCCGAGTGGGTATGTTTATGCTAGGAATGGTCCTCTTTTTCACCCAAATATTTTGAATCACTTCGTTCAACTGGTAGAATCCCTTAAGAGTCCAAAGTACAAAATGGATACAATCTTTGACAGAGTGTTACTCGAGCATCGTGACACTTAGAAACTTCTTGTATGAGCATATGAGATTGTGTTGGGCCTATCTACAATAACCTCTCTTGGTTTTTGCTAACTTGGAGGCATTTTCCCATGGTGGAAACCTTTCACTTGGGAAAAAATTTGTCAAATGCAAGTAGTGTAAAGTTGCAAAGTGGTGCAACTTTTGTGACCAAAAAAACTCTTCCAACACATCTGGGTGGGTATTTTTACGTTAGGAATGGTCCTCTTTCGCACCAAAACATGTCAAATCGCTCTGAGCTATGTTCAACTGGCATAATCCCTTAAGAGTCCAAAGTGCAAAATGGCTGCAATCTTCGTTAGGCTATTACTCAAACACCATGATGCTCAAAAACTTCTCATCTAAGCCTATGGGATTGTGTTGGTCCCCTCTACAATAAATTCTCTTGGTTTTTTCTAACTCTGAGGCATTTTCCTGTGGTGACAACTTTTCACTTGGGGAAAAAGTTGTCAAATGCAAGTAGTGTAAAGTTACAAAGTGGTGCAACTTTTGTTCTACAACTCATGTGAACAAACAAACTGTTCCAACCCATCCAAGTGGGTAATTTTACACTAGGCATGGTCCTATTTCACAGCCAAACATGCCGAATTACTCCAAGCTACGTTCAACCGACCAAATCCCTTAAGAGTCCAAAGTGCAAAATGGATGCAATCTTCGATAGGTTGTTACTCAGACACTGTGATGGTTAAAAAATTATCATATAAGCCTATGGGATCATTTTGGGCCCCTCTACAATAACCTCTCTCAATTTTTTCTAACTCAGAGGCATTTTCCTATGGTGGCGACTTTTCACTTGGGGAAAAAGTTGTCAAATGCAAGTAGTGTAAAGTTGCAAAGTGGTGCAACTTTCATTCTACAACTTGTGTGATTAAATTAACTATTCCAACTTGTCCAAGTGGGTACACTTATTCTAGTCATGGTCCTCTTTCACACCCAAACACGTCAAATCGCTCTGAGCTACATTCAACTGATAAAATCCCTTAAGGGGTGTTACTTGAACATCGTGATGTTTAGAAACTTCTTATTTGATTCTATGGGATCATGTTGGGCCCCTATATAATAACCTCTCTTAGTTTTTTCTAACTCAGAGGTATTTTTCCATGGTGGTGACTTTTTACTTGGGGGAAAAGTTGTCAAATGCAAGTAGTGTAAAGTTGCAAAGTGGTGTAACTTTTGTTCTGCAACTCATGTAACCAAAAGAAATATTCCAATGTGTCTAGGTGGGTACGTTTATGCTATACATGGTCCTATTTCACACCCAAACACACTGAATCGCTCTAAGCTACTTTTAACCAGCATAATCTCTTAAGAGTCCAAAGTGCAAAATGGATGCAATCTTCGACGGGCTATTACTCGAACACCATGATGCTTAGAAACTTCTCGTTTGAGCCTATGGGATCATGTTGGGCCCCTATACAATAACCTCTCTCAGTTTTTACTAACTCAGAGACGTTTTCCTTTGGTGGTGACTTTTCACTTGGAGAAAAAGTTGTCAAATGGAAGTAGTGTAAAGTTGCAAAGTGGTGCAACTTTCGTTCTGCAACTCATGTGACCAAATGAACTATTCCAACACATTTGATTGGGTATGTTTATGCTAGGCATGGTCATCTTTCACACTCAAACATGCTGAATCACTCTAAGTTATGTTCAACCGGTTGAATCCCATAAGAGTTCGAATTGTAGTTGTTGTCACCGAATAGTGCACCCTTGTTGAGATGCAAAACTCAACCTACTAGTGAAATATTGGATCCAAATATTCAATATCCATGATGTATGTTTTTTCGTGCTCTAGAGTTATAAAACATGATGTGGCGGCAGTCATAGGACCATGTTTCTTGATGATTTGTCATGTTATTTCACGCATAGAAAATGGAAGGAGGTTTTTTAACTTATTCAAATGATGAATATGGGAGAAATGTGATAAGTGCATATGGGTAATGCATCCAAAAATCAAGATTATATTATTGTTCATACACATATAATATCTTCATAATATCATTAAAACTGACCTTTGCATTGATTTTATTTAATGAGATGTCAAGTGTTGTGATATTAGTAGATGCAAATACATTTTGTTGGTTGCATCAACAAATATCATGTGTTTTGATGCACATTTGTAGAAGTTCATAGAGGTATGCATATATGCCCGTGAGGTTTGAAATATTCACTTGTTCTATAGTTGCAAATGCAATGATTGCTAAGCTTTAGAATCATAACCATTAGTTGTCAGATGCCAACATCAATCATGAATTAAAAGTAATACATTTTTCTATGATATTTTTTTATGGGAAGGAGCTCTTACAATTCATTTGAAACCTTTTGGTGTTAAAATCCTTGCCACTAGAAAACAATAGAACTCAAGAAGAATGAAGCATACACACAAATACATGAAGTATACACATGAATCATGAAGAATACATGTGAACACATGAATTATACATTGGAAGAATGAAGTATACACATGAATACACACAACATACGTAAATTATACACGTGAATAAGTGAAGCATACATGTGAATAATTGAAGCACAAGTAATTGAAGCATTGCAAAGGATACAAACCGCCAGGAATGAAGCTTATTTACACAATACACATTAGATGGAGCTTATTGAGTAATCAACGGTAATTACTTAAGGATTAGATGTAAAAAAAACCCATGCCTATAGCATTCAAGCATACAATTTACACAATATGCATGATAACATCATTCAAGAATGGCAGTAGCAAAATAATATTTTCTTTAATAAAAAAGTCGTAAGGCTATACAATGATATACATTGATAAAAATATATACAATATATCCAAAAAAGCCATATAGGCTTACTACAAAAGAGCCATATGGATGTAAAATGTCACATATATATCAATAGTACAAAACATATGTTCTAAAATGCCATATAGGCATAGAACAAATGACCCAAATACATAGTCATTTCCCTCTAAGGGAAGGAAAAATATCCTATGCTGCCTTCAAAATTTGGCTAGATGGAGTGCCTGTTGGTTCTCTTGTCTTTCGAACATGCTCACTAGACCTCCTCTCTAGACTCCTCTAGAGTTGCACTTGATACAATAAAAAGTATAGATGTTAATACATATAGATTGAATTATGGAATGAAATATAATAAAATATAGTCACTTACCGCATACAAATAGTCATCATGCACATTTACAACATTACCACATCCATAATCTAGAGTGACGCCCACCTGTAGCAACCAACAAGATATAAATTAAACTACATGTACAAGTATCATGAAAATTTGCAATAATAGACCATAAAAGAGAAAATATAATGTCAAATTAACTAATCTGTTGCATACCTCTCTCAAAGGATCAAAACTGGCTATTGTTGCAGCAACTCCATGGTCCATCGTGCCACCAACATCGCCAGGGTTGTCTGAAGTCAATAACTAAAAAATGAAACAACATATCTAATAGTCATATAAAGAAATTCAGGTAGTCCCTTTATAACTATCATAAATGAGTAGCAAATGAAAATGAAAACAACAATTTGACTGTCATAAATGAGCATGAATTAAAAATGTAAAAGTACAACAACTTCATAGATAAAAATGCAAAAAATTAATGCATCATGAGTGCAACAACTTTTGAAGGAAGCTAGTCAAGAGGCTTTTTTTTATGTGTTTCTAAGTTGCAGGGGTTGGAGATAAAGTTTGTGTGTGCAATAGTTCACCAGTAGTCTAATATTGTGGATGTATCAGACAAAAAAAATGACAAAAGGTAGGGAAAGAGTCATGAATTATGTAAAAGTATAATTGAACTCACCCAAACAATGATGTAGGCTTGTGTAGAAAGGTCCCTTAGACCTGTGGTTCAAAGGTCTTGCTCATATTTGTTAGTTTGATGCAAATTTTGATGACTTTCCCAAGAGGGAAAATTATGCAGTTTAAGGTTAAATGTTGCAAGCCATGAATGGTCATGTTGTTGGACATTACATAGGATTATTCCATGATCATTTGTATCTCAATTCAAGCTTTCCTTGAGGTTTCCATTGTTTCTTTCTTGTCAAAGTGTTGGTCATTACTTCTGGCAAAGTATAAGTCATTGTTAGGGCATTATCAGTGTGATAAATTGCATGAAGTCAATTAGTGTGTCAAAAGTGATTGAAATATTGTTGTCCAACCATTTTATGTTGTTCCACCCTTTCAAAATGTGATTTCCATCACTGGTGATTCAATAGATCAAATTCTCAATAGGGATAAAGGATGTGAAGAGGGATTAAGCCTTGGTTTCAATGAAAACCTTAAAGGGAGTGAATTAGGACAGTCAAGCTTTGTTGAATCTTGTCCTTCCTTTGCATCAATTAGTAGGGAATAAAGGAACATAGGGTGAATTAGGGAAAGATAACAGGACAAGACCAAGAGGGGATAATGGAACATACAGTGAAATAAGAGAGGTTAATGGGATGGGAATAGAACGAGTTAATGGAACATAGGATGGACTAGAATAGATTAATGGGATGGGCTAGGATGAGATAAAAAAAATATAGCGTGAACTATTAGAGGTTAATGGGATGGGATTAGGAGGGAATAAAGGAAAATAGGATGAATTAGGGGAAGATAATGGGACAAGACCAAGAGGGGATAATGGAACATACTGTGAAATAAGAGAGGGTAATGGGATAAGAATAGAAGGGGTTAATGAAACATAGGATGAACTAGTATAGATTGATGGGATGGGATAGGATGGGATAACAAAATATAGGGTGAACAATTAGAGGTTAATGGGATGGGATTGGTAGGTGAAACATAGGGTGAATTAGGAGGTGTCTAGGGTTTGACTAGTACATGAATGGAAACTTGACTGTAGTAATAATAGAGAAGAGTTATAGGATGAAACACATGGACATAAGATTAGAAATAACAATAAATGGGAGTAGAAGGGCATAATGAAACATAGGATAGGACATAGATATGGTGGGATTGGGCTAGAGATGGGGACCACAAAACAAATGTGAGATGGATAAGAATAAAGAACGTGAATTTAGGAGAAGATAATGTGACATAATCAAGAGGGATGATGGAACATAGAATGGACTAGTAGAGATTAATTGGATGAGCTAGGATGGGATAATAAAACATTTTTAAGGTGAACTATACTAGAGGTTAATGGGAAGTAATTAGGAGGGAATATTAGACCATAAAGTGAATTAGGCGGTGTCTAAGGTTTGAATATAGGGCATGAAGTGGTAACTTGAGGTGTGTAGTGATAATGTATAAGAGATTTGGTCAATAATGAGCAAAAGGAAAGGTTTCTTGTAATGATATGTGTATAAGATGAAATATGGAGGAAGGTGGTATAATATATAAGGTGTTAAAGATTGGGATATGTGATATAAAATGGTTAAAATATGCATGATGAAAGGAATGGAAGAATGAGATGGATGTTGAATGGTAAATATAATTAGGATCTCACAAGACCAACCAATGTTTGTGTTTCTCATTAATTTTTTAGATTTGTATACACAAAATTATAAAAACTAGCTAACATTGTTTTACAACACCATTAATGACTAAAGGTTTCCTGAGTGAAAGTTGTTTGAGGACATGAATTGTGAGGTGTGGAGGTTGAAGGTACACTAGGAAACTGTTTGATATCCAAAGCATGTTATGAGACAAACATTCAAATATAACATTCAACTGTTCAAATGCAATAATAATATCTTTAATACTAGTTACATACCTATGGACTCAACGTCGAGAATGAATAATTTTCTACAAGAATGGAGCACATCTCATGAACACTCCGACCCTAAAATTTCATCATATCGATTCTATTAATTTAGTTATTCTTAAATTTCAAAATATAATTTAATAAAAAAAATTAAATGAACTTGCTGAGTTTTATCTAAGTATCAATGTCGTATGTATTATTCAGTAATTCATTTTCCATAGTCATCACCTCTACAACTAATGTAGGCTATGTAGCTACATCTTGAGCACTTTGATAATCGTACGTGAAAACAACACCACAAGTACCGCAATGGTGGGGTGAAGCTCGAGACCTACACATCTCCTCCACATCAGACTCTACTAGAGGCCTCACACACTATATAATGGTCTGGGTGAGCGAGCTAATCGACTCCAGTGTGTCCACCTCTACACTGTCCTTAATAGTGGAAGGAACAACGACATGCTCCACCATGGGTTTGGCCAAGGGTCTCGGTGCCAACTGTGGATTACGTCGTGCACTAGGTCTATCATGTGTGGAGCCCCCACCTCTACCCTGAAAGTCTAAGATGTCAAAATAATTTGGCATCTTATTGAGGAAAAACTCACAATAGAGTTTCCTCAAAAACTATTGTGGTACCTCATAGTTATTGCATGGAGGTTGGTCAAATACCATCCACCACCACTCCCAAATTTTATTTTTAATTAATTCATGGTGGCACCAATGAATAGGGAACCTCCTGCATGCATGAGACAAAGGTGTGTTGGTTCTTAGGTCTGTAAATAGGGCACACAAGTTGGCTTTGCTAAAAAAAAAAATTCACATCTTCATATGACAAACCACTAGCATAAAATCGTCTCAACTTATGCCTCTTATTTGACCAAAAAATTATTTTCTCGCTCATTTCTAGTACATGAGATACAATTTACTTCAACAATTTGGAAATCCCTCTCCTATAATGGTGGATTTCGACATGCTCAGTTAATCTTCCAATTAATTGTTCAATGTCTCTTTTATTGTTTTCAATTTGATTTAGGATATTTTCTTGTGTTCCTTGAGGAGGCCTATGAATTGATGGAGGGGTTTCAGGTTGTTCTTGTATAGGAGGCTCTTTGTGAGGGGGAAATTGTGAATTCTCAATGTTTGGAGGTGGAGATTCATTCCCTCATAATTAGAACAAATTTTTATAAAAAAACCCTATGTCAATCTACATTCTAAATCAAATTCAAAATAAAAACAATAAAAATACATACCTCTTCACAATCTTTTACCTCTTTGACATGTTGGAGGCATCCTCATGAAGAATTGTAAGCTAAGAGTGCAAAAAATGGAAGAGATTTGGCGAGCGCGAGTTGCAAAGCTAAAAACCTCCAAGCCAAGCCGCGGGTGAACAAAGAATAAGCTTAGAAATGCATTTTTTTGGTTTTAATAGATCTTTTCTATTTGGCACACACCAAATTTGGTGAGCGCAAAATCTGGTGCATGCCAAATGAGTAACTCATTTGGTGCACTCCAAATTTGGCGTGCACCAAATGCTCTTTTTTGGCCTTTTTTGCATTTTTTTTTATTTGGCATCAAAATTGTGTCACAAATCCATGCACTTACCCTTAAACATTACCATTTGATCAATTTTCTTTCCCTCCCTCAATATTTTTTTCCCTTATTTCCTCCCTCTTGAACTTAGTGTTGTAAGACCCCATTGCAGCTTTGACCTCCTCCTTTCCTTTCTTAGGAAGTTCATCAAAAAAATTTTACCATAGGATTTGCATACTCATTCAATTACATGTCTTCTATTTGTATTGTAACATACCCTCAATTTTTATTCAAAATCATTCTCCCTCTTTTCAATATACTTTTTCATTTTCTTAGGGGAAGGAGGTGATAATTTTTGTTGTCTCATTGCACTTTAGTCACTCTTTTGTGGTGTGACAAAAGGAAGGTTGCACTTCACCATTCTTTGCATATTTAACATTCTCAAATCCCAAAAGTTTACCCCTCCACTAATACAACAAGAACTATACTTAAACAAATAGATCGATATACTACCTACTTGTTTTATTCTATGATGAGCATAGACTTGCACAACAAATTCCAAAAAGGAAATAGCAATACCCTATTTCATAAAAATAAACTCAATGCACAACATTTAGACAAAGCCAAATGAAGCAATAATTGCAATATTATATCAACCTTTCCCTCCTTCACACTACTACATCCCTTATTCACACCCTCCTCATCATTAGGCTAGCCCTCTATGTCCTCATAATCAGTACCCTCATCATCATCCTTAGCCTCCCCTTCATCAACCTCCTTGTCATTATCATCCTTGTTGTCTTCATTAGCCATATCCTCTTCATCAATGTCATAATTTTCTTCCTCTTCCTCATCCACTGCCTCATGATCATGATCATCACCCTATTTATCCTCCTAAATTGAATGAACAATACAGTGTCAAAATTATTATCTCCATTATAGAATTAATATTTTGAAATCTATTTCTAAAACATTAGGATTGACACATTGCAAGAAAAGAATAAGGAAAAGTTTCAACTTATCATTATTGAACATGTCATCACCTTAATGTTCACTCTACTAAATCAAGGTGAGTTCCTCTGTACAACATTTGCTACCTCCCGATTCAAAAAATTCCCACATTTTAGTCAACATCATAAGTATTTGTGTTAGTGATAAAAATTAAACATTTCAATGCATCTTGTAATGATTGGATCTTACCAACACATTTTTCAAATGTGATTATGCCCAAGGAGGATGACCACTATACATGTTATCGATTGTCTTAGCCGCCTCTATAATATTTGTAATAGTATGAACCATTTTTTCTTTAAAATGATGCATGCCTGGTTGTCTGTAAACATAAAAAAGTTATGAGTGTTACCAGTGACAGTTAAAGTTCCAAATTTTATTGCATTATCTAGTGTAAAAAAGAATGTTTTGAAATCATATGAAAAATGGAAATGAAAATTATACTCTAATTAACAAATGTAATAAAATTTCAAGATGGCTTTCAATTAATATTTAAATGAATGCTAGTACAAAAAATTGTGGGTTAAAATGCACCGTATCTATTTTAAATTCCAACTTCACATACAAAATGTCTAATGACTTGTAGATGGTTGTTCGACCTGTAGAAGTTCAAATTATCTTGATTGATATCGTGTACTCGATTCTGATTCACTAACACCAATTCTTCCTTAAATCACTCCTTTACTAACCAATTAATTGAATAACCCTTATTTAATTAATTCATCAAGATTCCTCTTTTAATTAAATAAATCAACTTTATTTGATTAAATCAAGATTCCTCCTTTAATTAAATAAATCCACTTTATTTGATTAAATCATAATTCCTCTTTGAATAAATAAATCAATTTTATTTAATTAAATCCTAATGTTCCTATTTTTAAATAAATCATTTTATTTAATAAAGTCATCTCCTTTAAATTGAATAAATTAACCTTTATTTGATCTAAATCTAATGTCCTTCATTTAATTGAATAAATCAAAGTTTATTTAATTAAATTACTAATGTTCAATATTCCTCTCATTTGATTTAAATAAATTTAAAAATCTAAATCAAATGTAATATCAACTAATTCCATCTAAAGTTAATTAATTCCTAATTAACTCTAACTCTAATCCTTAAATCCTCTAGCTTTTGCAACTTGCACATATAAATCAATTTATTTGATTTATTAATTCTTCTATTTCCATTCAAAAATGGTATCTCTTTGGAATATTCTCTCAATTTGAAATCTCACTCCCAAAAGGACTTGTTCTCCAACATGGCATTTATAACTCTTATATGTCTTTTTTCTTGAGCCAAGTGGCATTAACTCATCTTTCAACTCTTCCTTCACAAGCCATCTTTTGAATTTCAAAATCCACCTAATTGCATTAATTTGCACATTGATCAAAATGTGCTCCACCTCTCTTCAATAGCATGTTGACAAGTGGCACAATGCCATTGGTTCAAGTTTAATCCCACATTTTTCATGTTTCTCATTTCTCCATCCTTCTTTCCTATAAATAGAGGGCTTCTCTATTGATTTCGGATCCACAACTTTATGCAATATTACTATCTACAGATTTTGAGCAAGTTCATCAACATTTCATCCAAGTTTTCATAGTTTCTCATCAATCTTAGCTAGGCTATTGACAATTTTCATCAAGGAGCACATAATCATCATCAAGTTCATCAAAGCTTTGCAAGGAATTGGGAAAGGGATTCTTTCCACATCAAAGAAGCACCAATTCCACCATGAGATGTTGTTTTGAATGTTTTGAACAAGATTTAGTAGCTTTCATTTTATTAACTTTGCTTTGTTTCTTGTTCATTGTGTTTGAATGAATTGCATGGGGAATGTTTGTTTTAGATTTTTTTATTAACTAACATTGGATTGTTTGATCATGTTTGAGTAGGTCTACACCAAGCATTCACATTTTGGCACTAGAAGGAGGGCCCACCTTTCAAAATTAACACATTTTTTGGCCAAATTCCACTATTTTTTCAAATTTTTGTGTCTTCAAGAATTAAGAGCAACACTAGGAAGGATAAACAAGGACACTATCAGTCCAGCCTCGCTATATAGCTACGCTATCTGTGCTCCAAAACATGACGTTGAAGTAATTCTCTTGAGGCCGAACCAGTCAAACTCAAAAGGGCAATGTTGGGAAAAAATAGTGACGTAATCGTAGTCTTTGTTTTTCCACAGAGTGATGTTGACTTCACTAGAGCAACACTGACTCCTTCAAACAACAACACCTCCGTGGATTGCGATGCTGGAGTTGGGTAAAAGGTCATTTTTTAGTTTTATTTTAACATGTGCTTTTTGTTTTTGATCACCTTAACTTTTAATCTGTCTGTGGCTCTATTTTCTGTGGATTGACCAACTTTTGTAGGTGAAGGTGATTAAGAAGGAAAGGAGGAAATGAAGAGAAGGCTTCCTATGACAATATCTCACGATTTGTAACAAGTGTTTTTAAACACTTTGGGAACAATTATAATCCCATCTTTTAGGATATTGTTATCTTCAGTTTTAGGACTCAAATAAATTTCTTTTGGGTTTTAAAAAGAACAATCAAAGAGTTAAAGAGAGCATTAGGAACTTACTAGAGTTGGTTTTGTATTTTAATAATTGAACAAAAAACTCCAAACAGTTTGTCTTGGTGCTATAAAAAGAATCCATTACTGCTTTTGAGGTCTAAAATGAACGTGTGTATTCTTTGTTTTGTAATATTTTTTACAAACTAATATCATTTAAAAGGAATATGCACTTCTCTCGTGCTTCACGATGATCTTGAGAATCAAAAGTATTTTGGTGATATTAGGTTGTCTAAAAGATTGCCTCCACACTTCAATTTGAGCTTTTTAAAAATGAACAAATCTTGCTAGTGAGATAAGTATATCACGTGTGTTCTCTCTTTATTCACACAAATAAAGATTGATCGAACTATGGATGTGCTTGCTCTCTATTTTTTACCTTTAGAGGGGTTTCCTAAGACCAATTCAAAGGAAACTCCAACCGGTTTTTCACTCGGGCCAGTATACAAATGGATAAGACTAAACTGTCAAGTCCTCATGGTATGTAGGCCTTAGCCATACAGTTTATTTTAGAATGAGGTACTACTGTAAAGAGTATAAGAGTCCCTAGTAGGATTGATTAAGTCCTTTAGTGGCCTGTTGGATGCTCGCAAGGTGCCATGACCCCAATCACCCTGACTAAGAACCAATTTGCATAGAGTCCAAAATCCTTACTATTTGTTGGTGCAAGAACGGTCATTCTAAAGTTGTCCCACATACTTGCAATTTTTTGTAGAGATAAAAAGTTTTTCATGGGAGATTCATGAGAACTGAAGCTTGGATGACCTGCAAAAGTGAGTGTCATGGAGGGGAGCCAGTGTGGTCAAGCTTCTAGTCATCTACTTTGAATAAGGGCAACTGGATTTATCCAAGTGGGAATTCAACAAATATTGCCTCCTATCCTAGAGTTGTGCATCATTTTGGAATCAAAACACTTTGCTTGGATCTAAAACATTGGAAAACAAACATTCAACAAAATCATCAAAATTTCAAACCCTTTAGGAGGAGCAAATACTATTGAGAAATCCAAGTGCTACTACTTGTCCCTAGGGATTTCATCCTTAGAGGCTTCTAAGTATTAAGATTTATATCATAATTTTCTCTCACTAAAGTTAATATTAGGGAACTATTGCATTGATTTCCTTGATTTCCACATAATGGACCTTGTGGGATGAAAATAAATTGGGACATTAGACATTTAGTTTGAAAAGCTAAAGCAAGAAAGTGTTTGTGGTAAAAAGAACTCATTAAGAAAAGATAAGAAACAATTGGACCCCACACATGTGATTTTTCAAATGATTTCCTTTAAGATCAAAATCCGAAAACCAAAGTCCAAAGGTATTAGTCCAAAAGCTCTCAAGAAATTTCAGTCTATGCTTTATGAAGTTAGGGAAAGATTGGCCTATAACTTTTACAAACGTGCTTCAAAGGACAATCTCAATTTGTATTCATTTCACTATTGTCAAAATCCAAGTCTTTTTCAAAGTTTTGAGTTTCTCACATAGGATGTATAACATGTTCTTCAATACTGAGGTCTTGTAAACAAAAGTATCTCTAAGTTCACTTAGGATCAAATCAAACACTTTCATCCATCGTCAAACATCAATCAAAACTCATCTCACAAATAACTCTTAGAAATCTTGGAAAAATCCTTCATACTAGACTTTTGGAAAATCAAATCAAAATCATCTTGTTTGGCTAAGTGTGTGTGGATGCATCCTTCTTCATACACTTAGTTAAATTATCACCTTATGAAAAAAATTATTCCAAGGAAGCATCCAACCCTTTGGAGTTTATGAGTTCATTATCAAATCCAAAATCAAACCCAAAATCAAAAATCAAAAAGTCCTAAAGTCTAGTATCTCCTTCAATGTTTTTTAAAAGTTCAATCATTCACATCATTTATCTTTCATTCATCTCATCACCATCCTTTGATCCTTAACATCCTATACTTTCTTTTTTGTACCTAAATTTTAGATCAATCTAAGGAGTTAGAGGTTCACCTCCCACCATTCCTAAAAATTGATCAATATTTTATGGTCCAAACTAGATCTCAGCACAAGAAGAAGATGGAAACAAACAAAGAAACATCCACTTCAAGTGACTTGATTCAAACTACCCCCGGAATCAACCCCATTGGATCTAGAAATCCCCCACTCAACCTTCCTCAACTTCCACAAGATCTTCAAGAGGGAGGTTTCCAAGTGGATGATATCAATGACAACGTCCTAGGGATGACTCAAGATGAAATCATAGAAATGGTCCAAAACCCCAAAAATCACAAAATTGTCAACACAATGATGAGGCTTAATCCTTCATAATACATGTTAGAACTAGCAAAGGAAGGGGCTAAACTCCCTTCTGATTATGATTTTATCACTATTGTGGAGAAACCTCTTGGGATTATGTCACCAATCTCATTCACACCTTCATTCCAAAGCATCATTCAACCCATCCTTCAACTAATTTCATCTCATGCTCCAAGTCAACCCATAGTTACCAAGGGGAGTTCATTGCTTCATGATATTCAAACACACCCCCTTGTAAACAACCAAGACTTGGATGCAAACACTATCTTAGGAAAATTTGTTCCACTAGATCCAAAATTCCCATAAGTTCTACTCATCTTTCATGACACCAACAATCCATCTTCTTTCTCTGCAACACTAACATATCCTCTTAACACACAAGTCTCTCTCCCCATGACTTCACAAGGACAAGTGGGACTATTTGGAAAAGGGGGAATCTTTGATCCCTCATCATCATCATTTTCTCAAGGAAACACACCACCCATCTTCCCACCATTTCACCCTCTACCACTAACATCCACACCAATTCTTGGTTTAGGGAAACCCCCTTACCAATCCTCAATCAACAAAATCAAAACAATCCTCCAATTGTAAATCAAACCAACATACCAAATCCTTTGATCATGCCACTGATATCACAACACTAGGTGGCACCAATCCAAACAACACAAACAATCAACAAATCATCTACAACACCCCAAATACCTCACAACATGGTGTCCTAAGGACCTAGGATATCAATCGCACCATTTGCCACGCAAAATCCTATCATCAATCTGACAACACCTCAACAACCACCTCAATAAACTCTCATCACAACATCTCACACCATTATGAATCCTCCACCACCACCACCAAGACCAAACATGGAAAACCAATATAGTATCATGTTGCAAGTAGCTCAACAAGCCTACCAAAGGCACTTTAGTAGTTTCAAGCTCAACAAGCCACACAAGCTACATAGCAAGCTGCTCAACAAGCTCAAGCTTTGTTGCAACAACAACAAGCCACCCAAGCTGCATAAGTAGCTCAAGCCACATAAGCTGCACAAACTGCGTAGGCTACCTAGGCTGTACAAGCCGCCCAACAAGCTCAAGCTCAGGCACAAGCCCAATATCAAGCTCAACAAGCACAAGCACAATACCAAGTAGCTTATCAACATGCATATCAACAAGCTTTACAACAATACCAAGCGTAACAACAAGCATTTTTGGCACAATAGTAGTGAGACCAACAACAAGCGTTGTTGGCACAACAACAATTGCAGGCATACCAACAAGCATTGATCTCACACCAAAGCTTGCAACAACCTCTCGCAAACATGCAAAACACCCCACCTATCACTCAAATGATCAAACCACCTCAAAATATATTCACCCCACCTCTTGATCCAAAAAATGATGTGACGACACAAATCAAATTGCTCTCGCAATAGGTATTGGATCTCCAATCTAGAAAAACAACCAAAAAACCAGGCAATTTGTGCCCATATCCATTTGACATAAGCATTGTTATGGTACTATTCCCAAAGGGGTTTGAAATCCCTAAATTTGACAAATATCATGGGATGGGTAATCCTAAATATCACATCAGGGAATTCCAGGTACATTGTATGGAAGTTGCATACGATGACACTTATCTAATGTGACTATTCCCTCAAAGTTTGGATAGACTAGCAATGGAGTGTTCTCTCGCCTTCCTCCTAAAATCAAAAAGTTCCAAGAAATTGTGGATGCATTCATATAGAACTACACACTCAATATAGGCATGGATGTGAGCCTAGAGGAACTATCTTCTCTCAAACAAGCTAAGGGGGAAACATTCACATCCTTCTTACAACGATGGCAATCCAAGGCCAACAGGAGCAAGTGGACCATGCTAGAAGAACAAAAAATTTGCACTATCATCACCAATCTCGAAAAGACCTTGTCCTTCCATCTAAAAATGCAATGCATTACCACATATGACCATTTTATCCCCAAGGTGCTCAACATTGAAAGATCCCTTATTGCATAAGGGGGGACACCCACATATCAAGAATATCAAGACAATCTCCCATCAACCAATTACAACAAAAAACCTCGCACATGGACAAAGAACAAAAATGTCACTAATTATGGTGTGGTCAATGCCAATGTCATAATCAGTGCTCCAAAACAAAACACACAATCATACCAACAACTGCAAGCCAACAATCGAAAAAACACACAAGCCAACATGGTATCACAACAACCCAACAGTCAAATGGTCAATAATCTAAGTAATCAAGGGGGACCACCCCCATGGAACAAATACCCCCCCAAACAAAAATACACAGCCCTTGGGGAATCAATCAAATCTTTCATGAAGAAACTAATACAGGAGAATCTCATTAAAATCCCCATTTATGAGAATTATCAAGAGCCCCAAGTGAAGCCACCATGGTACAATGAAAACCACCTTTGCGATTTTCATAAAATCAAGGGACACATGATGGCTAGTTGCATGGGACTGAAAAATCTGATCCAAGACCTTATCAATGTCAAAATCATAGACATTGAACAACTTGCAGGAAATCAAGACCTAAAGATATACATGAATCTAATGCCAGATCATAATAAAGGGACTAACCATGGAAAGACAAAGTATGGAATGTAAACCATGTTTATGATCATGTTGTTGCATCCCTAGATGAATGGGTCACTATTGCTAATATCAACAGAGCCAAATCCGATTGTGGAGTCACCACACGTGGTGGTAAGATTACCATTTCTGGACCATCCCAACCATCCAAGGCACTAGCCTCTAATCCAAAATTTGTTCCCAATGGTTATAATGTCTTGGACTAGCTGAAAAGAACCCCCGCTCAGATCTCACCTGCACATAGGAAGATCCTAGAGGAAGCATTGGCTTCATCCACGGTCCCCACGGATCTTGATGTTGACCAGTTCCAAGCTATAGTCGGACACATCACCACCCCACATCTCCTAACATTCTCTGATCAGGACTTCCCAACTTATCCATCTCATAACCGTGCACTCCATCTCGAAGTCCTAATTCATAAAACTAAAGTCAAAAGGGTCTTGGTGGATGGGGGTGCAGGTCTAAATATCTATTCACTCAAGCTAATAAAGAATCTAGGATTCTCTGAGAACGTCATTGAAAAAGGTAAAGGTATTACAATCAGGGAATATGATGATCAGAAAAGAGTGTTTCAAGGCACTATTCAACTCCCTATTCAAGTAGGTCCAACTGTCATGGAAACTACATGCCAGGTCCTTGACCTTGATTTACCTTATAATATCCTCCTCGGGCATCCATGGATCCATGGGATGCAAGCTATTGCATCCACCTTCCATCAATGTGTCAAGTTTCCCTATCAAAACCAAGAGGTCACGATCCATGGTGATCCCAAGCCCTTTTATTATTGCAAGAACCTGGAAGCCAAGTACTACAAAATCCCTCAAGTCCCAAAGAATGATGAAGGCCCTACAACTCCATATGTAGACCTAGCTACCTTAGCCTCCACTTCTGAGACAAAGACTCCCGCCATTCTTGACATCTCTGATATCATAGTCATTATCCAAGACAATGGATGTGGGGATTACAAAATGAAGAAGAGTTCCTTTGTAATAGGAGAGTTACCTCAATCTCCTAGGTCTTGTGGGCAACCCCAACCAATTGAAAAATCATCCCAAACTTTCAAAGCAGACCCAAGCTCTAGATTCAAATGTTGGGGGGACCTAAGTTGGGAAGTGGTAGATCAAAAAGACATATCAAGCTTGTTGTACCAAGATGAAAGGCCTATTCCTGATCTTCCCATGGATGATAACATCAAAGGACCACAAATGATGCTTGGTATGGGCTATAACAGAAACAAGAAACTTGGACGTAATGACAATGGTCTTCTAGTACCTATCATTCCTAAGAAGCGTATAAGAAATTTTGGCCTTGGATGTACTCCTCCAAAAATAACCATACGTGGAAAAAGTGCCCCAGTTAGAAAATTCAAAGCTCCCCTTCAGTTACTAGTGTCTACAAGTCTACCTTTAGATAACTTTACCTTTTACATAACCGATGTGTGTGGCGAGGACCCCATAACTGACTTACCCATGCTATTCGAGGATTCCTCCCTTCTCATGATTATTATCCTATCGTTTGAGTCAAACAACCAAACCCATGAGCTAAACTTAGTTTATCACCAACTCATCAATTATGACCAACAAGGACCACCAATTTTGGACACATTCAAAAATGATGAGGCTCTCTCAGAGTTCATGGGATTGCAGGATAGTATACCATGTGTAGATCACAAAGCTAGGTTTGACATCTTGCTGGACACACATGCCTATTATGGGGAAACAATTGAATCCCTCAATCGCAAAAGTGAAAATTTTAGAATAATATCTAGGTCTTTGAGTGAAAATCACACTGTGGCACTCTCTGACCCGAAAATAGTAAAAACAAAGGATGCATCCAATAGTGAAAACCTCTCTAAGGCACCGGAGGGTGAGGGATTCAATCTTCCCCTTAGTGATATTCATCAAGAGAAGTCAACAGTCTTAGCAAAGAAGTGCAATCCAGTCAACCTGGGAACAGAAGAAATGCCACATATCACCTTCTATGTAGAATCACTCTTGACAAAAGAACAAGAACTCCTAGCTACATTTCTAAGAGAAAGAAAGATAAAATTTGCATGGACCTATGCCGAAATTCCTGGCCTTGATCCAGAAGTTGTGGTTCACCATCTAGCTATATATCCTGAAGAAAATCCAGTAAAACAAAAGTTGAGAAAGACGCATCCACAAATAGCATTATTGGTCAAAATGGAATTATAGAAGCTCCTTGATGCTAGGTTCATATGGCCAATTGATTATCCAGAGTGGGTTTCAAATATTGTACCTATTTCAAATCCCATTGGGGGTATCCACATCTGCACTGATTTCAGAGATTTGAACAAAGCATGTCCCAAGGATGATTTCCCTCTCCCAAACATAGATATGGTTGTGGATATGATGGTAGGACATGAAATGCTATCACTAATGGATGGATTCTCAAGGTACAATCAGATCATGATAGCTAAGGATGACCAACACAAAATGACTTTCACTTGTCCATGGGCGACATATTGCTGGAATATGATGCCATTTGGGTTGAAAAATGTAGGAGCTACCTATTAAAGGGCCATGACACTAATATTTCATGACATGATTCACAAAACTATGGAAGATTATGTGGATGATATATTGGCCAAATCAAAGAAACGTCAAGATCACATAGCAGCATTAAGCTCCATCTTCGACAGGATAAAAGAATACAAGGTCAGGCTCAATCCAAAAAAGTGTTCCTTTGGGGTACAATCAAGAAAGTTACTAGGGTACATTGTATCTATGAGAGGAATTGAGATAGACCCCACCAAAGTCAAAGCAATCCTTGAAATGGAGGCACCAAGGACCTTGAAGCAGTTAAGGGGTTTATAGGGAAGACTCCAATCCATCTATCAATTTATAGCACAGCTAGCAAATAAGGCTATCCCATATTTTCATCTACTCCACAAGGGGGTAGCATACAAATGGGATGAGAAGTGTGACCAAGCATTCAACAAGATCAAGGAGTACTTGCTCACACCACCAGTTATCATGCCATCAATTCTAAGCAAGCCCTTGATCCTATATATATCGACAACAACAACAAACCTTGGTGCTCTCTTAGCACAACATGATGAGAATGGGAAAGAGAAATATTTACTACATCAATAGAACCATGGTGGGACATGAGCTGAATTACACATCCATTGAAAAATCTTTCCAACCAATCATATTCGCCACATAGAAGTTTAGACATTATATGTTGGCACACTAGATAAAACTCATTGCTAAGATAGACTCTCTCAAGTATCTGCTTTCTAAAGCAACGCTCATA
This sequence comes from Sequoia sempervirens, assembly GCA_007258455.2. Classification (NCBI taxonomy): domain Eukaryota; kingdom Viridiplantae; phylum Streptophyta; class Pinopsida; order Cupressales; family Cupressaceae; genus Sequoia; species Sequoia sempervirens. The sequence goes on along the minus strand of VDFB02193867.1, from coordinate 778,930,433 downwards.
GGGAGAACAACTAAATGGATTATGATCTTGATAGAACACAACATTGAGTATGTAGAACAGAAGGCCATTAAAGGACAAGTAATTGTAGATTAGTTGGAATAGGCACCAATATATGAACCCACTTGTATCAGAGTTTCTCGATGAGTCCATCTTTAACCTAAGCTTGGCTGATCACTAGAAAATGTATTTTGATGGATCCTACACACAACATGGGTCAGGAGCAGGAGTCTTCTTCATTACACCACAAAGGGATTACATACCCAAATCATATAAGCCGTATTTTCCTTGCACAAATAACATTATAGAATATGAGGCTCTTGTCATAGGACTCAGAATTGCAGTACAATGGCAGATCGTGGCACTCAAAGTCTAAGGAGATTCACAGCTTATCATCAACTAGGTCAATGATGAATATCAAATGAAGGATGACAAGTTGAACCCATACAAGAAACTGGTAAAATCCTCAAAGAGTTTTTCATTGATATCATGTTTGAGCAGATACCATGAGAAAATAACAAAGCAGTGGATGCTATGGCAATAATTGAATCACTACTGGATATCCCACGCAATGTCCCTAAGCAAGAATTCCTTGTAGATTAGATTCTCATACCAGCATTTGAGGTACCAGAGTCTGAATTTGTGTGTGAAATCGTTGGTATCGGTGATCCCTAGTATCATGATACATACACCTACTTGAGAATAGGAGTCCTCCCCACTGATATAACACTGAACCTTAAAAGAACATTTTTCAAGAAGTCATCCCACTTTGTTATCTTAGGAGACACCCTATACCGTAGGAGTATTGAAGGAACCCTTTTATGATGCCTAAATGCTAAGGAAGCTTTGACTACTTTAACTGAGGTACACAATGGCATTTGTGGGTCACATTTGAGTGGTATTACCTTGGCTAAGAAACTGCTGAGGATTGGGTATTATTGGCCTACAATGGAGAGGGAAGCTCACGACTATGTCCAAATGTGTTTGCAGTGTCAGCAACATGGGGATCTCATCCATGCACCAGCTCAGGAGCTCCACCCAATCATTACACCTTGGCCCTTTTCACAATGGGGGCTTGATCTCATTGGAAAAATCACCCCCACCTCATCCAGTGGACATAAGTTCATCATCACCACCATAGAGTACTTCATGAAGTGGGTAGAGGCCATTCCCATGACTTATATCACAAGAAAGAATATTTCCAAGTTCATCTTGAACTACCTAATTTGCTGCTACAGTGTCCCTCAAGCCATTATCTCAAATAATGGGACACCTTTCAAAAACTAGGATGTTCAAGACCTATGCCAAAAGTTCAATATCCAACATTGCTTTTCCACCTCTTACTACCCCCAAGTAAACAGCCAAGCTAAGGCTACAAATAAAACCATCTTGAAAATCCTAAAGAAAATAGTCAATGATGTTGGTTGTGACTAGCACCTATAGCTAAATCCCTCCTTATTGGCCTACCGAACGAGTATTCGCACACCAACAGGTACAACCCCTTTCTCTCTAGTCTATCAATCAGAAGCCATTCTTCCCATTGAGATCAAGCTCCCATCCTTAAGAATATCATTGCAGAATCTCATTACAGATGAAGAATATTGGGTGTCGCGGTTGAACGAGATGGAACTACTAGATGAGCGACACATGGATGCCTTAAACCATTTGCAAGTCTACCAAAACCGTCTCAAGTGAAGCTACAAAAAGAAGATCAGGAGTCAGACCTTCCAAGTTGGAGAGCTCGTGTTAATGGAAAATTTGAAAAATGTACCAAATCCTGATAGCAAGGGCAAGTTTGAACCCAACTAGTTGGGACACTTCATCATCACAACAAGCTACAAGTTAGGGGCATATCATCTATCTACGCCCAAAGGGGAGCCTCTACAGGAGCCCATAAATAGCTCCCATCTCAAAAAGTTTTATGCCTAAGATTTCCAAGGTGTAAATCCAAAAATCCAAAAAAAATAGAAAAAGGATTGAAAACAGTAAAGAAAAAAAACTGTCCTCTAGTGAAAACCACTTCGGTGGCGCTTTGGGCAAGTACCTTGGTGAAAACCTAGAAAACATGCACCTTGTGTAAATAATCACTCTCCATCCACCATGATCCATATGGCTTGTTCTGCATCATTCATCCATTGCACTTCCATATCTCCATCTATCACCCATCCGCGTTCGCATCGTAGCTTGATCCTGTGTTCGTATCATGATCCCTCCTAGTACTACTCGGCCCATTCCCAAGGTCAGTTTATCCTACCTATATTGGAGTAGTCTATTGCATCACACTAGGGGCATGTTCTTATACCTACATGGGATCAGATTCATGTATATTCTTGCAGTCTTCCTTAAAGTCAAAAAAATCAAAAAACATATGAAAATTAAAAAATCCAAAAATATTCATAAAATTAGAAAACCCAAAAACATTCAAAACATGTCAAATATCCAAAAACAGGTCAAAAAGTCAGAAAAAGTAAAAAAATAGAGTTGTCTTATCGAACTACGGGTCTCTAAGCTCTGAATGTAGGAAAGGTTGATCTTTGATCATCCCCTAAGACACCTAGGTCAGTCCTTTAGGAGTCTATCATAATAAACTGGCAATCCATTTGTTCATATCTCATCAATAAACGATTTTGTGTCAGTCGAACCACGTGGTCTCTATGTGTATAACGTAGGCAAGGCTAATCTTTGATCAACCCCTGAGGCCCCTAGGATAAGTATTTAGGTTAGGTCCTTGGTCAAAATCTCAAAAAACACAAAAACATTGGAAATTTTGAAAATTAGAACATTTGTAAAACATCTTGAAAACACCAAAAATAGCCTCAAAACATTTCAAAACACCAAAAACATCCAAATATTTGAAAAAAAATCATCCATCCCATTTTGCAATCGAAATAAACATCCACTTGTAATAAATCATCGTCACGCTCAACCTTTGGTGCGATAATCAGAAACAAGTCTAGCAGGGTACAAGTGAAAACTCAAACATCAAGGTCTCAAGTCTAGGATAGTAGGTAAACTAGTTGGTTAACTCTTGGTATTAATATCCCATCATCCAATCAATCCCAAAATCATCTGATAACATCATGTCCTAGGATGCATCATTACTACAATGGATATCAACATCAGGCATTACAGTAAGTTTAGTCTTGGCTAGCGGTATGAAGAACATTAGCTTGTTTGTTTACTTGATCTTTGTCTTTTGACTTATCTTATTGTGCTTGTTCTAATGACCTCTCGATGATGTCCAAACAAAGATATTTAAAGAGAAAGGAATGGGGCGATGATCATTATATTTTGTTTGTTGTGCTTTTTGGATACTCTTGTAAATTAACCTTGGTCATGCTTACTTTGTTTGGTTTGTAGGGAGGGTGTTTTAGGTGTCTTGTTGACCACATAGGAAGGCTTTCCTTTCTATGTTTTTGGTCTGAGATGTTTGGAATATTTGAACTGCATTTTAAATAAGGTTTCATATGCTAGGTGTGAACAAGGATACTCCTATCTGATTGTCAAGTCAAATTCCATCACACTAGGTACAACGCCATCCTGGTTCTATATACCTTGATGCATCATTCCTACATGTGTTATCAAACATAAGGTAAGTAATCCCTTTTAAAATCCCAATTCCTGATAAGCAATACATCATCATTATCCTCATCTCTAATAAAGTCTCGTAGATCATGGACTTGTTGGATCCTCTTGTCATCATCTCATTTATTCTTTCTTCTCTTCGCACTAACATGGTACCATGACAGTTAATCAAAACATCACCAATGCGTCCATCCCGCATCCGCAAACCATCAACATAATGCATATCATTCATATCATATCATAATAAGAAATACTGATCATCTCACATGCATTTCATCATTACATAATATAGATTGGTTATTATAAGCATCTCATAAACCATACATCTGTGTACATTGCATAATCATATAGGCATCATCATATCATCCATATATGCATCATCATATCATACATGAAAAAGATATTGAAAAGAAAAGGAGCATATCATAACATCCCATACATCTCATAATCATAACTCATAAACATCATCCATTAGGGTCATAATATAGATCTATTAGTCTAAGCATATTAAAAGATCATTTGCATATCATAAACATTTGTATCCATACATCCATACTACATACATCATCATCATAAAAATCCATAGAAATTGTGAACCCCAATCCTATACTTGCACAAATACAAGAAACAAACACAATATTAGATCAAATGCAAGCAAAAACAAGGATTCCACATGAAATTCATTTGTGATGCTCAAATAAGAAAGACAATGAAGAAATGAACCAATAAAGCAATGAAATTCTATTTTAAGATGCAAACTCTTGATCCCATGGGGGAATTGGTGCCAATTTGATGTGGAAATTGGCCCTTTCCCAACTCCTATGCAAGCTTTAATGAATATTTGTGGATGATTGAAGCTCGTTGATGAAATTTTGGCATAACCTTGCTATGAAACCATGAAAATGATGAACACTTGATATGAAATGGATAAAATTAGCTCTCAATGTGAAGAGAGTAACTTTGCTCTAAGTTGTGGATGCAAAATACAAAGAGAAGCCTTCTATAAATAGAAGAACAAAATGAAGGAATGATCAAAATGGATGAATGTGGGAATAACATTCAACCAATGGCAAGGTGCCACTTGTCCAAATGTGAATGAATGGAGGATGTGCACATTTTGGCGAATATGCAAAGAGGGGGGAGATTCAAATTCAAAAGATGTCTTGAAGGATGAGGTGAAAGGGTCTTAAATGCCAGGTGGGAGACATGTAAGAGACAATGTAAGAGTTAATTCCATGTTGGAGGGTAAGACATGTGGGAGGGAAAATTCAAATTTGAAGAATATTCCATCTTGATGCCCTTTTGAATGATAATAGAAGAAATAATAAATCAAATAAATTGATTTATTGTGCAAGTGGGAAAAGCTAGAGGATGTGACATGGATTAGATTAGATTAATCATGATTTAATTAATTTAAGAGAGGATTAAGTGATTTGACCCATTTGATTTAGATTCATGGATTAAAATAAATCAAAAGGAGATGAAAATGATTTAGACTTAGTTAAATAAATATTTTGATTTATTTAACCAAAGGGAGGTGATGTTAGATTAAATTAGATAAATGTTTAATTTATTTAGTTTAATAGGTACACTTTAAATATTAATTAAATAAAATTGATTTATTTAATTAAAGGGGGGTAAGGGTTAATTAAACCAAATTGATTAATTTAATTAACAAGAGAGAATGACTTAATTAGATAAATGATTATTTATTTAATTAAGGGATGAAGAGTGATGATAAGCTGAACAGGTGATTTAGGACGAAACAATGTTAGTTAATCGGGATCAAGTGCAGGAGATCAATTAGTATATTTTACGTGTCTACATTTTTCCCCTCTTTGAAGCAACATACTTGTTGCGTTGGTTCAAAGAATAATCTTGCTGCGATCAAATTTAAAAAAAATCTAATTTTTCGGATGCCCCACTGTTGCCCTAGCGGAAAGAATTATGCTGGTACACTACCCCCTCAAGAGATTGAGCGGAAATGTTCAATTTGAGGGTCGATCTCGCGACAAAGAGGTTCAAGATTAGTTCAGCTCGTATGTTAGACTTGATGATGTAGACACTCATTGGCCATGGGAAACCTCATGTCTACTTTGATATATTACACACACTTGATCCTAATTTTGTACCATGACAGTTACATTATTGATGATATATATGAGATGATTATGATGTTTATATGCAATGGATGATATGATGATGCATAGATGATATGGATGCAGATGATATGATATGATGATACTTTTATGATTATGCAATGGATGATAAATGTATGGTTTATGAGATGCCTAGAATAACCAATCTATATTATGTAATGATGGGGATGAATGCATGTGGTATGATTAATGCTTTCTATATGATATGATATGCATTATGCAGTATGCTGACGGTTTGTGGATGCAAGATAGATGAAATGGTGATGGTTTATGATTAACCGTCATGGTACCATGTTAGCATGAAGGGAAGTAAGAAGAAATAAGACAATGACAAGAGAATCCAACAAGCCAACTTTAATGATGATGATGATGGTGATTTTCTTACCAAGGAGTTGGGATTTTTTAAAAGGGCCAATTACCTTATGTTTGATAACACACATAGGCACAATGCATCAAGGTATAAAGAACCAGGATGGTGTTTCACCTAGTGTGATGGACTTTGACTCGACAAACAGATAGGAGTATTCTTATTCACACCTGACATACATAAACTTTGCTAGGATGCACCTAACAAAGCAAGTATTCACCAAGTTATATTACAAAAATGTCCAACAAGCATAACAGACAAAAGATAATGATCGATGCCCCATTCCTTTCTCTCTAAATCATTTTGATTAGACATCATCAAGAGGTCATTGCAGTGAGCGCAATAAGATAAATCAAAAAGAAAAGATCCAGTACACAAACAAGTCAATGTTCTTCATACCGCTAGCCAAGGGGATGTGTTTTGTTTAGGATAAGTATCCAAAGTGATATCCAAAATGATGCCCATTGTCGAAACGATATATCCTAGAACATGCATTGTATATGATGATGATGGGTTGATAAGTTATTTGATAGGATTTTGATATAAGGTTGACTAACATGTTTGAAAATGATCAGGATTTTGATTTTGCATTTAAAAGTTTGAAGTTTGCTTTTAATTTTATGTTTGAATCTTGCTTTTGCTAATTGTTGTACTTGTTTCTTTTTTTTTTTGTTAAAGGGTGAGTGTGATGATTGACTTATTATGGATGAGATTATTGTGGGTGAAGTGAAATGAGATGAATGGATTTCTTGGGTTTTTTTTTAAGTTTTTGATGTTTTTGAAATGTTTTGAGGTTGTTTTTGGGTTTTTTTGAGATTTTTACAAATGTTTTTGTGTTTTTATGAGATTTTATGAATGTTTTGATTTTGAGATTTTATGGATGTTTTTGGATTTTGTGTCTCGGGGGCTGATCAAAGATTAGCCTTTCCTACGTTTAAGCTCAAAGACGACGTAGTTCAAATAGCATGTTTTTGACAGTTTCCTAACTTTTATGAATTTTTTTGGATTTGGATATGTTTTGAATGTTTTGGGATTTTCTTGGTTTTTTGAATGTTTTTGGATTTTCTCATGATTTTGACGTTTTTGGATATGGATGTGTGTCACAATATCAGTGCTTGGTTTTGGGATTTTGTTGAAAACTAAGCTAAGGTTGATTGATCAGATTAATGGATTGATGATGATAACATTGTTGAGGATACACAACAATGCAAGGACAGTGTTAAGCAACAAGAGGATTAGGATGGATATCCCAAGATGATGTGGGATTGATGATGATAACATTGTCAAGGATACACAACAATGCAAGGATAGTGTTAAGCAACACAAGGATTGTGATGGATATCCCAAGATGATGTGGGATTGATGATGATAACATTGTCAAGAATACATAACAATGCAAGGATAGTGTTAAGAAACACAAGGATTGGGAAGGATATCCCAAGATGATGATGGATTGATTGGATTTGATTTGATCAAGATTGATGAAGCTTGGTTTGGAACAAAAGTTGTTTTGGATGATTGGATGTGACGTTGAAGCACACATTAGATGCGACTAATAGTGTTTGTTTGGATTGATGTTCAATGAAAGATGAAGATTGATAAGGAATGTCTTCTCGTCAAAATATGCCATGGGCTAGTGATTTGGATTTTTGCTCACAAGTGCTTGACCAATTTGATTTCATGTTTGCCAATGTTTAGATCACCACATAAGTTGGAAGATATAGATCAAGATTTATTCCCGAAGCAAGATGTAAATATCTACCCCCAATGTTTAGAAATGTATGAAATGCCATGGTTGGATGCTTGGATAGATGTATGGATGGATGGATATGGTAAGCACACAAAGGATGCCAAGGATTATCTTACGATAAGATATGATGTTCAAATAAAAGAATGCTCATTTGGACAATGTTTCATGGCTCAGATAACATTGGATAGGATAGGATCAATGAAAATGACCCATGTCAAGATGTTTACCATAAGCAAGCGTAAAGTGTGCACCAAAGTTTTTCAAGATCAAAATAACTCAGACTATGGATGCAGATATATGCACATGGATTGGATAAATGGTTCATGGATGAAATGGATTTATTATGGATATAAGATGGATGGAATGTTATATTTATTATGGATGGGATGAGATGCTTCCACCTGAACTAGCGCACGTAGATGCTCAATTCTACATATGACGCCTATTTTCCAGGTTTTCATCATGGTACCTGTCCAAAGTGCCACCCATGCGGTTTTCACTAGAGGACGATTTTTCTCTTTATTGTTTTTAATCATTTTTTTGATTTTTTTTTATTTTCATATTTTTTTATTTTTTTGTATTTTTCTATGAAAGATTTAAAGCTCATGTTGAACCACCTGGTGGTGTCGATGTAGAAGCTTCTATCATAATGTGCCATTAGTATCTTGCTTGAAGAAACTACTTTTCCAAGATACATGCACTTGAATGCAACTTTTAGGATTCCTGATATGCTTTGTTGATACTAGAGTTAACTTTGTCTTTGTACGCACATCGTGATGGAATGCCTTCTGAATCCTTATGATAAAGGGTCGTTTCCAATACATGGTCAATGTGAGAATTGGATATCATGTGTGGAGGCCTGGATGGAGTGTGTTTAGGAATAGAAGGTGGATTGGTTGACAGCTTGGAACCTTTGACTCTCCAAACTTGGGAAGATGAGCAATGATGGGTGGATATGAAAGTGTATGTTGAATTAGGACCAACTGCTTGATATACTTTGCATGTCACTTGAGAAGCCTTCTTTTGTTTTTGTGGACATCTTTGGTGGATACTTTTCCCTTTTTTATTTTTCCCCATAGTTTCTTTGGCTAATGGAGTTTGATAGGGATAATCTTTCTCTGTATTTCTTGGTATCTATGTGTATTTTATTTGTCCATCACTCTTTGCTTCTTTTTCTTTGATAACGCTCTTTGTGCTTTGATTCAAATCTTTCTTTTGATTGCAGTCCCAATTCGTGGATGGGGTGATGGGTGGATGAAGATTCGTGACGTGGCTAGTTGTAGTATTGGCATCAATTTCATCATAAGGATTCTTCGTGCTTCCTATGTTGACATTTTCTTGAGACATAGTTGCCCCTAGTATGGTGGTAGTAGCACCTTTGTCCCTTGATTCTGCCTATTTTGAGATGTCTTGTTTAGTAAGCACTCTCTGATAAATGACCACTTCAGATGATGTTGTTTCAATTTGTTGCTTTGCTAACTCTAAAATGTCCTATTATGTCTAACTTATTTCCTTGAGTGGATAATGTTGGATATCTTTATACATGATGTCCTCAATATGAATTTGGGATATATTTGATCCTGATGTTGACAACTCAGTTTGATTGTAGGAATCAATAACCTGCTCTTTTTGTGTAATAATATCAGGAGTAAAGGAATCTTGTTCTGAATGAAGATCATCTACGTGTCCATCCACATAAAGCATCTCATGGGTATATGGAGGAGTATGTGCTATGCGGATATGATCATCTTGTATAGATAGGAGAGTATCCATTATAACATTGCAGTAGCTTGGGGATACAAATTCTTGATCTTGAATTATTTCAGAATTACTTTCGACATACTTTGGATCAAGTTCTTGACATGGGTCCATTTCAAAGGGTTCTTGGATATCTTCTTTAGGCATGGGAAATGGCTCAATATCCTCTTGATCTTTGAGTGGACTTGGATAAAATTTTGAGTTGAGGATCCCTTCAATATCTATAACCATGAGGTCAAAGGGGGTCAACATGTCTTGAAAAGGACCATTGCTAGATCTTGGTGAAAGATTTTGATCATTCTTTGGAATAAATTCTTGAGATATGTCCTCTAACTCATAAGGCGGTGTAGAGACATTTTCAATATGATCATTGGTCGATGGATCATAGATTATGTCAATGGGATCAAATAATTCTAACACTCCTTGAAATAGAGCACTAAAAAGTGGTTCTTGATGTATAGTGAATTGATCATCAAATGGGGTAGAAACATCTTCAATGTGCTCATTAATGGAAAGATCTTGAATATTGTTTTCAACAATTGTGGAAAAAGATATTGTCAATGCTATCGCTAGTGGTTAAATCCTAATTATTGTCCCCAATAGTTATTACTTTTTGATCAATCAGGTCTTGGATGATATGTTTGATTCGAATACAATATGATGTTGTGTGTCCCTTTATTTTGTGAAAATCACAAAGGCGATTTTCATTGTACTAGGGTGGTTTCATGTCTAGTTCCTAATAATTCTCATAGATGGGGATTTTGATGAGATTTTCTTGTACCAACTGTTGCACCACCGATTCGATTGGTTTCCCAAGTGGTGTGTATTTTTATTTGTTACCTTGTGACATTTTTACTTTAGATTGACCTCGTGGTGATTGATTATGGAGATGTGGTGATTGATTTTGGATGATGTTCTGATTTTGAATGATGTTTGGATTTGGCATGATAGGTTGAAATTGAACATTGTTGTGGTTGGGAATCACATTGCCTTGATTTAGGTAACTTTGATTTTGCATGGTGTTACCTTGAATTAAACTAATACATGGAGTCATTAACATCTTGTTTGGACTTTGAACAACATTTGTGCGATTTGCAAACATATCTATCCCAAAGTTTACCAAGTGTGGATTTAAAATGTTCATGTTTGGTAAACTTGGTATATTCATATTTGGCATGTATGGATTTGGTGGGATAATGTTGCTTTGTTGAAGACTCATGCATTGATTGTTTGGTTGATAGATTTGTAGGTTTGGACTTTGATTTAAATCTACCATTGGGAAAGGTGTTCCAAAATTTATATTGGGCATGCTCACATTTGTTGTGCCATTGAGGTTTGTAGGAGATAACGATCCTATGTATGGATTGTATAAATGTGAGTTTTGATAATCCATTGGTTTTGTAAGGCTTTGATAGTATGGTTGATTTAAACCACTCATGATGTATGAATCAAGTTTATATTCCATGTTCTTCTTGTGTTTTGACCTTGTTGCAAAAGTGACCTCTAAGGTGTTTAGGACCAATGATGAAATGAAGGATGAAAGGGATGAATGATATGGGTATTGAACTTTTAAGAACCTTGGAGGAATACTAGACTTTAGGACTTTTGGATTTTTAATTTTGGGTTTGATTTTGACTTTGATTTTGATTTGATAATGAACTCATAAACTACAAGAGGTTAGATGTTGTCTTGGAATAAACTTGTCCACAAGATGATAATTTAACTAGGAGTATGAGGAAGGATTCATCCACACACACTTAGCCAAACAAGGTGATTTTGATGTTGATTTGAAGGATTTTACCAAAAGTCTAGTATGAGTGATTTTTCCAATGGTTCAAAAGTTGTTTGTGAGATGGGATTTGATTTAAGTTTGAGATGGATGAAATGATTGGTTGTTTTGATCCTAAATGAATCTAAGAGGGACCTTTTTTACAAGACCAAGATATTGAAGAAAATTCTTTTCCCAAAAAGTATTTCAAACCAAAAGATCAATGTTTGCATCAAAAAGAACACCATACAAAACATAAACAAGCACATGTGTGGGATTCAATTGATTTCATCTTGATTAATGAATTGCTTTTACCACAAACACTCTCTTGATTAATTTTAAAACTAAATGTCTATGTCTCAATTTCTTTTCATCCCACAAGGTCCATTATGTTGAAGTGAAGAGAATAAAGGCAATAGTTCACTAATGTTGACTTTAGTGAGAGAAAATTGATATATAAACCCAAGTACTTAGATGTCTCTAAGGATAGGATCCCAAGGGAAAGCAATAGCACTTGGATTTTGTCAAAGGTATTTTCTCCTCTAAAGGGTTTGAAATTTAATGTTCATGTTGAATGTTTGTTTTCCTGATGTTTACGATCAAACAAAGTGTTTTGATTTCAAGAACATATACAACCCTATGGATATTTGAGACAATATTTGTTGAGTCCCCACTTGGACAAGTCTAGCTATGCTTACTTTCACAAATGGTTAGATGCTTGACCACACAGGCTCCCCCTTACAATGTGCTCACTTCTCGGCTCAGCCAAGCATCAGTACCCATGAATCTCCCATGGCATACTTTCGATTTCCACTAAAATTCATAAAAATGGGGTAGTTTCAGAACGACCGTTCTTGCACCAACAAATAGATAAGGATTTTGGCCTTTCTAAACAAGGGGTTTTAATTTAGACTTTCTGTTCATAGGAGTTGACCCATCGAGGTGAGAGACCATTGTTTCCCTTCTCATCGGCGCCAACCACATGATACTAGCCTTTGTTCTAGTACCCACTTTTTTATCCCGGTTGGAAATACTCTTGGCTTTAGAGTGTTACTGGTTGGGTCGTTCCCTTGGGTGAGTACTTTTTCCCCAAGGTAGGCCCTCTAAGATAAATGAAAGTGAGAAAACATATTCATAGTCTGATCAACCTTCATTTAGAAACAAAGGGAGAACACATGCAACATGTTCCACTCACACTCGCAAGATGTTTTGTTCAATTTTAATCCCAAAATGAAATGTGGAGGCAATTACTTTACTCAACTTAAGACCACCAAAAATTCTTTTGATTCTCCAGATCGTCATGAGGCGCGAGAGAAGCACGTACATATTTTCAATGGTATTACTTTGAGTAAGCAATTACAGAACAAAGTAGCACATATTCATTTTAATCCTTTCAAAGAAATGATTTGATTCTTTTTAAAGCACCAAAAGAAAGGTGAAAGTTTCTTTGTTCAATTGTTAATCTTTAAACAAAATCTAGTCAATTTGTCCAAGGTTCTTTTTAATCTCATTGTAGCAAAATTGAAAGTTTTTGTAGTGTTCTTTTTAGATCCCAAAAGAAATTAGTGAGTCCTAAAACTTGAAGATATAAAAGCCTTAAGAATGGGATTATAATTGCTCCCAAAGTGTTTAAAAACACTTGTTACAATCATGTGATAATGATTTTTCTTTGACTTCCATGCTCCATGATCCTTTAAACCCTACAATACAAGATCCAAATGTTAGATGAAATCAAAAAACAAGAAGATATGAGGGTTAGATAAATGATTAAGCACAAAAACCATAAAATTTAAACCAAGTTTCATTGTGATTTGACATTAGGTAAAAATTTGAAAATTTTAACTTTATAAAAGTTGAGAAAAACCTACACCATTGAATAGATTATGAAATTCTACCCCATTTCAAAAAAAAGCTCTGAAAATGACCAAAAAATGACCAAGATACGGCCATTTTAAGTTTGAGTGAAAAAGAAAGAGTCCAGCAGCTTTGTCTGCATAGGCGTCGTTGTTTGGAATTTGAAGCAGTTCTATATGGTGCCATTAGACTTTTAGCAGCTCTGTATGGAGTTTGAAGCAGTGTTGTATAGCACCACTAGACTGATAGCAGCACTCTATGGTGTCGTTGGACTGTGAGCGGTGTAGTTTCCTATATACACAAAAAAAAAGAAAAAAACACAGAATTTGATGAAAAAATGTCATTTAAACTTCTGGTTTTCCCTCCTAGCGCTAAAATGTGAACCCCAATCCTATACCTACATAAATACAAGAAAAAAACACAATATTAGATCAAATGCAAGCAAGAACAAGGATTCCCCATGAAATTCATTTGCAATGCTCAAATAAGAAAGACAATGAAGAAATGAACCAAGAAAGTAATGAAATCCTATTTTAAGATGCAAAATCTTGATCCCATGGGGGAATTGGTGTCAATTTGATGTGGAAATTGGCCCTTTCCCAACTCCTATGCAAGCTTTGATGAAGATTTGTGGATGATTGAAGCTCGTTGATGAAATTTTTGCATAACCTTGCTATGAAACCATGAAAATGATGAACACCTGATATGAAATAGATAAAATTAGCTCTCAATGTGAAGAGAGTAACTTTGCTCTAAGTTTTGGATGCAAAATAAAAAGAGAAGCCTTCTATAAATAGAAGAACAAGATGAAGGAATGAGAAAAATGGATGAATGTGGGACTAACATTCAACCAATGGCAAGGTGCCACTTGTCCAAATGTGAATGGATGGAGGATGTGCACATTTTGGAGAATGTGCAAAGAGGGGGGAGATTCAAATTCAAAAGATGTCTTGAAGGATGAGGTGAAAGGGTCTTAAATGGTAGGTGGGAGACATGTCAGAGACAATGTAAGAGGAGTTAATGCCATGCTGGAGGATAAGACATGAGGGAGGGAAAATTCAAATTTGAAGAATATTCCATCTTGATGCCCTTTTGAATGATAATAGAAGAAATAATAAATCAAATAAATTGATTTATTGTGCAAGTGGGAAAAGCTATAGGATATGACATGGATTAGATTAGATTAATCAGGATTTAATTAATTTAAGAGAGGATTAAGTGATTTGACCCATTTGATTTAGATTCATGGATTAAAATAAATCAAAAGGAGATGAAAATGATTTAGACTTAGTTAAATAAATATTTTGATTTATTTAACCAAAGGGAGGTGATGTTAGATTAAATTAGATAAATGTTTAATTTATTTAATTTAATAGGTAGACTTTAAAGATTAATTAAATAAAATTGATTTATTTAATTAAAGGGGGGCTAGGGTTAATTAAACCAAATTGATTAATTCAATTAACAAGAGAGATTGAATTAATTAGATAAATGATTATTTATTTAATTAAGGGACGAAGAGTGATGATAAGTTGAAGAGGTGATTCAGGATGAAATGATGTTAGTTAATTAGGATCAAGTGCAGGAGATCAATTAGTATATTTTACGTGTCTACAAAAATAATACAAAAAAAAAATGCATCCATGACATCCATAAACATCTGCATAATCATACATCGTAGCATATCATATAGAATCACATCACATATAGAATAGCAAATACATCCATCCATAAAATGCATAAATAAAGTAGACGCATTGCATAAATAAATCAATTATATCATATATATCAAAAAATATAATTGTCATGGTACAAATCATAATCATGTGTATGTGTATCAATTAGTATAAAATGCCCACAAGGCTATCAAAAACGGAGCTTGTGAGTCCCAAAAAGAATCATGTGATGTCGATCAAAATTGTATGTGGTAGCTAGCCCAGGTGGCTACTCCCCTTGCCTGTCTGTCTCTTAGCTCGGTCATTTGTGTACCTCATCCTTGTCTGCTAAGAGTACTCTAGTACCCGGGCTACCGCGGGTATGGCTTGTTGATAGTGAAGCCTGTAATACTTGGCCTCTCGTACAACCTTGTCGTACATCCGTGCAGGAACTATCCTACCCTAAGATGATGTAGCCATGCTCTCCAACTATTGCCTCCTGCTGACCTCCTGGGCTAGTTGTAGCTTTGTCACCTACCTCTACTGACACTCTTGATCTCTCTCTATCGTGAGGGCCTGGACCTACTTTCTGGCTTGGTCCCTCTCTACTGTAATCACCTGTATCTAAGCCTACAACCCTTGAATTTTCCACTAAAGTTGTTGTATTTGGGCGTCTCGTGGGTGTGGCTCCAAGGGCTGAGGTGGTTGGGGTGGCTACTAATCCCTGTGTTGGTCCCTCTGGTGGTGGGAATCCCTCTGATCTCTCTGGTCTCTTGGTTGATCTAACTATCGTGGAGGTGGCCCACCTCCTCCTCTAGGTGCTCTTGGGACCTGTCCTACCTCGGGGTCTCCTTTGAGCAAGCACTACCCCTAGAATTGTAAGCCATAATGGAGGCCTAAACCAATCATCATAGGCATGTGTGGTGCCTGGATCCACCTATCCCTGCACATAGGCCCATGGCCTAGCCACCAACTTCCTGAAAGAGTTGACTGCATCAGATGTTGGGATCGTCTGGCCCCAAGTGGTCTCTCTGGATGTCCAATCAAAAATAGCCACATACTGATCATTAGGGCGATCCTGGACATCTTCGAATTGTAGGGCTACAAGGTCTGGCAGGTAGCGCTCGATCATAGTATGCTTGCACCCCTGCATCAGTTGGTTCTATCTAGCATAAAATAGTTGTTGCACATCATCGTACCAAGAAGACATATGTAACCAGGGTCTCCAAGTAAACACTGTCATCTCATCGATAACTTTGCGCCAGTGGGGTAGGCTAAGTCATCATGTATGCCTCAAAGTAATGTTGCCCTGGTACCTCCAAATTGTTGGGTCAATGGGCTCAACATCAACCACTGTAACCATCGGTCGAAGCATGAAAGTGTGC
>VDFB02193867.1:778864671-778914055 GCA_007258455.2 Sequoia sempervirens | reverse complement strand
TGTGTTTTTACCTTGAAACAATAAAATATGGGTTGACCTCATGATTTAGACCCACATACTTCTGCATTTGTTTGGTTCAATGCTTTATCCAACTCAAAAATGCCTTTTTTATGCAATTGACTCCTTGTTTTACCAATCTATGCTTGATCCATCACCTTTTTCCACCAATTTGCATGTTAGACAACGTAGAAGAAGACATTTTGAATTTTCTACATCATTTTACATTATCTCTGTAATATTGAAATGTTTTTATTTAGTATATTTGTTTGTTTTTGACAATATAAACTAAATTCTTCATGATTTTTATTAATAATAACAATTAGACATAGAATTCAACATTGAATTAGATGAGAGTTGCATAAAAAAGTTTTTTTATGATTTTGACAAAATTTGAAAAACATGACATAATTTAGATGAATTCATGTTTAAATTATATAAACGACATCAACTTAACACAAATTTTCTTATGAATTCTATTTGCATTGCTTATAGTAGTCTATTTCTAGCATGGCTAGTGGAATTCATTCTATTTCATTTTAGGTAGATGTTTATATTGAGTTTGTTTGTTTTGTTTTGAAAATTTATAGACCATTCATTTGATGATTTTATTAATCTTCATTGTTACACATCCAATTCAACATTAAATTAGATGGATCTTGCATGTAAAAGTTTAATTTTTAGGAGCTTGAAGAAAAAAAAAGGAAAAAAAGGGAAAACATGACATAATAGATACAAATTCATTATTAGTGATGGTTGTGGGAAAAAATTTATTTTCAACTAATTTGGAAAACCTAAGAGCTTTCATCAATGTTAATGCAAGTTTCCATTAATTTTTTTGTGCCATAAAAATTTCACCTTCATCATGTGCTTAGATAAATTCGATTGACATGACATAGTTGTTAATGCAATTTTCCATTCATTCATACCATTTACCTTTCTAAGAAATTTAAAAATGGAAAATTTTATGCAATTGAAAATGCTTTTTTTCTTTCTAAGTTACCTCATTTCCAAAGAAATAGTGAATAATTCCAAGATATAGCATCACAAACCCTTCTTTGAATTCATGTTCTTCATGGCTTGGTTGACAATCACAATGTGGTTTTGACAACAATAAGCACAATATTCTCTAGTTTACAAAGGTGGTAGCAATGTATACCCTAGGTTTGACACTTCTTTGCTCCTAAGCACTTGTCCACACTCTAAATACTCCCCTTAGTCCCAAGTCTTAACATTGATCAATGCTTACATGAAACAATTTTGTACAAATCCCTCAAAGTACTAGGTTTTACACGGTATAGTTACAAAAAGAAACAAATTTTCCTCAATAAATCACACAAAATGATGATTTAGTGACCCTCCTTTTTCCATCACATGCATATAGGCCTACAAAAAATTAGTACCAAGTTTCATATATTTTCACCAAATGCATCAAAAGTTATGGGTTTTTTGAAGCTCGCTATAAACCCTAGGTTGGGGACAACAATGTTTGATAAGATATGCAATTTTTGATAAGTTGCATTAGTTATGCAATGCAAAGTAATGCTTTGAGTTTTAAAGATATGCAATGGAATGTAATCAGTGATATCAATATGTGTCATAAAATGCTTTGTGTGTTTCATAAAATGCAATGTAATTAGTGGTATGGATATGTTTGAAAAAATGCATTACCTAATTTTCTTGCGGTATGGAGGTAGACATGTATGAAAAATGTTGTATCACAGACATGTTTGATAAGATGGATTGGTACACATGTTCAAAAAATGTGGTAGCATAGAATAAGGCAGTGAGCTGTTTGAAAGAATGGCTCAAAGAAATGTGGTCTCATGCTGATGTCCATCACCATGAGACCACATTTCTTGGAGGGATTTTTCCAAATAGCTCACCATCTTCTTTCATAAAATGCTTTGGTAGAGATGTATGAAAAAGGCTAAGGTAGACATGTTTGATAAGATGCTTTGGTAGACATGTACGAAAAATGTGGTTGCATAGAAAAAGGAAGTGAGCTATTTGAAAGAATGCCTCAAAGAAATGTGGTCTCGTGTGATGATGTCCATCACCATGAGACTGCATTTCTTGAAGGAATATTTCCAAACAACTCACTTCCTTCTTTCATAAAGTGCTTTGATGTGTTCTATAAAATGTAATGTAATCAGTGATATCAATATGTTTCATAAAATGCATTACTTACTTTTGTTCTATGTGTGTTTGTGAACATGTAGCATTCAATGTCATGCCGAGGAAATGACCAAAGCATCTAACATTGGAGGAACGTGTAGTTAAAAATGCAAGGAGAAGAGAATAAAAAATACAAGCTCGTGAAGCAAAGGAATTGCAACCCATATAGCAAGAAATTCCTGTGCAATCTAAGAGAGATGTCCAATTGGCAACACAAAGGGCACGAATGAAAAAAGTTAATGGAAGGACATAAATGGGTCCCTAAGTTGGGGGGACATCATCAACCATAGGTGAAGTTCAATGCCAATCTTCAGTTGAAGACACACCATTGACAACATTGGGTTTTGAAAGTACATCAAAAAACATATATCTATTTCAAGGCACTCCACAAATGACATCTCAAGTTGGAGGTACAACACCAAGGTATGCCATCAATTGCACCTCCAATTAAAGGTATGTGATCTATCCCCGATGTTGTTGACATTCCTAATGTTGACACAAATTTACATTTGAGAACTCTTCCTAGAGTTTTGCATAGAAAACATGAATTTTTATTGATATTGATTCCAATGTTTTGAAATGGATGTCTAATAAGATTCCAAAATGTTCATGTCAAAGATATGCAAAAAGGATATGGAGTTTATTTTTAGAGAAGCTAAGGGAGGGTGGAAGATGCCAACTATTTGTTGAAATGATGAGGAAACTCAAATTTAGGCCCACCATGAAGGCTCTTGGGCTAAGAGTTTTGAATGACTCAAGTGAAAATTCCATTGTAAAGAACTTGATGAGTGCATATGAGAGTGTGGGTTCTACCTCATGCACAAAGGATAGTTGTGCCACAAGACATGTGATGGAAACAACACTATTAAGTAGTGAAATAAGGAACAAGTTGAACCTTAAAAAGACAAGTAAGTCTTTAAAAATAAGTATATCATCTCTAATGAGAGCCAAAGGAAGGTGTAAAGAGTGGAGGATCCAAATAGCAATGAGTTATGGGAATTCTCGGGTAGAGTGCCATGAAATGATAAAAGAATTGCTCAAGCCTTGAGATTTATAATAGTAGGTTATTGGAAGGATAACACAAGGACCTCTCCCAATCAAAGAGATGTTGTAAGAAGGAGAATTGGAAGTCAAATCCGTGAGCCACATCCAAAGCATTATTTGGATACCACTCAAACCCAATTTTTTGCTGATTTTGTACGGACTATCCATACGTGGAAGATGGCATTATGATTTTTATTGACGTATATGTGTAGATATGCATACTAACAATGTTTTGTAGGAATGTAACATAAGTCCTCCACCTAAATCCTCAAGGGAATTCTTATCTTCCATTTTATGTGAAAAAGTGGATGGTCAATTTTTTTACAAGAAGTCATGTTTGGATGTTACATGTGATCATTGTGGTGACATGCACCATTTTCCAATTTTCCAACACATGGCTGGTACACACACAATTGGAAATGGAATTGTGGAATTTGGCAAATACAAGAAAGTGTCCTACAGTCTAAAAGATGGGAAAGAAGCAAAGAAGTGTGAATTGGTCAGTGATAAGATTCCAGTGTATTAGTTTATGGGAATTTTCCATGATCAGGTGGTATATGAGTATGCAAGGCATACCCATAGAGCTTGATGGTTGGACTCACAATTCAAGTTATGTAAGGACACATTTCCACTTCATAGCATCATTTTAGTTGTTGAATTCATGGAGAACTACACACTACAACCACATAATGAGGTGCAATCACAGTACTACAACTCTACACAGGTTGCTATATTTATGCATATTGCATTCATTCATGCAAATGATAGTACAAAGGATAATAGGAAAGTATTGAGGGTGCATCACTTTTACAACAGTGATGATCGCACACATTCTTCAAAGTTTGTCCAAGGTTGCTTTAGATGTTCTATGATGATCTTGCTAGCAGGGACATATCATTCAGTCAGTATATCATATGGTCAGATAACTATACATCGTAATTCAAGAACTCAAGAATGTTTTACTAGTTGAGCAGGATGCATAGGATCAGTGGTGTTCCCCATATGTGGAACTTCTCAAAGGCTAGGCATGGAAAGGGGGAGCATGATGGAGCAGGTGCATGTATCAAAATAGCCTTAACACGAGAAGAGTTAAAGTACAAAGATAGTGTAAATTTGAAAAATGCAAGATCAATTATCAAGTGGTTCAATCATGCAATGGGTCCAGGTAGTGAAGGTAATAATCTAGTTCATATATTTTTTCATTTAGTAGATGATACTAGCATTGCAAAATATGAGGATTATTGTACACTAACAGGATCGAGCGATCTACACTCTTTTAGAAGCTCCAATGTAGGTACATGTACTATCCATACATGGAAGATGGCATGCTTTTGTTCTACATGTACACTTCAAGCATGGAATGATTGTGAGTCAATAGAGTGGGTTGACAAATGGTCCATAAGAAGTCTAACCCCACTTGACACTTATTAGCTCCTGATAGCTCTACAAATCATGAAGATGCAATCATCCATTGACTTTGATCATGTATCAAACCTACTGGAACTAGGTAATATATCTTACTTTCAAGTTTTATTTTAATGTTCATTAAATACATCTAACAAGATGAACATATCAATGAAGGGCATGCTTATGTGGTGGTTGCAGATGAAGATAAGGAAGAGCTCATACAAATTATTGCCTGTGTTTTTTTATCAAGGCCAAAAAGAAATTGGAGGCCCTAGTTATAGATGGAGAAAACATAGAATATCCTACAAGTTTGGTGGTTGTTACTAGAACATGGCCTAGAAGGTACCTAGTTAAGAATGCTACAGTTTGGTTGTTTGAGGACTTCGATACAAATTGAAAGATTCTTCACTACTCCAACCTTGTCATCACAACCAACATTCATTTGATCAAATATAAGGGCAGACCTGTGAACAAGAATTTATGGAAAGTGTGTGAGTTTGACCACAAGGAAATACTTGACACAATAAAGAATAGAGCAAACCTAGATGGTTCCCTAGATTGATTTGTAAGTATGCACATTGAATTTCTAAAGTCATGTTATTGATCACTACTTTCTTTCAAGCATTTAAATTTGATTGTAGAAGGGTTTGCAAAATTGCATTATTATTAATTTCCAAAATGATAATTATATGCTGCTCTCTATTGACTACCTTTAAGTTGGTATTCTCTATTGGTGTTTGATGTCATATGCATTTAGGACTGTCATTGATGCATTTGTGACTATATTTTGACCCACTTATTAATTATATGTTTGCTTTAGTGAAGAGATATGCAAGACTAGTGAAGGAGAAAAAAGGGAAAGGCTTCATTAAATATTATCAAGTTAAGAAAAGAATAACATTGGTTGCTAGTGAAATTGTTCAGTGGTATGAGAAAGATTGGTTACTAGTGCATTTTCTACTTTTCAATCTTCTCTTTCTTTTCCATTTCGTAGATTTGTTGGATTCTTATATGCTACATGTTTTATGTTAATTATGTTTATATATATTTGAAATTTATACATAGGATCATCGAGAGATAAGAAAGTAGTGAAAGATGGACCATCACCATTGTAGCACCTTCAATCAATCTACTTATAACATGCATGAAGGTGATAATAGATCTAGTCAAAAGGTGTATGTTTGACATTATTCAGTTATTGGTCTTTTAATGATTTTTATGTGAGTCGATGTATGAAATTGTTAGGATTTTGTAAGTTTTTTGTGGACCAAATTCTAGTGAGAGTACATAACCACGAAGAGGATACTACCCATGCATTTCCAAAGGAGTAGGGGATGTACATGTTTTGAAGCATTTTTGAATGCAAATAACTAGGCCACCTGAGGTGGATTGGAGAAAAAAAAAGGGTAGTAGCTCCTTTTGTTTCATCTTGTACAATATATTGCATGATTTGTGCTACAAATGAGAGGATTATTTCCCTGCATGTATTGCTACAAGTATTGAGAAATGGGAGGATTTTCAAGATGTTCTTCCATCACTATTGTAATATTTGTTATTGACTTAGTGTATTTTTTGATATACAAATATAATGAGAAATTAAAACATGCAAATGTGTATATTCCTTAATATATGTCTCAATTAAATGCGTATATTACATTTAAAGTTAGTTCTAATGGTTTATGGTTTACATTTAAAGTCGTCTTGAAGGAAAAGCATGTGGGTTTATGGAAAAATATGAAACAATGCCTTCTATTTTACAAAGGAATATTTTCTTGCTCTTCTATAATCCCTAGAACTCCTTTCATCATCATTATTTGACATTAAAACTTGATCAACCCTTCCTCGTTTAGTATGCTTCAACTCAAGGCTAAAGTTTGCATCAGAAGGTTGTGAACTAACCTTTCCAATTAATATGTCCCCATAATATATAAGTTTGGCTTTCCAAAATCTACTCTAATAGTTTTAGAGTCACTATCATCATGATCTATCTCTTTACATAATCTGAGTCACCCTTCAAGGGATTCATTAAAAAGCAATGCACAAGACATCTAGTACACCTTGCCACCATTGACAACCTAGCCTAGTGGGCATCCAAGGAAGGAAAAACACACCAACAAGGGAAGAATAGCATGAACAATGGGGGCAACAATGTTTCAATACCCTCCAACACCTTTGAAAACTCCCAAACATTCTTCAACCAACCAATCTCTCCAAACAGTCACTTGGCATTTGGTGCTCTTGTCAACTTTTGCAACATAGTCAAATGGCCCTTTTTGGACTCAGACTTCCATGATACAACGTTCCTAGGTACAAATCAACATCATGGTTTATTGACACAATGCATAAATGATGCACTATTATTGATCCAAACTCAAAAATCGAAGATGAAACTTAATCCCTTTTCACTCGTGCACACAAATATTATGAAAATAAGCCCCATGAAATAATTAAAATTCCTTTTCAATGCTTTTGTCATAAAATAAAAGACCTTTGAATTAAATACTTTATGGTTGTTCTCTAAGTATTTCCTTTTGCTCTATGTATAATTTGATGATCCTTTGCATACTTTATGGTGGTTGTCTATTTATTGTCATTAAAAGTGAAGTTGAAACAACAAAACTTAAGTGATGGAAAAGTTAACTTATGGTGGTTGTCTATTTATTGTCTTTTATGCTCTCCATAGAAATGTGTTTGTTAAATTGAAGTTGAAACAAAAAACTTAAGTGATGGAAAAGTGGTAGAGTCATTAAAAGTGTGTGCTTTTGCAATTAGAGTCAAAAGGTCAATGGAAAGGACTTCCAAGTGAATGTTTCCAAGAAACTTCATTTGAAGCAAGAAGATTTCCAAATTTTCCAAATATTTACATGTGTGGTAATAAATAGCTTTTCAAAAACTTTTAGCTTATTTAGGTGAGGCACTGGTTTTTGCTTTGAGCTACATTCAACTGACATAATCCTTTAAGAGTCCAAAGTGCAAAATAGATGTAATCTTTGAAGGGTTAATACCCAGACACCATGATTCTTAGAAACTTATCATATAAGCCTATGATACTGTGTTGGGCCCCTCTACAATAACCTATCTTGGTTTTTGCTAACTTAGAGGTGTTTTTCCGTGGTGGTGACTTTTCACTTGGGGAGAAAGTTATCAAATGCAAGTAGTGTAAAGTTGCAAAGTGGTGTAACTTTCATTATACAACACATGTGACCAAATGAACTATTCCAACACATCCAGGTGGGTACATTTATGTTGGGAATGGTCCTCTTTTGCACCCAAACATGCTGAATCGCTCTGAGCTACATTCAACTGATAGATTCCATTGAGTCCAAAGTGCAAAATGGCTACAATATTCGACGGCGTGTTACTCGAACACTGTAGTGTTTAGAAACTTCTCGTCTAATCCTATTGGTTCATGTTGGGTCCCTCTACAATAACCTCTCTTATTTTTTTAAAACTTGGAGGCATTTTCCTGTGGTGGTGACTTTTCACTTAAGGAAAAAGTTGTCAAATGCAAGTAGTGTAAAGTTGCAAAGTGGTGCAACTTTCATTCTGCAAATTGTGTGACCAAACAAACTATTCTAACACATCTGAGTGGGTACGTTTATGCTAGGAATGTTCCTATTTTTTACCCAAATATGTCGAATCACTCCATTCAACCAGTAGAATCCCTTAAGAGTCCAAAGTATAAAATGGATACAATCTTTGACAGAGTGTTACTCAGACATCGTGACACTTAGAAACTTCTTGTATGAGCATATGAGATTGTTTTGGGCCTATCTAAAATAACCTCTCTTGATTTTTGCTAACTTGGAGGCATTTTCCCATGGTGGAAACCTTTCACTTGGGAAAAAAATTGTCAAATGCAAGTAGTGTAAAGTTGCAAAGTGGTGCAACTTTTGTGCCCAAACGAACTCTTCCAACACATCTGGGTGGGTATTTTTACGTTAAGAATGGTCCTCTTTCACACCAAAACACATCAAATCGCTCTGAGCTACGTTTAATTGGTATAATCCCTTAAGAGTCCAAAGTGCAAAATGGCTGCAATCTTCGTTAGGCTATTACTCAAACACCATGATGCTCAAAAACTTCTCATCTAAGCCTATGGGATTGCGTTGGTCCCCTCTACAATAAATTCTCTTGGTTTTTTCTAACTTTGAGGCATTTTTCTGTGGTGCCAACTTTTCACTTGGGGAAAAAGTTGTCAAATGCAAGTAGTGTAAAGTTACAAAGTGGTGCAACTTTTGTTCTGCAACTCATGTGAACAAAAAAAATGTTCTAACCCATCCAAGTGGGTAATTTTACACTAGGCATGGTCCTATTTCACACCCAAACATGCCGAATGACTCCAAGCTACGTTCAACCAACCGAATCCCTTAAGAGTCCAAAGTGCAAAATAGATGCAATCTTTGATAGGTTGTTACTCAGACACTGTGATGGTTAAAAAATTATCATATAAGCCTATGGGATCATGTTGGGCCCCTCTACAATAACCTCTCTTAGTTTTTTCTAACTCGGAGGCATTTTCCTGTGGTAGCGACTTTTCACTTGGGGAAAAAGTTGTCAAATGCAAGTAGTGTAAAGTTGCAAAGTGGTACAACTTTCATTCTACAACTTGTGTGATCAAATGAACTATTCCAACGTGTCCAAGTGGGTACACTTATTCTATTCATGGTCCTCTTTCACATCCAAACACATCAAATCACTCCGAGCTACATTCAACTGATAAAATCCCTTAAGAGTGCAAAGTGCAAAATGCCTGCAATCTTTGACGAGGTGTTACTTGAACATCGTGATGCTTAGAAAATTCTTATTTGATTATATGGGATCATGTTGGGCCTCTATATAATAATCTCTCAGTTTTTTCTAATTCAGAGGTATTTTTCTGTGGTGGCGACTTTTTACTTGGGGGAAAAGTTGTCAAATGCAAGTAGTGTAAAGTTGCAAAGTGGTGCAACTTTTGTTCTGCAACTCATGTAACCAAAAGAACTATTCCAACATGTCTGGGTGGGTACGTTTATGCTATACATGGTCCTCTTTTACACCCAAACACGCCGAATCGCTCTAAGCTACGTTTAACCAACATAATCTCTTAAGAGTCCAAAGTGCAAAATGGCTGCAATCTTCGACGAGCTATTACTCAGACACCGTGATGCTTAGAAACTTATCGTTTGAGCCTATGGGATTGCGTTGGGCCCCTATACAATAACCTCTCTCAGTTTTTACTAACTCAGAGACGTTTTCCTTTGGTGGTGACTTTTCACTTGGGGAAAAAGTTGTCAAATGGAAGTAGTGTAAAGTTGCAAAGTGGTGCAACTTTTATTCTGCAGCTCGTGTGACCAAATGAACTATTCCAACACATTTGATTGGGTATGTTTATGCTAGGCATGGTCCTCTTTCACACCCAAACATGCTGAATCACTCTGAGCTATGTTCAACTGGCTGAATCCCATAAGAGTTCGAACTGTAGTTGTCACCGAATAGTGCACCCTTGTTGAGAAGCAAAACTCAACCTACTAGTGAAACATTGGATCCAAATATTCAATATCCATTATGTATGTTTTTTCGTGCTCTAGAGTTATAAAACATGATGTGGTGGTAGTCATAGGACCATGTTTCTTGATGATTTGTCATGTTATTTCACACATAGAAAATGGAAGGAGGTTTTTTAACTTATTCAAATGATGAATATGGGAGAAATGTGATAAGTGTATATGGGTGATGCATCCAAAAATCAAGATTATATTATTGTTCATACACATATAATATCTTCATAATATCATTAAAAATGACCTTTGCATTGATTTTATTTAATGAGATGTCAAGTGTTGTGATATTAGTAGATGCAAATACATTTTGTTAGTTGCATCAACAACTATCATGTGTTTTGATGCACATTTGTAGAAGTTCATAGAGGTATGCATATATGCCCATGAGGTCTGAAATATTCACTTGTTCTATAGTTGGAAATGCAATGATTGCTAAGCTTTAGAATCATAACCATTAGTTGTTGGATGCCAACATCAATCATGAATTAAAAGTAATACATTTTTCTATGATATTTTTGTATGGGAAGGAGCTCTTACAATTCATTTGAAACCTTTTGGTGTTAAAATCCTTGCCACTAAACAACAATAGAACTCAAGAAGAATGAAGCATACACGCAAATACATGAAGTATACACATGAATCATGAAGAATACATGTGAACACATGAATTATACATTGGAATAATGAAGTATACACATGAATACACACAACATACGTGAAGTATACACGTGAATAAGTGAAGCATACATGTGAATAATTGAAGCACAAGTAATTGAAGCATTGCAAAGGATACAAACCGCCAAGAATGAAGCTTATTTACACAATACACATTAGATGGAGCTTATTGAGTAATCAACTGTAATTACTTAAGGATTAGATGTAAACAAAACCCATGCCTATAGCATTCAAGCATACAATTTACACAATATGCATGATAACATCATTCAAGAATGGCAGTAGCAAAATAATATTTTCTTTAATAAAAAAGTCATAAGGCTATACAATGATATATATTGATAAAAATATATACAATATATCCAAAAAAGCCATATAGGCTTACTACAAAAGAGCCATATGGACGTAAAATGTCACATATATATCAATAGTACAAAACATATGTTCTAAAATGCTACATAGGCATACAACAAATGACCCAAATACATAGTCATTTCCCTCTAAGGGAAGGAAAAATATCCTATGCTGCCTTCAAAATTTGGCTAGATGGAGTGCCTGTTGGTTCTCTTGTCTTTCGAACATGCTCACTAGACCTCCTCTCTAGACTCCTCTAGAGTTGCACTTGATACAATAAAAAGTATAGATGTTAATACATATAGATTGAATTATGGAATGACATATAATACAATATAGTCACTTATTGTATACAAATAGTTATCATGCACATTTACAAAATTACCACGTCCACAATCTAGAGTGATGCCCACCTGTAGCAACCAACAAGATATAAATTAAACTACATGTACAAGTATCATGAAAATTTGCAATAATAGACCAAAAAAGAGCAAATATAATGTCAAATCGACTAATCTGTTGCATACCTCTCTTAAAGGATCAAAACTGGCTATTATTGCAGCAACTCCATAGTCCATCATGCCACCAACATCGCTAGGGTTGTCTGAAGTCAACAACTAAAAAATGAAACAACATATCTAATAGTCATATAAAGAAATTCAGGTAGTCCCTTTATAACTATCATAAATGAGCAGCAAATGAAAATGAAAACAACAATTTGACTGTCATAAATGAGCATGAATTAAAAATGTAAAAGTACAACTTCATAGATAAAAATGCAAAAAATTAATGCATCATGAGTGCAAAAATTTTTGAAGGAAGCTAGTCAAGAGGCTTTTTTTTATGTGTTTCTAAGTTGCAGGGGTTGGAGATAAAGTTTGTGTGTGCAATAGTTCACCAATAGTTTTATATTGTGGATGTATCAGACAAAAAAATTGACAAAAAGGCAGGGAAAGAGTCATGAATGATGTAAAAGTATAATTGAACTCACCCAAACAATGATGTAGGCTTGTGTAGAAAGGTCCCTTAGACCTGTGGTTCAAAGGTCTTGCTCATATTTGTTAGTTTGATGCAAATTTTGGTGACTTTCCCAAGAGGGAAAATTATGCAGTTTAAGGTTAAATGTTGCAAGCCATGAATGGTCATGTTGTTGGACATTACATAGGATTATTCCATGATCATTTGTATCTCAATTCAAGCTTTCCTTGAGGTTTCCATTGTTTCTTTCTTGTCAAAGTGTTGGTCATTACTTTTGGCAAAGTATAAGTCATTGTTAGGGCATTATCAGTGTGATAAATTGCATGAAGTAAATTAGTGTGTCAAAAGTGATTGAAATATTGTTGTCCAACCATTTTATGTTGTTCCACCCTTTCAAAATGTGATTTCCATCACTGGTGATTCAATAGATCAAATTTTCAATAGGGATAAAGGATGTGAAGAGGGATTAAGCCTTGGTTTCAATGAAAACCTTAAAGGGAGTGAATTAGGACAATCAAGCTTTGTTGAATCTTGTCCTTTGCATCAATTAGTAGGGAATAAAGGAACATAGGGTGAATCAGGGAAAGATAACAGGACAAGACCAAGAGGGGATAATGGAACATACAGTGAAATAAGAGAGGTTAATGGGATGGGAATAGAACGGGTTAATGGAACATAGGATGGACTAGAATAGATTAATGGGATGGGATAGGATGAGATAAAAAAAATATAGCGTGAACTATTAGAGGTTAATGGGATGGGATTAGGAGGGAATAAAGGAAAATAGGATGAATTAGGGGAAGATAATGGGACAAGACCAAGAGGGGATAATGGAACATACTGTGAAATAAGAGAGGGTAATGGGATAAGAATAGAAGGGGTTAATGAAACATAGGATGAACTAGTATAGATTGATGGGATGGGATAGGATGGGATAACAAAATATAGGGTGAACAATTAGAGGTTAATGGGATGGGATTGGTAGGTAATAATGGAACATAGGGTGAATTAGGAGGTGTCTAGGGTTTGACTTTAGTACATGAATTGGAAACTTGACTTGTGTGTAGTAATAATATAGAAGAGTTATAGGATGAAACATGGATAAAGATGGAATAACATAAAATGGGTAAAGGAACATAGGGTGAAATAATAAAGGGTACAATAAGATGGGAGTAGAAGGGCATAATGAAACATAGGATGGACTAGTAGATATTAGTGGGATGGGCTAGAAGGGGATCATGGAAAATAGGGTGAAGTATTAAATGTTAATGAGATGGGATTATGAAGGAATAAAGGAACAAAAAGTGAATTAGGAGAAGATAATGTGACATAATCAAGAGGGGATGATGGAACATAGAATGGACTAGTAGAGATTAATTGGATGAGCTAGGATGGGATAATAAAACATTTTTAAGGTGAACTATACTAGAGGTTAATGGGAAGTAATTAGGAGGGAATATTAGACCATAAAGTGAATTAGGCGGTGTCTAAGGTTTGAATATAGGGCATGAAGTGGTAACTTGAGGTGTGTAGTGATAATGTATAAGAGATTTGGTCAATAATGAGCAAAAGGAAAGGTTTCTTGTAATGATATGTGTATAAGATGAAATATGGAGGAAGGTGGTATAATATATAAGGTGTTAAAGATTGGGATATGTGATATAAAATGGTTAAAATATGCATGATGAAAGGAATGGAAGAATGAGATGGATGTTGAATGGTAAATATAATTAGGATCTCACAAGACCAACCAATGTTTGTGTTTCTCATTAATTTTTTAGATTTGTATACACAAAATTATAAAAACTAGCTAACATTGTTTTACAACACCATTAATGACTAAAGGTTTCCTGAGTGAAAGTTGTTTGAGGACATGAATTGTGAGGTGTGGAGGTTGAAGGTACACTAGGAAACTGTTTGATATCCAAAGCATGTTATGAGACAAACATTCAAATATAACATTCAACTGTTCAAATGCAATAATAATATCTTTAATACTAGTTACATACCTATGGACTCAACGTCGAGAATGAATAATTTTCTACAAGAATGGAGCACATCTCATGAACACTCCGACCCTAAAATTTCATCATATCGATTCTATTAATTTAGTTATTCTTAAATTTCAAAATATAATTTAATAAAAAAAATTAAATGAACTTGCTGAGTTTTATCTAAGTATCAATGTCGTATGTATTATTCAGTAATTCATTTTCCATAGTCATCACCTCTACAACTAATGTAGGCTATGTAGCTACATCTTGAGCACTTTGATAATCGTACGTGAAAACAACACCACAAGTACCGCAATGGTGGGGTGAAGCTCGAGACCTACACATCTCCTCCACATCAGACTCTACTAGAGGCCTCACACACTATATAATGGTCTGGGTGAGCGAGCTAATCGACTCCAGTGTGTCCACCTCTACACTGTCCTTAATAGTGGAAGGAACAACGACATGCTCCACCATGGGTTTGGCCAAGGGTCTCGGTGCCAACTGTGGATTACGTCGTGCACTAGGTCTATCATGTGTGGAGCCCCCACCTCTACCCTGAAAGTCTAAGATGTCAAAATAATTTGGCATCTTATTGAGGAAAAACTCACAATAGAGTTTCCTCAAAAACTATTGTGGTACCTCATAGTTATTGCATGGAGGTTGGTCAAATACCATCCACCACCACTCCCAAATTTTATTTTTAATTAATTCATGGTGGCACCAATGAATAGGGAACCTCCTGCATGCATGAGACAAAGGTGTGTTGGTTCTTAGGTCTGTAAATAGGGCACACAAGTTGGCTTTGCTAAAAAAAAAAATTCACATCTTCATATGACAAACCACTAGCATAAAATCGTCTCAACTTATGCCTCTTATTTGACCAAAAAATTATTTTCTCGCTCATTTCTAGTACATGAGATACAATTTACTTCAACAATTTGGAAATCCCTCTCCTATAATGGTGGATTTCGACATGCTCAGTTAATCTTCCAATTAATTGTTCAATGTCTCTTTTATTGTTTTCAATTTGATTTAGGATATTTTCTTGTGTTCCTTGAGGAGGCCTATGAATTGATGGAGGGGTTTCAGGTTGTTCTTGTATAGGAGGCTCTTTGTGAGGGGGAAATTGTGAATTCTCAATGTTTGGAGGTGGAGATTCATTCCCTCATAATTAGAACAAATTTTTATAAAAAAACCCTATGTCAATCTACATTCTAAATCAAATTCAAAATAAAAACAATAAAAATACATACCTCTTCACAATCTTTTACCTCTTTGACATGTTGGAGGCATCCTCATGAAGAATTGTAAGCTAAGAGTGCAAAAAATGGAAGAGATTTGGCGAGCGCGAGTTGCAAAGCTAAAAACCTCCAAGCCAAGCCGCGGGTGAACAAAGAATAAGCTTAGAAATGCATTTTTTTGGTTTTAATAGATCTTTTCTATTTGGCACACACCAAATTTGGTGAGCGCAAAATCTGGTGCATGCCAAATGAGTAACTCATTTGGTGCACTCCAAATTTGGCGTGCACCAAATGCTCTTTTTTGGCCTTTTTTGCATTTTTTTTTATTTGGCATCAAAATTGTGTCACAAATCCATGCACTTACCCTTAAACATTACCATTTGATCAATTTTCTTTCCCTCCCTCAATATTTTTTTCCCTTATTTCCTCCCTCTTGAACTTAGTGTTGTAAGACCCCATTGCAGCTTTGACCTCCTCCTTTCCTTTCTTAGGAAGTTCATCAAAAAAATTTTACCATAGGATTTGCATACTCATTCAATTACATGTCTTCTATTTGTATTGTAACATACCCTCAATTTTTATTCAAAATCATTCTCCCTCTTTTCAATATACTTTTTCATTTTCTTAGGGGAAGGAGGTGATAATTTTTGTTGTCTCATTGCACTTTAGTCACTCTTTTGTGGTGTGACAAAAGGAAGGTTGCACTTCACCATTCTTTGCATATTTAACATTCTCAAATCCCAAAAGTTTACCCCTCCACTAATACAACAAGAACTATACTTAAACAAATAGATCGATATACTACCTACTTGTTTTATTCTATGATGAGCATAGACTTGCACAACAAATTCCAAAAAGGAAATAGCAATACCCTATTTCATAAAAATAAACTCAATGCACAACATTTAGACAAAGCCAAATGAAGCAATAATTGCAATATTATATCAACCTTTCCCTCCTTCACACTACTACATCCCTTATTCACACCCTCCTCATCATTAGGCTAGCCCTCTATGTCCTCATAATCAGTACCCTCATCATCATCCTTAGCCTCCCCTTCATCAACCTCCTTGTCATTATCATCCTTGTTGTCTTCATTAGCCATATCCTCTTCATCAATGTCATAATTTTCTTCCTCTTCCTCATCCACTGCCTCATGATCATGATCATCACCCTATTTATCCTCCTAAATTGAATGAACAATACAGTGTCAAAATTATTATCTCCATTATAGAATTAATATTTTGAAATCTATTTCTAAAACATTAGGATTGACACATTGCAAGAAAAGAATAAGGAAAAGTTTCAACTTATCATTATTGAACATGTCATCACCTAAATGTTCACTCTACTAAATCAAGGTGAGTTCCTCTGTACAACATTTGCTACCTCCCGATTCAAAAAATTCCCACATTTTAGTCAACATCATAAGTATTTGTGTTAGTGATAAAAATTAAACATTTCAATGCATCTTGTAATGATTGGATCTTACCAACACATTTTTCAAATGTGATTATGCCCAAGGAGGATGACCACTATACATGTTATCGATTGTCTTAGCCCCCTCTATAATATTTGTAATAGTATGAACCATTTTTTCTTTAAAATGATGCATGCCTGGTTGTCTGTAAACATAAAAAAGTTATGAGTGTTACAGACAGTTAAAGTTCCAAATTTTATTGCATTATCTGGTGTAAAAAAGAATTTTTTGAAATCATATGAAAAATGGAAATGAAAATTATACTCTAATTAAAAAATGTAATAAAATTTCAAGATGGCTTTCAATTAATATTTAAATGAATGCTAGTACAAAAAATTGTGGGTTAAAATGCACCGTATCTATTTTAAATTCCAACTTCACATACAAAATGTCTAATGACTTGTAGATGGTTGTTCGACCTGTAGAAGTTCAAATTATCTTGATTGATATCGTGTACTCGATTCTGATTCACTAACACCAATTCTTCCTTAAATCATTCCTTTACTAACCAATTAATTGAATAACCCTTATTTAATTAATTCATCAAGATTCCTCTTTTAATTAAATAAATCAACTTTATTTGATTAAATCAAGATTCCTCCTTTAATTAAATAAATCCACTTTATTTTGATTAAATCATAATTCCTCTTTGATTAAATAAATCAATTTTATTTAATTAAATCTTAATGTTCCTGTTTTTAAATAAATCATTTTATTTAATAAAGTCATCTCCTTTAAATTGAATAAATTAACCTTTATTTGATCTAAATCTAATGTCCTTCATTTAATTGAATAAATCAAACTTTATTTAATTAAATTACTAATGTTCAATATTCCTCTCATTTGATTTAAATAAATTTAAAAATCTAAATCAAATGTAATATCAACTAATTCCATCTAAAGTTAATTAAATCCTAATTAACTCTAACTCTAATCCTTAAATCCTCTAGCTTTTGCAACTTGCACATATAAATCAATTTATTTGATTTATTAATTCTTCTATTTCCATTCAAAAATGGTATCTCTTTGGAATATTCCCTCAATTTGAAATCTCACTCCCAAAAGGACTTGTTCTCCAACATGGCATTTATAACTCTTATATGTCTTTTTTCTTGAGCCAAGTGGCATTAACTCATCTTTTAACTCTTCCTTCACAAGCCATCTTTTGAATTTCAAAATCCACCTAATTGCATTAATTTGCACATTGATCAAAATGTGCTCCACCTCTCTTCAATAGCATGTTGACAAGTGGCACAATGCCATTGGTTCAAGTTTAATCCCACATTTTTCATGTTTCTCATTTCTCCATCCTTCTTTCTTATAAATAGAGGGCTTCTCTATTGATTTCAGATCCACAACTTTATGCAATATTACTATCTACAGATTTTGAGCAAGTTCATCAACATTTCATCCAAGTTTTCATAGTTTCTCATCAATCTTAGCTAGGCTATTAACAATTTTCATCAAGGAGCACATAATCATCATCAAGTTCATCAAAGCTTTGCAAGGAATTAGGAAAGGGATTCTTTTCACATCAAAGAAGCACCAATTCCGCCATGAAATGTTGGTTTGAATGTTTTGAACAAGATTTAGTAGCTTTCATTTTATTAACTTTGCTTTGTTTCTTGTTCATTGTGTTTGAATGAATTGCATGGGGAATGTTTGTTTTAGATTTGTTTATTAACTAACATTGGATTGTTTGATCATGTTTGAGTAGGTCTACACCAAGCATTCACATTTTGGCGCTAGAAGGAGGGCCCACCTTTCAAAATTAACACATTTTTTGGCCAAATTCCACTATTTTTTCAAATTTTTGTGTCTTCAAGAATTAAGAGCAATGCTAGGAAGGATAAACAAGGACACTATCAGTCCAACCTCGCTATATAGCTACACTTTCTGTGCTAAAAAACATGACGTTGAAGTAATTCTCTTGAGGCCGAACCAGTCAAACTCAAAAGGGCAATGTTGGGAAAAAATAGTGACGTAATCGTAGTATTTGTTTTTCCATAGAGTGATGCTGACTTCACTAGAGCAACACTGACTTCTTCAAACAACAACGCTTCCATGGATTGTGATGCTGGAGTTGGGTAAAAGGTCATTTTTTAGTTTTATTTTAACATGTGCTTTTTGTTTTTGATCACCTTAAACTTTTAATCTGTTTGTGGCTCTATTTTCTGTGGATTGACCAACTTTTGTAGGTGAAGGTGATTAAGAAGGAAAGGAGGAAATGAAGAGAAGGCTTCCTATGACAATATCTCACAATTTGTAACAAGTGTTTTTAAACACTTTGGGAACAATTATAATCCCATCTTTTAGGATATTGTTATCTTCAGTTTTAGGACTCAAATAAATTTCTTTTGGGTTTTAAAAAGAACAATCAAAGAGTTAAAGAGAGCATTAGGAACTTACTAGAGTTGGTTTTGTATTTTAATAATTGAACAAAAAACTCCAAACAGTTTGTCTTGGTGCTATAAAAAGAATCCATTACTGCTTTTGAGGTCTAAAATGAACGTGTGTATTCTTTGTTTTGTAATATTTTTTACAAACTAATATCATTTAAAAGGAATATGCACTTCTCTCGTGCTTCACGATGATCTTGAGAATCAAAAGTATTTTGGTGATATTAGGTTGTCTAAAAGATTGCCTCCACACTTCAATTTGAGCTTTTTAAAAATGAACAAATCTTGCTAGTGAGATAAGTATATCACGTGTGTTCTCTCTTTATTCACACAAATAAAGATTGATCGAACTATGGATGTGCTTGCTCTCTATTTTTTACCTTTAGAGGGGTTTCCTAAGACCAATTCAAAGGAAACTCCAACCGGTTTTTCACTCGGGCCAGTATACAAATGGATAAGACTAAACTGTCAAGTCCTCATGGTATGTAGGCCTTAGCCATACAGTTTATTTTAGAATGAGGTACTACTGTAAAGAGTATAAGAGTCCCTAGTAGGATTGATTAAGTCCTTTAGTGGCCTGTTGGATGCTCGCAAGGTGCCATGACCCCAATCACCCTGACTAAGAACCAATTTGCATAGAGTCCAAAATCCTTACTATTTGTTGGTGCAAGAACGGTCATTCTAAAGTTGTCCCACATACTTGCAATTTTTTGTAGAGATAAAAAGTTTTTCATGGGAGATTCATGAGAACTGAAGCTTGGATGACCTGCAAAAGTGAGTGTCATGGAGGGGAGCCAGTGTGGTCAAGCTTCTAGTCATCTACTTTGAATAAGGGCAACTGGATTTATCCAAGTGGGAATTCAACAAATATTGCCTCCTATCCTAGAGTTGTGCATCATTTTGGAATCAAAACACTTTGCTTGGATCTAAAACATTGGAAAACAAACATTCAACAAAATCATCAAAATTTCAAACCCTTTAGGAGGAGCAAATACTATTGAGAAATCCAAGTGCTACTACTTGTCCCTAGGGATTTCATCCTTAGAGGCTTCTAAGTATTAAGATTTATATCATAATTTTCTCTCACTAAAGTTAATATTAGGGAACTATTGCATTGATTTCCTTGATTTCCACATAATGGACCTTGTGGGATGAAAATAAATTGGGACATTAGACATTTAGTTTGAAAAGCTAAAGCAAGAAAGTGTTTGTGGTAAAAAGAACTCATTAAGAAAAGATAAGAAACAATTGGACCCCACACATGTGATTTTTCAAATGATTTCCTTTAAGATCAAAATCCAAAAACCAAAGTCCAAAGGTATTAGTCCAAAAGCTCTCAAGAAATGTCAGTCTATGCTTTATGAAGTTAGGGAAAGATTGGCCTATAACTTTTACAAATGTGCTTCAAAGGACAATCCCAATTTGTATTCATTTCACTATTGTCAAAATCCAAGTCTTTTTCAAAGGTTTGAGTTTCTCACATAGGATGTATAACATGTTCTTCAATACCGAGGTCTTGTAAACAAAAGTATCTCTAAGTTCACTTAGGATCAAATAAAATACTTTCATCCATCCTCAAACATCAATCAAAACTCATCTCACAAATAACTCTTAGAAATCTTGGAAAAATCCTTCATACTAGACTTTTGGAAAATCAAATCAAAATCATCTTGTTTGGCTAAGTGTGTGTGGATGCATCCTTCTTCATACACTTAGTTAAATTATCACCTTATGAAAAAATTTATTCCAAGGAAACATCCAACCCTTTGGAGTTTATGAGTTCATTATCAAATCCAAAATCAAACCCAAAATCAAAAATCCAAAAGTCCAAAAGTCTAGTATCTCCTTCAATTTTTTTTAAAAGTTCAATCATTCACATCATTTATCTTTCATTCATCTCATCACCATCCTTTGATCCTTAACATCCTATACTTTCTTTTTTGTACCTAAATTTTAGATCAATCTAAGGAGTTAGAGGTTCACCTCCCACCATTCCTAAAAATTGATCCATATTTTATGGTCCAAACTAGATCTCAGCACAAGAAGAACATGGAAAAAAACAAAGAAACATCCACTTCAAGTGACTTGATTCAAACTACCCCCGGAGTCAACCCCATTGGATCTAGAAATCCCCCACTCAACCTTCCTCAACTTCCACAAGATATTCAAGAGAGAGGTTTCCAAGTGGATGATATCACTGACAACGTCCTAGGGATGAATCAAGATGAAATCATAGAAATGGTCCAAAACCCCAAAAATCACAAAATTGTCAACACAATGATGAGGCTTAATCCTTCATAATACATGTTAGAACTAGCAAAGGAAGGGGCTAAACTCCCTTCTAACTATGATTTTATCACTATTGTGGAGAAACCTCTTGGGATTATGTCACCAATCTCATTCACACCTTCATTCCAAAGCATCATTCAACCCATCCTGCAACTAATTTCATCTCATGCTCCAAGTCAACCCATAGTTACCAAGGGGAGTTCATTGCTTCATGATATTCAAACACACCCCCTTGTAAAAAACCAAGACTTGGATGCAAACACTATCTTAGGCCAATTTGTTCCACTAGATCCAAAATTCCCATACGTTCTACTCATCTTTCATGACACCAACAATCCATCTTCTTTCTCTGCAACACTGACATATCCTCTTAACACACAAGTCTCTCTCCCCATGACTTCACAAGGACAAGTGGGACTATTTGGACAAGGGGGAATCTTTGATCGCTCATCATCATCATTTTCTCAAGGAAACACATCACCCATCTTCCCACCATTTCACCCTCTACCACTAACATCCACACCAATTCTTGGTTTAGGGAAACCCCCTTTACCAATCCTCAATCAACAAAATAAAAACAATCCTCCAATCGTAAATCAAACCAACATACCAAATCCTTTGATCATGCCACTGATATCACAACACTAGGTGGCACCAATCCAAACAACACAAACAATCAACAAATCATCTACAACACCCCAAATACCTCACAACATGGTGTCCTAAGGACCTAGGATATCAATCGCACCATCTGCCATGCAAACTCCTATCATCAATCTGACAACACCTCAACAACCACCTCAATAAACTCTCATCACAACATCTCACACCATTATGAATCCTCCACCACCACCACCAAGACCAAACATGGAAAACCAATATAGTATCATGTTGCAAGCAGCTCAACAAGCCTACCAAAGGCACTTTAGTAGTTTCAAGCTCAACAAGCCACACAAGCTACATAGCAAGCTGCTCAACAAGCTCAATATTTGTTTCAACAACAACAAGCCACCCAAGCTGCCCAAGCTGCATAAGTAGCTCAAGCCACATAAGCTGCACAAACTACGCAAGCTGCCTAGGCTATACAAGCCGCCCAACAAGCTCAAGCTTAGGCACAAGCCCAATATCAAGCTCAACAAGCACAAGCACAATACCAAGCAGCTTATCAACAAGCATATCAACAAGCTTTACAACAATACCAAGCGCAACAACAAGCATTATTGGCACAGTAGTAGTGAGACCAACAACAATTGCAAGCATACCAACAAGCATTGATCTCACACCAAAGCTTGCAACAACCTCCCACAAACATGCAAAACACCCCACCTATCACTCAAATGATCAAACCACCTCAAAATACATTCACCCCACCTCTTGATCCAAAAAATGATGTGACGACACAAATCAAATTGCTCTCGCAATAGGTATTGGATCTCCAATCTGGAAAAACAACCAAAAAACCAGGCAATTTGTGCTCATATCCATTTGATAGAAGCATTGATATGGTACTGTTCCCAAAGGGGTTTGAAATCCCTAAATTTGACAAATATCATGGGATGGGTAATCCTGAATATCACATCAGGCAATTCCAGGTACATTGTATGGAAGTTGCATACGATGACACTTATCTAATGTGACTATTCCCTCGAAGTTTGGATAGACTAGCAATGGAGTGTTCTCTCGCCTTCCTCCTAGAATAAAAAAGTTCCAAGAAATTGTGGACGCATTCAAATAGAACTACACACTCAATATAGGCATGGATGTGAGCCTAGAGGAACTATCTTCTCTCAAACAAGCTAAGGGGGAACCATTCACATCCTTCTTACAACGATGGCAATCCAAGGCCAACAGGAGCAAGTGGACCATGCCAGAAGAACAAAAAATTTGCACTATCATCACCAATCTCGAAAAGACCTTGTCCTTCCATCTAAAAATGCAATGCATTACCACATATGACCATTTTATCCCCAAGGTGCTCAACATTGAAAGAGCCCTTATTGCATAAGGGGGGACACCCACATATCAAGAATATCAAGACAATCTCCCATCAACTAGTTACAACAAAAAACCTTGCACATAGACAAAGAACAAAAATGTCACTGATTATGGTGTGGTCAATGCCAATGTCATAATCAGTGCTCCAAAACAAAACACATAATCATACCAACAACTACAAGCCAACAATCAAAAAAACACACAAGCCAACGCGGTATCACAACAACCCAATAGTCAAATGGTCAATAATCTAAGTAATCAAGGGGGACCACCCCCACGGAACAAATACCCCCCCCAAAAAAAATACACAACCCTTGGGGAATCAATCAAATCTTTCATGAAGAAATTGATACAGGAGAATCTCATTAAAATCCCTATTTATGAAAATTATCAAGAGCCCCAAGTGAAGCCACCATGGTACAATGAAAACCACCTTTGCGATTTTCATAAAATCAAGGGACACACAATGGCCAGTTGCATGGGACTAAAAAATCTGATCCAAGACCTTATCAATGTCAAAATCATAGACATTGAACAACTTGCAGGAAATCAAGACCTAAAGATATACATGAATCTAATGCCAGATCACAATAAAGGGACTAACCATGGAAAGACAAAGTATGGCAATGTAAACCATGTTTATGATCATGTTGTTGCATCCCTAGATGAATGGGTCACTATTACTAATGTCAACAGAGCCAAATCCGATTGTGGAGTCACCACACGTGGTGGCAAGATTACCATTTCTGGACCATCCCATCCATCCAAGGCATTAGCCTCTAATCCAAAATTTGTTCCCAATGGTTATAATGTCTTGGACTAGATAAAAAGAACCCCCGCTCAGATCTCACCTACACATAGGAAGATCCTAGAGGAAGCATTGGCTTCATCCACGGTCCCCACAGATCTTGATGTTAACCAGTTCCAAGCTATGGTCGGACACATCACCACCCCACATCTCCTAACATTCTCTGATCAGGACTTCCCAACTTAGCCATCTCATAACCGTGCACTCCATCTCAAAGTCCTAATTCATAAAACTAAAGTCAAAAGGGTCTTGGTGGATGGGGGTGTAGGTCTAAATATCTATTCACTCAAGCTAATAAAGAATCTGGGATTCTCTGAGAACGTCATTGAAAAAGGGTAAAGGTATTACAATTAGGGAATGTGATGATCAGAAAAGAGTGTTTCAAGGAACTATTCAACTCCCTATTCATGTAGGTCCAACTGTCATGGAAACTACATGCCAGGTCCTTGACCTTGATTTACCTTATAATATCCTCCTCAGGCATCCATGGATCCATGGGATGCAAGCTATCACATCCACCTTCCATCAATGTAACAAGTTTCCCTATCAAAACCAAGAGGTCACAATCCATGGCGATCTTGAGCCCTTTTATTATTGCAAGAACCTGGAAGCCAAGTACTAAAAAATCCCTCAAGTACCAAAGAATGATGAAGGCCCTACAACTCCATATGTAGACCTAGCTACCTTAGCCTCCACTTCTGAGACAAAGACTCCCACCATTCTTGACATCTCTGATATCAAAGTCATTATCCAAGACAATGGGTGTGGGGATTACAAAATGAAGAAGAGTTCCTTTGTAATAGGAGAGTTACCTCAATCTCCTAGGTCTTGCGGGCAACCCCAATCAATTGAAAAATCATCCCAAACTTTCAAAGTAGACCCAAGCTCTAGATTCAAATGTTGGGGGGACCTAAGTTGGGAAGTGGTAGATCAAAAAGACATATCAAGCTTGTTGTACCAAGATGAAAGGCCTATACCTGATCTTCCCATGGATGATAACATCAAAGGA
This sequence comes from Sequoia sempervirens, assembly GCA_007258455.2. Classification (NCBI taxonomy): domain Eukaryota; kingdom Viridiplantae; phylum Streptophyta; class Pinopsida; order Cupressales; family Cupressaceae; genus Sequoia; species Sequoia sempervirens. The sequence continues at coordinate 778,888,661 of VDFB02193867.1, read as the reverse complement.
CTACAAATGATGCTTGGTATGGGCTATAACAGAAACAAGAAACTTGGACGTAATGACAATGGTCTTCTAGTACCTATCATTCCTAAGAAGTGTATAATAAATTTTGGCCTTGGATGTACTCCTCCAAAAATAACCATACGTGGAAAAAGTGCCCCAGTTAGAAAATTCAGAGCTCCCCTTTAGTTACTAGTGTCTACAAGTCTACCTTTTTATAACTTTACCTTTTACATAATCGATGTGTGTGGTGAGGACCCCATAACTGACTTACCCATGTTATTCGAGGACTCCTCCCTTCTCATGATTATTACCCTATCGTTTGAGTCAAACAACCAAACCCATGAGCTAAACTTAGTTTATCACCAACTCATCAATTATGACCAACGAGGACCACCAATTTTGGACACATTCAAAAATGATGAGGCTCTCTTAGAGTTCATGGGATTGTAGGATAGTATACCATGTGTAGATCACAAAGCTAGGTTTGACATCGTGCTAGACACACATGCCTATTATGGGGAAACGATTGAATCCCTCAATCGCAAAAGTGAAAATTTAAGAATAATATCTAGGTCTTTGAGTGAAAATCACACTGTGGCACTCTCTAACCTGAAAATAGTAAAAAAAAATGATGCATCCAATGGTGAAAACCTCTCTAAGGCACCGGAGGATGAGGGATTCAATATTCCCCTTAGTGATATTCATCAAGAGAAGTCAACAGTCTTATCAAAGAAGTGCAATCCAGTCAACTTGGGAACAGAAGAAATGCAACATATCACCTTCTATGTAGAATCACTCTTGACAAAAGAACAAGAACTCCTAGCTACGTTTCTAAGAGAAAGAAAGATAAAATTTGCATGGACCTATGCCAAAATTCTTGGCCTTGATCCAAAAGTTGTGGTTCACCATCTAGCTATATATCCTGAAGAAAATTCAGTAAGACAAAAGTTGAGAAAGATGCATCCACAAATAGCATTATTGGTCAGAATGGAATTACAGAAGCTCCTTGGTGCTAGGTTCATACGGCCAATTGATTATCCGGAGTGGGTTTCAAATATTGTACTTATTTCAAATCCCATTGGGGGCATCCACATCTGCACTGATTTCAGAGATTTGAACAAAGCATGTCCCAAGGATGATTTCCCTCTCCCAAACATAGATATGGTTGTGGATATGATGGTAGGACATGAAATGCTATCACTAATGGATGGATTCTCAAGGTACAATCAGATCATGATAGCTAAGGATGACCAACACAAAATGACTTTCACTTGTCCATGGGTGACATATTGCTGGAATATGATGCCATTTGGGTTGAAAAATGCAGGAGCTACCTATGAAAGGGCCATGACACTAATATTTCATGACATGATTCACAAAACTATGGAAGATTATGTGGATGATATATTGGCCAAATCAAAGAAACGTCAAGATCACATAGCGGCATTAAGCTCCATCTTCGACAGGCTAAAAGAATACAAGGTCAGGCTCAATCCAAAAAAATGTGCCTTTGGGGTACAATCAGGCAAGTTACTAGGGTACATTGTATCTATGGGAGGAATTGAGATATACCCCACCAAAGTCAAAGCAATCCTTGAAATGGAGGCACCAAGGACCTTGAAGCAGTTAAGGGGTTTATAGGGAAGACTCCAATCCATCTATCAATTTATAGCACAGCTAGAAAATAAGGCTATCCCATATTTTCATCTACTCCACAAGGGGGTAGCATACAAATGGGATGAGAAGTGTGACCAAGCATTCAACAAGATCAAGGAGTACTTGCTCACACCACCAGTTCTCATGCCATCAATTCTAAGCAAGCCCTCGATCCTATATATATCGACAACAACAACAGCCCTTGGTGCTCTCTTAGCACAACATGATGAGAATGGGAAAGAGAAATATTTACTACATCAATAGAACCATGGTGGGACATGAGCTGAATTACACATCCATTGAAAAATATTTCCTAGCAGTCGTATTTGCTGCATAGAAGTTTAGACATTATATGTTGGCACACTAGATAAAACTCATTGCTAAGATAGACTCTCTCAAGTATCTGCTTTCTAAAGCAATGCTCACAAGGTGAACAACTAAATGGATTATGATCCTGATAGAACATGACATTGAGTATGTAGAACGGAAGGCCATTAAAGGACAAGTAATTGCAGATTAGTTGGAATAGGCACCGATATATGAACCCGCTTGTATCAGAGTTTCTCGATGAGTCCATCTTTAACCTAAGCATGGTTGATCACTAGAAAATGTATTTTGATGGATCCTACACACAACATGGGTCAGGAGCAGGAGTCTTCTTCATTACACCACAAAGGGATTACATACCCAAATCATATAAGCCGTCTTTTCCTTGCACAAATAACATTATAGAATATGAGGCTCTTGTCATAGGACTAAGAATTGTAGTACAATGGCAGATCATGGCACTCAAAGTCTAAGGAGATTCACAACTTATCATCAACCAGGTCAATGATGAATATCAAATGAAGGATGACAAGTTGAACCCATACAAGAAACTAGTAAAAATCCTCAAAGAGTTTTTCATTGATATCATGTTTGAGCAGATACCAAGAGAAAATAACAGAGTAGTGGATGCTATGGAAATAATTGAATAGCTACTGGATATCCCACACAATGTCCCTAAGAAAGAATTCCTTGTAGATTAGATTCTCATACCAGCATTTGAGGTACTAGAGTCTTAATTTGTCTGTGAAATCGTTGGTCTCGATGATCCCTAGTATCATGATACATACACCTACTTGAGAATAGGAGTCCTCCCCACTGATATAACACTGAACCTTAAAAGAACATTTTTCAAGAATTCATCCCACTTTGTTATCTTAGGAGACACCCTATACTGTAGGAGTATTGAAGGAACCCTTTTATGATGCCTAAACACTGAGGAAGCTTTGACTACTTTAACTGAGGTACACAATGGAATTTGTGGGTCACATTTGAGTGGTATTACCTTGGCTAAGAAACTGCTGAGGATTGGGTATTATTGGCCTACAATGGAGAGGGAAGCTCACGACTATGTCCAAATGTGTTTGCAATGTCAGCAACATGGGGATCTCATCCATGCACCAACTCAGGAGCTCCACCCAATCATTACACCTTAGCCCTTTTCACAATGGGGGCTTGATCTCATTGGAAAAATCACCCCCACCTCATCCAGTGGACATAAGTTCATCATCACCACCACATAGTACTTCATGAAGTGGGTAGAGGCCATTCCCATGACTTATATCACAAGAAAGAAGATTTCCAAGTTCATCCTAAACTACCTAATTTGCTGCTATAGTGTCCCTCAAGCCATTATCTCAAATAATGGGACACCTTTCAAAAACTAGGATGTTCAAGACCTATGCCAAAAGTTCAATACCCAACATTGCTTTTCCACTCCTTACTACCCCCAAGGAAATGACCAAGCTAAGGCTACAAATAAAACCATCTTGAAAATCCTAAAGAAAATAGTCAATGATGTTGGTTGTGACTAGCACCTGTAGCTAAATCCCTCCTTATTGGCCTACCGAATGAGTATTCGCACACCAATAGGTACAACCCCTTTCTCTCTGGTCTACCGATCATAAGCTATTCTTCCCATTGAGATTGAGCTCCCATCCTTAAGAATATCATTGTAGAATCTCATCACAGATGAAGAATATTGGGTGTCGCGGTTGAACGAGATGGAACTACTAGATGAGTGACACATGGATGCCTTAAACCATTTGCAAGTCTACCAAAACCGTCTCAAGTGAAGCTACAAAAAGAAGATCAGGAGTCAGACCTTCCAAGTTGGAGAGCTCGTGTTAATGGAAAATTTGAAAAATGTACCAAATCCTGATAGCAAGGGCAAGTTTGAACCCAACTAGTTGGGACCCTTCATCATCACAACAAGCTACAAGTTAGGGGCATATCATCTATCTACGCCCAAAGGGGAGCCTCTGTAGGAGCCCATAAATAGCTCCCATCTCAAAAAAATTTATGCCTAAGATTTCCAAGGTGTAAATCCAAAAATCCAAAAAAAATAGAAAAAGGATTGAAAACAATAAAGAAAAAAACCGTCCTCTAGTGAAAACCACTTCGGTGGCGCTTTGGGAAAGTACCTTGGTGAAAACCTAGAAAACATACACCTTGTGTAAATAAGCACTCTCCATCCACCATGATCCATATGGCTTGTTCTGCATCATTCATCCATTGCACTTCCATATCTCCATCCATCACCCATCCGCGTTCGCATCGTAGCTTGATCCTGTGTTCGTATCATGATCCCTCCTAGTACTACTCGACCCATTCCCAATGTCAGTTTATCCTACCTATATTGGAGTAGTCTATTGCATCACACTGGGGGCATGTTCTTATACCTGCATCGGATCAGATTCGTGTATATTCTTGCAGTCTTCCTTAAAATTAAAAAAATAAAAAAACATATGAAAATTAAAAAATCCAAAAATATTCATAAAATTAGAAAACCCAAAAACATTCAAAACATGTCAAATATCCAAAAACAGGTCAAAAAGTCAAAAAAAGTAAAAAAATAGAGTTTTCTTGTCGAACTACGGGTCTCTAATCTCTGAATGTAGGAAAGGTTGATCTTTGATCATCCCCTGAGATACCTAGGTCAGTCCTTTAGGAGTCTATCATAATAAACTAGCAATCCATTTGTTCATATCTCATCAATAAACGATTATGTGTCAGTCAAACCACGTGGTCTCTGTGTGTATAACGTAGGAAAGGCTAATATTTGATCAACCCCCGAGGCCCCTAGCATAGGTATTTAGGTTAGGTCCTTGGTCAAAATCTCAAAAAACACAAAAACATTGGAAATTTTGAAAATTAGAACATTTGTAAAACATCTTGAAAACACCAAAAATAGCCTCAAAACATTTCAAAACACCAAAAACATCCAAATATTTGAAAAAAAATCATCCATCCCATTTTGCAATCACCCGAAATAAACATCCACTTGTAATAAATCATCGTCACGCTCAACCTTTGGTGCGATAATCAGAAACAAGTCTAGCAGGGTACAAGTGAAAACTCAAACATCAAGGTCTCAAGTCTAGGATAGTAGGTAAACTAGTTGGTTAACTCTTGGTATTAATATCCCATCATCCAATCAATCCCAAAATCATCTAATAACATCATGTCCTAGGATCATCATTACTACAATGGATATCAACATCAGGCATTATAGTAAGTTTAGTCTTGGCTAGCGGTATGAAGAACATTATCTTGTTTGTTTACTTGATCTTTGTCTTTTGACTTATCTTATTGTGCTTGTTCCAATGACCTCTCGATGATGTCCAAACAAAGATATTTAAAGAGAAAGGAATGGGGCGATGATCATTATATTTTGTCTGTTTGGCTTTTTGGATACTCTTGTAATATAACCTTGGTCATGCTTACTTTGTTTGGTTTGTAGGGAGGGTGTTTTAGGTGTCTTGTTGACCACATAGGAAGGCTTTCCTTTCTATGTTTTTGGTCTGAGATGTTTGGAATATTTGAACTGCATTTTAAATAAGGTTCCATATGCCAGGTGTGAACAAGGATACTCCTATCTGATTGTCAAGTCAAATTCCATCACACTAGGTACAACGCCATCCTGGTTCTATATACCTTGATGCATCATTCCTATGTGTGTTATCAAACATAAGGTAAGTAATCCCTTTTTAAATCCCAATTCCTGATAAGCAATACATCATCATTATCCTCATCTCTAATAATGTCTCATAGATCATGGACTTGTTGGATCCTCTTGTCATCATCTCATTTATTCTTTCTTCTCTTCGCACTAACATGGTACCATGACAGTTAATCAAAACATCACCAATGTGTCCATCCTGCATCCGCAAACCATCAACATAATGCATATCATTCATATCATATCATAATAAGAATACTGATCATCTCACATGCATTTCATCATTACATAATATACATTGGTTATTCTAAGCATCTCATAAACCATACATTTGTGTACATTGCATAATCATATAGGCATCATCATATCATCCATATATGCATCATCATATCATACATGAAAAAGATATTGAAAAGAAAAGGAGCATATCATAACATCCCATACATCTCATAATCATAACTCATAAACATCATCTATTAGGGGCATAATGTAGATCTGTTAGTCTAAGCATATTAAAAGATCATTAGCATATCATAAACATTTGTATCCATACATCCATACTACATACATCATCATCATAAAAATGCATAGAAATTGTGAACCCCAATCCTATACTTGCACAAATACAAGAAACAAACACAATATTATATCAAATGCAAGCAAGAACAAGGATTCCACATGAAATTCATTTGTGATGCTCAAATAGGAAAGACAATGAAGAAATGAACCAATAAAGCAATGAAATTCTATTTTAAGATGCAAACTCTTGATCCCATGGGGGAATTGGTGCCAATTTGATGTGGAAATTGGCCCTTTCCCAACTCCTATGCAAGATTTGATGAATATTTGTGGATGATTGAACCTCGTTGATGAAATTTTGGCATAACCTTGCTATGAAACCATGAAAATGATGAACACTTGATATGAAATGGATAAAATTAGCTCTCAATGTGAAGAGAGTAACTTTGCTCTAAGTTGTGGATGCAAAATACAAAGAGAAGCCTTCTATAAATAGAAGAACAAAATGAAGGAATGCTCAAAATGGATGAATGTGGGAATAACATTCAACCAATGGCAAGGTGCCACTTGTCCAAATGTGAATGGATGGAGGATGTGCACATTTTGGCGAATATGGAAAGAGGGGGGAGATTGAAATTCAAAAGATGTCTTGAAGGATGAGGTGAAAGGGTCTTAAATGCCAGGTGGGAGACATGTCAGAGACAATGTAAGAGGAGTTAATTCCATGTTGGAGGATAAGACATGTGGGAGGGAAAATTCAAATTTGAAGAATATTCCATCTTGATGCCCTTTTGAATGATAATAGAAGAAATAATAAATCAAATAAATTGATTTATTGTGCAAGTGGGAAAAGCTAGAGGATGTGACATGGATTAGATTAGATTAATCATGATTTAATTAATTTAAGAGAGGATTAAGTGATTTGACCCATTTGATTTAGATTCATGGATTAAAATAAATCAAAAGGAGATGAAAATGATTTGGACTTAGTTAAATAAATATTTTGATTTATTTAACCAAAGGGAGGTGATGTTAGATTAAATTAGATAAATGTTTAATTTATTTAATTTAATAGGTAGACTTTAAATATTAATTAAATAAAATTGATTTATTTAATTAAAGGGGGGCTAGGGTTAATTAAACCAAATTGATTAATTCAATTAACAAGAGAGAATGACTTCATTAGATAAATGATTATTTATTTAATTAAGGGACAGAGAGTGATGATAAGCTGAAGAGGTGATTCAGGACGAAACAATGTTAGTTAATCGGGATCAAGTGCATGAGATCAATTAGTATATTTTACGTGTCTACATTTTTCCCCTCTTTGAAGCAATGTACTTGTTGCGTTGGTTCAAAGAATAATCTTGCTATGATCAAATTTCAAAAAAAATCTAATTTTTTGGATGCCCCACTGTTGCCCTAGCGGAAAGAATTATGCTAGTACACTACCCCCTCGAGAGATTGAGCAGAAATGTTCAATTTGAGGGACGATCTCGTGACAAAGAGGTTCAAGATTAGTTCAGCTCATATGTTAGACTTGATGATATAGACAGTCATTGGCCATGGGCAATCTCATGTCTACTTTGATATTTTACACACACTTGATCCTAATTTTGTACCATGACAGTTACGTTATTGATGATATATATGAGATGATTATGATGTTTATATGCAATGGATGATATGATGATGCATAGATGATATGGATGCAAATGATATGATATGATGATACTTTTATGATTATGCAGTGGATGATAAATGTATGGTTTATGAGATGCCTAGAATAACCAATCTATATTATGTAATGATGGGGATGAATGCATGTGGTATGATTAATGCTTTCTATATGATATGATATGCATTATGCAGTATGTTGACGGTTTGTGGATGCAAGATAGATGCAATGGTGATGGTTTATGATTAAATGTCATGGTACCATGTTAGCATGAAGGGAAGTAAGAAGAAATAAGACAATGACAAGAGAATCCAACAAGCCAAATTTAATGATGATGATGATGGTGATTTGCTTACCAAGAAGTTGGGATTTTTTAAAAGGGCCAATTACCTTATGTTTGATAACACACGTAGGCACAATGCATCAAGGTATAAAGAACCAAGATGGTGTTGCACCTAGTGTGATGGACTTTGACTCAACAAAAAAATAGGAGTATTCTTGTTCACACCTGACATACATAAACTTTGCTAGGATGCACCTAACAAAGCAAGTATTTGCCAAGTTATATTACAAAAATGTCCAACAAGCATAACAGACAAAAGATAATGATCGATGCCCCATTCCTTTCTCTCTAAATCATTTTGATTAGACATCATCAAGAGGTCATTGCAGTGAGCGCAATAAGATAAATCAAAAAGAAAAGATCCAGTACACAAACAAGTCAATGTTCTTCATACGACTAGCCAAGGGGATGTGTTTTGTTTAGGATAAGTATCCAAAATGATGCCCATTGTCGAAATGATATATCCTAGGACATGCATTGTATACGATGATGATGGGTTGATAAATTATTTGATAGGATTTTGATATAAGGTTGACTAACATGTTTGAAAATGATCAGGATTTTGATTTTGCATTTAAAAGTTTGAAGTTTTCTTTTAATTTTACGTTTGAATCTTGCTTTTGCTAATTGTTGTACTTGTTTCTATTTTTTTTGTCAAAGGGTGAGTGTGATGATTGATTTATTATGGATGAGATTATTGTTGGTGAAGTGAAATGAGATGAATGGATTTATTGGGTTTTTTTTAATGTTTTTGAAATGTTTTGAAGTTGTTTTTGGGTTTTTTTGAGATTTTTACAAAAAAAATTGTGTTTTTCTGAGATTTTATGAATGTTTTGATTTTGAGATTTTATGGATGTTTTTGGATTTTGTGTCTCAGGGGCTGATCAAATATTAGCCTTGCCTACGTTTAAGCTCAAAGATGACGTAGTTCAAATAGCATGTTTTTGACAGTTTCCTAACTTTTATGATTTTTTTTTGGATTTGGATATGTTTTGAATGTTTTGGGATTTTCTTGGTTTTTTTAATGTTTTTGGATTTTCACATGATTTTGACATTTTTGGATATGGATTTGTGTCACAATATTAGTGCTTTGTTTTGGGATTTTGTTGAAAACTAAGCTAAGGTTGATTGATCAGATTGATGGATTGATGATGATAACATTGTTGAGGATACACAACAATGCAAGGACAGTGTTAAACAACAAGAGGATTAGGATGGATATCCCAAGATGATGCGGGATTGATGATGATAACATTGTCGAGGATACACAACAATGCAAGGATAGTGTTAAGCAACACAAGGATTGTGATGGATATCCCAAGATGATGTGGGATTGATGATGATAACATTGTCGAGAATACATAACAATGCAAGGATAGTGTTAAGAAACACAAGGATTGGGAAGGATATCCTAAGATGATGATGGATTGATTGGATTTGATTTGATCAAGATTGATGAAGCTTGGTTTGGAACAAAAGTTTTTTTGGATGATTGGATGTGACGTTGAAGCATGCATTAGATGCGACTAATAGTGTTTGTTTGGATTGATGTTCAATGAAAGATGAAGATTGATAAGGAATTCCTTCTCGTCAAAATATGCCATGGGCTAGTGATTTGGATTTTTGCTCACAAGTGCTTGACCAATTTGATTTCATGTTTGCCAATGTTTGGATCAACACATAAGTTGGAAGATATAGATCAAGATTTATTCCCAAAGCAAGATGTAAATATCTACCCCCAATGTTTAGCAATGTATGAAATGCCATGGTTGGATGCTTGGATAGATGTATGGATGGATGGATATGGTAAGCACACAAAGGATTCCAAGGATTATCTTGCGATAAGATATGATGTTCAAATAAAAGAATGCTCATTTGGACAATGTTTCATGGCTCAGATAACATTGGATAGGATAGGATCAATGAAAATGACCCATGTCAAGATGTTTACCATAAGCAAGCGTAAAGTGTGCACCAAAGTTTTTCAAGATTAAAATAACTCAGACTATGGATGCAGATATATGCACATGGATTGGATAAATGGTTCATGGATGAAATGGGTTTATTATGGATATAAGATGGATGGAATGTTATATTTATTATGGATGGGATGAGATGCTTCCACCTGAACTAGTGCACGTAGATGCTCAATTCTACATATGATGCCTATTTTCCAAGTTTTCATCATGGTACCTGTCCAAAGTGCCACCCATGCGGTTTTCACTAGAGGACAATTTTTCTCTTTATTATTTTTAATCATTTTTCTAATTTTTTTGGATTTTCATATTTTTTGATTTTTTTGTATTTTTCTGTGAAAGATTTAAAGCTCATGTTGAGCCACCTGGTGGTGTCGATGTATAAGCTTCTATCATAATGTTCCATCAGTATCCTGCTTGAAGAAGCTACTTTTCCAAGATACATGCACTTGAATGCAACTTTTAGGATTCCTGATATGCTTTGTTGATACTAGAGTTAACTTTGTCTTTGTACGCACATCGCGATGGAATGCCTTCTGAATCCTTATGATAAAGGGTCATTTCCAATACATGGTCAATGTGAGAATTGGATATCATGTGTGGAGACCTGGATGGAGTGTGTTTAGGAATAGAAGGTGGATTGGTTGACAACTTGGAACCTTTGACTCTCCAAACTTGGGAAGATGAGCAATGATGGGTGGATATGAAAGTGTATGTTGAATTAGGACCAACTGCTTGATATACTTTGTATGTCACTTGAGAAGCCTTCTTTTGCTTTTGTGGACATCTTTGGTGGATACCTTTCCCTTTTTTATTTTTCCCCATAGTTTCTTTGACTAATGGAGTTTGATAGGGATAATATTTCTTTTTATTTCTTGGTATCCATGTGTATTTTATTTGTCCATCACACTTTGCTTCTTTTTCTTTGATAACACTCTTTGTGCTTTGATTCAAATCTTTCTTTTGATTGCAGTCCCAATTCGTGGATGGGGTGATGGATGGATGAAGATTCGTGACGTGGCTGGTTGTAGTATTGGCATCAATTTCATCATAAGGATTCTTTGTGCTCCCTATGTTGAAATTTGCTTGAGACATAGTTGCCCCCAATATGGTGGTAGTAGCACCTTTGTCCCTTGATTCTACCTATTTTGAGATGTCTTGTTCAATAAGCACTCTCTGATAAATAACCACTATAGATGATGTTGTTTCAATTTGTTGCTTTGCTAACTCTAAAATGTCCTATTATGTCTGACTTGTTTCCTTGAGTGGATAATGTTGGATATCTTTATACATGATGTCCTCAATATGAATTTGGGATATATCTGATCCTGATGTTGACAACTCAGTTTGACTATAGGAATCAATAACCTGCTCTTTTTGTGTAATAATATGATGAGTAAAGGAATCTTGTTCTAAATGAAGATCATCTACGTGTCCATCCACATAAAGAATCTCATGGGTATATGGAGGAGTATGTGCTATGTGGATATGATAATCTTGTATAGATAGGAGAGTATCCATTAGATAATTGCAGTAGCTTGGGGATACAAATTCTTGATCTTTAATGATTTCAGAATTACTTTCGACATGTACTTTGGATCAAGTTCTTGACATGGGTCCATTTCAAAGGGTTCTTGGATATCTTCTTTAGGCATGGGAAATGGCTCAATATCCTCTTGATCTTTGAGTGGACTTGGATAAAATTTTGAGTTGAGGATCCCTTCAATATCTATAACCATGAGGTCAAAGGGGGTCAACATGTCTTGAAAAGGACCATTGCTAGATCTTGGTGAAACATTTTGATCATGCTTTGGAATAAATTCTTTAGATATGTCCTCTAACTCATAAGGCAGTGTAGATACATTTTCAATATGATCATTGGTCGATGGATAATAGATTATGTCAATGGGATCAAATAATTCTAACACTCCTTGAAATAGAGCACTAAAAAGTGGTTCTTGATGTATAGTGAATTGATCATCAGATGGGGTAGAAACATCTTCAATGTGCTCATTAATGGAAAGATCTTTAACATTTTTTTCAACAATTGTGGCAAAAGAGATTGTCAATGTTATCGCTAGTGGTTAAATCCTAATTATTGTCCCCAATAGTTATTACTTTTTTATCAATCAGGTCTTGGATGATATGTTTGAGTCGAATACAATCTGATGTTGTGTGTCCCTTTATTTTGTGAAAATCACAAAGGTGATTTTCATTGTACCAGGGTGGTTTCATGTCTAGTTCCTAATAATTCTCATAGATGGGGATTTTTATGAGATTTTCTTGTACCAACTGTTGCACGACCGATTTGATTGGTTTCCCAAGTGGTGTGTATTACCTTGTGAGATTTTTACTTTAGATTGACCTTGTGGTGATTGATTTTGGAGATGTGGTGATTGATTTTGGATGATGTTCTAATTTGGAATGATGTTTGGATTTGGCATGATAGGTTGAAATTGAACATTGTTGTGGTTGGGAATCACATTTCCTTGATTTAGGTAACTTTGATTTTGCATGGTGTTGCCTTGAATTAAACTAATACATGGAGTCGTTAACATCTTGTTTGGACTTTGAACAACATTTGTGCGATTTGCAAACATATCTATCCCAAAGTTTACCAAGTGTGGATTTAAAATGTTCATGTTTGGTAAACTTGGTATATTCATATTTGGCATGTATGGATTTGGTGGGATAATGTTGCTTTGTTGAAGACTCATGCATTGATTGTTTGGTTGATAGACTTGTAGGTTTGGACTTTGATTTAAATCTACCATTGGGAAAGGTGTTCCAAAATTTATATTGGGCATGCTCACATTTGTTGTGCCATTGAGGTTTGTAGGAGATAATGATCCTATGTATGGATTGTATAAATGTGAGTTTTGATAATCCATTGGTTTTGTAAGGCTTTGATAGTATGGTTGATTTAAACCACTCATGATGTATGAATCAAGTTTATATTCCATGTTCTTCTTGTGTTTTGACCTTGTTGCAAAAGTGACCTCTAAGGTGTTTAGGACCAATGATGAGATGAAGGATGAAAGAGATGAATGATACAGGTCTTGAACTTTTAAGAACCTTGGAGGAATACTAGACTTTAGGACTTTTGGATTTTTAATTTTGGGTTTGATTTGATAATGAACTCATAAACTACAAGAGGTTAGATGTTGTCTTGGAATAAACTTGTCCACAAGATGATAATTTAACTAGGAGTATGAGGAAGGATTCATCCACACACACTTAGCCAAACAAGGTGATTTTGATGTTGATTTGAAGGATTTTACCAAAAGTCTAGTATGAGTGATTTTTCCAATGGTTCAAAGGTTGTTTGTGAGATGGGATTTGATTTAAGTTTGAGATGGATGAAATGATTGGTTGTTTTGATCCTAAATGAATCTAAGAGGGACCTTTTTTACAAGACCAAGATATTGAAGAACATTCTTTTCCCAAAAAGTATTTCAAACCAAAAGATCAATGTTTGCATAAAAAAGAACATCATACAAAACATAAACAAGCACATGTGTGGGGTTAAATTGATTTCATCTTGATTAATGAATTGCTTTTACCACAAACACTCTCTTGATTAATTTTCAAACTAAATATCTATGTCTCAATTTATTTTCATCCCACAAGGTCCATTATGTAGAAGTGAAGAGAATCAAGGCGATAGTTCCCTAATGTTGACTTTAGTGAAAGAAAATTGAGATATAAACCCAAGTACTTAGATGTCTCTAAGGATAGGATCCCAAGGGAAAGCAATAGCACTTGGATTTTGTCAAAGGTATTTTCTCCTCTAAAGGGTTTGAAATTTAATGTTCATGTTGAATGTTTGTTTTCTTGATGTTTACGATCAAACAAAGTGTTTTGATTTCAAGAACATATACAACCCTATGGATATTTGAGACAATATTTGTTGAGTCCCCACTTGGATAAGTCTAGCTATGCTTACTTTCAGCAAATGGTTAGATGCTTGACCACACAGGCTCCCCCTTACAATGTGCTCACTTCTCAGGTCAGCCAAGCATCAATACCCATGAATCTCCCATGGCATACTTTCCATTTCCACTAAAAGTCATAAAAGTGTGGGGTAGTTTCAGAATGACCGTTCTTGCACCAACAAATATATAAGGATTTTGGCCTTTCTAAACAAGGGGTTTTAATTCAAACTTTCTGTTCATAGGAGTTGACCCATCGAGGCGAGAGACCATTGTTTCCCTTCTCATCGGAGCCAACCACATGATACTGGACTTTGTTCCAATACCCACTTTTATATCCCAGTTGGAAATACTCTTGGCTTTAGAGTGTTACTGGTTGGGCCGTTCCCTTGGGTGAGTACTTTTTTCCCAAGGTAGGCCCTCTAAGATAAACAAAAGTGAGAAAACATATTCATAGTCCGATCAACCTTCATTTAGAAACAAAGGGAGAACACATGCAACATGTTCCACTCACACTCGCAAGATGTTTTGTTCAATTTTAATCCCAAAATGAAATGTGGAGGCAATTACTTTACTCAACTTAAGACCACCAAAAAGTCTTTTGATTCTCAAGATCGTCGTGAGGCGCGAGAGAAGCACATACATATTTTCAATGGTATTACTTTGAGTAAGTAATTACAGAACAAAGTAGCACATATTCATTTTAATACTTTCAAAGAAATGATTTGATTCTTTTTAAAGCACCAAAAGAAAGGTGAAAGTTGCTTTGTTCAATTGTTAATCTTTAAACAAAATCTAGTCAATTTGTCTAAGGTTCTTTTTAATCTCTTATTAGAAAAATTGAAAGTTTTTGTAGTGTTCTTTTTAGATCCCAAAAGAAATTAGTGAGTCCTAAAACTTGAAGATATCAAAGCCTTAAGAATGGGATTATAATTTCTCCCAAAGTGTTTAAAAACACTTGTTACAATCATGTCATAATGATTTTTCTTTGACTTCCATGCTCCATGATCCTTTAAAACCTACAATACAAGATCCAAATGTTATATGAAATCAAAAAACAAGAAGATATGAGGGTTAGATAAATGATTAAGCACAAAAACCCTAAAATTTAAACCAAGTTTCATTGTGATTTGACATTAGGTAAAAATTTGAAAATTTTAACTTTATAAAAGTTGAGAAATACCTACACCATTGAATAGATTATGAAATTCTACCCCATTTCAAAAAACAAAGCTCTAAAAAAGACCAAAAAATGACCAAGATACAACCATTTTAAGTTTGAGTGAAAAAGCAAGAGTCCAGCGGCTCTGTCTGCATAGGCGTCATTGTTTGGAATTTGAAGTAGTTCTATATGGTGCCATTAGACTTTCAGCAGCTCTGTATGGTGTTTGAAGCAGTGTTGTATAGCACCACTAGACTGATAGCAGTGCTATATGGTGTCGTTGGACTGTGAGCGGTGCAGTTTCCTAAATACACAAAAAAAATAGAAAAAAACATGGAATTTGATGAAAAAATTTCATTTAAACTTTTGGTTTTCCCTCCTAGCGCCAAAATGTGAACCCCAATCCTATACCTACACAAATACAAGAAAAAAACACAATATTAGATCAAATGCAAGCAAGAACAAGGATTCCCCATGAAATTCATTTGCAATGCTCAATAAGAAAGACAATGAAGAAATGAACCAAGAAAGTAATGAAATCCTATTTTAAGATGCAAAGTCTTGATCCCATGGGGGAATTGGTGTCAATTTGATGTGGAAATTGGCCCTTTCCCAACTCCTATGCAAGCTTTGATGAAGATTTGTGGATGATTGAAGCTCGTTGATGAAATTTTTGCATTACCTGGCTATGAAACCATGAAAATGATGAATACCTGATATGAAATAGATAAAATTAGCTCTCAATGTGAAGAGAGTAACTTTGCTCTAAGTTTTGGATGCAAAATAAAAAGAGAAGCCTTCTATAAATAGAAGAAAAAGATGAAGGAATAACAAAATGGATGAATGTGGGACTAACATTCAACCAATGGCAAGGTGCCACTTATCCAAATGTGAATGGATGGAGGATGTGCACATTTTGGAGAATGTGCAAAGAGGGGGGAGATTGAAATTCAAAAGATGTCTTGAAGGATGAGGTGAAAGGGTCTTAAATGCTAGGTGGGAGACATGTCAGAGACAATGTAAGAGGAGTTAATGCCATGCTGGAGGATAAGACATGTGGGAGGGAAAATTCAAATTTGAAGAATATTCCATCTTGATGCCCTTTTGAATGATAATAGAAGAAATAGTAAATCAAATAAATTGATTTATTGTGCAAGTGGGAAAAGCTATAGGATATGACATGGATTAGATTAGATTAATCAGGATTTAATTAATTTAAGAGAGGATTAAGTGATTTGACCCATTTGATTTAGATTCATGGATTAAAATAAATCAAAAGGAGATGAAAATGATTTAGACTTAGTTAAATAAATAATTTGATTTATTTAACCAAAGGGAGGTGATGTTAGATTAAATTAGATAAATGTTTAATTTATTTAATTTAATAGGTAGACTTTAAAGATTAATTAAATAAAATTGATTTATTTAATTAAAGGGGGGCTAGGGTTAATTAAACCAAATTGATTAATTCAATTAACAAGAGAGAATAACTTAATTAGATAAATGATTATTTATTTAATTAAGGGACAAAGAGTGATGATAAGTTGAAGAGGTGATTTAGGATGAAATGATGTTAGTTAATCAGGATCAAGTGCACAAGATCAATTAGTATATTTTATGTGTCTACAAAAATAATACAAAAAAGAAATGCATCCATGACATCCATAAACATCTGCATAATCATACATCGTAGCATATCATATAGAATCACATCACATATAGAATAGCAAATACATCCATCCATAAAATGCATAAATAAAGTAGACGCATTGCATAAATAAATCAATCATATCATATATATCAAAAAATATAATTGTCATGGTACAAATCAGAATCATGTATATGTGTATCAATCAATATAAAATGCCCACAAGGCTATCAAAAATGGAGCTTGTGAGTCCCAAAAAGAATCATGTGATGTCGATCAAAATTGTATGTGGTAGCTAGCCCCGGTGGCTACTCCCCTTGCCTGTCTGTCTCTTAGCTCGGTCATTTGTCTACCTCATCCCTGTCTACTAAGAGTACTCTAGTACCCGGGCTACCGCGGGTATGGCCTATCGATAGTGAAGCCTATAATACTTGGCCTCTCGTACAACCTTGTGGTACATCCGTGTAGGAACTATCCTACCCTAAGATGATGCAGCCATGCTCTCCAACTATTGCCTTCTGCTGACTCCTGGGCTAGTTGAAGCTTTGTCGCCTGCCTCTGTTGGCGCTCTTGATCTCTCTCTATCGTGAGGGCCTGGACCTAATTTCTAGCTTGGTCCCTCTCTATTGTAATCACCTGTATCTAAGCTTGCAACCCTTGAATTCTCCCCTAAAGTTGTTGTATCTGGGTGTCTCATGGGTGTGGCTCCAAGGGCTGAGGTGGTTGGGGTGGCTACTAATCCCTATGTTGGTCCCTCTGTTGGTGGGCATCCCTTTGATCTCTCTGGTCTCTTGGTTGATCTAGCTATCATGGAGGTGGCCCACCTCCTCCTCGGGGTCTCCTTTGAGCAAGCACTACCCCTAGAACTGTAAGCCATAATGGAGGCCTAAACCAATCATCATAGGCATGTGTGGTGCCTGGATCCACCTATCCTTGCACATAGGCCCATGGCCTAGCCACCAGCTTCCTGAAAGAGTTGACTGCATCAGATGTTGGGATCGTCTGGCCCCAAGTGGTCTCTCTAGATGTCCAAGCAAAAATAGCCACATACTAATCATTGGGGCGATCCTGGACATCTTCGAACTGTAGGGCTACAAGGTCTGGTAGGTAGTGCTCGATCATAGTATGCTTGCACCCCTGCATCAGTTGGCTCTATCTGGCATAAAATAGTTGTTGCACATCATCGTACCAAGCAGACATATGTAACCAAGGTCTCCAAGTAAACACTGTCATCTCATCGATAACTTTGCACTAGTGGGGTAGGTTGAGCCGTCCTATATGCCTCAAAGTAATGTCGCCCTGGTACCTCCAAACTGTTGGGTCATTGGGCTCAACATCAACCACCGTAACCATCGGTCGAAGCATGAAAGTCTGCACCCAGGCCCAGATGTGCAATAATGCAATGCCTGTGCCAATAGCTCGACTATCACAATAGGTGAACTCGTGTAGATTATGATATAATGAGGCCAACATCACTAGTCCCCAAGCAAATAGTGTCCTCTCTCGAAGCATCCGCTCTCAGGCCAAGCCCCATCCCAAGCTAAAATATCATGCCCATTGATCTAGAGCCACTAACCCTGATATGATCGTAGCAATGATCAACCTAAAAATCAGCACCCGATGTATGTAGTAGTCTAGATCAAGCTAGCCCTCAAAAGCATGAGTTCCTCCACCTCCAGGACCTTAAAGCATGCATTACCGCCAACATTGGTGTCATAAATAACTCGCTCACTGTGAATCAACAATTGCAAGATATGCCAAACATCCTGTAGTGTAACATTGGCCTCATCAGTGGGAAGGTGAAAGCACGAGGTCTCGCTATGCCATCTCTCAGCTAGCGCTATCATCATCACTAGGTGGGTCCTAACAGTAGGCGCATAGGCAATGTACCAGAGGCTGATCTCACCTAGGTGCTCCTGTCGCAACTCGTATAAACTGCTCAATCTTCTTAGCATCGAGGGTCAATGCTCACGTGAAAGCATAAGCTCTTTGTCCTCCTACTCTCAGGAAGCCATAGCATCAAAATTCAAAAAAAAAATTGACCTTGTTTGGAGTTTTTGACACAAGAAGCACGATTGCATCGTTATTTGCAATGGTGTCGCCCTTTGGAAACTCCAAATAGCGATGATAGACCCCTTTAGAATGCAAACCGGGCCCCAATGTCACTATTTGCACACACAGACCCCTTGACCTAAAAACCCTAAACCTAAATTGAATCGCGATGTCGCCATTTGTAGTTTGCAACCCTAAAGCTAAATTGTGATGCGGCATCGCAATGTACAGTAGCGGCGTTATTTGATGCCTAGCGTCACTGATTTTGCACTTTTAACATCGCTATATAGCGACGCTGGAGAGTTTGACCTTTTAAAACGTAATAAATGCGCTAAAAAATCAAAACTCAAGGTCGGGTTAGGATCACATACTGCTAGTCCTGTGCTTGGAGGTCTTTGGTACACTCGAACTTTCTCGGAAATGTGTCAGCGAAGCACTCTTTGCGCCATTCTATAGGAGGGTTAGAGCTTAAAACGACAAAATTCTCAAAGTGTGAATGCAAAAAATGAATGGAAAGTGACCCCTCCAAGGCTACTTAAGCATGAAAATTAGGGCTTTTTGCCCCCTTTTAGTAGTTTGATGCCCCTGACCTTGTGTTTTCCAAATCAAAGCTCATTTCAGGTCTTTTTCTCACGTTTTGGCATATTTTCAGCATCTTGGGGCCTTTCTAGACCTGTCGGGAAGCTTGTCCTCTTTTTTTGAGAAATCACCCAAAAATCCAAATTTTCATCTGATCTATCGAGGGGGTAGTATACCAATGTAATTCTCCTCACTGGGGCAGCAGTGGGGCATCCGAAAAAATTAGATTTTTTTTTTAAATTTTGATCTCGGTAAGGTTATTCTTTGAACCAACGCAGTAGGTACATTGCTTCAAAGAGGGGAAAAATGTAGACGTTAAAATTATCCTAATTGATATCGTGCACTCGATTCTAATTCACTAACACCAATTCATCCTTAAGTCACTCCTTTACTAACCAATTAATTGAATAAGCCTTATTTAATTAATTCATCAAGATTCCTCTTTTAATTAAATAAATCAACTTTATTTGATTAAATCAAGATTCTTCCTTTAATTAAATAAATCCACTTTATTTGATTAAATCATAATTCCTCTTTGATTAAATAAATCAATTTTATTTAATTAAATCCTAACATTCCTCTTTTAAAATAAATCATTTTATTTAATAAAGTCATCTCCTTTAAATTGAATAAATTAACTTGTATTTGATTTAAATCTAATGTCCTTCATTTAATTGAATAAATCAAACTTTATTTAATTAAATTACTAATGTTCAATATTCCTCTCATTTGATTTAAATAAATCTAAAAATCTAAATTAAATGTCATATCAACTAATTCCATCTAAAGTTAATTAAATCCTAATTAACTCTAACTCTAAACCTCAAATCCTCTAGCTTTTGCAACTTGCACATATAAATCAATTTATTTGATTTATTAATTCTTCTATTTCCATTCAAAATGGTATCTCTTTGGAATATTCCCTCAATTTGAAATCTCACTCCCAAAAGGACTTGTCCTCCAACATGGCATTTATAACTCCTACATATCCTTTTTCTTGAGCCAAGTGGCATTAACTCATCTTTCAACTCTTCCTCCACAAGCTATCTTTTGAATTTCAAAATCCATCTAATTGCATTAATTTGCACATTGATCAAAATGTGCTCCACCTCTCTTCAATAGCATGTTGACGAGTGGCGCAATGCCATTGGTTCAAGTTTAATCCCACATTATTCATGTTTCTCATTTCTCCATCCTTCTTTCCTATAAATAGAGGGATTCTCTATTGATTTGGGATCCACAACTTTATGCAAGATTACTATCTATGGATTTTGAGCAAGTTCATCAACATTTCATCCAAGTTTTCATAGTTTCTCATCAATCCTAGCTAGGTTATTGACAATTTTCATCAAGGAGCACATAATCATCATCAAGTTCATCAAAGCTTTGCAAAGAATTGGGAAAGGGCTTCTTTCCACATCAAAGAAGCACCAATTCCCCCATGAGATGTTGGTTTGAATGTTTTGAATAGGATTTAGTAGCTTTCATTTGATTAACTTTGCTTTGTTTCTTGTTCATTGTGCTTGAATGAATTGCATGGGGAATGTTTGTTTTAGATTTTTTTATTAACTAACATTGGATTGCTTGATCATGTTTGAGCAGGTCTAGACCAAGCATTCACACGACCATCTAGACATGTTTATGTCACAATATTTTGAAGCACAACTCAGAACAAGCAATAGAATCTATGAAGGTTCAAATACATAATGTGTATTTCATCGCCGTCTATATTAAAGTCAAGGTTGCATTGGACAATATTTATTTCAAATTCTAGATTAAAATAGAGGTTATCTATTTCAAATTTGAGGTTCAATAATTCTTTCCCTATAGCTCAACTTGAGGATTTTTTTTCCTACAATTGCACATGTTTACATCACAAATTTTAGTAACATCCTAGAACAATCAACACAACCTTTGAAGGTTGAAATAACCCTAGTGTAATTCACCCACCACATATTTTTTTGGTGGTAGTTATTCTCCCTACATAATGGCTTATGTAAATTATGTTAATTGCACTCAGCTACTCTCCCATAGAAAACAACATGTGGAAGATATCGTAGCATATATAATATCATACATAAATTCACCGCATCCTAATGGGGACCCGCCAAGATAAGGGATTGAAATGACAAATTTTTGGTAATGCGATGACACTTTTTCGTGAGGAAGAAGACAAGTAAATGGTGTGTCATTGGGTATAATGGTAGTGTTTCTCACATTTATTTCCATATATTCAACTGTCTACTTTTGGAATTTTTACTATTGCTTTATATTCAACATATTTATGGTTTTCTCTATTTTGTGACATATAATTTATTTTTTCTATTGAAAGATAAAGGTGGTGTCAATAGGGAGGATTTGTAGGTGGGGGTTAAAGTTGAAAAATGATATTTAGTTGATGGGTGAGAAACATTACAAACCATTTCCTATTTTTTATTGGATTTTCACTTCTTTTGGGTTTTAAAATTGGAAAAAATGAAGTCCAAGTTGTAAAACATGACATGTATTGAAACCTATAATTTATCATGATGAAACACATAGTTGTCAAATGTTGTTGTTATTTAAAATGTAGACAAATACATGTACAGTTATGGATGTATTATAACAAATAGGAGCTTTCAAAACATGCTATGTTTTTTAACCTGCACTTTATGGCATATGACAACCTTCTCAATACACAATTTACATTGCATACATTGCCTGAGATAATAAATTGTAGGTTGCAAAAAATAATTTAAGTTTTATCATGCACTTCAAAGTGTACTCAACCCTTGTGGTTATGATCTATGAATATCGACGTTTGCAATTCAAATAGTAAAAACATCATTATTGTTAGTATTGGGAAAATGTAGTGCACATCTCCACAATAGAAGATACAAAACATAATATGTTTTGGATATCCTGTCAAATGCATGTTAGAAAATACAACATGTTTTGAAACTCACAATTTATCATGGATAGTCCAGGACCATGATGGGTCAAATAGTGCCCTTAAGTGGCAATGAAAATACAAAAAACCAAACTTAAGAAACTTCACATAAGAATTTGAATAGGTTATTAACATAATTTTGAAAATATGTAGGAATAGAACTTGTAGCAAACAAAATGTAGTTTGTAAGCTACTAGGTCTTTTTTGGAAAAAAGAAATTTGATTTGGTGAAAATTTAAAATTTCAATGTAGTAGTACATTAAAATTTGAAAAAAATTATAAAACAAGTTTTTTTCCGGCCACCATATAATGGAGCAAAAATAAATATATTTTTTCAAATCTTTCAATATAAGTAGAGGACACATGCCTGAATATGACACATATTTTTTTTGTATTTTTTTTGTAAGTAAAATAATTAGTTATGAATTTTCTAGTAAGAATTTTTTAAAATATTAAAAAAGTATTTGTTCAGCCACCCTAACTTGGTCAAAAAATTATGATTTAAAAAAAAAAAAAACTATAGTTTGTAAAGCATAGTGTGTGATACATCTTTTGGATTCAAAAAATATATAACCATTAAAAAGTTAAAGATGTTTTTCAACCAACTTATCAATCAGGACTTTACACATAGTACATGTAGAAAATCAATAATAATTACCTATTTAATTCAAAATAAAGAATATATTATATTGATAGAATGGTGAAAATTTGTTGAATAAACCTTTTTTGTTTTATCAAAATTAGATGAAAAAAAGTCGTCAACACAAAGGGTGAAGTTCGTAAAACCCTTGCAACCCTTGTAAGCACATTGAGGATGTTGACTTTTCGGGTTGGACACCCCCAAGCCATATCCCAAAGCAATAATGAGGCAAAATGGATATCTTTTATTAATGGATATCTGATAGAAACAAATATCTATTTTTTAAAGGTAAAAAAATATCCAATTTAAAATGGATATCTATTACTTAAAGTTAAATAACAAAAATACGTTATTTTAATTTAAGAAACAAATATCTATTTTTTTTAATAAAAAATATTAATATATAAAAATATCACTATATATTTAAACTTAGCATGTCATAATATTGATATTAATATATACTAGGAAATATTAGTATTAATGTAATATACATTATATTTAATATAAATATTTAATGTTATCTTAAATATCATAATATAATATATTATAAAAAAATTATTTGATGGAAAGGATATCCATTTTTTTAATTGGAAATATTAATAGATATATATATCACTATAGATTAAAATATAACATGTTATATATATATATATAATATAATGTATGACAAATTAATATATACTAAGAAATATTAATATAATATAAGATTATGTTTAATATAAATATTATACATTATATTATATAAATATAATATTGAATATATTTAATAGTATATATTATAAAAAATTATTTGATGGATTATTGCAAGGGAGTTTTAAATATCATATTTATTATAATAAAACTACATGGAGCTAAGAGCAATATATACATCTC
>VDFB02193867.1:778821517-778864651 GCA_007258455.2 Sequoia sempervirens | reverse complement strand
CTCCTCCCCTCTCTCTCACTCCCTCTCTCCCTCTCACACACACAACCTTTCTCCACCTACCCCTTCCTCCCTCCCTAAATCTCTCTCTATACTATACATAGTATAAATGTTCATGAGTAAACTCTAGACCACGGAAGCAAAGTCCTTCAAATACTCTTTGAACTCCTCTTCATTATTTTCCATGTAGAGATTGATGTTCTCACAAATAGCAGTTCTAAGATGATCCACAAGGTTTTCCTCCACTGTCGGGTACAAAGTGTTCAAGTAAGTGTGAAACTCCATCATCCATTCCTTCATATGGTTCTCAAAAACTCAGGTAGCTCCAAAAAAATTAGCCAAAAAAGATCCTACAACATAGCCTCTAGCATTCAAACAGTTGCCCCAACACTGCTCTATTTTGCATATTTCTCGCAATAATTTTCCCCATTCACAAATAAATATAGAGCTTTGATTTTCTCCTTGTTGGAATCATGTATGATGGCATACTCAGAAGAATATAACTCTTGCACAATCCACCTATATCTCACATAGTTCTTGAAATTTATGACAGTTGCTTGTCTGACTTGCTCCTCCACTGCTTGCTTGGACAATGACCACAAAATGGCAATCTCATAATTAGGTTGAGTCATTTCCTATTTCAAATAATTCTCTACCTGACTTCTCATCTCTAGATTTGGCACTAGGGTTTGCAAGAAACACTAGAATAGAGATTGAACACTTTCTAGAGTGTATTGCATTCTATGAGTAACAAATACTCCAAGAGTTTCCACCACCAATCTCTCCAAAAATAGATATGCCTTTATCCTCTTTTCATGGAAATTGATTGTGCTATCTCAAGTAGAAAACCAACTTGGCTTTGATAACACTAATCCCTAACTCTATTTATATTTATCCCTCCCACCTTATCACTCCCTATCTCCATCCTTCCCTCTCTCTCCCTCCACCTATCCTTCCACCACTGCATATTCCTCTTTCTCCTCTTCTATCCTTCTACTCTTACCACTCCTTTATTCTATCCTTTTTTCTATCTTTATTCCCTTTTTTTTCCTTTTCCTTTGCATTACACAACTTTCCCCACCTACCTCTTCCTCCATCCCTAAATCTTTCTATACCTGTCCATCCCACTCCCTATCTTCCTCCTTCCCACTTTCTCTCCCTCCATCTATCCCTCCCACCTTGCCACTCCCTATCTCCCTCCTTCCCTCTCTCTCCTTCCCTCTATCCCTCCCACCCTACCAATCCCTATCTCCCTCCTTTCCTCTCTCTCTCCTTTCCACCTTACCTCTCCCTCTCTCTACCTCTCCCTATCTCCATTTCTCTATCTAGATTTTTTTAATAATAATATAATATATAGTATATATTAATATTAATATAATATATAATATATATAATATAATACAAATATATAATATAATACACAATATATAATATAATAGATGTTAGAACATTTTAATAGTTTGATATAATGAATATCTATTTTTTCTACATAACGGATATCCATTATGTGCAACACATTTACCCATTTCATTTTACACAAAGTTTGTTTTCACTTATGTGAAAACAAGCTTCACAAAATAGATATTTGTTTTACTTTCCAAAATGGATATCTCTTTTGTAATTTTTTTTTTGCATATGAATACAAGCTTTTTTAAATGAATATCCATTTACCAAAACAAAATCAATATCCATTTTGTTTGAGTGGACAAAATGATCAAAAGTCCATTTTGGGCATTCCAACAGTCCCCACATTCTCTATTCTATTAGAAATATTGTGATTCCTATGGATTAATTTTTTTTTCCACTTTTAAGCACTCTTTTACACAAAATTTTATCCTTTCAATCATCAAGGTACTTGTTTGAGTTGAATGGGAAGCAATAGTCATTGTAGAAAAAAGAAGAGGAAATGTCAAGCAGAGGAAATTGAGGCAAGTAGGGAGAAAGATAGAGTAAGGAAGAGGGTGGAAATAAAAGTTATGTCGCATCATATTCAAGGAGAAGGCTCATCTTTACCTTTAAATGAAATTGAAAGTGACCATGATATTGAATTTGAAAATATTGAACAAGAAATTGAAATTGAAACTTTAGAACATGAAATTATGAATGTTGAGAATGAAATTGAAAATATTAATGTTGAACATGAAATAAATAAAAACTTTCTTGACCAATGTGGATATACAACCCAAAAATTTGAAAAAATATTCAATAATCCACCTGGTCATAACATTGATGAAATCGATAAGACACAAGAAATAATGAATGTCAATGTATCTCCAAATGGCATAAGAAGAGAGGATCTATGCAAAGAAGAAAATGAAATCCTAAATCCATATATTTGTAATGAATCCAATGAAAAGGCTCAACATTCAAGAACCCTAAAAAGGTTACTTGAAATAGATGAGAACATAATAGACAAACTAATCTATGTTTTTTGGGTTTTTAGGGATGGAGGATTTCAGGAATTGGGTGAGCAGACCACAGAGGTCTCAAATGAAAAACTTAATGGCTTTCAACCAAATGATGTTTGCATAGGTCAAGGATGAAAATGTGGCATGCTTTCATCTGTATGGCACACTGGCATCTTGTACGGGTAGAGAACAAAGCTTGCAATCTAAGACTCATAGGGTGTGCTAACAACTCAAAAACATTAATTTGATAGTTTAAATGAAAATAACAAAATACTAGAAATGCATAAAATAAATAAACTAAATACAATAAGAAAAATACTTTAACTTGAACAATAAATTGATTATGAATTAAATTACAAGCAAGGGTAGTATAAATCCAACTTACATATGGTATAGCCTCTTGCAAGCTCCACATGAACAAATTACCTACACACATGATGACAAAAAATATTGGGGTTGTGTTTTGGATTTTTCCTCAGTTAAACCCCCGCTTTGGTGTTTCCACCTCCATGGAAAACTAATATACCACAATAGAGAGAAAATGATAAAGAAAAGAAGTAGAAAATATGTATAGAAAGCAATGACAATATATATGCTATCTATACTATTGATAATGCAATTAAATGACAACAATAAAGCATTACCCTCCCTTTGGAAAGCTTGAGAAGTTGAAAGGAAGGATGGTATCCTTGAGAATGCAAGATGGACATGCAAGAATATAGTGCCAATAGCTTGAAACCAACACAAAGATGGTGTAGAAAGAATCAAGAATGGAGAGAGTGAAGTGAAGGTGCAAGAATGAAGTTAGAATATGATAGATTGAGAGGGAAAGTGAATGAAATGGAAAAGTCGATTCAAAATGAGGATTTGGAGGCAAAAGGGATGTTTTTCGGGCAAGTTTTCCATCACCAGAATCATTATAACTCATGAATTCCATGAAAATGTAACATCCCAACATTCACAGACACGAGAATCTCTCGGGGATGTTCAAATAGTGTACAAACTTCTACACTGTGTGGAAGCGTCCTAGTTAAAATTCCCTCCACCAACAAAAATGCCAAAGGTACAAATAGGACAAAAGCCTAGAGTGGAAAAGTTTTGCATTATCAATATTATAAGGATAAAGTAAGGGTATATTATGGGAAATTCCACTAGGGTGCAACTTCATGCCTCAACATTTCCCCCCCACTTTATCGAGCATATGTGTCAGTGCATATGTGAGCTAAAGTAGAAAGAGATTGAAGAGAATATATCAAAAATGAGGAAGTAGTCCTTCACTCTAGTATACTTGGAATGAAAGGGAGCTCCACTAGAATGCTGAGAAGACACCGATCCATGCTCCTGCAAAGCTTGCTGCAATCTCACCATAAACATGTTAGCTACAAAAAAGCATGTTAGGTGAAAAAGAGAAAAATAATAGACACAATCATAAGACACAATATGATCAAATATAAGATGGCATTGATAGGTATGTATAGCATGGATAGAGTCCATATGGAAAGCATGTAGGCCTATGGCTGCTACAAACTATGTTGCAGGACAGTCACAAAAAGGATAGGTCTAGTCAAGTTGTCCACAAGCTAGACGCCAAGATATAAGACATCTAGAAATCAAGACACAAGATGTAAAATATTAGATATAAGACATAAAACATCAATACATAAGACAACAAGCATCAAATAATCCTTTTGAAAGAGTCTTTTAGAAAGGGGTTATTTCATCAAGGAATCTTTTTCTTAAGACATCAAGGAATCCTTTTGAAAGAAAAAAAAATTCACAAATGATTCTATCATTAAGGAATCGTTTTGAAAGATCTTTCATCAAGGAATCCTTTGGAAATAATACTCCTTTTTTGAAAGGAAATTTTTTGATTCTTTCACCAAGGGATCATTTTTAAAGAAATTTCACCAAGGAATATTTTTGAAAGATTACTCCTTGTTGAAAATAAGCATATATGAGATCCCCCCCTTAGAATGATGTGTGCTACACAAAGGATCACATGCCATTCTAAGGAGAGAAGAGAAATATGAGATATTTTATGGCATGAAATGTTGTCACACAAGTGAGGGACAACACATAAGAATCACAACATTAGAAAGAAGACAAACAAAGATGAAGAAATCAGGAGATACAGGTATCTGATAATTCAGGGTTAGAATTTCTCATAGATATAGATAGATAGATATAATATAATATACGTATGAAATATCATCAATCCCCAAATGTATCAAAACATGAAGAAGAGAACATGAAGAAAAATGAAAAATATTGGGTCAACATGGAAGAAGGCCTAAATACCCCCAACACTTTGCATTGTCCTTGATGTGAAAAGCAAGATTTATGACACATGGAAGAATGATGAAACAAATAGAAGAAGGTTACGATAGATTTTCATGCCTATATCAGAGAACCTACAAGGGTAACAAGGGTCCTCCAAGAAAGAGCACAAAACACATACAAACAAGTGTGAGGGAACATAAAAAATCACACAAATCTAATCTACAGATGTAGAAGAGGTGTGACCCTAATCCAAATCCACCAATAGGTCATCTTACTCCCAATATAGATCATTGTAAGGGGAGGGAGGATGATCCTAGATGGGAGAGGTAGCAAGGGTTGCACCAGCTGACTCACCTGTGACAAGGGCTAAGGAAGAGGGCCCATCAAGGTCCTCTTTGTTGAGCTCTTGTGAGACTAGGGTCACCTATCTCTCAAAGATCGATGAAAAAGTTGAGATATCTTCCAACGAGTTGAACATGTAATTCTCAGGAGTTCCATGTGTCAATTAAGTGGGGGAAGGAAGACACCCAGAAGTCACGACTAACCTAAAGAAGAGGAGCAGTGACTAACTTTGAAGATGCGGGGGTTTCCTCCATCACAAGCATGACACAAGCCAAAGCATAACCAAAATTCTACAAGAGACGAATATTTCTTATGATCCTTGTTTGCAACAAGGTCATCCTCAAGCTTGCACTTCATTGGGGGATGAAGAAACCCCATAGATGAAGTGGAAGTGAAAGAAGGAGGTAGAGCCACAAAGGAGACCACCTTTGTATGAGGCATGTCTACAAGTTGTGAGAAAGGAGAAATATTATGAAGAGAGGTAGGAAGGGGAGGCTCTACCAAAGGAGTGATGAACACCTACACCCTTTTGGGGTGAGATTCATTGAGATCTATCGATGAATCTAGAAGAACAAAGGTGATGGGAACTAAAGTGAAAGAGAAAGGAGCAAAAGTAACCATAGAAGAAGCAGGACTAGAAATAGAAACAATAGACTCCCCCTCTCTTTTGTAAATTCATGTGCTCCTTGGCCAGATCCTCTCATTAGCAATTACACTCATGCAAAATCCAATTACATCAGCTATGGGAAATAGAAGGAATGGCTTGAGAAGAGTATGGGGGATCTTGCTCTACTACAAGTTGAAAGACTTGAGACTTCAAATTCCACAACATGGAAACTTTTCCTTTTCCTACGCTATGCATAGGAGCAAGAATAGAGGATGTTGCCAAGGGTTGAGAATAGGAAGTAGCAGGTGCAAAAGAAGAACTAGAAGGGGAAGGCCTAAGGGAAAGAGTAATATTGTCCTTCCCCTTGGGAGGGGAAGAGGATGGATCTTGTTGTTGTGCACCCAAACAAGCCTTTAGAGACACAACATAAGGCAATGGAGGAAAACCATCTTTCAATGTTAAGCCCCAAGTTTTATACTTGCAATAAGCCTAATATAAGAGATATCCCCTAGGAGGGAGGGGTTTGAATAGGGTGGGAAAAAAATGGTCAAGGGAGAATACCCCACATGCTACTAGTGGCTTGTATCTAATGTCTTAGACAACATGCATGATACCCTTGTGGGGATACTTCAAAAATTTGTGGATCATAGAAGCGATTGCATTCATGGAGACCATCCATGGAATGCCCAACCTTATTCTGAGTAAGTCCGACTCTAAGATCACAAAAAATGGAACATCCATAGACTTAGGACCAATTGAAAATAAAAAAGAAATAGAGCCCATAGGGGTGATAGAAAACCCATCATGAGTGTGAAGGGTGGCCTACGAATCATCATATTTATCCTTTTACAAATTATTGATAAACAATGCCTCCTCCATGATAACATTCACTCGAATTGATGAATCAACCATAACACTGGTCAACATGTTACCATTGATTCAAGTAGGAACACAGAGCAAAAAAGGCTCCTTGTTCAAGGCCAGATCATGTGAGTTGAATATAATATCAGGCACAACATTTGTATGCTCTAAAGGAGAAATAGGAGTCAATGAGACCACATTCACATATTCAAATGGGACTGGCTTAGAAGAAGATGAAGGAGTGACCAAGTTCACAGAGTGTGACAGGAACAAATCCATGTATATTTGTAGTTGGATGTTAGGCTTGGCTACAGATTTGTTAGAACTTTACTTTCTACCATCGAGGCGGATGGTCCCATCATTAATTCGGTCCTAAATCATGTGACATAGGTGGACACATCTTTTGGTATCATGTCCAACAACTCAATGAAATTGATAAAAAAATTAGAGTCATACCATTGAGTATGCAATTGGGATAGTGGTTGAATCTCAAGCAATGTTATTACTTTATCTTTTAATAATTTTTGCAAGATGCTAGTGTATAATTTTGATAGTTTAGTAAAATTTCTGTTATGTCCTACATTATTTTTATTAAATGGAACTGAGACCATGTTAGCCACAATCTTGTTCTTTCCTAAAACTGACACAACCAATCAACCATACTAGTGGGAGCATGAGGATGAGTCCCCATACTAAACAATTGCTTGATGGTATTCTCTCAAAGTGAGACACAACTACACAAAAGAAGAATACTTCATTACAATAAACTTCTCTTGTAGGGAAAGTTGTAAGTTTCTAATAAGCACATTTTGACATTGGAGTCAGGGAAAGAATAGGAAATCTAAGCAAAGATAACTTGATACCAAAATATGAAGTCGGTCAATTTCTCATGGATCCCCTGCTTACATTGAATGAGATTGTTGAAGGAAATCTTCGACCTAATGTTGGCCTAAAACTACTATAGAAACTAGTTGACTAGATAGTCAAAAGAGAAAATAGAATTATCAGGTAAAGCGCAATACCATTCCAAGGCAATGTCCTTGAGGGAAAACGAGAATAGCTTTTCCAACAAAGCATCGATATGAAATAAATCAATACATAGCACATTGAAGGATGAGACATGTGTCCAAGGATCCCCATGACCATTATACTTTTCAAACTTAGGTATCTCCACCCCTTGAGGGATAGGAGTGTTCCAGATGGAAATGGAAAGAGGGATATGATTATGGAAAAGCTAGATCATAGGTTGGGAAGAAGAACTGGTCAAACTTGCTAACTAATTTTGCATGCACTCCATGCTTTGTAATATATCATTGAGCACTAGATCAACTGATGAGGTGTGACCAGAGGAACCTCCAAAAGGACCACGAACACTTGCATAAACAGAGGACCTAGTGCTAGTACCTATAAATGCATCAACACTAGAGCCAAAAATAGGGCCACTATGAGTTTCATATGTAGAATAGTTGAAACCCAAAGGAACCTTATTTACTTTAATCATATTACTCTTATCAGGTACAAAATTGGTATCAATGATAGGACATGTGTCATCCATAAACACTAACACCCCTGACATTGAGACATTTAGCTATTTTCTAGCGATCTCCAAGCCACTTGAGTAATAACCAAGTTAGAAGTGTAGGTGGGGACATGGGTATCTACAATATGTGATATCCCTCAGAGAAGATCTATGCCTTTTTGATCCTTACTCAATGTAGTTCTTAACTACTCAATGACAAGAGTCACTTGGGAAAAGTTATCATCTTATGCCATAAATCTCTCAAGCTCCTCGAGTCTCATATCCAAGGAATAAATTTTCTCTATAGGAACCCTAAGAATAACATTATCCTCCACAAAAGAGACAAAGGGTGAGGCAGGGGTAGGGACGTGAATTTCCACCTCACCAAAGGGAGAAAAGAAACCAGTAGAGATTCTTGAAACAATTTCTTCAAAAGTAGGACCCATTCGAGGGGGACTATACCTTCTAGATCCCATTCTAATGTTTTGAATACTTATTCTTACAACATGTCCAAATGTTGTAGATTGGGTCATAAAATCTTATAAAAGCCTCATAATGCACTATCTGCAACACACTCTAGACATGAGAGAAGAAAATTTTCAAACCAAAGAGAAGGAGATAGAAGGTTCAAGTTGGGTTCACCTAAATATGGAGGGGATTTGATACTCCCAAGTCCCAAGAAAAATAGGGTATAAAGGGAGCAAATTACCCTCAGTCACCTCAATCACAAAGGTTGAAAGATAGGATGATAAACAAAGGACAAACTAATCTATGTTTTTGGGGTTTTTAGGGATGAAGGATTTCAAGAATCAGGTGAGTAAACCATAGAGGTCTCAGATGACAAACTGATTGGCTCTCGGCTAGAGGAAATTTGCACAGGTCATGGACGACAATGTGATGCATTGGCATCTCTATATCATGCTAGTGTCTCATACAGGAAGAGAAAAAAGTTTTCAATCTGAGACTCAAGGTGTGCTAACAACCTAAAAACCTTAATCCAACAGTTTAAATTAAAATGATAGAATGCTATAAATGCATAAAATAAATAAACTGACTACAACAAGATGAATACTTTAACTTGAACAATAAACTAATTATGAATGAAATGACAAGGGTAGTAGAAATCCAACTTACGGATGGTCTAGCCTCTTACAAGATCCACATGAACAAAGTACCTACACATATGACAATGGAAAAATGTTGGGGTTATGTTTTAGAGTTTTCCTCAATCAAACCCCCACTTTGGTGTTTCTACCTCCATGAACAACTGATATACCACAATAGAGAGAAAATGATAAAGAAATAAGTAGATAATATGTATAGAAAGCAAAGACAATCTATATGCTATCTATACTATTGATAATGCAATGAAATGACAACAATAAAATGTTACCCTCCCTTTGTAAAGATTGAGAAGTTGAAAGGAAAGATGATAGCCTTGAAAATACAAGACAAACATGTAAGAATATAGTTCCAATAGCTTGAAACCTACAAGAAGATGGTGTAGAAAGAAGCAATAATGGAGAGAGTGAAGTGAAGGTGCAAGAATGAAGTTAGAATGTGATATATTGAGAGAGAGAGAGAGAGAGTTAATGGAATGGAAAGTTTAGTTCAAAATGAGGATTTGGAGGTAAAAGGGACATTTTTGAGACGACCAATCATCACTAGAAGTGTTACAACTTGTGGATGCCACAAAAATGTAATGTCCCAACATTCACAGACCTGAGAATTTGTCAAGAACGTTTATGTGGCTCATAGACATCTACGTAGTATGGAAGAATCCTAGTCAAAATTCCCTCCACCAATGGAAAACACCAAATGTGTGAATAGGAAAAAGGCTTAGGGTGGTAGGGTTTTGCATTATCAATCATATAAGCCTAAAGTAAGGGTATATTATGGGAAATTACACTAGGGTGCAATTTCATGGCTCAAAACAACTTTTTGTACAATTGCTAGTCTTACAAAATGTGACCATTATTAAATAAATTGAAGATTCATGTAAAAAAGAAGTTCTATTGAAATAAAATTATTAAAAATATTTTTAATGTACTCAATTCTATTAGAAAGACTAGTAAGGAAAAATATAAGAGAGATTCTTGTAGAGTAATAACATCTTTAGTAAGAATCAATTAAGAAGGGCTCGATTGTTGAGGCAAACATGTGTTGACTTTAGGCTAAATCACATAACTTTGTCAAAAGCACTAGCAATAAAATCAAGACTAGTTAGTCCTATTCGAGATGATACTTGGTATTTTAGTGGTAGGGTTCCATGAGTTGATAAGAAGCTAACTAATATCACAAAGGATGAAATTCAACAATTTTGGCACTCTAACTCTAGAGTATCACCAAATATAAAATATTTTTTAAAATTAATAATTGATGATCGAGAGTGCACACCACATCCTAAAAATTTCTTAGAGCATAGCCAAATTTTTTTGTAAAAACTATTTTGTGAAACACATCCAAATTTAAAAATCTCACAAAGGACATTTGAATCTTGTAAGCCATTTTATTGTTTTCCTCTTAAAATTCGTAATACATGTTGTAAATACCATATGGATTTTTCTATGTATCATGAAATATTACGCAATATTCATTCTACTTTACATACTAAAAAAATGTTGCAGGAGTGTGCTACAATGCAACTACTAAGGTCATCAAGGGAGTTAGTAGATTTATTTCTATGTGCTAGAGATAATGGTTGCATTTTCTATAGAATTTTTTGTTTACATGAAAAGAGTTTGTAATGTAGTGGGTTCTCATTTTTTATATCATGTATTCATGAGGACAAAGAGCATGATTTTGGAAAGAAAATGGTTGAGAAAAAGAGATTTGAGATAGTGAAATACAATTTGAGGAGTGGAGGTGAAGGTTCGAGATGTAAGTCGGTTACAAGAGAGGTAAGTATTGATGATTTTATTTCTAATTTTAAGAAAAATATTTTTACAAGTATGCAAGACACAACCATAGGTTTACATGGTTAGATCAACAATTTAGGATGTGTAAGGATTATTTCCCAATTGGAACCATCATCTTTGTACTTTATTTCGTAGAAAACTACACATTGCAACCACAAAATGAAGTCCATTCTCAATATTACAATTCAATTAAGGTTGCAATTTTTGTTCACATCACATACAAACATGACCCTAATAGTACAAAAAAGAATAGGAAGATAGTTAGGGAGTACCATTTTTACATGAGTGATGATCGACCTTATTCATTAGAGTATATACATACTATTTTAACAAGTTTTTGGAGTTCTTGTAGGAAAAAGATATTCTAATGGTTCAACATCTCATTTGGTCAGATAATTGCACTAGTCAATTCAAGAATGCTTGTATGTTTTATTGGTTGAGTATAATGCATGAAGAGAGGGGTACACCTCATATTTGGAGTTTTTTGAAGTTGAGCATGGAAAACAGGAACATGATGGAACAAGTGCATATGTAAAGAGGGCTCTAGTTAAAGAGCAACTAAAGATTAGAGGTGGTGATACATTCGTTGATGCAAGTTCAATTGTTGAGTGGTGTAACTATGCATTATCAAAAGAAGGAGAACTTGATTCAGAAATGTGTAGGTTCTTTTGGTTGGTTGATGAAGGTAAAGTGGGATAGAGATTGGATTGTTAGAAAATTAGGGAATTGTCAAAGATGCAAGTACATGGACTATTTGGACATGATATTTAGCTTGTTTTTGTCAAATTTGTATCAAATGTGAGTGGGATAGTTGTGAGTCAAGTGATTGGGTAGATACATGGATTCCACAATATCTAACCCCTTTATATGAAGGTCATTCATCTTTACTCAATGAAATGGAAACTTTATTTGACTATTACCATATTTAGACCTTATACAACTAGGACATGTTTATGTAGTTGTTGCACCACATGGGAATGAAGAGAGATCAGACTATTGGTTGGAATGATGTGTTCAAGGAAAATGAATCTATTACAAACTATGACAGATGATGATGGGTTCACATGTCCTACGAGATCAATTGTAATTTTTGGAACTTGGTTACGAACATATTTGATTAGAAATAATGGAATTCCTATATTTGAGGACTTTGAGAAGTAAAAAACCATAATTATGTATTTACACCTAGTTGTAGCTACAAATATCAAGTTATTGAATCATCATGCAAAAAAAAGAACAAAATAACTATGGACGATTACTATTGTTCATCATGAAGCAATATTGGAAACTTTGAATATAAGAGGTTGCCCCTTAGACACACTTGAGTAGTGGATCTATTTTTTGTATGGGACATGTATGATATTGTTCACCTTATTTAGATTCATGTTATTTTTATGGGTTGGATTAAAATTACATAAAAAATTTGCATAAAAATTAACTGGTATATAAAAATGTAGGTTTTTTGGAGAAGAAAGGTATATTTTCAAGTGATTCAAATCAATAAATCCATGGTTGTGTTATGAGTATAATGAGGTAATTATGGTAATGCATTGGCATATAATTCATAAGTAGTGATTCTTAATCTTGCATCATATGTGGTTTGAGAGAATGTTCAGTTCAAACTTTGTAGTTCATGTTGCTTATGCTCAACAATTTGTTTATATTTATATGCAGGTCTACTACACTCAAGTTTAGAGCAGGACAAGGTTGCAATGAAAATAATCCACCATTGTTGAGTTTCAATTAGGTCTTGAAGATTTATTTTCTTAACAATTCACTTGTTTATATTTGTAGGTTTTTTGGAGAAGAAAGGTATATTTTCAAGTGATTTAGATCAATACATCCACGAACATTGTGTTATGAGTACAATGAGCTAATAACGGTAATGCACTGATGTAGTAGTGATTCTTAATCTTGCATCATATGTGGTTTGAGATAATATTTAGTTCAAAAAATTTAGTTCATGTTGCTTATGCTCAACAACTTGTCTATATTTATATGCAAGTCTACTACACTCAAGTTTGGAGCATGATGAGGTTACAATGACAATAAATCCACCATTTTTGAGTTTCAAATAGGTCTTGAAGATTGATTTTCTTAACAATTCACTTGTTTATATGTGTATTTTTTTTGGAGAAGAAAGGAATATTTTTAAGCTATTTAGATCAATACATCCATGATTGTCTTATGAACTTACAATGAGGTAATCATGGTAATGCACATGGACATAGAATTCATAAGTAGTGATTCTTAATATTGCATCATATGTGGTTTGAAAGAATGTTTAGTTCAAAATTTGTAGTTCAAACTTTATATCCAAGTATTTGAAGCATGAGGAGGTTAGAATTACAATAAATCCACAATTTTTGAGTTTCAAATAGGTCTTCAAAATTTCTTTTGCTAAAAATTCACTTGTTTATATGTGTAGGATTTTTTGGAGCATGACAAGGTTACAATGATAATAAATCCACCATATAATTCTTAAGGTGACATCTATGATAGAATTATAAGTAGTGATTCCTAATCTTGCATCATATTTGGTTTCTAGTTCATGTTGCTCATATACAAAAAATTGCTTATATTTATATGCAGGTCTATTTGTTTTTTGGAGAAGTGAGCAATGACAAGTGGCTTCTACAAGGATAATGACAGGGATCACCTTAGGGTGGTAGAGATGAGAATGACATGTAGCCATAGAGAAGGAATATTGATATGCATAAAATTTCTACACTTTAGGGTGGTAGAGATGAGAATGACATGTAGCCATAGAGAGGAAAATATGATATGCATAAAATTTGTACACTTTAGGGTGGCAGAGATGAGATTGGCATGTAGCCATAGAGAGGGAAATATGATATACATACAATTTGTACAACTTAGGGTGGTGCTTTGATGTATTTGTACATGAGGACATGGAAGACATGATATGCACGTTATTAGTTATAATGACATTATGGATGTGATGTTTTATGTGTATGCTAAGAATGCAAATGGTATGTAGTTGGATTGACAAGTGTAAACAATTTCACAATGTATGTATGTATGTTCATGAAACTCAAGTGTAATATCATGTGTATGTATGTATGTTCATGTATGGAAAGTGTAATATCATGTGTATGTATGTATGTTCATAAATGTCAAGTGTATTCTTGTTCATGTGTAAGTATCTCATGTGTATGCTCAAAAGATCGTAAGAGACTACATCAAAATAGTGCACTCCGATTAGATCAGGTGACTTGGAGAAAAAATAGAGCCCTTCCCTAGAATGTATTTTCCCACTTACATATGTGTTGGTGCAGTTTGTTTTGGTCTACAGTGCTTGTTTCCAAATTGGAAATTCTCTCTATTGACACTTTTTGTAAGTTTCCATTCTAAGTTGGCATGGCCAAATGATGTTGAGTTGACCAAAAATGAGAGAGGTCCATGTGGATGAATTCCATATGGACTTGTACGTGTTGTTGAATAGTCTAGATAACTAAGAGGGGGGGTGAATCAGTTATTATAAAACATTTTTCTTGACTTTAATTAATCTGGAGCAAACTTAAATCATTCAGATAAGAATCTAATAGAAATGGAAATGAAAGCACATTACAAACACCATACACAATGAACACCAGAATTTATGTGGAAACCCAAAAGGGAAAAACCACGGAGAATGCTAATTCTCAATTATAAAACACTGGTTAAGGTGACACCGGTTAAGGCAATTTTTAAGGCTCACTGCCAAATATGCTCACTACAGGTAAGGCTCACTACCAGTGGGCTCACTGCCTGGCTATTACAGCCAAAGATAAAAAGGCTCACTGCCAAAAGATAAAGGCTCATTACAAACAAAAAAAGGCTAACTACCAAAAGAATGATGAAAGGGAATCCACTGCTGAAATGATTGTTACCAACAATGACACCGATTAAAATCCCACTATTTGCTTCCTTCGGTCATATATTTTTGCTTACTTCACAATGTATTGATCTTCATATTTGCATTCATCACGCTTGCTTTCATCGAACAGAATCAACTTTTACTTATACCATTCCATGCTTCCAAAAACTTCTAAGTCAGCCAAACACATTTTCATTCCATGCTTCTAAATTGGCCAAACACACTTTGAATTAGGTCACCACAAAAAAATTCCCATGGCAGAAAGGAATGAAATGTGGACCAAACAAAACCTCCTCATTCAAATCAACACATTACATTTACCATGATATCCAAAACTAGAGAATAGGATATACACGTTACAATTTTCCAAAGCACATTAATCAACTTCCAAATCGGTCCATACCCATAAGAGTTTATCTCATTATGTTGCAAAAGGAATAGGACCAGGACAAACATGATCAAAGATAGATCATTACAACACAACATTCAGAACTGTGCCAATCCAGATCATCAAAGCTTTACAAATGAACCTTAGTCACTTAACCAAGATATGTTGACATCAATGACAACCATTAATGACAATAAACAACATCACATCTTAGCAC
Organism: Sequoia sempervirens; assembly: GCA_007258455.2. Lineage (NCBI taxonomy): Eukaryota > Viridiplantae > Streptophyta > Pinopsida > Cupressales > Cupressaceae > Sequoia > Sequoia sempervirens. The sequence continues at coordinate 778,849,234 of VDFB02193867.1, read as the reverse complement.
ATTCCAACAATCTCCCCCTTTGTCATTTATGGCAACATTCATCAACAAAAAACTAAACAACGCAGCTTCTTGTCTTCTTTTCTTTCTCCCCCTTTGACATCAAAGACAAAGGGAAAAAATCCCCCTGAAGAACTTACTCCACTCCCCCTAAGAGGAAGCCACCAAGCATTGATCTAGATAAGAGTGAACATATAATACCCTGGACCAATGCACACCCTGGTGCAAATTTTTGTAGACTAGGAGGGGGTAGAACCCCTAACTTTTCCCAAAGATACTCAAAAGTATCTTTGCTCAATGGTTTTGTAAAGATATCCACAATCTGCTCTTTTGTAGGTACATATTCAAGTTTTACCTCATTGTCCAAAACCTTCTATCTCAAGAAATGATATCTAATGGATATATGTTTTGTTCTAGAGTGTTGTACCAAATTCTTGGAAATGTTTATTGTGCTGGTATTATCACACATAATTCAGATAAGTTCATCATATGATATTCCCATGTCCTTCAGTGTTTGTTTCATCCACAGTATCTAAGTGCAACATGAGGATGCTACAATATATTTAGCTTCAGCAATAGATAAAGATATAGAATCTTGTTTCTTACTTGACCAAGCAACCAACCATGAGCCAAGAAAATAAGCTCCACTACTTGTGCTCTTCCTGTTATCAACACATCTGGCCCAATCAACATTAGTATAGGATATCAAAGTGAAGTTTGAGTCCTTTGGATACCATAACCCCATGTCTTTTGTACCCTTCAAGTATCTAAAGATCCTTTTTACTACAACATGTGATTCATTTGGTTCTTGTTGAAATCTGGCTGCTAAACAAACAACATACTTAATGTCTAGTCTAGTAGTTGTCAAATATAACAATCCTTCAATCGCTGATCTATACATACTTGCATCAGCTTTAGGTGAATCAACTTCTTTTGTCAACTTACATTCAATAACAATAGGTGTACAAACCAGTTTGGAATTCTCCAATCCAAACTTCTTTAGTAATTATTTGGTATATTGGATTGAGAAATGAAAATTCCTTTGTTGTTTAGATTTACTTGTAATCCAAGGAAGAAATTTAACTCAACTATCATGGACATTTTGAATTCCTTTTGCATTTCATCTACAAATTTTCTGCACATATCATCATTTCCTCCAAAGATTATGTCAACATAAACCACAACAATCAAAGTTTGATCTGAGTGAATTCTATAGTATAAATTACTGTCAGTTGATCCCTTTTGAAATCCTTGTCCAATCAAGTACTTGCCTAATTTGTCATACCAGGCTCTAGGTGCCCGCTTCAAATTGTATAAGGCTTTCTTCACCTACAAACAACATCCAGGTTACATCTGGACTTAAATCCCTTCAGTTGCTCAATGTAGACTTCTTCCTTCAGTTCTCCATTCAAGAATGTAGATTTTACATCCATTTGGTAGGAATTGAAATCCTTAAAAGTTACAAAAGCTGGGAATATTCGGATCGCTTCCATCCAGGCAACAGGTGCATATGTTTCTTCAAAATCAATACCTTCAATCTGAGTGTAACCTTTGCAAACCAATCTTGACTTGTTTCTTATTACCTTTATGTTTTCATCCAACTTGTTCTGGAATACCCACTTTGTTCCAATTACATTTTTGTCTACCAATCTAGGCACAAGTTCCCAGGTTTGATTCTTCTCTATCTGACCAAGCTCTTCTTTCATTGCCTTCACCCAATTCTGATCATTGCATGCTTCTTCCATAGTTTTGGATCATTTTTTTAGAGTAGACACAATAATACTTTTTCTTGAGTTGCTTTGCTTCTTGTGGTGATTTCCTTATTCTTATCTCCAATAATCTAATTTTTTGAGTGGTTTTTCTACACATACCTTGGAGTTTTAGTTGTAGTTGCCAGAACCTCCTTTATCTCTTCTTCTTCTTCTTTCTTATCCTTTTCTCCTTTTTCCTCTAATTCATCTGATTCATATTCAATATGTATGTCAAGAATTCTTTCAACATCTTCATCTATTTTCACATTTGCACTATCAACCACCTTGTTCAGTCTCTTGTTGTAACATCGATACGCTTTGCTTCTTGTAGAGTAACCCAGAAATATGCCTTCATCAACTCTACTTTTGAACTTTCCAAGATTGTCCTCATCTCTCTAGATGTAGCATTTGCCTCCAAAAATTTTGATGTACTTTATTGTGGGAGCTCTTCCATGCCATAGCTCATATGATGTCTTTCCATATTTCCTCTGAAACAATACTCTATTAAGAGTGTATATTGTTGTGTGTATCACTTCTCTCCAGTAGACCTATGGTAAACCCGCTTCCATGATCATTGTTCTAGCTGCTTCTTGAACTGTCCAGTTCATTCTTTCCACTACACCATTTTGTTGTGGTGTTCTAGGGGTAGATAGCTATCTTTTGATGCCATGTTTTTCACAGAACTTATTGAATTCATTAGAAGTAAACTCTCCTCCTCTATCAGATCTTAAGCACTTGATTCTCCTGCCAACTTCATCCTCAACTCTTGCCTTGAAGATCTTGAATTTTTCTAAAGCTTATGATTTTTTTCTTAAAAATGCGACCCAAGTTAGTCTGGAATAATCATTTATTAAAAGTATGAAATAATTCTCACCTTGTAAGCTTCTTGTTCCAGTTGGACCACATAGGTTAGTGTGTACAAGGTCCAACAAACCAATAGATGATTTTTCTTTTCTTCAGAACATTTCTCTGGTCTACTTTCCTTCTTGACATCCTTGTTGATAGTGTTGTCTGGTTTGGTCAGTCTTGGAAAATCTTTAACTGCACTTGTTGAACTTATCCTTATCAAGTTTTCGAAGTTGATGTGACACATCCTTCGGTGCCAGAGCCAACTATCATCAGAATGAGAGAATAAGCATCTTTTTGTGGCTCCTTCCAGTTGATACATATTTCCACTTGTTTTTTTTCAGCTACAATAATAGTTCCATATTTCTTCTAGATCTCACAACCATTATCTTGAAATACCACATTATAGCCATTTTCACACATATGTCCAACACTCAGAAGATTATGGTATAAACCCTTCACATAGTAAACATTGTCAATTTTATGTTTTCCATCAAAGGTAATAGAACCAATTCCAACAATCTATGTTGTTTTATCATCTCCAAATCTACCAGAACCTCCATCATATTTCTCAAGATTTACAAACTTACTTTTATCACCGGTCATATCATTTGAACATTCACTATCAATCAACCATTCATATTTATTTATTTTAACAAATAATGCAGCTTCAGTGTTTAGATTTCAGGCAAATATTAGAGATATCAAATCTAGGTTCATCCTTTTCCACCAAAAACAAATAATCCTCATGATTTGATTCATCATCTGAAATTCCGACATTCTCGTTGACATAATAGGCCTTCTTATTGATATTTTTAAACTTTTTGCTTGTTCCTTTTTCTGGACACTTAGTTACTAAATGACCAATATTTCCACATATAAAACATTTAAGAGGCAACATACCTTTGTACTTTCTGGTACCTTTCCTTAGTTTACTTGTGAAGTTTTCTTCCAACTCTTCTGAACTTTCACTATCTGGATCATCTTCAGTCTTTGAGGTTTTGAAGGCAGTTTCTGATTTCTCCTTTTCTTTTCCAAATTTCCTCATCTGAAACGCAGCCAACATGCAAAATAGTTGCTCTTTGGTGAATTTCTTCAGATCATACACTTCCTCAATAGCTGAGATCTTGTCACTGTAACTCTTTGGTAGGGTCATTAGAATTTTCTCCATTACATCTTCATTTGTCAGAGTACCTCCTTGATTTTTGACTTCATTTATTGCACTGTCAACTCTTTGAAAGTAGTTTGATATATTATCACCATCTTCCATCCTCAAGTTTTCATATTTGTGCTTAGCTTTCAACTTCTTTGATAATTTGAATCTATCATTTCCTTCATAAATTTCTTTCAATTTTTCCCAAACTTCATAAGCGGTGCCCAATGAAATAACTTTTGTTAACTTAGTCTTAGAAAAACCACTAAATATTGTATACCTTTCCTTTTCATTCTCTTCATAGGCTGAAATATCATCCGTAGTAGAAACACCTTATGTCAATTCAACATATTTTGTCTCAACAACTTTACAAGTCTTGTAGCATAGAGAGATCAAGTAACCTCTCATCTGCACTTTCTAGAAACTATAGTCAGATCCATCAAATATAGGAATTATCAGTTTGTGTGCCATCGGATCTACCCCAAGCAGTTAAGCTTGCTCTTCTTCGAGGAACCAAAGCTCTGATACCAATTGTTGAACAGTCTGGATAACTAAGAGGGGAGGTGAATCAATTATTATAAAATAAGTTTCTTGACTTTAATTAATCTGGAGCAAACTTAAATCATTCAAATAAGCATCTAACAGAAATGAACATGAAAGCACATAACAAACACCATGCACAATGAACACCAAAATTTATCTGGAAACCCAAGAAGGGAAAAACCACGTAGAATGATAATTCTCAATTATAAAACACCGGTTAAGGTGATTTTTACAAAGGCTCATTGCAAAATATGCTCACTGCAGGTAAGGCTCATAGTTAGTAGGATCACTTCCCAGCTATTACAGCCAAAGATAAAAAAGGCTCACTGCCAAAAGAGAAAGACTCACTGCCAACAAAAAAAGGCTCACTACCAAAAGAATGATGAAAGGGAATCCACCACTAAAATGATTGTCACCAACAATAACACAGGTTAAAATCTCACTGTCTGCTACCTTTGATCATATATTTTTTCTTACTTCGCAATGTCTAGATCTTCAAATTTGCATTCATCACACTTGCTTTCATCAAACATAATCAAAGTTTGTTTATACCATTCCATGCTTCCAAAAACTTCTAAGTTGGCCAAACACATTTTCATTCCATGCTTCTAAGTTGATAAAACACAATTTGAATTAGGTCACCACAAAAACATTCCCGTGACAGAAAAGAATGAAACATGGACCAAACAAAACCTCCTCGCTCAAATCAACACATTACATTTACCATGATATTCAGAACCAAAGAATAGGATATACATGTTACAATTTTCCAGAGCACGTTAATCAACATCTAGATTGGTCGGACCCATAAGAGTGTATTTCATTATGTTGCAAAAGGAATAAGACCAAGATAGACACAATCAAAGATAGATCATTACAGCATAACATTTAGAACCACACCAATCCGGATCATCAAAGATTTACAATTGAACCTCAGTCACTTAACCAAAATATGTTGACATCAATGAAAATCATTAATGACAACAAAAAACATCACATCTCAACACATTCCAACACATGTAGATGAAACAATGTTACATGCCACAACCTTTGAGAACCACTTTGTCATAGTTTGAAAGTTTTTTGCTCTTAGGGATCTTAAGAGACTATACTAGAATAGTGCACTTTGAAATGATCTGGTGACTTGGAGAATGAAAAATATCCCTTCCCTAGCATTTATCTACCCACTTAGACATGTTGGCACAGTCAGTTTTGGTCTAGGATGCACGAAATTAAAAATATTCCTCTTGCCAAATTTGCATTGCTCTCTACTGATGCTTTTCACAAGTTTCCATTCTAAGTTGGCATGGCCAAATGGTGTTGAGTTGACAAAAAATGAGAGGTTTATGTGGAGGGATTCCATATGTACTTATACATGAATATGAAACTTTGTTAGGTTCCACGAGTTCTGAGAAACACTTTGTCATAGTTTGTCAATTTTTTACTCTTATGGCTCTTAAGAGACTATGTCGAAATAGTGTAATCTAAAATGATTAGATGACTTGGGGAACGAATAGAGATCTTCCGTGGTATTTATTTTTCCACTTGGATGTTTTTGCATAGTCATCTTTGGGCTAGGATGCATGAAACAAAAAATATGCTTGTTGCCAAATTTGCACTACTCTCTACTAACACTTTTTGCAAGTTTCCATTCTAAGTTGGCATAGCCAAATGGTGTTGAGTTGACTAAAATAAGAGAGGTTTATGCGGAGGGATTCCATATAGACTTGTACATGTAGACAAAGCATTATTAGGTGCCATGAGCTCTGAGAACCACTCCATCATAGTTTTGTAGTTTTTTCTCTTAGGATTCTTAAGAGACTATGCCAAAATAGTGCACTCCAAAAGATCGGGTGACTTGGAGAAAAAATAAAGATCTTCCCTAGCATTTAGCTTCCCACTTGGACATGTTGGTGTAGTTGGTTTTGGTCTAGGATGCATGAAACACGAAATATGCTTGTTGCCAAATTTGCATTGCTCTCTACTAATGTTTTTTACCAGTTTCTATTCTAAGTTGGCATGGCCAAACGGAATTGAGTTGACCAAAAATGAGAGTGGTTTATGTGGAGGGATGCCATATGGACTTGTAAGTGTAGATGGAACATTTTTAGGTCCCACGAGATCTGAGAACACTTCATCGTAGTTTGGAAATTTTTGCTCTTAGGGCTCTTAAGAGACTATGTCAGAATAGTGCACTTAGAAATGATTGGGTGACTTGGAGAATGAACATTTCCCTTCCATAGCATTTAGCTACCCACATGGATGTGGAAGGCTTACTACTTTACACTCTACTTCAATTATTTTCTCAACGAAGTAAAGCAACTAGAATTTCTTTCATTCCCTCAATCTTCTTTCTTCTCTTGCATATCCATTTGACTCCTACCTCATTGGTTGGGGCACAAGTGCAAGTCCAAATCCACAAAGTGGGTGAAAGAAAAAAAAATTAGATTGATATGCCTAGCCCATGTATGCATTCCCTAGGGAACTCCATGGTAAAGCACACTTGATTTTGAGTAGTATTGGGATGGGTGATCTCTTGTGAAGTTTAAATGCTTCAACCTTGTTAGGACTAACTAGATGCAATGGATGCTAATTCGACCATTCATACTCATAAGATATTGGTTCTTGGGAACCACTACTCATTGTTCAATGAGTTTGACTCAAAAACTATGCAAATGAATTTTTGATAACACATCACATTAATTTTGTTGTATTATATATATTGGTTTGTAGGCTATAGATACTATTCAATACACAATTCAATTAAATCTTTACAAACAACTAAATACTTGGGAAAGATATTGCATCATGCATTGCTTTAGCATTCCAAAAGGACTATCATTTTTAGAAACAATGGGTATTTGTATATCCCTCTTTTTGAAAGTAAATGGAACATTTTCATGTTAGCATACACATTTTGTTTTGTAATCAAGGTTCTCTTTAGGGGTTCATATATATTGTATATATGTACATACATATATATATGTATATATATGTACATACATATATATATATGTATATATATGTACATATATATATATGTATATATATGTACATACATATATATATATATGTATATATATGAATGGAGTAAGGTTATTATGGACTACTTTTATAACATTATTTTGAATCTTTCTTGATGAAAATATGTGATTTGTTAATGAATTATAAATGAAGTATGATATGGTCTATTGTTGATTTATTCATGTTGCATTATGAAAGACATATGTTGTTTATAGTACATGCATCTTTTGAAAAAACACTAAATTCTTTGAATGCTTAGAAAGTAGTGTATCATGCATTTAACCGTGTTGCATGGTGTGCTTATTGAAATGTAAAAATAAAGCTAAAATAATGGGATTGTATATGTATTATTGTACACCAAAAATTTCATTCCATGTCATTTGTTCTGATGCACTAATTTCAAAAGGAAAATTAAAATTGAAATATCCATCATTGCTAAATGGGAAATCTAACTTCATTGAAAGGATAAATACCAAAATAAAACCATAGAGACTAAGGATGTTAATGGATAAAGGAATCAAAGTGTAAAGGATGTTGCAACTATAGAGACTAATGATAAAGGGATCAAATTTGGTGAAGTTACCCAAGGCAACCAAATTTAAGATTAGTATAACATGAGTGAAAATGATGTCATTCATAAACTATTAAACTACAAGATTGCAAGAAATCAATATATATAACATGTTTTCCATCATATCTCAACCATTATATAATGATTATACATTCAAATTTTAAGTTTCAAAGTAGGAAAACATGCATACAATGAAAAAAATATATCAAATATCAATTTTTATATATAAAAGTGTAGTAATTGTGTATGTACATATACAAATTTGGCATATATGCCAAATCAAAACAATATTTACAAAATGTGGCATATTTCATATAATGGTCTATATACAATGTATATCTCAAATAGCTATGCCATGTCAAGAAAATCTTGAACTTGTGACGGATCATCAAAATGTATCTTCTTCATGCCACCTAATGGATGAGAATTTGCTTGCACAAAAATAATTCCAATCACAAATTAGACTAATTCACTCAATGGTAAATAACTTAGACTAATAAATAGAAGCTTATATACTATTTTTTATAACTTTCAAAGTAACATCTAATCACTATAGTAAACTATAAATTAAAGTCAAATTCAATTCTGCATTACCTCAAGCCTTTGTTTTTTTGCTAGCATATGTTCAACAAATGATGGTCCCTTAGGATAATCAAGAGTCCTACCATATTAAAATGGTAGAGGATCCATATATGTGGATACAGGAATACTCTATAAGAAGAAAAATAAAATTGAAAAAATTAATATATAATTGCTAACAAACAAACATAAACTAAACATATATCTAGAAATTTATGTATCTACTAGATATAAAAAACCATATACCCAAATCGATGATGAAATTGAGATTTTTTGAGAAGAAATTGTCATAGATGTAGTAACATCAACGTCATATACATTAAACATGGCAAGAATGTAAGACTAAAAATATATTTACATATAACCATAATATATTTGAAATTGACATTAAATCACTACAATAACTTGTATAAGTTCTCACTAAACTATTAATTCAATTAAAATTTAGTTCAATTACCTTGACTATGAATTGCTCTACAAATGATTATCTTTGAGGATGATCAAGTGTTTTAGTATATGACACAGTAAAAGGTGTCATATCAATCACATCTCGAGTACACTTCAAAAGTAAAATAAGATCAAGTTATAAATTAGTATGTATTTAATAATCATAATTTATATGATATGCATACAATAAAAAAAGCTTTACATGTACAAAAAATTATACTATGTCTAGGAAAAATTAGATGGCCAAAATAGTACCATGATTTACTTCTCTAATCTCATCCTCAATCATCAACTATTTAAATTTCCACTTAAATATATGTTAATAATGTACTATTTGTTATAACAATTTTAAATGAAATGCACCATCAAAATAAATGTAAGTTTTACCTGTACATAAGATTTTTGCTCCTCATATTCAATCGTGGATGGGATTGCATCTATTCTTCACTCACACATCTCTATGTATGTAGTATGTAATGCTACCTCATCTCCTCTATGTGTCACATCATGCACCTCATACTCAGTTGTATCTAGGGGAGGCTCAGTAGCATCTACGATAGGACCTAGACATATGGTTGCACGTAATACAATGATAAGGCACACAAATATTTCTATATGTCGATGCTCCGCCAACATCATCTAAACCACTAAAAGTGTCACAATCAAGTACCTAGGAAAATTTTGAGGACTATGTAATCAAATGGCTAGTCAAAGAGTTTATGGCCAAGAGACTATGCATTTTTTCATCTACAACAATATCTGGATGGGCTACTCGAGGTAGGGGAGGAATACTAGGAGGGGGAACATATGGACCTTGCATCTAACACATTTCCTCAGGTCTATCTTGGGTCATTCCCATACCTACTCCCTAAAAATGCCTAAAATCAAAATAGTTCACATGTCTACCTAAGACAAAATTTGTATATAATTTATGGAGAAAATAAAGAGGGAAATTGAGATTGTTGTTGGGTGGTTTATCGAACACCATCCACCAACAATCCCCCAAAAAAATTGTTATGCCCTCATGTTTGCACCATTTTATGAAAATTTTTGGTTTACATAAACCAATAGGTTGTCCAATTTTTGGGTTAAGAAAACATTGGGCTAAATCGACTTCAAATATTTCTAATTTTTTAATCTCATCATAGCCCAAAACATCTATGTATCTCTGCAATGTTGAAATGAAGTATATTTCCTTGTGATGTCTTGCACATGACTTATTATGGCCTCTATATAGGTGTTACTAAATACAAATATGGGTGGTTATGGTATCTCTCAGCAATGTTCTTCAATTCAATCATATTTATCTCAATTAAATCTTGAATTGAAGGAGGATTTTGTGGAAAATTTTCTCTATCAATTTCTTGCATTTAAAACCTATTTAAAATTACAATTTTAAAATTAACATAATTTTAAGTTCTAATTACTAAAATCTATAAAAAAACTAATATGTATGCTAAAAAATAGATAAAATAATTAAAATCATAAAAAACATAAACAAGATTCAACTTACCTCACTTGAATGTTGTTAAAATTGAAGGGAAATTGATAAATTTTGATTTAGACAGCAAAAATGGATATCTGATCGGTTCAAATATCCATTTCCTAAGCTCTTCCCATGCCGTTGTGAAACTCTTGACAATCAAAATGAGTTAAAAAGTTTCTTTTTTTTACTTATACTTATCTAAAATAGATATCCATTTCATAGAGCATTTTTTAATATTAAAATCTCTCCAAAATGGATAAATGGATATCCATTTTGGAGAGCTTTTTAATTTATGCATAGCTCTCCAAAATAGATATCCATTTTGGAGAGCTTTTTAAATTTATGCATAGCTCTCCAAAATGGATATTCATTTTGGAGAGCTTTTTTTTAACACATTAGAATACTAAGAGGGGGGTGAATCAATATTCCATCAAATTTCAATTTTAATCCTTAATTGTTGAAGCTAAGTTATACCAATAAAGAATTCATCTACTTAATAAAAATAGGAAAGAAGATAAGCATCCAGAGAAGAACATAGTTGATACTAGATATATGTGGAAATCCCACAAGGGAAAAATCATAGTGAGAAATTTTTCTTGGATCTATTGTCCAAATCTAGCCTCACAAATGAACAACAACTACAAATTTGGTTTAGGGCTACAACCCAAGGAAGCTACAACTCCCTGATTATAGTTTTAGAGTTACACCCAAGGAAGCTACAACTCCTTGATTAGAATAACAAGAATATGACTAAATTTATGGCTTCAACCCACTAATAGTCATTAATTCTACACATTAGGTCTGTAGTGGACCTTACTACAGTCTTCCCATGCACTTACACATCTTTGCACACTTCCATACAACTCTTCTCATCTTTGATCTTCTATATATCATCTACATACTTGTAAATACAAATTAAGTCGACCACAGACATAAAATATGGAACTTGTAGCATTTTGGCCTTTATATGCATCGGTGGTACACAAAAATGATAAAACATTATTTACATTTCCCCCAAATGAGTCAGAATGACCCATACAACATCTCCAATCAATCCTTAAACTCCAGTCAAACTTGAATTAGTGGCGCACATCATCAACATTCCTTAGTTGGCCTCAAAAAATACATAACTTCATAAAATAACTTGAAACACTTGTGCAGTATTGGAAATAAGAAAGATCATGTGCTTCATACCTTAGACACTATGAGACATGTGGAGTGTCCACACAAGCTCAAACAATTTAAATTCATAACCTTTTGTAGGCACAAGTATTCAAACACTTATTCAAATGTCACTTTGAAAACTAAACATGTGGAGCACTAGACCACTTGAAAATTCAATATAACACACTTTATACATCATTGAGTATGTCTTCAAAACTTTTTGGCAAAACCTTCATGTCCAGACGAATGTGAATCATTCCAACAAGACTTCTGAACTACTTTGAATTGTCCTAACGCAGTCTGATACTCTATCACTCCTAACTTTCTCTGGAGAGGGATTATTGATATTAAAATTTGGGTATAACACCTTCACATCTCAAAAGGAAAACGCAAGACAAAGGAAAATTTTATGAAATATAAAAAATTGAGATACAAATAGAAGAATGTCACAATAGGTTTATTTCCTCTGTATCCTTGCACCAATGGAGCGACAAGGGTCATCCAAAGAAAACTCACAAACACAAAGACACACCAAGTAGCACAGCATGGGAGATTACATTACATGCAAGAAGACACAAAGAACACATAAATAAAATACACTAAAGAATTACTTCACATGCGATCCAACCTAGAGTAGGTTATCTGCATCCCAATCTTACTCTTCATAAATGGAGGGTGAACAACTAGCTAAAGGGACTACAAAAAGTGTCATACTAGGAGTATATCTAGGTGCAACACATGGTGGGTCACTCTTATCGAGAGGATCATAGTCGCTGCCCCCATCTAAATTCATTTGCTTGGAAAATAAAGCATTAAGTTCATTATGCACCTCCTCATAAATTTTAGCAATTTCATCACCATCATCCAAATTGATCACAATGGGAGCTTTTATGATAATTGCATTTGAATTTTCTTGTTTGATTTCTTTCTTTGGTGAAAGTTCAATTTCTTCTTAAGTTGTTTCCATGGGTGTTAGATTATCATGCAGTGTTTTGTTCTTTTCTTCTAATTGGAAAGCAATATCACAACATCTATGCCTAATCTCTTTAACAATGTTTCTATTTCTTCTTATACAATTTTCAAGTTGTGATGGGGTAGGAGTGGGTTTATCAACCATTGGTTTCTTTTCTTCCCTTAAGGGAGGAATTGAAGGAACCACTGGGGGTTTGGAAACCATTGTCTCTTTACATCTATACACTTGTTTTATCTTTGGAGGCACAAAAGGAATCACCTTATTTTCTCTTGTTATTTTGTAGGATATGAGTGAAGAAACTGCACTATCTTGGTTACTTGGAAGGGTTTTTATCTCAATCATAGGTTCATCCATTATGGGTTGGGGAGAAGGAACAACCATGGATGGACCTATCACCTTCAGGAACATTGCTAAGATATAATTCTACTATGTTCTTTTCCTTGAACTTTTGTTATGACTCAAAAAATAAGTCTTCAAGAGGCTTTATAGGTTCGATAGGTTAAGGCCAAAATAAATCCAATGAAAAATTTACATGGGAAGACAAAGGATTAAACCCACTATGATGCACTATAAATATGTGTTTTCCAAAGAGAAACTTTATGCACTTGTGAATAATTGACAAGACAACATTCATGGAGCATAGCCATGAATAACCTAGCTTCACACAAAATTGATACGATGAAAAGATGATGGAGAATGAGACATCTATTTGTTTAGGTCAAAATTTGAGAGGAAGAGTGATGAAAATTATCGTAGGGTGAGAAAAACCATCATGAGTTTTTATCCATACTTTCGATCATTCATAGGTATCTTGATAAAGCTCTTACACGAACAATAATTCCTCGGTGATCACATTATATGCACATGCAGGATCAATAAGTATTCCTTGTGTGGGTTTGTCATTGATACAACCAACAATGTAGAGAGGACGATCAGGTACATGTCTAACTGCATCATAATGGTGGGTAGCACAGTGGTTTTTCCCTTACAAGGTTGCACATCCACAAAACCAACCATTGTTTGTAGACCATCTTCATTAATATTATAATAATTATTGATGTCATTTGGTTTATCAATATTCATCTCATCATTCTTAACATCACAAGCTTGCACAAAGTTGGTTGAATAGCTAGGCATAGGATTGGTAAATATTTGCATATTTTGGCTAGGCAGGGCGACGAATTTATTCCCTTGGTCATTAACACCACCCAACTAGATGTTATTAGAATCAATGAGGTCTTGAACTTGATGTTTAAGATGCATGCATCATTTTGTGTCATTTCCACTTGTGTGATAATATTGACAAAAGGAATTTGGGTTGTAATTTAGAGGTAAAGGTTCAGTTGTATCTAATGGTCTAACATGAGGTAGTTAGATTAGGTTCTTACTCAAAAGTTGCAACAATATTGAATGAAGGGAATCAGGTAAAGGGGTAAACTATCTATCTTTTGCCTTAAATTTTTATGGGGTTGAACTTATGGTAGCAACTTGAGGCTCACCATGATTTGTTTGGGATGGATTTATCTTTAGAAAGTTCTTATTTGGTTTCTTGAATTGTTGGTAATTATTTTGATGTACGGGCTCAAATTTCCTAGTATGAGTTAATGAGGATGCTTCTTCATACTTACTAATTGAACTATGATAATCATGAAGTGTCATACACAAGATTATAAAGGATTGAAATTTCATCAATAAGACTTTTTCCCTTATATCCTTTTGCAAGTTGTCCATGAACATTCTATTGGAAGTTTTGGATAGTTGGTAACATGAGAATGAGATGTATAATACTACTTGATCTAGTGTTGTCATTGATTTCAACATTGTTATGATCAACCTAGTATGATTTGGAAGTGCTACTGAAGATATGTATATAGAATAAGTTGGTCCGACAAATATGGTTGTACATGAAATTAATTAGCTAGGTACTTCTATTAACTATTTTGTGGTTTAGTGCGTTAGGTTTTTGGTCTGTACTCCTCTAAACTAAAATATCTATCTCTACACTCTTAACCATGCTTTCAAGATCATTAGATACAACGAAAATCAAGATTCTATGATGTTTTGTGAAATAGTCTAGAAGATATCATTGACAGAGTTTAGCCTTGTGTATTGTAGTCATTTCTCTGTTTAGTATACAGTGTGGGAGATTCTACATTTCCTTGAGAAGAATTTTTTTGTGTTGTGGTTCTAAAGTTAGACTTATTGATGTTAGTGAACTGTGAATTTGAAGAAAGATTGAATCTGGAAGTTTCTCGCATGAAGAAGTGTATGTGTGATTGAAAGTTTTTGTGATTAGGTCCACATATTGACTGACCTAATACATGATATATCTTGTGAAGATTAAATATATAATGCAGATGTTTGTAGGATCTACTTTAGATCCATGCCAACCTAAATTCAATTTTTGCACATTTGTTTGAGTGTGAAGAAGTTTTGGATCAAGTTTGGAGTCAACAAAGTGTTTTTGAATTAAATAGGGCTACATCTAATTAGGCCAACCTAATTGATGTATGCAAATATAATTGGGTATATAGATGCAAGACAATTTTGAGTTGTGAAGGGTGTGTGAGTATGCACAAGTGGTACATCAGGTGTGAAAGGTATCATATTGTGTGAACCTGCGAATTTAGAGGTGTGAGATCGGAATAAGAGTAGAATTGTTGAGTGATTGCTAAGTAGAGTAGTATTTTATTTTTAGAGCTTCAGAGGAACTACAATTCAACACAAGGAAGGTGTAATTTTATTAGTTCACATTTTGGCCAAGTAGTCATCTTTATTTTGTATCTAATTATGGTTGTGAGCCTTATAAGGATAGTGTATCCTAGTAGTGAGCCCCTGTAATATAATATATTTGGATATAATATATTGTGAGCTAATCCTCACAGTGTTTTTTCCCTTTTTAGGTTTTCCATGTAAAAATCATGGTGTTCATGTGTCATGTGATCCTATGGATGTTTTATGCTTTCATTCCTTATTTCTATTAATATGTTTTGGTGATTGGATAAGTTGTGTTCAAAATTTTAATAGAATATTGATTCACCCCCCTCTCAATATTTTGGGTGTTCAACAATTGGTATCAGAGCTTGGTTCCTTTAGAAAAGCCTAACAACTTGAGGAAGATCTTGGAGGTTGAACACATGGTTGATAAAAGATATCTTATTCCTCCAAAAGAAATTTATACAATTGAACACAAAGAAGATGACTGTTGGATTGAAAAAGAACTTAAAACAGCTCTTGAAGCTCTGGACAATGTTGAAAGTGAGAACAAGGGTTTGAAAGAAAACCTTCAAGAAACAAACGATTGTATCAAAAATTTGAAAGATCAAATCAAGAAATCCAGAGAAAGGCATAGGGAAGTCATTGCATAGTTGAAGCAAGCAAATGAAGACATCACTAGATTGAAAGTATAAATGAAAAAAAAGGAGAATTGAGGAATGTTTTAATGCATTGGTACTAAAAAAGACTAAATAATTCTCAAGACCTGAACAAGAATCGTAAATTTTAGATCAGATTTGGAAAATGCAAGAATACATAACAAAAAATTCAAAACAAGTTCTACTATTTTTGATGAACTAATTGCAGGATAGAAGCCATCTTAGATAAAGGTGGTTTGGGGCTTGAAGAAGGATAAAGTTCAAAGGAAAATCAGACACCTAACAAGGTTGAAAATCAAAGTAAGACTCAAGGAAATGGAAGACAATTCAAAAATCAAAGAAGTAATGCTAGAAGACCTCCCATCAGACAACCAAATGCTCAAAGGTACCCATCTTTTAATGGTGTTTATTTTTCATGCAATAAATTTGGACATAAGGAAATAGAATGTAGGGGTGGAATTAATTAGAATGTTGGATTCTTCTCTGGACAATGTTTTTCATGCAATAAATTTGGACATAGAGTTGTTGAATGTAGAAGTTAGATGATGAATAGATGTAATACTAGGAGAATGGCTCAATCTTTCAGTGGTTACTATTATACATGCAATATTTTTGGACATAAAGCTAATTAGTGCAAATCAAGGATGAATAGAAGTTAGATAAGTGTTGTATGCTCCTTTTGTAACAAGCCTGGACATATTTCAAGAGTTTGTAGAAGCAAAAATAGAAGACAATCTAATATAGTAAAGAGTAGTGAACCTGTGAAGAAAGTTTATCCTACCGAGGTTATGAAGGAAATGGACAAGATATGCAAAAAGAAAGAGGAATCTAAGAACAAAGATGAATCAAGAACTTCAAATGCATCTATGCCTCCCTTTGTTATAGATAATTTACTTGGAAGTTAAACCTAGGCATGAGCTTAGGGGGAGCAATAACAGAAAATTCTAATAACCCCTTGGAAATATGAGGTGTTAAGATGCAACACGAGGAGATATCATGGAAGAGAAATTTCTAAAGTTATAGAAGAAAGTTGTGGAAGAAAATATTGCAATGCAGAAATTTGTGGAGCATGGAAAGATGTTTGTGCACACATTTTCTTTAAAACATCAACTTTTTGGTTTGAAGCATTTATTGCAGGGGTTAGGTGAAATCAAAGAGTTAAATTCACATGTGTGAAGGAAAGTTCATTTATTTTGAGTCATCCGAAGAAGAAACGAAGAAGAAAGAAGTATGGAAAGGCTTGAAGTGTCATCTGGAAGTTGAAAATCAATGATTTGGCTCGTTGAGCTCATTAAGAGGTATTTTTACAAATCCTACATATTTTTGTCTTCCAGAACAATTCTCTAAAAGAAATTTAAATATAATGGAATTACCTAAAGTAGTAGATAATTCACAAAGACCGCAACTAGTGCTTAAGAGGCATTTTTCTAAAGTATTGTTGGATGATCCCTTGGGTGCATTCTCTGACACTCCTATTAGGGTTTTAGCTACTGAAGATATTAAAGTGTATATTCGTGGGAAAATTGAAGAAGTATCACCTAGTAGGTCATCTATTCTATGGAAAAATGAGTTGGGAGACATTGATGATACCCTAAAACCTTAGTACAAAAATCCAAGTGAAAAGAGGTTGGACGTCTAGTGGAAGTTTAAAAATTTTGAAAATCGGGAGAAGTATATAATAATGGTATTAAGTAGAATTCAACCAATCCATATGGATTGGCAGCCCTCACTTAATAAAAAAGGAAGTAATTAAGGATGTAACCGGTTTGTAGTCCATCGGACTAGTTCTTGATCAGAAGGCAATTGATACAAAGGACATAATGGAGAAAATAGGTGCTACTCTTGAAAAAAAGGAATTCACAATGAATTCTATTACAAGACCGAAGTTAGATTTGCAGTCATTCTTATTGGTTACAAAACTTACCAGTCAAATAGTGTAAGCTCTATCCCTCCTATTGCAATTCATATGGCCCTTGATATGATTGAAAGCAGTGCTGACTACGACCTTTGTGAGTTCTCCTACAAAAATTGATGGAGAACCTAAGAGACATTAAGAAAAAGAAGTGTACATTCCTATATAGAACCCTAGTAATTTGCTTATTGCTCTACTCCTTGAAAGAAGTACCGGTGGTTGGACAAGTAAATTGGAAAAATGTAGAACCAATTGCACATCAAATAGAAAAGTACATGAGAAACCTTGGAAGTTTGGATGCTCAAGAAGATGCCTTGGTAACATTCTTTGGATTATTTCAAAACAAGGTGAATAAGAGAATGAGGATTCCCACAAAAGTGGTGAAAAGATATTCAAAATACATTACCTTTCTTGTCTCTACTGATTTTTGGTTTATTGAAGCCATCAAACCTAAGACTGTTTGGATCTCAGAATTGGATTATGAAGTATTAGTGGATGAAATAGTTAGTTATGTAGAAGCCCTTCTGAGTAGTCCTAAAGATACTAGCAGAACAAAGGTGAGTGCAGAGGCCTTTGGTAGCTCTAAGAGAGCTAATAAAAAGAGAAAATTTAGAAAATCCTTCGGTTATTGGTAGAATCAAACAAGAAACTACTGATATTGAAAGAGTTCATGAGCATGATATCAGTTTCAAGTCTACATATGCACAAAGTTTGGATGAAGCAATAAAATCCCTACTAGAGGTAATCCCTAGTGCAAGCATTGATGTTTCATTATCTACTAGAGAAAATCTCAATCTCTTGATCAAATCCTTTAAAGAACATGTCTTTGGATTGAAAAGTCAAGTTGAAGTTGAAATTGATACATGGCTTGTAAGAAAGAATCTGGTGAATATCACAAGAAAATGTATAGAAGCATATCAAAAGGTTACAAAATTCTTGAGAGAAGTACAAGGCTATGCAAAAGAAGCAAGGAGCATACTGTCATACTGCATGAAATGGCCAAACTTCACTCAAAGTATAAAGGATGAAATGAGTATAATTGAGACTCAAATAAACATTGTTGCATATTCTTATGATCCGGTGAAAGACAAATATGATTAAACTTGGATCTCTATAATGGAGCTTCATGACAAATTCTTCACCTTATAAATTCAAAGAGATGACATGATCAAGAAAATTATAAAGTTAAGGTACGGTTTAGTAAAGATAAAGTATATGTTGGTTTCAAGTGCTCTTGGCAATACTAATAAGCTTTCGGAGATAAATATTGATCCCTCTACTCTGAAAGAAGGAGAATAAACTCTATTGGAACTCGAACTTCTATATAGGACACTTACTGCAACAAAGAAATAGTGGGAAGAAAAAAAATTTGAATGGAAAGAAACTTTTTAGAAGCTTCAAGATTATGCATCCTCAGGTTAACTATTTATCACGATTTAACAAGTTTTTCAAATTTTGATACACACACACACACACACATATATAAGGCAAGAAAATTTTTGGTTGACCTCCTAAGGGGGAGATTATGAATTTTTGGCACACCCTTTTCCATTGATGTCAAAGGGGGAGAGAAAAGAGGAAAGATAAGTACAGTGATATTTCCTATTCTTATTATGCATGTTGCCATCAATGACAAAGGGGGAGATCGTTGGAAGTTTTGGATAGTTGGAAAAATGAGCATGAGATGTATAATATTGCTTGATGCAGTGTTGTCATTGATTTCAAGATTGTTATGATCAGCCTAGTATGATCTGGAAGTGCTACTAAAGATATGTGTATAGAATAAGTTGGTTTAGAAAATATGGTTGTACAGGAAATTAGCTAAGTACTTCTACTGATTGTTTTGTGGTTTAGTGCATCAATTTTTTGGTTTGCACTCCTCCACACTAAAATATCTAGCTATATTCTCTTAACCATGCTTTCAAGATCATTAGATATAGCGAAAATCAATATTTTTTGATGTTTTGTGAAATAGTCTAGAAGATATCATTGACAGAGTTTAGCTCTATGTATCATAGTTATTTCTTTGTTTAGTATATCAGTGTGGGATATTCCGCATTTCCTTGAGAAGAATTTTTTTGTGGTATGGTTCTAAAGTTATACTTACTGATGTTGGTGAAGTGTGAATTTGAAGAAAGATTGAATCTGGAAGTTACTTGCATGAAGAAGTGTATGTATGATTGAAAGTTTTTGTGATTAGGTCCAAATCTCAACTGACCTAATACATGATATATGTTGTGAAGATTAAATATATAGTGCATATTTTTGTAGGATCTATTTTAGATCCATTTCGACCTAAATTCAAGTTTTGCATTATTTTTTTGAGTGTGAAGAAGTTTTGAATCAAATTTGGAGCTAACAAAGTGTTTTTGAATTAAATAGGGCTACATCTAATTAGACCGACCTAATTGTTGTATGTGGATATAATTGAGTATATATATGTAAGAAAATTTTGAGTTGTGAAGGGTGTGTGAGTATGCACGAGTGGTACATCAGGTGAGAAAGGTCTCATATTGTGTGAACATGTGAATTCAAAGGTGTGAGATCAAAATAAGAGAAGAATTGTTGAGTGTCTACTAAGTAGAGCAATATTTTGTTTTCAAAGCTTCAAAGGAATTGAAATTCAACACAAGGAAGGTGTACTTTTATCAGCTCACATTTTGGCTAAGTATCCATCTTTGTTTTGCATCTAATTCTAGTTGTGAGCCTTATAAGGATAGTGCATCCTGATAGTGAGCCCTTGTAATATATTATATCTAGATATAATATATTGTGAGTTATTCCTCACCGTAGTTATTCCCTTTTTGGGTTTTCCACATAAAAATATTGGTTTTCATGTGTCATGTGATCTTGTGGATGTTTTATGCTTTCATTCCTTATTTTTGTTAATATGTTTTGGTGATTGGATAAGTTGTGTTCAAAATTTTAACAAAATACTGATTCACCCCCCTCTCAATATTTTGGGTGTTCAACACATTCTTTGGATTTCCACATTAGGAAGAGTTAGATTGACTTGTGATAATATCAACTAATAGCGGTTCATAAAATCTATAACCTTTTCACCTTTTTTTTATTTGCATCTCATTAAATTAGTTATGTTGATCTTAGGACCAATGTTGACTTGAAAATGATTGAGGAAAGCATCAACAATCTCATTAAATGAGTGGATTGAATTATTGATCAATGAACAAAACCATTATGAGGCAATGTATTTCAATGACCTAGGGAAAAATTTAGCTAGGAGCTTATCCTCAAAAATAAAGTCACTACATATGGTGGTATATGTTGATATGTGGTTACTAGGGTCCCCTTACCATTGTACTTGTCAAATTAAGGGATCTCTATGTTTAGTTGCATTGTGCTTTCAATATCTCAAGTGACAATGGGCTTCTTTTAATATATTGTGATGGTTTTCCATTTTGGTTTTGGTTCAAGTTTGAGATTTTTTGTTGGAGTGAGGCAACATTTTGCAAAAGTTGGTTTATGAAAAAATCATTGTTTGGATTTTTTTGAGATTGGGGACAATATGGTGGAAGTGTGTATGTGTTAGGTGGGTTGCTATGTTGCAAATTTATGAGTGGAGATATGACTTGAGGTATGACATGTGAAGATCCAAAACCAAAAGGATTTCCAGTAGAAAGACCTATAGTTGAAGTTGTGCCAATGTTTAGTTGTATTGTGGAAGCAACAGTTGGATTTGTGTATGTAGGAATAGAGGCTATAGTGGTAGGGAGGGAAACTTGGTTTCCTCCTTGACCTTGAGTGTATCCCAAAGCTTGAGTGCAACTAGCCATTGTAGGTATATTATCATCAACTATATGGGCTAGGCTACACACAACCTCTAATCCATGGTCATCATTAAGTAGTTTCCTCATGTTGTCAATTATAGGAATCATTGTACCAATAAAGTGTTACAGTACTCACATAGTCTTGAAGTTTTTCTAGGTCTTTATCTAGTTTTCTTAGTTTGTCTTTAGGACCATGTGCAACCATAGTCTCAACATCAGCAAAGATAGGTGCTTGTGAGGTTTTTATTGGCATAGTAACATCAAGAATAGAGTCCAAAATGGGTTGAGTACTGACAACACTAGTCATGAAATAATTAGTAGACTCATGATCCACAACAGATGTAAAACCAACGTGGGATTCCATAAGTCTATAAATATGTCTCACTAAAGTATTAGAAATAGGACACCAGATCTTGAAACTCATACAAGTTCCAAAACACTAAGTGTACCCACTATGAACACTAAGTTGACAAATAGACACAACATAAATGCCAGAAACAAGAATTAAACAAAAAAAGAAAATAGGAAACACAGTAACAAATACCTGTAAACAAGTTTTTCTGACAATGCACAACAGGACAGGGTCGCCCAAGGGTGTTTGAGTCTTGGTTAGAGGTTTTGAAAGTTAAAAGTTTGAATGTGTACTACCTTGTTTAAAAATGCTAATTCTACTTATAGATAGTTGTAGCAATAAATAAATTTCCAAAATTTTCTTAATAAATGTGATGCAAAATGCAACTATGCAATGATGTTGAATATTTTTTTGAACAAATTTGAATGTAATTTTTAGATCACAAATGTAATAATTTACTGATTGCAATATGCAGAGACCTAAAAATGATAATTTTGAATGCAAATTTTGACCCTAAATAATGCACTTTCTTTCACTAAATGAACTAAATGCAAAATGATTTATAAACTACAATTATGAATTTCAATCTAAGATTTGCAAGTATAGACAAATTGGACAGACAGAGATAGAAAAGTCTAGAAAGACTACTAATGCAACTCTATAAGGACAGGGTCGCCCAAGGGTGTATGGGTCTTTACATAGGGTTATGAAAACTGAAATACTAAGCGTCTAAGTTGTTGTTTGAGGGTTTTGTTCCTATCTGCAAACAAGTTTGACAATGACTAATTTTCCAAAAATTTCTAATCTAAATGCAATGTAAATGTATGACAATTTTGGAAAAAAATGATACTTTTTGGATGCAATTTTGAAATGGAAATTTGATCTAAAGGACTGAAACACATCCTAATGCAAGATAAGATGCAATATGGATGCTGTATTTTTAGGTTTTTATGACTTTTTAGGATGGAAATATGGAACCCTAAATGATAAATGCAAGACAAAATGATGTAAAACCTAGATCTAGGGTTTGTAAGACTACCAAATCAAAAAGCTATTATGTCAAATGTAGAGTTCACCAAAATGAAACATATAAAAAGAGGGGATGGCCTTAATGTTTGTTTAGGGTTTAAACCTAGGGGTCCTTTTTCTATATTTGCATTAGAAGGTGGATTAACAAGGTGAGTAGATTAACTATCAACCAAAGAGGTGAGCCAATTATACCTAGATCCACTTTCTTAGAGGTTTGGAAATGATTGGGAGTGATTTAGGAAGATTGACTTGATTGAACTATATGACTAGATATAATAAATGCAATAAATTGGAAATGCACATACTAAAATTGTAAATTGCAAGTGGATCTAGGAAGGGTAGACTGATGTGTACCTACCACCAAAAACATGATATGGCATGTGTAGAGGGAGAGTCACCTAGGGGTGTATGGGTCCCTAATAGGGCATCCTAAATCTAATTTTGTAGTCCTTTGGTGTTGGATTTGAGCTTTTGATTCCCGGTTGCAAAGTTGTTTGAATGTCATTAGTAAATTATGTGTTTCTGTGACTTGACAAGATATGTGACAAAAAATGCAACCTACCTATTTTTCACTACCAGCTTAAACAGGTAGAGCTGAATTGCAAATTCAAATCAAAAGGTACACAAGTTGTTCAAAATTTTCTGCTAAGTACTCATTATTGTGCAATGTTTCGTTACAGTGTAAATTTTAGTAATATTATGCAAAAAACATCTCAAAATGATATCATAAGTTTGCATTTTTTTTGTTGTTTTATTCATAATGTACAAACCAGAATCCCACAAAAGCCGTGGGAGTAACTCAATTTGATTTTCATAATCAAATAAGGGGTGCATGAAGTAAAGTAGACTATACAACTAAGAATAAAGAAGGCATAGGGTAGAAAGTGATTCGTCATTCCCTGGAATGACGAATCATTGAAAAGTTGAGGTCTTCAGTTGTGGCTCTAGCTCTAGCTCCAACTCCAAGCTCCAATGCACCTGCAAGGTTGATAGAAGTGTGGTTAGAGCAATGCAAATCAAATCCTATCATATGCCTGCGCTACCAATAGAAATATAGTATACATTTTATCAGACATCCATCAGATGATTTCAAATTTCAAAGGCATAAAACTCAAGAGGAGAGCTTTCAACTTCTTTTATTTTTCTAACACGTTTGTTCACTGTGCAGGAATAGGTTTATTATGTTCATGATCATCTTATCAGATATGTGGAGTAAAACGGGCTCCCACAAGGGTTGAGCTCGACATATCAAGGAGGACACACTCTCAAGTTACATACGCGAGTTCATTAATATTGATAACAGTCATTAAGAGAGCTACTGAAACTAAAGGATATAATCATACAAGTAGCCTTATTTCAAAGAGATTCAGAAAAATAGTGTGAAGAACTCATCAATTTCATTAATATTCTATTTAGCTCTACTTTACATTTTCACATTACATCTAAATGAAATATAGAGCCTCTTTACATTGAAGAGAAACATAGTATTCATGCATTCGAGTGTTCATAACTTCAAAAGCATATAACAGTCTTAAAAGAAGATATCATAGAATCCTGTGAGACACATACAGTATGAGAAAGGCACAATGTCTAACAGTTGTAAGCTTTGTTCAAGCTTATTAGCAGAAATGTGCAAGAAATCAAATATCATGCTAATCTCATAAAAGCTTTTGAAATGATGATAGTTCAGCTCATAATCACAGTCATAAATTACCACTAATGACAGTCACCATGATTTGAACAATAGTCAAAATTACAACATACCTTATCACAGCAATGACAAAAACCATAAACAACATCAAATGCAGCAGTACTTGAGGTACAAATACAATTTTCATCATATTGCTACAAAAATAGAAGCTTCATCATGATGCTATAGGATCATGCAATGATCATATTGCTGCTACAGGAAAGTTTATAAGTTTACAAATCTGAGAGAGCAAACATCCCACTGTCATTAATAGAGTATCAATGATGACCTTCAATGTTAAACAAAAAAATTTGCGACAGAAATCAGAATCCTGTATTATCAAAACAATAGTATTTTTCAGGTCAAAGCACTTATTATGGATACAATTCATCAAATGGTAATGCAAGGAGCAGCTACTAGACTTTAGATCAACAGAGTTTAAAGAGTTCTTGAGGAGGGAAGTGTTGTTGGTAATATTTTGTAATGTTCAAATGGAGATGTCATAATAACAATGCTTATTTGTATGGCGAAAAAAAAATGTCATATGTTCTCTCATGTTGTTACAGGGTACAATATTTTACATATAAGACAACATGAACTGTAAGAAATATGCCAGGGAAGCCTCGCCCTGATTTTCAGTTGTATGGAGAGTATTGAAAAATAAGTGAGTCATTTTCACTTTATTAATGGAAAATAAACTACAACTGAAAGTTATTGTTTACAAATCTTAGAGCAGTAGACAATTAAGATGATGCACAATCAAATTTCCACATAGCACAATAAAGGGATATAAGAAATCAATCCTTGCCAAGTGACAATGATACTTGTACATTAAAAGTGCCATGAATTTTATCTACAACAAAAAAAGAGATACAAACAGGAGGCTCAACTTGTTTCACATATGCAAGTATATGAAACCCTTACGAATGACTAAAGCCAACAAATGAATTCTTCATTAAAATTCTCATAGTTTTCTCATGGAAAAAATAATAATGATTGGTAATAAATATGGGTTTTTGATTCCATTTCAAAGTTTACAAAGTGGAGATAATTCATTGCCTTGGAGAAAACTAAGCACCTAGAAAATGGAGAAGACAAAATATTCATCAACTATGGTAGGTCACGGCCTGGAAATCAAATCAAAACCACACCAAATAAGCTTTTGAAGATCTCCAATGGCAGCTATCAAATAAGCATAAACAGGACAAAAGAGGCAGATATATTAAAGGCACATGTGATATCTGGTAAAGGTTTTGATAAGGGTTATGATTTTTACATCAATATTGGAGGTTATTCCATTTATCATCAGAAAATGAGCAAGAAATGCAAAGTTAAGGCTTATTTCAGTCGTTTATGGAAAAGCCCATCAAATCCCGCACACAAATACAAGGAAAAAAAGGAGAACACGATGCTCAAATGGCAGACTTACCAAAGTTTGCAGATAAAATGCCCTCAAAACCCATGTATAGTGCTCTCACAAGGTGTCCACATTTCATAGAGTAAGGGAATCCATCGTAGCAAAATATGGTGAATAGTCAAGTTACGTAGATTCAATTCTATTGTGGCCAATGTCAAAATCCAAGAAAACTATCAAACCCTTCCTTCTACAATGGCATTTAAGGGTAATCTCTTCACCAAAAGTGCAAAATGAAGGAAGATAATGATTTTTAGGGTTTGATGTTTTCTTTTGTCTATTCACCCTAAGTCAAAATGGAGTTTTGATTATTGTTTTAAACATAATCATTTCAAATTATCACCATGGACTTAATTCCAAATCATAAGCCCAATAAAGATGTGGTCGACCCTTCCCAATAATGTGGTCTATTAATATTTTAATATCATATATGCATGGAGGGAGGTCAGAGGAAGCCCGTGATTTTGAAAGCCAACTTCAAAGTTATACCTTGCATGATTTGAGAAGTTTGATACTCAATTAAATATTAAAAGTAATGTTATTACTTTAATATTTAGAGAAGAGAAGAGAAGTTATTACCAGCTGTGAAAATATTAAAATAATCACTTGATGATTTTTTTTAATATTTAATTAAATAAAGACCTTCTCAAATCTGCTCAAGAATGCAAGTAAAGCCAATTGAAGATTAATCATGCATGATACAGGGATGGAATTTCAGTCATCATGGGTGAATTGATAAAAATGAGGTGACTTTTTGCATGTTTGACTCACTGTTTGCAGATTTCCAGTTCAGTTTGAGTTATAGATCAGCTATACACATTTTGACTGCAAGTTTGAGATCAAGTTCACTCATTTTGCATGAGTTTGAGCCTTCTTTTTAGGGATTTTTGCCTTTTCTCATGGATTACTTTGGAGATATCAGTTTTTACACTGAGTTTCACTTTCAGTTTCATCTTCATGCCTTTTGAGAGGCTTATTGTATAAATTGAAATGACTTAGTCATTTTTTCACTAGTTCTTATTTTTCATCTTCTCTGGCATACCTTTTTGCAGAGAGAAATATTTGTAACTCAACTTTTTACATTAATACAGTTTTACAACTTTACAGGTTATCATTTTTTGCAAAGTTTCCTTCTTTTCATTATGGCTATTCAGTATTAGCCTTCTTAGATTCAGGAGTTTTGTATTTATTGAATGTTTAAGATGCGAATTTAATGTGTTTTTATTTCAAAGCCTTTAAAATCCTGTCACGTTCATGAATACATGTACACGAAAAAAGCAATTTTAGTTACAGATCATAAGTTGTGTTGTTAATTTATCCTCTCCTTTAGGTTGTGAAAATATCATTTTCCTTCATTAAGAATGGATTATCAGGCCTTCTGATGAAACACTTATGTAATTAGATTGCCCAATTTGAGTTGTGAAAATAGATTCTGTAATAATCAGTTGTGAATCAATTTGCTCATAAATATCAATTAGGTGCATCACCGAAGTTTTAGTTTTAGTTCATGCATTCAATTCAATCCTTCTTACCCTTTTCTCAACAAATCATTCAAGTACCTAATTGATCATCATATAGGAACTAGCCTAGAATCTAGAGGTCTATCTTCGCCATAGGAATACCT